>JAUTXW010000732.1:1410000-2077500 GCA_030620095.1 Kuschelorhynchus macadamiae
TTCACCTTTCAAATTAGCCCTTGAAGAAGCTCAGAGTCCTAAAAAGGGAAAAGTAGTTAAAAAGAATTTGAACATTGGTTCCACTTCAAACAAGACTGCCCAGAAAAAAATGTCGTTCAAGAAAGCAAGCAAAAAAAAAAAACGATTTCTTCGAGTTCATCAGAGTCAAGTGAAGAGGTGCCATATATTGATTCTGGAGACGATATGGACCCAGACGATGAAGATGTGGATTGCGTGTTCTGTATGGAATCGTTTTCTTCCGACAAAGCTGGGGAACAATGGATACAGTGTGCTAAATGTTATAGATGGTGTCATGAGGCATGTGCTGGCGTTTGCGGTAAAAAAAATTATATCTGTGACTTTTGTGTCGATGGATAATTCGCGCATTTTTTACTAACCTTAAGTTCAAAAAGAGATTTTAATAATTACTAATAGTGTAAAATTAATTAGGTTTGTTCAACGTAAGTTTTTTAAACAGTTTTGTCTGTACTTACTACAATAAAATGTTTTGAGTTTTTATTATTAGTGGTTTGTTTGTATGACCTAATATTGGATACCCTATCCAATATTAGGTGAAACTTTTTTGAATTGGCTAGATTGGGTTTTTTCTTATACTATTTTTTATTGCGAAACAAAATGTTTTTGGAGTCTAATCAATTATGTGAAAGGATACTATATAGTTGTATAACGGCATTTCCGAAATTGGTAAAATTCTAGTGTTGATTAAAAAAGTAATATTGATCGTTAAAAAAATGTATCCAATATTAGGCCACTTTCCTATATATATATATATATATATATATATATATATATATATATATATATATATATATATATATATATATATATATATATATGTATATGTATATGTATATATATATATATATATATATATATATGTATATGTGTATATATATATATATATATATATATATATATATATATATATATGTATATGTATATGTATATATATATATATATATATATATATATATATATATATATATATATATATATATATATATATATATATATATATATATATATATATATATATATATATATATATATATATATATATATATATATATATATATATATATATATATATATATATATATATATATATATATATATATATATATATATATATATATATATATATATATATATATATATATATATATATATATATATATATATATATATATATATATATATATATATATATATATATATATATATATATATATATATATATATATATATATATATATATATATATATATATATATATATATATATATATATATATATATATATATATATATATATATATATATATATATATATATATATATATATATATATATATATATATATATATATATATATATATATATATATATATATATATATATATATATATATATATATATATATATATATATATATATATATATATATATATATATATATATATATATATATATATATATATATATATATATATATATATATATATATATATATATATATATATATATATATATATATATATATATATATATATATATATATATATATATATATATATATATATATATATATATATATATATATATATATATATATATATATATATATATACCTATATATATATACCTATATATATACCTATATATATACCTATATATATATATATATATATATATATATATATATATATATATATATATATACATATATATATATGTGTTGATTTTTACTCCTTCACGGATGGAAAAATACAATGTGTTTTCATTCCGGGTGTACATCCGTTCACTACTGTCGTTCTGAAAAGAACAGTTTTGCTGACGTTTCGCCAAAATCACATTTGGCATTTTCGAAGCTTTCTTTCTCGCGTCCGAATAGAGACTGAAGTGTTGGTGACTGCGACGCTTCCTTTTATACCCCCACTCGGGGCCGAAGGTTATATCTGCGCAGGCGTTGGTCGTTATTTATGTTTTCCGGATGGTGCTGTTGTTGTTGCGCTAATTGCGCTTGAGTTTTTGCGATTTTAGATTTGTCTATTATTGTCTTCCATACTGTTGGTAGTTTTAATGATTCGTCCCTTTTATTTAAATCACCTTGCTTTTCAATTTCTATGGCTTCTCGGATTATTCTGGTCTTATAATGTTCTATATTGGCAATCTCCCTACACCCATCGAAATTTATTTTATGGCCGGTTTCCTGATGATGTAGGAATAAAGCTGAGGTTGTTTGTTTATTTCTGATGCTGAGTTTATGCTCTTCCACTCTTGCTGATATTCGCCTGTTAGTTTGCCCTACGTACAACTTTTCACAGTCCTGGCACGGAATACTGTACACTCCGTGGTTTTCCAGTTTGATTTTATCTTTTGGGTTTCCGAGTAGTTTACCTATAGTTGTTTGTGGCTTGTGTATTGTTTGTATGTTGTGTTTCCTCAGAATTCTTCCGATTCTGTCTGTTGTGCCTTTTACATATGGTAAGACTACTCGTTGCTTTCCCGGTTCATATTTTTTGTTGTTTGTTGTTCGGGAAACTTGTGCATTAATAGCTTTCTCTATGGTGCGATTTGTGTAGCCATTTTTCTTTAAAGCACTAGATATTACCTTAAGTTCGTTTTGTCTCGTCTGTGTTTCAGTTAGTCGCACGGATCTAGATATTAGAGTATTTGCCACAGCTTGAATTTGTGCTGGGTGATGATGTGATTTTGCATTTAAATATCTATCTGTATGTGTTGGTTTTCTATACACGGTGTATTCGAAATGTCCGTTATGTAGTTTTGTGACCAAAACATCTAAAAATGGTAGTTTGTTGTTTTCCTCTAACTCTAGAGTAAATTGTATTCTGGGGTGGATTGAATTTACGTGAGTCAGAAATTTTTCGAGCTCTGCATGACCATGTTGCCATATAATAAATATGTCATCCACATAACGAATCCATAATTTGGGTTTTAAACTTGCTTTCTCAAGAGCTTCTTTCTCGAAGTATATCATAAATAAATTCGCGACTACTGGTGATAGCGAGGACCCCATTGGAGCACCATCCATTTGTTTATACATTTGCCCGTTGAAAGAAAAATAAGTATTTTTGAGGCAATGCTTCGAGAGTTCTATTATATGTGCCTGGAAATCCTCGTTCATAGCAATCTTGTCCAATGCTTCGTCGATGGGAATACTGGGATATAACGATTTGACATCTAGGCTTGCTATGATGTCGTTTTTTTCAAGGACGATATCTCGTATAATTCGAGTGAAATGCTCCGAGTTTTTTACAAATGAATCAGCTTTTTCTATAGTTGGTTGCATAATTTCAGAAAGGTATTTCTCCAGTTTTTGTAGCGGCGAATTAACAGCACTAACAATAGGTCTGATAGGCGCGCCTGGTTTGTGTATTTTTGGTAAACCATAGAGTTTAGGACATCTGCTCGACTTTTCCCGTGGTATGATTTTTTGTTGAATTTCGGGGTTTATTGGTGAACTTTTTATTTTCTTTTTAGTTGTTTTTTCTAGGTACGTTGTCGGGTCCCTTGGAACAGGCCTATAACAATTGTCTTGTAGGATATCCTGCATTTTTTGTACGTAATCTTTCCATCCGTGAAGGAGTAAAAATCAACACTATACACCTCTACGGGGAGGAGATTTTCAAGACAATCAAGATGTATGAGAGACTGAGAGGTAAGAAAACTAATCTTTTATGTGATCTAACCTTTCAAATTAAGTGTCGTGACAGCGATTTACTTCCTACTTTTACACGGTTGTCTTATCATACTAAAACTAGAAAAACTAACACCATACTTCAAAATGCTAGTAAGGCGTTATTAAAAGAACAAATCCATCAAACTAGAAAACAACTAGCCGAGACAGAGAAAGAACTTTTAAAGTTACACCTTAAACTAAGTAACATCATTCACCCTTTATTGTGGAATCGCATAGAAACTTTGGCTTTTTGGCGAACAGAAACAAATAAGAATATTAAGACAGATAAACTTTCGAAAAAGTATGACAATCTTCTAAGAAAGTCGAGTCAGCCACAAAGATCGTCAGTAGACGTCGATAAATTAGAACATAATATATCATCCTACAGTCTCTCAGAAAGTGAAAAATCCGTACTGAGCAAGGGTTTTAATTTTGCGATATCTCCTAAGGAAATCCCTAAAGAAGAAATAATAGCTGGAGTGGAAGCTGTCCTTGACTCCTCTGAAGAAACAAAAGCAGAGGAGATTCGACAAGAGGTGGCAAGAATTTTAAGATCAAGCAAAACACCAAAACAAAACCTAAATGCCACTGAACAAAGGGCCCTAATAAACCTCCGAAAAAATAAAAACATCACAATCCTTCCAGCAGATAAAGGAAACGCAACTGTGGTTATGAATACTCAAGATTACGTACAAAAAATGCAGGATATCCTACAAGACAATTGTTATAGGCTTGTTCCAAGGGACCCGACAACGTACCTAGAAAAAACAACTAAAAAGAAAATAAAAAGTTCACCAATAAACCCCGAAATTCAACAAAAAATCATACCACGGGAAAAGTCGAGCAGATGTCCTAAACTCTATGGTTTACCAAAAATACACAAACCAGGCGCGCCTATCAGACCTATTGTTAGTGCTGTTGATTCGCCGCTACAAAAACTGGAGAAATACCTTTCTGAAATTATGCAACCAACTATAGAAAAAGCTGATTCATTTGTAAAAAACTCGGAGCATTTCACTCGAATTATACGAGATATCGTCCTTGAAAAAAACGACATCATAGCAAGCCTAGATGTCAAATCGTTATATCCCAGTATTCCCATCGACGAAGCATTGGACAAGATTGCTATGAACGAGGATTTCCAGGCACATATAATAGAACTCTCGAAGCATTGCCTCAAAAATACTTATTTTTCTTTCAACGGGCAAATGTATAAACAAATGGATGGTGCTCCAATGGGGTCCTCGCTATCACCAGTAGTCGCGAATTTATTTATGATATACTTCGAGAAAGAAGCTCTTGAGAAAGCAAGTTTAAAACCCAAATTATGGATTCGTTATGTGGATGACATATTTATTATATGGCAACATGGTCATGCAGAGCTCGAAAAATTTCTGACTCACGTAAATTCAATCCACCCCAGAATACAATTTACTCTAGAGTTAGAGGAAAACAACAAACTACCATTTTTAGATGTTTTGGTCACAAAACTACATAACGAACATTTCGAATACACCGTGTATAGAAAACCAACACATACAGACAGATATTTAAATGCAAAATCACATCATCACCCAGCACAAATTCAAGCTGTGGCAAATACTCTAATATCTAGATCCGTGCGACTAACTGAAACACAGACGAGACAAAACGAACTTAAGGTAATATCTAGTGCTTTAAAGAAAAATGGCTACACAAATCGCACCATAGAGAAAGCTATTAATGCACAAGTTTCCCGAACAACAAACAACAAAAAATATGAACCGGGAAAGCAACGAGTAGTCTTACCATATGTAAAAGGCACAACAGACAGAATCGGAAGAATTCTGAGGAAACACAACATACAAACAATACACAAGCCACAAACAACTATAGGTAAACTACTCGGAAACCCAAAAGATAAAATCAAACTGGAAAACCACGGAGTGTACAGTATTCCGTGCCAGGACTGTGAAAAGTTGTACGTAGGGCAAACTAACAGGCGAATATCAGCAAGAGTGGAAGAGCATAAACTCAGCATCAGAAATAAACAAACAACCTCAGCTTTATTCCTACATCATCAGGAAACCGGCCATAAAATAAATTTCGATGGGTGTAGGGAGATTGCCAATATAGAACATTATAAGACCAGAATAATCCGAGAAGCCATAGAAATTGAAAAGCAAGGTGATTTAAATAAAAGGGACGAATCATTAAAACTACCAACAGTATGGAAGACAATAATAGACAAATCTAAAATCGCAAAAACTCAAGCGCAATTAGCGCAACAACAACAGCACCATCCGGAAAACATAAATAACGACCAACGCCTGCGCAGATATAACCTTCGGCCCCGAGTGGGGGTATAAAAGGAAGCGTCGCAGTCACCAACACTTCAGTCTCTATTCGGACGCGAGAAAGAAAGCTTCGAAAATGCCAAATGTGATTTTGGCGAAACGTCAGCAAAACTGTTCTTTTCAGAACGACAGTAGTGAACGGATGTACACCCGGAATGAAAACACATTATATATATATATATATATATATATATATATATATATATATATTTATATATATTTATATATATATATATATATATACCTATATATATATATATATATATATAGGTATATATATATATATATACCTATATATATATATATACCTATATATACCTATATATATATATATATATATATATATATATATATATATATATATATATATATATATATATATATATATATATATGACGGACAGACATACCTACAGACAGACGGAATTGAGAAAACATGTTTTCCGGCATCTAGGGACCCTTAAACGTAAAGATCTGAAAAAATCTCATGAGGGAAGTAATAACCAATTATCTTGTTTTTTAATAAAAGTGTATAATATTTTTGCAAAATAAAATTTTTTTGTTATCACAATACAAAAAAAAAACAAGTTTTTCTTTGCACAGCGGTGGCCCGCATTTAAATAAATGACACTGTATAAGTGGTTAGATTTTTAGGTCAAGCGGGGCTCATAATTTTTGGTGACTGATAAAAAAATCTCACTTTCATTAAGTGGCTGTATAAACAGAACATATCCTGATTGTTCCACTTATTCGAACCGCCTTCCGACTTTATTAAGGCGCTTGCCATTTTGTGTATTTTTGTTTTTGCCAACCAAAAAATTTTAACCAAATACATATTTAGCGAATTTTCTTATTTAGTCCCTCGGCTTTTAATATAAAAAATAATATTAAGTGGCTATCTTAATAATATTGCGTAATATAATAAAAAAAAACTATTTTCTTTCTCCCTGTATATTTGTAAATAGCCCATCTAGATTTAATAGCTCGATAAAAGAATCACACAACATTTTGGTATTCACTGTGTTTTCTGATTTGATTCATAATGTTGGTGACCTTTGGACCCGCACGATAAGACCGCATTCGACTATAGTTACTAATTAAATCCAGTCAAAATAGTTAATGGCAAATTTGTATGTGCCTCTTCTGATGGAAGGCCCATCTATTTTTCCTATTATTTGACTGAAACTTATGTCACATATATCGGGAACATCTGGCTCTACAAAATAGTTCCCGTATTTACCTTCGTTGACTTGAATCGAAGAAACATACAAGACAAACTTCAAAAATGTTCCCAATATATAACTTAGAAGTTCCCTTGTCTTTGATTTTGAATTCTGCTACAACCCAGTCATTGGCCTTAAGTTGTTCTGTAGAAACTAGAAACACCTTTTTTAACATCCTCTTAGTTCAATAAACTTCTTGTCTCAAGATGTGACTGAGAGGCACATTGTCATCCGAATTGCTGCAATTTTCTTTTTCACTATCACTGTGATGCAAACTGACTGACGAATCACTATCAAGTCGCGCAGATTGAATTCCTGAAGGTCCTGGAGCTTGTTCGTCAAGGTTTCCCACGCTTTGACCTGGCTTCACTTGAAACTTAACTCTTTTATTTTTCCGGGATGAATTTTCAGATCGATGTTTTTTAACCAGCTGACAAATGAATCATACACGACTTCTTGCCCAATCAAACTGTCAGTTTTTTGAGGCCCCAAGTACGAAATCCACCTTTTATGTTTTCTTCCGGTTTGTTCTCAATTTGTTATGAGCTTTCTCAAGAGAACGGGAGACACTTATTTTGGGATTGTGGCTTCTTTCGACCGTCATTAGTTTCCAGTCTTCCAGAATTTTTCTCCAGGAACTATTGGCCTGAAGAAGTTCACGTCTAGCGACTGAGTTAAGTGGGTGGAATTTGCTAGGAGAAAAATAAAATTAATATTTTCAGTCTTACATTTCCATATGGTTTCTATGAAGAGGTATAAAGATACGTTATCTTCAATTAAATATTTTGGACCGTCCATTCTCCTGAAAAATGGAATGGCAATGTTATCTATACAGTCTATCCAGATACCGCAAACAATAATTTTTGAGGTTGCAAAAATGACGGAAAACAGATGATCAGAATTTGACGACAATTTTCAATAACAGAGGTCACTGAAGCACTCAAAAATTATAAAGGTTGGATCTAACCGATTTAACACGTGCCGAAAAAACCTGCATTTTTTTGTGGAAATAAATAGTAGGAAAAAAATGACAAATTTTCGGATTTTGTCTCTAATAGTGTCTGATAGTCCCAGTTTACGGTGTGCAATCTTTTATCTATAACTGTCGATATTGTCAGCTACCTATCGATATTATCAGCCATCTATCCGCACTTATCGACATATCGATATTTTTTTATTTACCTATTGTTATTCGATATGTCTCTGGCCTATCGATATAACGCCCATGTCTAGTCATTACATTAAATTTATTTTTTATGACAAGCACAATACCCTCAACAATTAATGCTATTTTGCCCGGAAATATTTTTTAAGACTAATTAAAAGTAATTACTTGATTAAAGAATATTAAGAAAGATTAATAGCTGCCAAAATTAATTGATGTTCACAGTGCATGATGCATACACTAATTATTTTATATGGTATTTAAGTATTCTATAAAATAAAGAATAAACTAAAGGAATTTACAAAAACCAAAACAGTTTTTACAAAACTCAAGAAAAAAATGGTTGATTTTTACTTCCCTCGTATTGTAATCGTGAAAAAATCACCCTCCGAGATTTTTTCAAATCTTCACGTTTCAGGGTCCCTAGATGCCGAAAAACATATCTTCTCATTTCCGTCGGTGTGTTTGTCTATCCATTCGTGACATAGCTAAAAAACTATTTACGCGACTGACTTCAAATGACCTGGTAAAATTTTGGTAAAAATCCAATATGGCGAAAGAAAATGGCGGCCTAGTGAAAGGTTAAAAAAATTATTATTAAATAACTACTTATACAATTTATCTCAAATTTTGCACAAACATCAGCATATGGAATCAAGTAGTCACATTTTGTTACAAATCCAAGATGGCGGAACTAAATGGCGGCTTAATAAAATATTTAAAAATTCAGCCTGAAAAACTACTTACTGGATTGATTACAAATTGTGTGCCATAAGTAACTGTGGTATAGGGGTCAACTAGTAAAATTGTGGTATTAATTCAAGATGGCCGAATAAAATGGCGTCCAAACAAAATGTTTGTAATGGTGAAAGAAATCACCCTCTCAGGTTTTACATATCTTCACGTTTTAGCATCCCAAGATGCCAAAAAATATGTTTTATCAGGTCCGTCGGTCCGTTTGTCTGTCAGTTAATTTTATTTTAAATATTACTTATTAATTTCAATTTTTGTGCAAGAAAATTGTTCAATTGATTTTAAATTTAGCAGAAAAATTAATTGTGAAAATGGGATAAACTAGTATTAAATTATTTTAATTTATGCACAAAAGTCAAGTGTGTCATAGGTAGAAAGAAACTGGTAAAATATTGATAGGAAACATGATGGAACAAAATGACACCCAATAAATTTGAAAAGGCAGTATATGTAACACTTATATTCTGTGATGTACTAAATTAAATTGGGTCACAGTTCACTATTCCTAGCAAATGGAAAAAGAAAACATAACGACGGAAGTTCCAGGTAAAGGAAATTTACCGATTTTTTAAATTAAAAATCGGATTTATGAGTTTATGAGAAACAAACGGAGAAACATACGATTTTCATTTATATTCTAAGGACCTCAGTATAGAATCTAAGCATGTTTAGGTACCGTTAGCTCTTTCATCAAAGAGAGGCTTCATGTGTTGTAGTGAGTCGTTATTTTGCTATTATGTGTAAGGCCCTGTAGGGGGTCCATACCATGAGAGGATAGTTGCCCTGGGGCATCTAGCCCAAACCGTTCTAAACTCATACAATGCCCAAACCATTTAAAAATTTATAAAAAAAAAATAAAATTGTAAAATAGTTATTATTATTATTTTTTACAGTCATGCCAACAAAATCCAAACGAAAATTTTCAAGATATAGGAAGGTTAAAATTGTCAGTTTTTTTGTATTTTTGAAAAAGCCTAGACACAGTTATTGTTATTTATCAAAAACTACACCGCAAAATGTAGTCAATTTTATCTTTCAGCTTGGCTGTTCTCGTGAAAAAAATTACCCTGCCAGATGTGACAGATTTTTGTCGTTTAGGGTCCCTGCAACCCGAAAAGCATGTTCTCCCGTTTTCGTCAGATTGTTGGTCTGTCTGTAAGCGGCATGACTCAAAAACTACTTAACCGATTGACTTCAAATTTTGGTCAAAAACAAATGATCGTATGAGGATGGAATAGTAATATTTTGGTAAAAATCCGATGTGGCGGAACACGATGGCGGCCTCACAAAATCTAAAATAATCATTATTTATACACTATTTATCGTATGAACAAAAATAAAGTGTGCTATAGAAATAAACTAATGAATTTTTTATGCAAAGCCTTTATGGCGGAACAAAATGGCCTAATGAAATGTTTAAAATTCAGTACCAAAAAACTACTTACCCAATTGACATGAAATTTTGCAGAAAAGTTATGTGCAGAGAGATAGACTGGTAAGATTTTAATGCGAATTCTATATAGCAAAACAAAATGGCGGCATAATAAAAGGTTTAAATAATTCAGCAAATTCCATATCTTGAAATAAAACCTTTTTATAGAGCAAAATAATAAGACCTAATTTATTTTTGATAGACTACATAAATAAAGTTATGAAAAATAAATAAATACAAATCGGTAAATTAACTTTTACCCACAACTTCCCTGGTATAAAATTCAACTACTTACAAGAAATAGTGTATATATGAGTATAATTATTTGGTAATAATAAACTTTATACAAATTCTATAAACTATTTTTTTGTTTTTAATTTATATATTTTTATAATAATTACTATTTTTATTAATTTTTCATTACATTTACGCAGTCTATAATAAATAAAGTATGTACTTTATTATTTTCCTCCACAAAAAGAAGCTTTTATTGCAGTAATTGGAATTTTCTCTGAATTTTTTAACACTTTATTAGGCCGCTATTTTGTTTTACCACATAGGATGCACTAAAAATGTATCATTTTATCCCTATATCACTTCATCTCCATTAAACTCTTGACTATTTACCAAAATTTAAAATCAATTAGATAAGTGTTTTTTGATATGCCGCGTACAGATAAACGACAGACTGACGGAAATACTTCCCTCATACAAGGGTATGTATATATTGTTGAAATCAAGAGGTTATTGGGATTCCAATGAAGCAATAATAAATAGGGTGTTTCATTTAAAAAAACACAAGTTGGTATTGTTTTGAAGAATATGCGATGTACAACTTTTACATTTAAACTTTGAATACTTTTTATCTCTCTATCTCTTAAAGTAAAAAAAAATAAAGCTTAGGAGAGAAGCGGAAAATATATGAGCCACCCTGAGCATAGTTCTCGCGGGCGTACAATTTTACACTATCGTAATTAAAAAAAAAATCAAGATGGCAGCTCCAAAATGGCGGAGAAAGACTATTGTCCGTGTTCCAATTTTAGGATAAAAATAGTATTTTTAGACACTCGATCCGAATATTTCATATTTCCGTCATCCATCATCTAAACAAAACCATTGCTACGAGGCACTTACACAAGGATACATTTTCCTGATATTAAAGGCACTCTTTAGGCTAAATTAATTTAGGCTTAAGTCAGGAGATATTTCAATATTCAATATATCTTGTAAAAACATTATTTTTACAAGATATATTAGCTGTTAAAAAAAATTATAAATTTCACGTCAATAGTAAAGAAGCCTCGCGGGTAACGTCATTATGGTTTTTTTACATTAAAAATAGTGACTGTAGCAAAATGAGGTACTGAACCTTAAAAATTGCTTTTTAACATGGGAAACAGATGTATATAGTAAGAGATTAAACACATATTTCGAGTAGAGAACTATGACGTCACTGGCATATTTACTAATTAGGCGGACTTTAATACAATATTAAACCAAATTATTTTTCTTCTCTTGAAGATCAACTGTGTGTAAACGATTCGAACGATATTTTACGGTTAAGTGAATTATAAAATGAAGTGAAAAATAAAAAAAATTGGGACCTGCCTGATTAAAAAGACCGAGTGAACGTAAAATCTTTTTTAGTCGGCTTATTTATAGTAAATGACTTATTTTCAGATCAAATATGTATATATATATATATATATATATATATATATATAAATATATACAAATATTTATATATATATATATATATATATATATATATATATATATATATATAAATATTTATATATTTATATATATATATATAAATATTTATATAAATATTTATATATATATATATATATATATATATATATATATATATATATATATATATATATATATATATATATATATATATATATATATATATATATATATATATATATATATATATATATATATATATATATATATATATATATATATATATATATATATATATATATATATATATATATATATATATATATATATATATATATATATATATATATATATATATATATATATATATATAATATATATATATATATATATATATATATATATATATATAAAGATGTATATATATATATATAAATATTTATATATATAAATATTTATATATATATATATATATATATATATATATATATATATATATATATATATATATATATTTAGACAATGAAAATTTACAACAACCAAAAAAAAAGTCATTAGGTAGTTTATTTTAACTATAGAGAAAAAAACTCTGGAGGGTTTACCCGCCAATCCTTAAAAAAGGTCCTTACTTTATACTATTTCTATGATTTTAGCTTAAATAAAAGTGGCTCTGGGTGTTAACCCCCAACCCCACCCCCCTATATCCGCCATTGTCATATAACAGACCTTTTTAAAAGAAATACCTGGATGATTGTATTATAGGTATTCCAAAAAAATATATTTAATTATTTTAATTCCTTTCACCCGAAACTTAATTTCACAAACGAAATAGAACAAATTAACAAAATATATATATATATATATATATATATATATATATATATATATATATATATATATATATATATATATATATATATATATATATATGTGTGTGCGTGTGTGTGTGTGTGTATATATCTTTACCATGTTGGCATAATCTTCCATGCCACCCCTTCTCGCAGACACAAGCCGGTTCCCCGTCTGGTGCGCAAGATCCATGCCGACAATTCAAGCTGCAAGCAGCCCTTGCGGGTTTGGCCCTTCCTACTTCACAATGGTCACCTCTAAATCCACGTAAGCACTTGCATTTGTTCACACCTTTGCACCGTCCTCCATTGAGGCATGGAATGATACAACGTGAAAATTCGCAACGTGGTCCATAGTAGCCCTTTGAGCACTCACAAGTATCTTTCTGTACGCATTTGCCTCCATTTAAGCACTTTTTGCTACAGATTCCACCTTCACAGTGAGTTCCCTGGAAAAAATAGACACTGTGAAATAACCTTCACATTATGGATAAGGCAACACTTTTTTTACTAAAACAAGTGATTTAGGTAATAAAACGAACTTCAAACTGCTGAAAATTCTAACATCACTAAAATAAAAATAAAATGCTCAGCAAATTTTTTCGTAATTTTTAGGAGACCGCATCTCGGAAACGCCTTAGCCAATTTTCAAAAATTAAAAAGATACTGAAAAGCCATTCTTTGTTTAATCAAGAGCCTGCAGTGGGCTTTGTTTTTGATTTGTTTTGCGTTATACAGGGTGCGAAAAATATAATGTAAAAAATGAAAAAATGTAACTCCCTGCACCGCAATTGTTATTCTAGAACTGTCATTGTAATCACATTTAGAAGCTTTGTTCGATATCTCGGGCCGTATTACGCGGTTTTTTATTTTTTTGTTTAGAAAAAAGTTACAGAGTATTTTCAAAAAGTCTGTATAATTTATTTCTACGAGTTCTCACATTTAATGTAAACTTTCGGGACTTTATTATCCCAGCTTTTCTGTACACAGAAGTATGGCGGTGTCGCACTTTTTTGTTTAGTAAAAAAGTCATAAGGTATTCTCGAAAAGTCTGTATTTTTAATGTTGAACTTTCGGAACTTTATTATTCCTGTTCGTCTGTATAGGGTGTCCAAATTTCGATGCTTTTACGGGGTATCTCGGCTATTTGAAAAGACAGAAACTTACGGTTTTCGCAACACCTCGATTTCTGTGAAACTAAAGATGCCGTAAACAAAAATTTCCCAGCCCGCTTCGTTTCTGAGATACAGGGTGATTTTGAAAATACTGCATTTTGGGACCCCCATCGTAGCTCGCTTACCGTTTGAAAAATCAAAACGGTAAAAACTGCTTATTACGCAGTTTTTTACGTAGAATCCAGTGGCGTAGTAAGATTTTTTATCACCTACCATTTTTGAGTTATTTACCAATATTAATTTTTTAAATGGGAGAGTTCGATAGGGTTTTTTTAGCTTTTAAAATATATATAATTTGTGGTATTTATTTAAAAAAAAACCCCAATTTTTACATTTTAAGGAAATTTAAACAAAAATCAAAGTGGCCATGGATAAACAAATAAATAAACAATTGTATATGAATTGTTTATTACCTGTCAAGTTTTGATAAGTAATACCTAATTGTTGAGTTTTTACCTCGTTATCTTACATTTTTTAATATTTATTTACTCATTTATTTATTTCCCATTTATATTTTCTTTATTGCTAAAAATCCTAGGGAATAGGGTTTTTGGAAGTACACCCCTATTTTTTAACTTCCACTCTTCCAGGATAATTCTCCATTTGGCCTTCAATGGCCGAAAATATGCCACGTCAAGAGGCTGTAAGAGGTGAGTCGAGTTTGGGGGTAATAACACGAATCGAATATTGTTGTTTTCATATTCCTGGATAACATTTATTGACACGTGACTGTTAAGATTATCTCCATTGATCACCTTTTTGCCTTCTAAATTTTTGAAGCACGACAGAATAATATGGTTGAACCAATCTTCAAAAATAGCAGTGTCGAACCAGCCACTCATTGTACCTACTTCCATCTAAACCTCCTTCAGTTTACCTTTGATATGAATGCTTGGCCTTATACACTACGTAGGGCGGAAGTAGACCGCCATCAGCCGATATAGCGAACATCACGTGCTAGTTTTTGAGTTATCCAAGGTTCTGTACGCATGTTTAGTTCCTCTTTTCTGTACTACTTTTGAAGAATTCATCGTAATTTATGATGTTAGAGGCTGGTACATCTTTCAAAATGTCTTCTAAGTTACTGAAATATTCAGCAATAGTTTTATAACTTAAAGCCGCCCTTACCCTTTTTGTGTTTTCCGCTAGTTTAATGATAAGATTTGGGTGTCGTGTCATAAATCAGTCAAACCAATCAACGCTATTATTTTTGAACCGCTTTTCTGTTGTACCTCGTCTTGTTAAATACTGTTGTACTAGTTTTCTAACATCAATGGATTTAAAACGGGAACCCCTATTCCTCACTCAGTGCTGGCTGTAGTCCATATTTCAGAATGTTTTTCCATGAACGTGTCTGTTTAATGTGGTATACGGAACCGCAAACTGTTCCGAAGCAGCTCGGATTGATATGTTATTGTTTTTTACCGCCGCCACAGCTCTTTCAATGCAAACTTGATCATAGTTTTTGTTTCCTCGTGCGCCAAGTTTTTCCTTATAATGTCGTGGCATCTGAAACGAAAACTCATCTATTCTGAAATACAGATGAAAAAAAAATCGTGCATATATGCCCATCGCTCCATTCGCCCCACAACCTACTAGAATAAAATACATTTTCAGCATATAAAACAAAACATCAATGTGACTTAAATCTCTAACTTCAAGTTAATTTACAAAATAAATATATTATCGTTAATGTACACGTGATCCGCTTTACCCGAGAATTTAATACTTTTTATAAAAATGTCCCCCAATTCCAAAGAGAAATAAAAATGACTTGTTTTTTAAATTCAATCTTTTTGTTATTAAACATACTATCAAATTATAAGGATAAAACGTACGAAAAAGTTATTACCATTTCCCTACAACTAAACGATTTCATATTTTATAAAACGTGCGAAATTCTTTTCGAAATTATTAATTTATTTTGAACACTAACTTACCTTCTCACGCAACTTCAAACCACAGTAAACATCTTTAAACGCTCCAACATGTTATACCGCCGTTGAAACTAGTTATTCTCAAGCGGTTTCGATTGGGCAGAGTAGTAATCTGGTTAAGGTAGCGTTGATCCATTTTACCCTGTGTGATCCACTTAACCCCGGTTGACGGTATTCGATTCTACCGAAAAACTAAAAATTTTGATACAACACACCATATGCCCAAATTCAATAATTACTTTTAAATTATTCATACTTATATTCAAAAACAAAAAGTTGAGTCTATGGTGTGGTATCAGAGTTCTTAGTTTCTGCAGTAGAATCAAAATATCAAGTCAAATATGGGGTGTTTTATTTAAAAAAATGCAACTTTTGTCTGTCAGCCTTTTTTGAGACGTGTATACATGCCTCAAAAAATATGCGCTAAAAACTACTTATTAAATCCCACAACTTTTAGATCTAAATTTTTTCTCTGAAATGTAAAGCCTTGTGTTAAGCAAACAAGTTAAAGGGGGTAGACATTTATAGCGGATCACCCTGTAGTTAACTTTTTTCCTAAACCAAAAACAATAGAAGCCACCATACTTTTGTGTGCAAAGGAACTGGGGGATAATCCCGAAAGTTCCACATTAATACGAAGAGCACAAAGAAATTTATAATTGTTGTAATTTCAAAAATACAGACATCTTGAGAATACCCCGTAACTTTTTTCTAAACAAAAACGGCAAAATCGGTATACTTCTGTGTACAGAAAAGCTGGAATATAGTAAAGTCCAGAAAGTTTTATATTAAATGTAAGAGCTTATAGAAATTTGTAATTTTTTAATTTAAAAAATACAGTCTTTTTGAAAATACCCTGTAACTTTATTTCTAAACAAAATATGCAAAACCTCTATATAGGTATAGAGGTATAGAGAAACTGGGATAATAAAGTCTCGGAATTCCCACAATAAATGAAAGAACCCCTAGAAATTTAAAAAATAAAAACTTTTTGAAAAACCCAATCATTTTTTTCTAAAAAATAAAATAAAAAACAGCCAAATACGGCCTGAGATATCGAACAAAGCTAAAAATGTTGAAAAAATTTGCTGTGCCGACTAATTTTTTCAGCACTTTATTAATAACTAATTCTCAGCTTTAAATCTAACAAGCGATACCCCGTAGAAATTCAACGGCAATTATAGTTCTAAAGTACACATTGTTAAGACTTGACGGTATTAATATATTTACAAATCAGTCTTTGTCAACCTTATTCGGTGAATATTTTAGCAGTATTTATATTAGGGAATATTTAAATTTATAAATCTTTAAACATACGGAAACAAAATCAACTCCTAATACCCTACACTGCCTAATCCAGCATAATAAAACAAAAAACTCTAAAACACTCATAAAACAAAAACAAGGAAGTTTCTAATAATTCCATTTAAACATAACTGAAAGCAAAATCAAGAGAACATATATTGAAAACAGATATAATAGGGAGACAGAATTGTTTTGATTTGAAACTAATCATACAATTGTCAAAATTATTTTTTGTTTGGTCTATTGTATCATCTTGATTTGGTTCATGCGAAAGAATGTTGTCAACTATCTTACATAGAATAAAATCATAGACATAATAAATGTCTATGAACAAAATTTATACTTGCTAATAACATTAAAATTCATTTTTAAGGTGATTCTGATACTGTAATAGTAACTTCTCTAATATTTCATTAACTATATATAATAATTATAAACAAATAATTATTCACGTAACTTTTTTATTTCCATACAATGCCACTGCTTCAACATCGCCGATCGATTTTAAAGATTAGAAAACAATTGAGTGTGATAAAAATTGGTGGGTAAAATTTTGGTGAGGAGTCATTATAGTGGTACAGAATGCCCGCCTAATGAAATTGGTATCAAAAAACTAATTATCCAATTAAGCCGAAATTTTGCAGAAAAATCAAGTGAGAAACATGGACGAACTGTATTTTGTATCATATATGGCAAAACAAAATGGCGGTCTAATTAATTGTTCAATAAGTCGGTAAAATTCAATATTCTACAATAAAAACCTTTTTTACTTCCTTCGTAAAAAAATCACCCTCCGAGATTTTTCCACATTTTTACGTTTCCGGGTCCCTAAATGCCGAAAAACATGTTCTCTCAATTCCGTCGGTCTGTCTGTCTGTCTGTTCGTGGCATAGCTATAGTCTGTCTGAGAAATGTACAGAGTAATAAAACCTCATTAGTTATGCAAAAGGACTAAGGGGTGACCCACCAATAATGTATACTACTCTCATAGTTTGGCACTGATCTCACAGCAGAATTATTTCTTTTCATCAAGTGCAGGTAGTACCATCCGGTTTTGGGTCAATTTATGCGTTTTGCCTATTATTATCCGTTCATAACCACTGGAAATGGTACGCCAAAGACGTGCGGTTGGATACTTATCGAAAGAATTAAAATTTAACGAAATTTTATTTTAACAAAATATCAAATATATATAATGTACATAATACATATAGATAAAATAATTATTATTATATATTATTTGACAACAATTAAATTATAATAGGTTATATTCTTCGTCATCTGAGGAAGTGCCGTCTGATCGATCAGGTTGTCAAGATCCCACATTTTCCTCTCCTATTTAACCACATGCTGGACTGCTTTTCGTCAGTTCTCTGATATCACTTCCTTAATGGCTTGATCAAACAGTAACTTAACATCTTTCATTTTAAATGTCGTGTTTTGTCTTCCTACAAATTCTTTCACTTGCGCAAATCTAAGTTCTATAGGATTTAGTTCGCAATGATATGGTGGTAAGCGCAGCATAGTTACATTATATACGTCTACTATATCTTCCACGGCATATTTCATAAAACGATTTTTGCGTCATTTTGCTATGGCTTATAGTTCTTTCTTTATCAAATTGGGTTTAAACCAATACCTTTGGTACTTAGCCAGTCGATAATTTCTTGTTTGATGAAGTTGGTGTCTTCTCTATGCGCCGTGAATGATAGCTTGCGTTATCCATAACTACTACCGAATCAGCCGGAAGATATTTTATCATTTCACCTAAATAGTCTTCGAAAACATCAATTCATGTCCTCATGGTAATCTCCCCTCCGGCACGACTGAAAAGTTAACAAACCTTCTTTTAAAAACCTCTTTTCGCTTCCAATGTGTGCAATTATTAGTACCTTCGCTTTTCCCGAAGGCACTTTAATAACCGTTGACACGCCTTCGATGAAAGCTTGGCGAGCACTGGTTATATTTCTCAATTCCACTTGCCACATTTGTTTGTACTATAAAACCTTCATTGATCCACGTCTCATCAATATAAAACATTTTCTTTTGCTCCCTGAAGTACTGCTTTATACTTCTCAAGTATTTTCGTCGTAGCAAACAATTTCATCGCTTTCCAATAAAAGTGCTATTCGTTTATGCTTTTCCCAGGCAAAATCCATATTTTTTAAAGTTGTCTATAAGAGTTTTCTAGTTATCAAAGGAATACGGTCATCTTGGCCAAGCTCCATCAAAATTTTATCTAGAGTGGGTAAGTCTTTTTTAAAATAAAAAGAGTGAACTTCTCGAATTGCACATTTGGTGTCTTCATTAAGGACTTTTGCTGGTCTTCCTGAAATTGTCTTAAGAGGTTCCATATGACCTGCTACCTTTCTACAACACAATAATTTGAAAATGGTGGACTTTCCAATTTTAGTCATTCGGGAAGATCGTTCAACAATTTCTTGTACAGTAAAACTAGGGTAAATGTGTTTTATGCACTCGTGTACATTTTCACTCACTGATAGTGGAAAATTATTAGAACGCCTTTTCGTTGGAGTGAATGTCACCATTTTATTAATATTCTTATAATACTGTTAACACTATGGCGCCATAGCAAATACTAACATGTTTAAAACACAATTAAAAAGTATTTATAATGTGTGTTTTATTACCTGCCTAAGTACTAGTCTATTACGTATGCATTTAGTAATAAATGTAATCTATAAAGTAATAAAACCTCATTAAGTAAAAGGAGATTTAATTTATTATATTTCTATAAACAAAGTTTACGTACGCCTATAGACGACCCCGAAATTCAGCCAAACTGGACGGAATTCCCCATTTTACACATTCCTGAAACCGACTATAGAAAACTAATTACCTCATTGACTTCAAATTTTCGTTAAAAATTAAGGGTCGTATGGGGATGACCTGGTAACATTTTAGTAAAAATCCAAAATGGCTGAACAAAATGGCGGCCTAATGAAATGTTAAAAAAAATCGGTAAATTTCTTTTACCCGGAACCTCCCTCGTTATGAATCTATCCTTTTATTAGGAATAGTGAAGTGCAACCCAATTTAACTAATAACTAAATAACATCGCAAGTGCGTCAGTTTTTAATCATTATTTTAGGGATAGTGTTCCAAATATTAAAAATCAAAATGATATATGGATTTGTGATCAATATATTAATAAAATGCATAGTAACGTTGTAAGCGAATGTAATTTCGATCGGGTAACTGAAACTATGGTTTATGAAGTTATATGCGGAATTAAATCCCACGCTAGCGGCGTGGATGGGTTAAATTTAAAAATGCTTTCTTGTATAATCCCTACTGTTATTCCACAGTTGACGCATATGATAAATGCTTCTCTAACTTCTGGGAAATTTCCATCTTTATGGAAAAAATCTAATGTTATTCCCATTCCTAAGGTCAATGCACCCACGCAAGTGTCTCAATTTAGACCAGTCAGCATACTCCCTGTTTTGTCTGAGATATTAGAGAGAATAATGTATGAAAAATTAAATCATCATTTCATTTCCAATAGTCTTTTGCCAAGTACTCAATCTGGTTTTCGTCCGGCACATAGTACAGTTACTGCTTTACTAAAGGTAACAGATGATATTCTTTGTGCTCATGACCAGGGTAAAAACACTTCCCTAATACTTCTTGATTATAGCAAAGAGTTTGACACTCTTTCTCATGACATTTTATCCTTAAAATTAAAATATTTTGGATTGAGTGTAAACTCGCTAAAATTGATAGATACTTATCTGCATTGCAGAGTACAAAAAGTTGTGCTTAATACATCTACGTCTGAGTTTATATCTCTTGATAAGGGGGTACCGCAGGGAAGTATTCTGGGGCCGGTGCTATTTTCTGTCTACACTTCGGATTTTTCAGCGTTTATGAAACATTGTGATTCACATCAGTATGCAGATGATATGCAGCTCTATTTTTCCTTTAGTAGTAACGATTGGTTAAATGCTGCACGACACATCAACAAAGATCTTGAAACCATTGTTAATGTTTCAAAATTCCATGGTCTTGCGTTAAATGGGTCAAAGTCTCAGATGTTGATATTTGGTAAGGACCGTGAATACATATTGAGCACCAATTTTAAAATTGCTGTAGACGGTGTTGAATTAATACCAATTAATTGTGGTAAAAATTTAGGAATGTATGTCGACGTTCGGCTTAGATTTGATACTCATACTTCAAATATTATACAAAAAACTAATAGTAAACTGCGAACTTTATATTTACGCAAAGATATTCTTACTGTAGAAGCTAGATTAAAACTATGCAATTCCTTAATCCTATCGTCCTTAAGTTATGGCAATGTGTTATACTGGTCTGCGTCGACGAGTAAAGACAGGGTTAGCTTACAAAGATTGCAAAACTCGTGCTTGAAGTTTTGTTACGGCTTGAGGAAATATGATCATGTGAACCCTTTGTTTCTCAGATCTCGGTTGTTAACATTACAGCAGAGATATGAACTCCACTTAGCAACGCTGACATATAAAATATTGTTTTATGGGCGGCCGGCATATTTGCTTAACAAGATAGTACGTGGGTGGTCGAGACATGACAGAAATACTCGTCATAACTACCGTTTGGTTGTCCCTCGACATAGAACAGCAATGTATCGGAGATCATTTACCTACAATGCAACAAAAATTTTTAATTCCTTACCTAGGTGCATTACTAATTCCGAGACTTTCAAGTATTTTTAAAAGAAGATTGCGTTTATTTACCGTGGGAGAGGCCACATAAATTCGATTATTCTGTTTTTGTTTTTTTACTATTACTCTATTTTTTTTAATAAATTTTTGTTATTTTCATTATTATTATTATTAACAGGCTTTTTGTTACTATTTTAAAGATAATTTTCTGTTACAACTTATTATTAATACTACTATATTTATTATATGCTTATAGTTGTAATTTCATGTTAAGCGGTTAGATATGAGTAGCGCTGCTAGATCTCGCCGCCATTATTATATTTGTTGTTTTTATATATTTCTTTTCCAATAAAGGCACTTTGTATTGTATTGTATTGTATTGTATTGTATTGTAATTTACTTCAGTACGTAGTCATTTAGGAACACATATATACTGTTTTTTCAAACATTTTTATTGGGCAACAGTTCGTCCATCATACTGGATTCCTACTAATATTTTACCAGTTTCTACCTATGTCATTTTCGGGGCATTTAAAATAAATTGAATAAGTAGTTTTTACATTGACACCCACCGCCATTTTGTTACGTCATGTTGAATTCGTACCAGTTACATCACATTTAATTTTTCTGCAAAATTTAAACTTAATTGAATGTAATTTTTTTTACGTCAATTTTTTAAATAATTTATTTGGCCGCCACTTTGTTCGGCCATCTTCAATTCGTACCACAACTTTACCAGTTCATCTCTATATTACACTTAATGCTTGCACAAAATTTGAAATTAATCTAATAAGTAATATTTTCAGGCTTATTGAAAAATTAGATTATTAGTAATAATTTTTTAACATTTCACTAGGCCGCCATTTTGTTTTGCCACATTGAATTTTTACAAAAATGTTCCCAGGTCACTCCCATATGACCGTTAATTGTTGACCAAAAGTTGAAATCTATCAAGTAAGTAGTTTTTAAGCTATGCCGCGAATTAACAGACAGACCGACGGAATTGATAAAACATAATATTTGGCATTTAGAAACGCAAAAACATAAAGATATATACGGTCATTTATTCCCCGATTACGCAATCTTGAATTCGTACCACAATTATACCAGTTCACCAGCACAAAATTTGAAATCAATCCATTAAGTAGTTTCTTCAGGTAGAATTCTCCAATATTTTATTAAGCCGCCATTTTGTTTCGCCATCGCGGATTCGTACCAAAATTTTACCAGTTAATTCCTATATTGTACTTGAGCTTTGTGCAAAATTTGAGGGAAATTGGATAAGTAGTTCTTTAGTAATAATTTTTTTAACATTTCCATTAGGCCATTTGTTTCGCCATATGGACCAAAATCGGATAAGTAGTTTTTAAGCTTCGCCGCAAACAGACAGACCGACGGAAATGAGAAAACATGTTTTTCGGGGACTAGGGACTCCGATGGTGACTCTTTCACGATTACAATGTCATGAAATTCGTCAGAGTATTTTCTGCTACCCGCTATGTTACTTTTTGTGGCTTGACAGGTTTTTGATGCAATATATACATGCTGGTCTTTTAGTCACGTGGTTTCTTCAGCACGCTTAATAAAACATTAAAATCAGCTTAAAAGAATCCCAAGGGGATCCCGGCTCGGGTAAGGGCCTAGGGCCCCCTACAAATTAAAATAGGCCCTGACTTATATCACTAAGATTTATTACTAAAGTCTACTTTATCAGTTTTATGTTGCGAGACAATCTCTAACCACTTAAAAAAAGTAAAAGTGATAATTTAAACTATAATATTAATTAATCTATTTACAGAATTGCGCAAATACAGATGATTTAATTGGCTGCTAAAAAAATCGGCGAATTGCGGCATTTCTATAAACAAATATTCGGCGACATTAATAGAGCGGAAAATTCTTTAACAAAATTAACTTAATTTCATGGTCAGGTCATTTATGAAAGATAAGAACCAATATGATAAGGGATTGGTTGGTAATTGAAACAAATTAATTTTTATGTTAGTTTCTGTATATCTACAAATATTTTGTAACCGCAAATAACTGTCCAAGAATAAATTATATTTTATTCTTCATAATAAAATTTAACGATTTGAAATATTTTAGGTTTGATTCAGCATTAAGTGTAAACCTTTATGCATATTCCTCTCATTAAAATAAAAATGAAAGTTTCTATAAACGTGGGTCCGCAATGCGCAACTCTTCGCCCAAACCCTAGTCATATCAAAATCCCTAAATATTCGTGAATAAAATGTAGGTAGTGCTATGACATGACATATGTCATATTTTAGACGAAAAATCAGGCTGACTAAACCCTGCGAATTGGCAGATGGCTACCATAAATTGTAATTGATTACAAATATTTTATTTGGCCGCCATGTTGTTCAGCCATCTTTAATTCACAATTATACCAGTTCATCTATATACTACAATTAATTTATTGCAAACAATTTCAAATCAATTCATTAAGTAGTTTTTCAGGCTGAATTTTTAAATATTTTATTGTCCTAAAATCTATTAACCAAAAAATTGCAAGGGAAATCCCAATGCAATTTTTAAATAGTTTTAGTTAAGTTAATAGGTGTTTGACACAAAAAAACACTAAATTTTACTAGTTGATTCCTTCACAATACTCGATCTTTGTGCAAAATTTGAGATAAATTGGATAAGCAGTTTTTTAGTAATGATTTTTTTAACATTTCACTAGGCCATATTGGATTTTTACCAAAACGTTACCAGGTCATCACGATATGATCCTTAATTTTTGACCAAAATTTGAAGTCAATAGGTTAAGTAGTTTTTTAGCTATGCGGCGAACAGACAGACCGATAGACAGGCCGACTGAAACGTAAAGATCCGAAAAAATCTGGAAGAGCGATTTTTTCACGATTACAATACTTCCCTTACACTTCCTTTTACGAAGGAAGTAAGAGGGTACTCTTAAATGTCGAATATAAACTAATTTTTATAGACAATACGAAAATAATTGTCAAGCTTTTGGGAGTAGACCCCCATATTAAAATAAGAAAAAGTCTGCAAACCACGGTTGTTATGATTATTTAATTTTTTGCTTCCCTCATAAAAGGGAAGTATTGTAATCGTGAAAAAAATCATCCTTCGAAATTTTTTCAGATCTTCACGTTTCAGGGTCCCTAGATGTCGAAAAACAAGTTATCTCGATTCCGTCGGTATGTCTGTCTGTCCCTTGGCGGCGCAGCTAAAAAACTACTTACCCGATTGACTTAAAATTGTAGTCAAAAATTAAGAGTATATGACCCTTAATTCAATTATGGCGCACAGTCCGAAGATATATCTAATTTAACCATGTATGCTGGTACGAATCCAAGATGGTGAAACAAAATGGAGGCTAAATAAAATATTTAAAAATTTAGCCTGAAAAACTACTTATTGATTTAAAATTGTGTGCTATAACTAATTGTGGTATAGAGATAAACTAGTAAAACTGTGGTACTAATTTCAAGATGGCGGCCAAAAAAAATTTTGTAGCCTGAGAAAAATCACCCTCTCAGGTTTTACATATCTTCTCGTTTTAGCGTCCCTAGATGCCAACAAATATGTCTTATCGATTCGTCTGTCGGTTTGCCTGTCTGTCTGTCAGTTCGCGGAATATCTTAAAAACTACTCATCTGATTGACTGGAACATGGCCGTAGTATTTTAGCAAAAATCCAGTATGCCGAAAGATGGCGGCTCAGTGAAACATTAAAACAAATTTTACTAAAAAAACTAATTATCCAATTTAACTCAAATTTTGCACAAAAATTGACCTAAGAATGAACTGGTAACATTGAAAAAAACTACTTACTAGTTTAATTTCAAATTGTGTACAAGCATTAAGTGTGAGATAGAATAAACTGTTACGAATTCAAGTTGGCGGAATAAAATGGCAGCCAAATATTTTTTTTTAAATCAACGTAAAAAAATCTTATTCATTTGACTTACAATTTTGCAGAAAAATTAAATGTGATATAGGGATAAAATGGTGCGAATTCAAAATGACGTAACAAAATCGCGATCTGTCAATGTAAAAACTACTTATTGAATTTATTTTAAATTATGCCCAAAAATCAAGTGTGGCATAGGTAGAAACTGGTAAAATATTGGTAGGAATCCAATATGATGGAACAAAATGGCGCCCGCTAAAAATGTTTGAAAAGACAGTATATACGTGTTCTTAAATAACTATGTACTGAACTAAACTGGGTCACACTTCACTATCCCTAATAAAAGGAAATATTCATAAGAATGTGTTTAAAACTTAAATATGTTTTTTCTATTAAGTTTAATATAAATCTAGTTGAAAATTAACAAAACAGTGATAATGTGAATACATCAAGGTAAATAAACAAAACAAACAAAGAATAATACATAGGTTGAACCTTAGAGTAAGAATTAAAGTAGAGATCACAACTCATTCATAAATCACGTTAGGGGTATGCGCCAATATGGTTCCCCTATTTTTCACATTCTATCGACCAACGTTTACGATAAAACAAGAAGTGGGGATGGCCCATGCCCAAGCCGTGGCCTTTTGTTGACGAATGCCAGTGACGGCGTGAGTTTTCACTTCCCGCATAAGGAAATATCATTAATCGTAAAAAAATTATCGTTCCGGGTTTTTACAGATCCTCATGTTTATCCATTACTGTCGGTCGGGCGGTCCGTTCCGGTATAGCTAAAAAATCGACTTACTCGATTAAGTTTAATTTTATTTAATTTTCCTCAAAAATTACGTCTGATATAAAAAAAAACTGGTAAAATATTGGTATGAATTCAATATGGCGAAACAAAATGACAACCTGTTAAAATATTTGATGTACGAAAATGAAGAAATGGGCCATGCTTCATTACCGTTGACAAAAAGAAGGATTCTTACCTATTCCTTAATAGGTATTTTTACAAATTTCAAAGAAATAATCGTTCTCCACTTCACTATCTAAAATCAAACCATTAAGTTAGGTAAGTTTAAAAGGAAATTAGTTAGTTTAACTTTAGACCTTGTCTAAAGTTAAACCTCTTTAGTGAATACGGGTGTTAGAGTTTTAAACTAAAATCATTGCTTTTAACGCTCTTTTATTGGCTTCCTATTCGTCTGATTGTATGTTTGTATGTCTGGTTCAAATCCTGTAACGGATTTTTCAGTACTTCCATTACCGATTATTTTCAAATTTGACATGCATACACTTTCGGATATAAAAAAATCCGAATTTTTTTAGTCAACGTTTAGAAATCCAAAATAGCGGCGCCAATACGGCCGACGAATTTTGTTACTTGTGTAGCTAAAACTGAAAATCGGTGCCTAGGAAAATTTAAAAGTGTCAGCATTTAAAAATTCAAAATAGCGGTGTCAAAATGACAATATCAACAGGTCGGACGGATGATTTTAACATTTGTGGGGATTATAGAATGCACAACAAAAATCAAAATGGTGGCGCCAATATAGCGAACGAATTTTGTCATTTGTACAGATTCGGCTGAAATATCAGTATCTAGAAGTATTTAAAAATAAAAGTTATGAAATTTTAGTCAATATTTGAGAATTAAAAATGGCGGCACCACCACAGCAGACTAATTTTAAAATTTTTGCAGATTTGATTAAAATTTGGCATTTAGGGGTATCTAAGACTGCACATCATGAATTTTTTCAACATTTTAAAAATTCAAGATTGTAGTGCCAACATGGCGGCGGAATTTTAACATTTGTGTAGATTTGGCTGAAAGAAAGTAGGCATCTGGGGGTATTTGAAAATACATATCATACATTTTTAGTAAATATTTAAAAAATGAGAGTAGGAATGCCTAGAATGCGAGCGAATTTTAATATTTATACATGATTAAAAATCGATATTAAGTCAGCAATTCATACATTTTTAGTAATAAATATTTAAAATGGGGATGTCATGAACCAATCAATCAACCCGATAAATACTTTTTTCAGATATTTTTATACATTTAATTAGGCCACCGTTTTGTTCCCCCATTTTGAATTTGTCTCAATATTTTTACCAGTTCATCCCTATATAATATTTGATTTTTGCTTTTCTGCATTCACACAAAATATTTTATTCAAAACAGCCATTTTGGATTTGTAGTAAAACTTATCAGTTGATGGTCATGTCACACCCAATTTTTCTGCAAAATTTGGATAAAATGGATAAGCAGCTTTTTAGTAATAATTTTTTTACGTTTCAATAGGCCGCCATTTTGTTCTGCCATATTGGATTTTTACCAAAATGATAGTACGTAACCATCATATGACTTTTAATTTTTAACCAAAACTTGAAGAAAATAGGACAAGCAGTTGTTGAGCTTTGTCGCGAACAGACATACAGACTAACCGACGGAACTGCGAAAACTGTTTTTTTGCAACTAGAATACTTTCCCGTTGCGAGGAAAGTAAGAAAAAGCGAGCCATATAAGATAAAAATAGAATAGCGAATTGCCATATGTTACCATTTAAATTCCTTTACCTCACAACACTTATACAAAAGATTGGCCCAATTTAAGTGGAAATTAAAAAAAGGCCCGAAATCATTCGAAACTTTATTATTTCCCCAGATTTCATCCAAAATCTAGTGAATTTCGAAATTGCAGTAAGTTTTTTGAGCGTGAGACGCCCTTTGACTATTTTAATTTCCTGGTAAGAAAAACTATTGTAATCGTCAAAATAAATCAGTTCAGAGTTTTTCTTGTATCATTATGCTTCTGAGGATTCTCACATGACCCCCGACGAAATAAACATTCTATTGTACTGAACCGGATTGGTCAAAACGTCATGTGACCCAAAATAAGTGATAAAGGTATATTCCATTAGACATAAGAAGACCCCTGGAAAAGGAAATCTAGCTGTTTACTTAATGATTAAAAGACAATTCCAAACTTAAATGGCCATTTTTTTTAAAAACTCACATTGCCGCACCATAGTTAGGTGAACTAAGGCTCCTAGTTTCGCAATGTCCAAGATAAAGTAAATAAAACTTATTTAGGACGCTGCTTCTTGAAGTAAGGCAACATATAATTAGAAGATTTGAACCGTATTAACAATTACACAACAATACATTAAGACACATGCAGTAGTGAAGCTAAGAAAAGGTTGGTATTCCTTTTCAGCAAATTAATTTCTTTAATGTTAAAGTTTATTGTAGTTCCACGACACGCTATTGGTTTTTAAGCCACGCCGGTCACGTGGCCCTGTAACAATCTTTACTGTAGCCTATTATACTTTTTTACTATAAGGATCCCTTATCAATGAGAGTGGGATGGTCTAATACGATAGTGGGATGGTCTAATACGTGGAGTTGTCGTTCGGGGTTGCCATATCTAACTAAAACTCTTGTTACTGGTGTAATCTGATCTAAGGCTTTGGATATTTTAACTTGTATTTTACTATTTTGCAATAAAAGTAGTTTCTTTATACTGCTTAGAAACTAATCCTGGAAAAACATTACTATTTTTTGTATGAAAATTTTATTGCATCATGTTTAAACATATTCACTGTAATATAAATTGGTATAAACATTGGAGTTCCTGGCTAGGCTTGGCATCATTGTACGATCGACCTTATACTGTGAAGTAATCTTGGCAGTGGCTAAATATGTAAATAATGAATTCTATTTTTATTCTTACTCTAAGGGTTGAACCATAATAACAGAGATTAAATCAAGTGTTGTTTTTTGTTTTAAACAATAACACGTTTTGTTTAAAAATAAACAAAAACATGTTTTTACAACCGTGCTCCTAAGTTAACATTCAGATATAATGTCCTGTTTTTGTTGCACTGAATTATTAAATGCTCAACAAAAATCAGGGCATATTTTTATTTCGTTGTAAAAAATCTGCTTTGCAAACTTGATCATAGTTTTCGAATGCCAAAAAATCGAGTCTCGACCTGAAAAATCGTGGTATAGGCTCCCAACAAAAATTTTGCAGGTAAACCCCAGCTCTTAAAGATTCGGAGTCTTGGGTTTACCAATAAACCCGGTTCCTGGAACGAATATTTTTACAAATTCGTGTTTATTGACATTCGGCACACTCCAGTTTGGTAATGGAAAGTCCAGGAAAAAACAAAATAGAGGACTAATTGAAGAGGATAAATGACGGCGTATTTTGGTAAAAAATTTGGTAGAGTCTATAATAACTATGCAGTGGCATCCTATAGGGGCACTTTTTTCGAAGCCCCGTTGAGACAAGATTCAGGTCGTAACGGTTAATTTTTCGAGTTGAGGACTTTTTTCAGATTTTTCGTTCAAAAATCTCAAAAAAGTTCGTTAACAAGCGATATAGGAGCACGAGATGTCACATACAAAAAATAAAAAAGGGGTAAAAAATTGCATAACTGAAGGAATTTTGCTGATATGGTTCGATGGGAAACTAGAGAAATACAAACGAGATTCAAAATCAAAACTGGATACCTATACCTTAAATGTCGGGAAAGAGAAAGACATTTTTTTTTGTCCTTACAATTTTCGCATATTTCACTATTTTTTTTTTCGAAAATAGTAACTTCAAGAGGGAATAGTTTACGTGTTTCTAAAGTACCCCCGAGGGACTGAAAAACGACATCGCCGGAACTACGCACGGCTTATACAGGGCGAGCTATTTAGAAATCCAATCATAATTTTTTTGTTATGTTTCCGATGTGTTTTATGTTCAGCCCTGAAGCCTCTGAACGGTTGTTCCTAGGCGAACCAAGTAAACGAAGTAACTCTACATTTCTCCTAGAGACTGATGCAAAATTCAGGTCGATCGGTAGAAACCGCTGTAAATAAAGGAAAGCCTCGAATACATAACAAACTTTCTATTAACTAAATAAAATGAAATATCAACAATATGTATCCACAAATGTGTACGAAAATGTTCAAAACAAATTAATCCTACTTATTTAATCATCAGTAATTTAATTTTGCAGTTAGTGTATCATATAAAAACAATAATTATTAACTGATTATGCAAACGTTAAATGATTCGGTTATTTAAATGTCTCTTTTTAACACTGATAATAAACTCAGAGTGTGTGCAATTTATAAAAAGAGTAGTATCCCACAACTGTCTCTCTTGGACATCTAATCAATTGTAATTAAAAAACTTACAGCTTTCCTTTGTCTTGAGTACAACCATGATTTTACCAAATACTTTGCAATACTCGTACAAGCAATGAATGAACAACTTGTTTTTGTAGATCAACATAACGTAAAACTATCTACTGGGGTTATAGATACCAAAAAATAGACGGGATCGCCGATCCCTTGAACTGACGATAAGCCTTTACAGGGGTGAAAGGCACACAAGTAACTTCTCTACTACATAATTCAATTTGGGCGGGAAACTCCACCACAAAGCGACACAGCTTTTTTACCAAACGTTTTCAGACCTGTTTCTAACTAGTGGGGACGGGCTCCGCGTGGTCTTTCAACTTTTCAAATGTGGGGAGCAGGGTGTGTGATTTGACAATCCTAATCTCCTTTTCGTGAATGAATAAATAGCACAGGATTGTAGAAATCAATTTGTCCACCCATCCCTAATACACAACACTGACCAATTATGTGTCAGGTTACAACAGCAATTAAATCACAATATGTGCGCTTAAGAAGATATAATTTCAAGCAGATTGGCAAAAAGTCTTTAAAATGCTGGATGAAAAAGTTCAGAATATCAGCCCGCGGACAGAAGAATACAAACGCTTTGTTGATGCAATACAAGCCAGCTCTCAAAGGGCCATTTACAGAGGCCGCAGAACAAGTTATGTACAAGGATTGATACATAGCAGAGAGTATAAAGCCTGGAGGCTCCTTAGACGCCTAGAAATGACCCAACCAAGACGTCAAAACACTCAAATGTCACGGCAGACCAAATTGCATACCAGCTGTTAAAAACCGGAAAGCCAGACAACTCCCGCAAAGTAAAAAAGGCGAAAATAGAGCGCTGTTTAGCAGATTAAGAGGTTTGGGCTAAAAACCAAGAGATGGTACTAAAGATCATCACGACCCCAAAACTACAGACCCATCTCCTTGCAGTGGCATCTGTTTAAGGTGCTTAAGAGGATAATACTCTACAGAGTTATGGAATCAATTGAGTCACTTCTACTACCACAGCAAGTTTTAGAGCGAAAAAAGTTGTACATCTCAAGTGCTGAACCTCGCGCAGCATATTGAGGATGGTTTTGAGAGGCGTAGGATTACAGGGGCGGTGTTCATAGACCTGTCAGCGGCGTACGATACAGTTAATCATTGTCTAGTATTACAGAAACTATATAACCTAACCAAGGACTATGATCTTACATGTATGATCCGGAAGCTTCTTCAAAACCGAAGATTCTACGTAGAATTTCAGGGGTCCAAAAGTCACTGGAGGCTACAAAAGAATGGGCTGCCCCAAAGGAGCGTTCTACAGCTAAACGCTCTTTAACGTTTATACGAACGACCAACCATTACCAGAAGGCACCCAAAGTTTTATCTATGCAGACGATCGCGCTATTACTGTACTTATTTACAAGAAGCATTGTTTAACACGAAGCAAAAGGTTGCAGCAAGGAACAACATCATACACAAACCTACCAGCACTACATGGGGAGCACAACCACAACTAACAAAAAACTCCTTCTGTGTGGTCTCTCGGAATATCAATTATTTGCCTGTTCCTTGTATTGACTTGGTGAATTTCGCCCCGCCTCACCAAAGTCTCGTTAAGGTAAGATGATCTACCACGATGTACAGTGTAGATTAGGCAACTCACATGTAAAAAGCCCCTCTGACCCATATTACAGTCATATGTCTCAGCAACATACTGACTGACATGATCTTTACGTTTTAGACCATAAATGTATCTAATACATGAGTTTTGGATCTTCTGGATCCTGTACTTGTTAAAAAAGTTAACCTCCTGTCCATATACAATCCCAGATTCTTCACCTCATCCATTAAATAGGGGTGTTATCAATTTTGATCAAGGTCAAGGTGTTTTTCTGAGATTAATTATAAGTGAGTTGCTCAATGCGAAATTCTAGCCAGGTCCTCACTAACAGCCAACACACCATTCTCATCCGCATACATATGATAGGAACAGTTTTTGAGAAAACCATCAAAGTCAGAAGTAAAAAGAGGGAAGAGCAAAGGACCAAGGATTGAGCGCTGGGGGACACCAGACTCCACCAGTTCCCAGGCTGATACTACAACCTCACCACCATCAACCAACCTGACAGCCTGCAGCCTGTTAGATAGATAGCTTTTAAACCATCCATTAACTTCAATATTCAAAGAAGCCAGTTTAGACAACAATAAGTCAATGTTTAGAGAATCAAACACTTTAGTCATGTCAATCAAGATAAGCAGACAACAATTACCATGATCCAAGCATTTTGTAATATCACTTGTTATTTTAAGTAGTGAAGTAGCACAGCTATTTTGGGGTCTAAACCCTGACTGGAATTTAGGAAGGATATTATGCATGGTGACAAAAGAAACTAGCTGATTCTTGACAATCCTTTCCAATATCTTAGAAGCAGCAGGCAAGACACATTGGTCGCAGATCGTTCACAATAGGGTTCTCTATTTTAGGGATTGGAGTTATGAGTACTCGTTTCCATAAGTCTAATACAGTTCCTGTTTCAAGTGAAAAGTTTATTATATTAGCTAGGGGTAGCAAACAATGGGGAACACAGAGCCTCAACATTTGGGCAGACATACTATCCACACCAGTAGCACCGCTTTTAATGGATGTGAGACAGTCAAAAACATCATAATTCTCAACCAACTGAAACTGCAATGGCTCCCAGTCAGCTGCTGCGTTCTAGACAGCATCAAAGGTTGGTTGGCCAACCCTGACATAAGAGATATTGGCAAGCAAAGAGTCATTAATATGGTCCGATCTCTCAATTCTTCAGTTATTGATGTATTTTTTGCAGAAATAATCTTCCATTTTTTAATTTTTTGCCAAAATAGTTTTGTTTTACCAGCATCAGTACAACTGTTAAGTTCAAAGGTGTAATAAGCTGATTTCTCTGCTTTAATGGCTGTATGAAGGTAACTTTTTAAATCAATATAGCACTGTTTACTGCCAAACGTTTTTAAACCTACGAAACGCTTTCTTTTTTAAGTTAAAGTGGTTTTATATTTGGTGTAAGCCAGGGAGGTCGAGGTTTACCTAATTTGACTGTTTTCAGTGGACAGTGTTTATCCACGATAGATAATATATGACTATTAAAAATGCAAACTTTAGTGTTCACATACAGATCAGTCATAAAGTCCACTGATGAAGCTGCTCTAAAATTTTTATGTTGTATAAATTTATCAGAAATGTTGATTTTGTCACAGTTTACAGTACAATATATGGCTTCATGATCTGTATGAATAGGATCACATGTAGTTACTCCAGAGTTCATAATTAATTCTTTTCTATTGGTTATGATTAAATCAATTAGTGTTTGAGAGTTATAAGTTAATCTGGTAGCCTTCGAAATCAATTTGCTGAGACCGAATGATTGCAGAATATCATTGAAAAAATTAACATCGCCCGCACAGAGAAAGACATTACAATCTTGAATAAGACCAGGTAGTAGGTCATAAAAACATTGCAGTTCAGCGTGGGAAACATTAGGTGGCCTTTAGACAACACCAATTATGACAGAAAAATTCTTACATTTTAGACGCACCCACAACTGGTCAATTCCATTGTTAAATTCTGGAGTAACTATTAGTGACGGTTTTAGTTTGTTTTTAACATAAAGCACTACACTGCCACCTCTTCGGTTCCTGTCCTTCCTGAATAACTTAAAGTCCTGAATGCTGTACATGTCAGAGGGTAAATTATTTTTCAGCCAGCTCTCAGAGATAGCTATAACATTGTAGTTTGAACCTTCAATAAACTGATGAATATCTGCAAACTTATTACATATGGGCCGAGGATTTAGGTCAACGATGATAAGTCCAATTCCAGCCCTTTGAGAGGCCATTATCTTCTCCCTCGATATGCCATAACATCAACATAACAGCCGTCTGGCCAGAACTCGGGAACCAAATACTGCTCCCACATTCCTTGAGGAACGCCCAGTTTAAAAGCAGCACTATTAGGGTCAGCAAATTTCAGCAATAGAAGCTTCTCACATTTATACAAGTGCTTGTGCTGTTGGTCAAGCACACCAATGATATCAAGAGGGCGTCGTATTTATATCCAGATTTGACAAATATATCCATGAAAGTTTTGCCAAGCGTTGCCCTATATTTAAATTAGCTTCTTTGAGAGTAGATGAGCTCGGACCAGTACATATTTTACCCTTTCGGTGACTAGTCCGATGGGATCCTCCAGAAAACTAATTTGTATACATCTTCACCAGTCCCTCATCAACGACTATATCAGCACTCTCCATGCAAATCCGAGCCATCCACATTCGAAGCTGACCCCCTATATGGATACCAACCAGCCAATCCCAGACTCAAATCAAGAAAACGTTTCCTGCACACTACACAAAACTTGACAGAGCCTGCAAAGTCAACAAGAGACGAGATGGATAATAAAAAGCAGTGGTTTCAGGCTGAATGGTACCATCAGAAAATCTTCCTTTGGGTTACAAGGGAAAATGGGCATCCTGGAAATCACTTAATAGACTACGCTCGGTAGCTGGAAGATCAAAAGTAAACATGCAAAAATGGGGCTTTCCCTGTGACTCACTCCTATGTAAATTGGAAGAGGAGCAAACCACTTCCCACCTCTATAAATGCAGCTTATGCACTTTTGAGGACTTGGTAATTGCGACACCCAACGTGCTGGACATAGACAAATAATGGTCAAAAGTAATTTAGTTTATTTTATAGGTTGTTTTTGATTCTCCCACATACCTCTCTTTAATTTTAACATTTTTACATTCTGCACTTTATATTCTATATTTGTATATTTTATATCCTATGTTTATCTCTGCATATAATTTTTATATTTAAATTTTACTGATACTTCGGACACAACTAAATAAATAAGTTTAAATTAAAATATTTTTAATGCTCTTTTGGACTTTTTGTTATAAGTTTATCTTATGTGGAATAACTAAGATTATCTATCTATCGGACTCCTACCAAAGTCTTACCAATTCATCCATATGTCAATATTTGAAATTAATTTGAATAAATAGTTTTTTATACTGACCTTTTAGACATTTGTTTAAACTGCCATTTTGCACAGTACCATTTATTCCTAAGTTTTACCACTTCATCTTTATCTCACACTTGATAATTTTGCAAAAAGTTTTTTACACTGATGTTTAAAACATTTTATTAGGCTGATGTGTTGTTCCACCAAATTGAATTCATACTAGAATTTATAACATTTCATCCCTATCTCACATTTGATTTTTGCGAAAAATTTGAGGCCAATTGAATAAGTAGATTTTATTAACTTTTATCACATTGCATTTTTACCAAAATATTTCATCTCTTTATGAGCCTTGATTTTTGAGCAAAATTGAACTTCGGTTGAGTAATTTTTTAGCTAAGCCTCACAAAGACAGACCATTAGAAATGTGAACATATTTTTGACATCTAGGGACCCTGAAAAGTGAAGCTCTGCAAAAACCTAGAAGGGTGATTTTTTGTGATTACACTGCTTCCATCTAATGAGGAAAGTAAAAGATTCTGTTAAAAAATAATAAATATGCACACTATAACGTATTATGCTGATAAACATATCTGACAATATTTAGGATAATAGCAAATTTGATAAAATTTGAGTCAATGAGAAGTATATTGGTGATTTTTAACATTAATGTAATAGAAATTCGTACTTTTGTCATCAGAATCATACCTGAAAGCCCGGAGGGCAGCTGCAAACACCAGGTGAGGTGCAATTTCCTCCATTCATACACTGAGGGTAGCACAAAGCAGTTTTACAATATTGGCCCATATAGCCTTCAGGACACTGGCAAATTTTGTCATGGTTACACCATCCTTGATTAGCACATTTTTTATCACATTCTGGATCTGGACCTACAGAATCAAAAAAAAATTTAAATAGCTACACACAATACAGAAATTCATGTGAAAGACTGCAATATATCAGAAATTAAATCTAGTATAATTCACGTGGGTGTGAACGACGGGGTAAAGTATGTTATTTAGTTTATTATTTTTATTTTTTCTAAGCTGCTTTCATACAGGAGGGTGATCTCTTTCAATCCCAAGATGTATGCGGATCTACTGATACTCCACTCCCAGGTAGTTTTCATCATTTTGTCTATGAATTTTTTATACGAATTGTCCCTTGTAATGCCAAATTGAAATGAGAAGAGAATTGGGACTTTAAGCACAGACTTTTGTATTAGTCAGTACTGGCAATCTGAGTTAAAACTGCAAGGATATAATCTGATTAGATTCAACCTGGCTTCATTTCACTGTTGAGAAGTGGGGACAGACAGTGGAGTAACAGTTTTTATTAAGAGCAATATTGTCTAGAAAGGGATAAATGACATTGGCCATATTTAGGAAGGACTGCATGCGCATGTGCCGAGGTAGAAATAAATATAGATAATTTTAAAGCAATTATTGCCTGTGTATATTGTGCGCCAACCATTCCGGTTTTGGAGTGTTTAATAAAATTAGAGCAATTTTTAATATATGTTTTTAATAATAATTTGCCTGTTTTTATTGCTGGTTAATAATAAGGGAAATGATAAATGCTCAATAGAATTCTTTTCATTACTAAATTCAATTAACTTTTCTCTATCTATTTTATATGCAGGACCTTAAAAAGCTGCATTGACAATATTTTCCCAAATTCAGAACTTCTAAATTCTAAGGTATTAAACACTCATTTGTCTGACCATACAGGACAAAAAATAATATTTGATGTTCAACTAAGTAGCATTACAAGCAATAATGTCAAATGAAGGCAGTTTAATGGGCAAAATGAGGTAAGGTTTACACAACTTTTGACGGGGCAAGACTGGTAGGATGTGTTTTTGTTCCCAGAGTCTGAACTCAATAAGCACTGAGATTTGTTTATGGATATTTTATTGCCTATTTTTAACCACTGTTTTCCAGTTAGGTTAGGTGAGGTGAGTAGAAAATCCAAGTGTCTTTCATACCATCAAAGTCCTGAGGTACAGACTAGTAAAAATGACCTTGATACTCTATTGGTTCCAAGCAGGAATAATGACAGGATCAGTGAGTCTTCAGAATTCGTATGGCAATCAAATTAATAATAGTGAAAATAAATCAAAATTGATTGGTTAGAGGAGTGAAGGGGGAGAATAGTAAAAATAGAAATCTAAAAATACCAGGTGAACTTAAAGTAATGTCACAATTTTAATAACTTTGTTATTAATTCAGCCCCAACTTTTTAAAAAATTTACCCCAGTTGGGAGAGTTCACATGCCACATTACAAATTAATTAACATAATAAAATACAAACTTATGAACAAAATGACTAGTGGGCCTGATGAAATCTCTAGTAATTTAATTTACCTCTAGTTAAGCCACTACATCAGAAAAGTGGTCCAATCATCTTGAAGAATTAATATCTCATTAGCTTAGCTAGATTGTTGAGCATCTTTTAGTCTGAGAGACTCTTAAACCACCCTCAACATGGCTACCTGAACGAAAATCTCTACAAACTGCAGTTTGTGATTTTATTGATAAGATGATAGGGCGGGAGAACAGGCATTTGGCTATGGTATGTTCCTGGATCCCAAAAGCTTTTGATAGTGTGGAACATTCAATGCTGCATATGTTGGAGTTATATGGTATCAGGGGCCGGCTATAAGTAGAGTAAATTTATATCTTCTAGAGTGTATATAAAGAGTCATGATTGAGGAGGGGTATGGCATTTTTTGGAGGTAGGCTATCTTAGCCCTAGAATTTCCCATGGGAATACGATGGGCCCACTGCTCTTTATTTTTTACATAAACAACCTGGTACTTGATGTTCTAAACATTCTTTTGATTCATTTTGCTGATAACAATAACATACTATCCATCACATCATCATTGAATGACCTTTTGGACATCTCTAATGACTACTTAAGAGTGGCTCAGGAGTAGTTTACTAAAAACAGGTTGTTATTGAACAGGGAGAACTCATTGTGTGTTGTTTAGATCAAAACAGAGAAATAGTAGAGTCATCAAGTTCTGTGACCTAGAGGTGGACCACTCACGAATAATTTACTAAAAACAGGGAAAAAGTGGGGTGACATCAGGTTCCTTGACTTAGAGAATCAACACTTGTGGAGTGGGTGGCACAAGTGGTGGAGGTTTGCAAAAAGCTGGGTAGAGCTTGTTTTCCTTTAAGCAAATTATCTAGATCAAGATAATCTCAAAACTGTCTACTATGCAAATATCCATTCACTACCTATTGCTCTCTGGTTTTGTATTCTGGTGGGGAAGTATGAAGTTTTCCCTTTGAACAACAACACTAAATCAGTTTTATTTTAATGTGTTCTTGCACCGCCTTAGTGCAACAGAACAAGGTCCTGCATATTTATGTATACATTTTGTTAACAAGTTACCTGTGGATGTCCAGTCACAATTTCATTTCCAAGTTTTAAAGGGTCTGTTTATAATTTACTGTTACAGAATGAATTTCAGGGCATAATTTTTTAATTGTGTACAGTTTGTAAATTTAAGTTGTCCAAGATATTAGTTATATTTTATTTTAAAATAGATGTTAAGATGACTTACATTGTTTCTGTAATTTTATACCTACATCAAGAATGTAGGAAAAGTAGAAGTCTTTAAAAAGAAAATGAAAAAATATTTGAAAAATTTTTGATACATACATAGTTAAAGCTAATTCAATTTTTTCTAGCATCACAGTTACAAACTGCATCAATAATTTACTGATTGCTCCATGTTGTAAGTTAGTTATTGTCTCGGCTATTGTAAGTGTTATCTTGGAAATGATCTTTGGTATTATTATATTTAATATGTTGGCTGATTCCTAGAATAAGATTTTTGTAAAAATTGGAATCAATAAAGCTATTCAAAAGTTAAAAAAAAATTGCCTGTTCATTCAATGCATTTGTAAACCTATAAGTATTTTTTAAATTAACCTAAGTTCATCATTGTTACTTTTTCTTCTCTACAAATTGGTGAGTTTAGTTTTTCAATCCGACGTTTCGGATTCGGGCGACCATCTTCAACTTTCTTAATTTAAATATATACCTTTTATAACCTTAAGTTAAATTATGACAAAAAAGGTCAGATTCATATTATTTGAATTACGAAAAAATGCCATCTAGTAACCACTAATAGAATCATTATGGTACAGTTAATAGCTCTATATGAAGATCAAAAAAAAGCAACTTTTTTTGACACCAAGTTCAATGTAATCGTTTAATCCAAAACAATGATAAACATTTGAAAGAAAAACAGTTAGACCTTCCCCCACCACTTTATTATTGAAAATAAAAAAATCATAAATAACAAAAAGTTGCATAATTGCCTGAAGAACACAATGCTTATATTTTCGATAAACCTTAATTAGGAAAATTGAAGAGAAAATCGGCATTTCCATTTCTGAGTTGCTGTTACGCCCCCTAGTGGCCATTTTTCGGACTGAAAATAATTTCCAATTTTTCTTGGCCAATTTACCCATAAATATTTTTTCTCCATAATTGTGTGATTCTGAACATAATATAATACCCAGTATATTATTACATTTTTGTATTATCCTGAACATTCTAAGCACTCTTTGTGTGATGTTTCCTATACCTAAATTCAACTGTTTTCGGGAAAATGGTGCTTGAAAATTGACATTTTTGACTCTTTGAAGTTCTGTAACGACTTAACCTGCAACAAACTGGATTTACCTTTCCTATCTTAATTTTTAATTATCTATTACATTATAATTATATATCCATCTCAAAGTGGAAATTGTGGTCAGGAGATTGATAACTAAAAGCTAAGATAGGAAAGTACAATCCAGTTCATTACAAATTAAGTCGTTTGGGAGTTACAAAGCTTCAAAGGGTCAAAATGACCAATTTTCAAGGGCAATTTTCTCGAAAACAGTTGAATTTAGGTATAGGAAAATTAACACAAAAAGTGTTTAGAATCTTCAAGATAATACAAAACCCAATAATATATAGGGCATTCCATTTAGAAAACGGATGTTGCCACTAGTTTAAGGTAGGAGTGGCAACACCACACAATTTAAATATTTTAAAAAGAGATTTTATATTTACTTATGGCCAGAGCAAAACTTTCAAAGTAATCTATTCATTGGTTCTCCAGATACTTCTAATAGACCACTGAGTGTGAATAACCCTGTATATAATGAAGAACTTGCATATGTTTCGTTTTTCCCTGGCCCAAATAAACTGTATTCTAGATAAACAGTTTACTTAGCTCAAAAAAATAGTATTTTAAAAAACAGTTTATTAGTTTTAGATAAATTGATCCTAGAAAAGGGTGTTTATTTAAACCATACAAACAGTTTATATATCTCGCTATTCTTTATTTAGAACAAATAAGATTGCAGCTAGATTTAAACTTTTTTTTTCAGTGTGCCTAATATTTTTATACCTCATATTATCGTACTTACTTTGTTATAAACCCGAGTAATAACCCACAAATCACTTTTCTTACTGTATTATAAATTTTAAATATAAATGAAAACATTAATGCCAAAAACTTCGGTTTGAAAACCCTGAGTTGAATATAAATGCGAACTTACTTCTTTGTGAAAAAGAACATTCCTTTTTAAGTTTCAATCTTAAAGGTGTTCCATTCAATGACTTTCCCTTCCTGGTTTCTATAAGTAAGCCAATTTCGAATCTAGCAATGCCTGAACTATTACCTAAGCATGGCAAAAATATACTAAATTCTTTAGGCCGTTTTGGCACTCTCCCTTTGGTTTTAATAGAGATTACTGGAGCTTCCAAAATATTTTCATCAAAAGATTGTAATTTATCAAAGTGGTAATTGTATTTTTTATTCCCTGCTTTCCACGTGAAGTTAACATAGCTTACTTCAGAAGGGATCACTGGCAAGTAGTTTTCAAAATTTGGATCTAATATGTATGGCAGAACATTTCCATTGACAATAGCATAAATTTCCATTGACAGTCCTAAAATCAAGATCCAAATATATCTCAAAATTGTAACTAGAATACATATAAATAAATACTATTTTAAAAACAGAGATACTGAGATACCTTCCAAATAAATTATAACAAAAATTAGGATCAACCCAATTTTCTTACCACTAAACATTTTCACTTGCTTTCCATCGATCCATAATGTTAAGTCACTGCTGTTTCTGGGATCATTTTTTGGATCATTTCGTGATAATACAATTGCAACAATAAACACAAGGTAAAATAACACAAAATTCATCACAGCTTTCTTTGTATACATACTAAAAATATTTATACTAGGTATTAAGCATATAGTCTTATTATAAAATGGATTTTATGAAAATGAAACTAGTAATAGCATAAGCCTAGGTTAGAGGTTTTAAATGAGAACAGTATTAAAAAAATTAACATACCATTAGTAGAAAATTTCAGCTTCATTCCTCTTGCAATTTTCTTAATATTTTTTGCATATTAAAATATTCTTGAAGCACAGGAAAGGATTAGCATTTAGCGCCCAAAAAGCAAAGCCACTTATTAATATAGTTCTCTTAATAAATATGAAAGTTAAAATTCACTTACTTTTTCTCTATATTCTTAATTTTGAAATGTATAAATATATCGTTTTCTTTAAAACACTTTCTTCGTAAAAATAGTTAAATTTCAAAATATATAAATTCAGGGCTAAATATTTACATAAAACTATTTACATTTATACTATCTAAAATAAAAACGTTATCTGCACCCATGATCCGCTTCTCCATCTGTCTTATATACACATGTCCGACTAAAAGAAAAACAAAACAAAAAACACATGTTCGTCCATATCATCCGCATTCAATAAAATTACCAACAGGTTTTAATACCAAGGATTATCTTTCTTTCATTCTCTTTCGTATCTGTCGATAAGAATAAAAGCACATCAAAACCCGTCTTCCTAACTATCTTTTTAATTTTCATAACTAAAAAAGGATAGAGCATATGATATAACTTCGACACGCCCAATACGACGTCCTCCGAAAATAGAGATGGGCGGGGACGATGACTCTATACTACGAAACTGGGATGGTCCCACCGATCTACAAAAGTGATGAAAGGAGTTTCAGTCTCTTTTGATCTTATTGAGTTAAATGGGAAAATAATACAGTATATTCTCAGCTGCAAATGTAGATTTTTAAGGTATTTTCGGATGTGCAAGACGTTTTCACGTGGCTCTGGTGTTACTGACCAGAACTGACCATTAGTTTTTCACGTCGAAAGTCATGACGTACACGTCTAACACGGTTACAGATTGGTCTGTTATTTAGCCAACATGGAAAAAACGAAATATGGGGGATGATTGAGTATGAGCGGTTTGTTTATGTTCAAAAGAATTGTAAATGTACTAACTCTTTATTTTCACTGTGCTATATGCATTATGTAGGCTATTAAAGTGCAAATTAATGGTAGTGATATTTATTTCGAGCATATAAGAAAGGTGTTGTTGCGAATCCAAGAAATAATCATCTTGTGCTTTAACTGGATAGGTATATAGATTTTTATACTGAGAAACGTTTTCTGGGCTGAAAATCTAATTACAGATAAAAACCATTTTAAGGAAGCAGCTGAAATTATTGTTTAAATGAAGAAAAAGTAGGGTTAACAGGACGTCTGTAGGTAAAGGACTTTAATTTTAAAAAATACATATTCAATTTCAATCTATGTTTTTGGCACTGCACTTCGCAACTTGCCAGATTGCTCTCCGTCCGGGGCTTATTTAGAGCTGGAGCGGCCCTTCCAGATAATTTACACCTTATTCTGGTTTGGAGACGTTATCGGTGGGATGTCCGGATGGCGAGCTCTGAGCTCCCGGTCACCCCGTGTATTTCAATATCTTTAAATTTTTCTTTCTTTATAAACCCTTCTAATGCATCTTGGCTTCCACTAGATGCCCCTTGAGAGTACTACTGGTCTCACGAGATGACCTTTTCTTTCAAGGTATTCCCTTACCCCTCCCACTCCCGCCACATAGCGGCCATTACGCTAATATTCTTTGTAGAAGTGCGGCAGACGAACGGGATAGAATGAAGGAACAACTAGGCCTCACACGTTCACAGCGTTTGCTCCTTTTCTAGCGGGGTCGTTAGTTTCCACACTGAGCCGTTGAGTCTCCCGTTTCCCCCCGAAATAAAGCAGCAGAACCGAACACGTGGAACCACTTATGTTAATAACACAGAGGTCTGCCTTCGACGAGACGAACCGGAAGACTGAAAAAAAAAATACATATTAAAATCGGTTATGTCAGAGCTGCTGGGGAAACCTAAAAAAAAATCGTGCAAATAGGTAGGTATATAGATTTTATACAGAAACACGTTTTTTGCGCTGAAAATCCAATTTTACACATGTGAAGCATTAAGACAGAACACGATCCAATCGTATCACTTTAAAATGTATAGGTGTTAACTTCCGGCGGGAATAATATTAAGTAAAACCATAGTTTTTCTAACTTTTTCTTCACACTCGTATGCTGTAATGATTATTTTGTCTGCATAAGGGCACTTTTAACAAAAAAAGCAAATCAAACTACCTAAAATTTGAGCCCAAAATTTATTTATTCAAATAAATCCGTTTAATGTTACGGATAGAAGCAAAACGAGAACGTTTAATTCCGAACGTTTTTAAAAATAACTGTGCCATAAGTGACTACTTTATAAATGACCGGTTATTTTTCTTTTTGAATTACGTTCCGGAAGGTTTGTGTGTCTCGGAACTATGTGACTCCGAAACTGAATAAGCTTGCAGGTTGCAGTTGCAGAAACACTTCAAAAATTGGCAGCGGTAATGGCGGAATGGTATCAACCGTTATTGACGGCGTTGCGTAATAAATAGTAATGCGCAATTACGGGACATCTGTATAATCGGGATATCATTCAACTACTAATTTTTACAACCGGTTATAAAATTAGTAGTGGAGAGATCTACATAATCGAATAATCACCACTAGTTAGTAATTACTAATTTTTCATTTTTATTAAAACAATTATATATCCAATAACCATACTTATTTGCGTGACCCTACTTAATATAAAGAATTTCACGTCATTTTTATTTTGTACAAATACTTATTATTTTCGGTGTTTAGATTAGCTCACATTTTGTTAAGTGTAATATAATAAGTTCTAAAAAAGGCAGTTTTACGTTTATTGTTGCTATATTACAAAACAGTTATTCATTTTAATTTTCAATATGTAGTGTAGACCAAATGGAAGCAGAACGGGTATATAATGTCTTCCAAAAATTGTATTCTACCGTTGCTCCGACCACACCAAAACAACCGAGAGATTAGTAATAGTAGTGTAGTTAGTATATCTCATTTCGTTAAATCGGACCAATATCTCTGGCATCAGACCTACACCAACAGAATCGGGACATTAGTAATAGTAGTGAAATTAGTATATCTCGTTTCGTCAAGTCGGAACATTCTCTAGGCCCTGCATGGGTTATGTAACCCAGTCGAACAGAATTTGTAGTTTCAGCCTGCGGCGTTGTAAATGTTACCATTGGCATATAACGGTAAAAAGGGTCCTGGGGCCCGGTGTAGGCTGATTCACTTCGTTCCGAAATCACATTATTTTGGAATGTGATTTTTGAGGAACATTTTCAAGGAATTTGCTTTCCGAAAGTGATACGTAAATTTAGTTCGGTACTCTTTGACGTCACGCGTATAAACAGTTGCCTAATATTGGGACAATAATGTATAATTCACTGTGAGTAATCTCCTAACGTTGTTCTCCGACGTAACACTGCTTCATATACAAGAAAATTACAATTTACCGGTACACTTCTACCAAAATTCTTGGAGTTGAATCTGTACGACATATAGTTAATGGTAGGCGCAGTGCTTCTAACAAGACCTTAAATCCTCTCTGTCTTCCACCAGTCGGAGTGATTTTACGGCTTTAATGATGGTTTTTATCGGTGAACCTGGGCTAACCTGAAGCTAGCGGGGCACTTCCACCTAACAGTACAAATTATGTTAAAAAAATCTTGTTTTAGTAGACTCGGAAAAATGAAAAACCGAATCTACTGTTCAGGAATAATGTAAATGCACTTTAACGAAATGTCAAATTCAGTGTGGGCTTGGAAGTGAATGTAAATATTGCTTAAGGTGATGAAAAGCTAATTAACCCACCATACCGATGTTGGACATGTGTATTACAGCCTTTTTTACCTTAGGAGTATTATAAGCAAAGTTCATTTAATTTTTGGATTACCAATGGATGAGTTTTTTAGTATGTTTTATAAAATATACAATACAAAAATACAATTAATGTGGATTAGGTTAGAGTAGAATTGGTTAGTAGAAAAGAGAGTGGTAGCGCATCAACAAAGTTTCTAGTTTAATAATAAATAAATAAAACCGCTAAAGCCGGATGCCAATTTGGCAACGTCATTTTAGTAGGTTAACTAGCTTGCCTTGGTTAAGGTATGGTTGATGGCCTAATACTAGGTAGACGCCTACTTTTATATGGTTCGTTCAGATTAATTTTTTTGTTTTTATGGAAAAAAGTGTACCAAACTAAATGTATATATAAGTGCCAGATATTACCTTCTAGAAGACCTTGAATCGTATGTGGGTTCAGCCAATCACAAGACAGATTGTCCAATGTACTTCGAATTAATTTGTCATTTATTTCGGCGGGGTATAAACAGGTGTGTTGAATCTTTAGTGTGAGCTTCCTAGCTCAGCGTTAGGATTCTCGACTTGGTTACAATGAATGTGTGTTTAAATTCCCATTCAAGCGTTAACTTTTAATTTTTTTTTAAATAGAACTTATAATTTTGCATATAGTTGTGTTAAAAACCGGATTGGATTTTGGTTAGCTCTGGTTAGGTTTTTTTTTTGAGGGGATGTAAAAAAATCAATATATAAATAAAAAAAAGATTTTCTTTTAACAAAACCTATACTGTTTGGTGGACCTATCCCGTTAGCGTTAGGTCAGCTCAGGTTTGCCGATAAAACCATCAAGCCTTAAACCATCATTGAAGCCATAGAACCACATGCTAAGAGAACCTCAAATCACTGAAAATCAGATTTGAAATACGCACGCACTCTAAAGTGGTGTAACTACCGGAATACGTATCGGATTCAAGGTCTTGTCTACCTTCTCAGTTCCCACTTTATCTAAATCACCTTTGTGCGAAGCTCTAGGCCCTAGTCACAAGCTAATACCACAAGTGTCTGTAATCTCGCTCCCTCGGCATCAACCTAAGTTCTCCTTTTTTAATGGCCGAAATCAGAAAATCTTGCATTCTACAAACATCCATGCATTTTAATTTATTTACTGTGATTAGCAATTGGTTTCCGTGTTTGTATCAGTCCCGGCTGATTCATTAAATATTGCAAGCAGCGTCATAACTGACCGTTATTTAAAACAATACCGACTGGACACCGTATTTGTAAGCTACCAAACGATATTTCGGATATTTTCAGCAACCCCAGTTAATTGCAGAACATGACGTGTGATTAAATAATGATATATAGGTAAATAGAAAAATATCGGTATACCCAGGGTTGGGTATACCTACATTTTAGTTTTCGACATGTAGTAAGAGTAAACAGTTTTCTACGTTTTCGACATCATAATACGTAGAAAATCTTCATTGTCAAAAAGTGTCAAACATTTTAAGGTTCAATAATTGAGATACCAATTTCTTTTAAATAATGACTAACCATGACGTCACCCGGAATTGGTGTATAAATGCATGAATACCGTAACCGTAACCGAGAGACTAGTGACGGCCAGTCATGCGGCATAGCCTAATTTATTTTATGATAACTGAATTTTCAACCACATTTTTAAAACAAGCTAGTACTATTAAGTAAAAAGTAATTTATTTCAGTATAGTACAACACAATCCATTTATGGTTTGTTGACAAAAGTTTTGGAAGCTGCCACCGGGTGCGGCATGTGTTCACTGTTGCCAAAATGAGTGGTGGCAAATCAAAGTTTATTATTTACATTAATTGACTTGAAATTGCCAATTATAACTGACTTAAATTTAAATAAGATAATAAAATATTTTGTTCAATATTACATCAATAAATATATGTATTTTAGTTAGAATTATATTTCTTACGTCTACGTCTTGATAGAATTTGTGGAAATCAGAACACAATGAATGATTAAGTTAAGTTCAGAGAATTTTATACGCTGGGGTGCGTTTCGAAAATATCCCTTCAGAAATGTCTGATCTCATGTAGATTGTAGAATGGATAGGTTGTACTATTCTGGCAACGCTGGAAGATAATTCTTAATAACCAATAAGATTCAAATTTTAGAAATAAAATATGTAACTAAAAGGTTGGCGAACTGGTTTTGAGACCTTCTGTTTACCCTACCTCAAATTATCTACCTACGCAAATATATTTTGTGACAGTACACCATCAAAATGTTCGCAACTGAGCCCTTTTTTTATTTGTCAAGAATTTAGGGACAAGAAGTGAAAAAAAGTGGCAACAATGTATGTGCTTCAAATGCTGGTAAAAGTCAACGTAGTGGCGAATAGAAGCAGTCATATATTTATTAGATAGGCTAATTTTTAGTAAATTCGGCATCGCCCGATGCTAAATTAACGGTCAAATATACACGGTAAGTTGGAAGTAAACCACTACTAAATCATCTCCCAGTACTGAAAAAATATCAGTTAATAAATACTCAGGATTCCTATATAGTGAGTGTAAAAAAATGAGTTAAGAGATTAGTATTTGTTGAGCCATGACAGTGTAAATTGAAGTGGATTTGGACTATTTTGACGTTGATTTCTTGACGTCTTTGTGAAGTGCATTATAAACTTTAGGGTTGAAGGACTGAAGAGGCAGTGTGCCGCGAAACCGTATGTAATTTCTGTATTTGTCTCTCTAAATGATCAATTAATACATATGTAATTTGTCAAGAATCACTCCCTTCCTGCTTAGATATCGTGTGATTCATTACATTCCAATTTACTGCTTTTTTATTATCGGTCAAATTGCAAAAATTACTAAGGAGCTGAGCGGTTTTTCATCAATATAAAGTTTTCAAATTTATGGGTACATGTGATTTGTTTACAAATTTTATTTGAAAAAACTAAAACAAAATAGTTGCCAAGTGCGTTTTATCAGAAATTGTTTTAATCTTTCATCAATAATTATTTATGTTTACTAGTAATGCATGATGATTATGATCAAGATGTTAAGAGAAAGACACTATGTATTTTCATTGTTTAACTAATTACCGATCTAATTACTAAATTATTTTAGACAAGTGAGGAATGTAATACTGACTTTAATAAGTCACAGCACATACATATAGGTTTTTGATAACAAAAACATAGGTTTTTCTTTTAAATATATTAATTGAAATGGAAAAGGGTAAACACCACAATATACCGACACTATTTAGTTTTTTGTTTCAATTTATTTATTAACAGGCATATATATGAATTAGAAACATTGAGAGTTATTGAACGAATAGGGGAGTAGGGTTGCCACTCTTTATTTGTTGTAAGCACGAACATAAAAAATAGAGGAACATTTTGCGACTCATTCACCATTTTAAAAACAGAAATTGTAGGGAGGGATCCCAGTAATATAAGCAATTTGAATTGAAATCCATATGGAAAACTTTGCAACTGCATATCTGGATGACTATAATCAGATCAGAGCTAAACCAGATATATTAGCATTTTCATTCTAACACAGATATAAAAACCATACTTTTCGTCATGTTTCCACCTTGTCTAAAAGATCAGAATGATACATTTATTTTTTAATACCAAAAATTAGAACATTCTCAAGAGAACTCTCAACTTTATTAATTAAAAGTAAATGAATGTAATAGTTTAATTAGAACACAAAAAGTAAATATGATCATATGCACATTATGAATAAGACATTAAAATATAGTCTGGTTGTATTCACATTCTTAGCAAAGTAGGTATCCATTCCTTATTGACACCAAAATCGCTAAATACTACTTCTAACTAATTAGTTTAGTTTTTTTATTATAGATGTTATTAATTTAGAGTGATTCAACATTTTTTTTAGATAGTAGAGAACCAAAGATTCAAACATTACTTACTGAATTTGGTACAGAGTTCATACTAAATACAAATGGATGGCAAACCAAATAGTCAGTGCATAAAATGACTTAGGGAAATGCATAGTATTTGTTGAGCCATGATAGTGTAAATTAAAGTGGATTTGGACTAATTAATTCACTTTCTATAACTTCTGGCAGACATGCAATTAGCTTTTTTCCATTAGCAACTTTTTCTGATACCAATATGCAGGGGAGTCGGTTCAATTATGGCTGTAAGGCACCGTCAAATTTCTGCAGATTTTTGCACTAGATCCCAAAAAAACATGTTCTTCCATTTTCATCAGTTGGTTTGTACAAGGCATAGTTCAAAAAGTGCTTTTCCGATAGAATTCAAATTTTGGTCAAAAATCAATGGTCATAATGGGATGGCATGGTTTAATTTTGATAAAAATGTAATTAGTTGAACAAAATGACAGCCTCACAAAATGTTAAAAAAATAATTATTGAATGGACCTGAACTTTTGAACAAAAATAAAGTGTGATATAGGGATACACTGGTAAAATTTTAGTGTGAATCCTTTATGGCAAAACAAAATGGCGACCTTATAAATTGTTAAATATTTGGTAAAATTTTATTTCCTGGAATAAAAACTTTTTTATCGAGGAAAATAATAAATGACATATTTAATGAATCGATAAAATATAGTTCCAATAGGAAATTTTGACAGCAAAGCTGGTATTTCCTTCTAGCTAACAACATATACATAACACTACAAAATAAAAGAATAAATGAGCATTTAACAAAACCTGAGTTAAAATCTAACTTAATACATTAACTTATATGTTCTTTATGATATTCCTGTCAATTGCTTACTTAAAAATCTATCTTTCAATGCTATACCAAAGCTCTCTACACTATTGATGTCAGTTCCAAAATGTATAAATTTATTAATTTAGATCCAAGAGAAACTCCCTTCAAAATTTGAAATTCTGTGTTGAGGTATAGTGTACGAAGTTGCATTTTGGATATTTACATCATGTTCCTGATTTCTCGTTGTGAAAAGGTCAAATAAGTATGCGTGTGATATTTTTTTTTATAATACTATACAACTGCTTATAAAAAAATAATCCAAATATAAATTTTATTTTAAGAATTTTGTTATTATAAAATTGGGTTATGTTCCAGGTTGTAGTTGTAGTTGTAGGTTTATCTAATACAGGAATTTTGAAGTTTCTGAATTTTATACAGGTACTCCTTTGTTGGAAAGCCAAAATAAACTGGATAGCAGTAGTGAACATGTTACAGAACTAAAGAATTAACAAGTTGCCACTTCAGAAGGAGTTTTTTTTTAATTTGGGATATTCCAAGCTACTTTTCTCACTTATTTTTTTATTTACTTGAACTTCAAAGTTTAAAAATGGATCAATTTAAAAATAGATCAAGGAGTCCAATAATAATATTGAAGGATTTATTCTTAAGTCAGCCATACTTAATACATTTTCACATGTACTTTTTAGACCTACCTAAAATAAATAAATCTTTTTTCATTAAGGGTTTCCATTTAAGTAAAATAAAAATAAAAAACAGCAGTAGAAATCAAAAATTACAGATCAAAAATTAAATACCTACAATAATAAGCTAGAAACAAAATGCACAGTAGAAGTACACAATATCAAAAAGACAATATCAATTGAGTTTTTAGGTAACCTTTGTGTTTTTTAGCTAACTCAGTTGTTTTTTGGTATTTTGTTATCTTGCAATCTATGTTCAAAGTGTTAAATTTTGGAAGATTTATGTGAAAACTGCTAATTAACACCATTGTCTTGATTCACAAATAAAGGTAAGTGAGAAATTGCGAGAAAAACAAGAAACAAGAATTCACGATGCAAGTAGTGACGTCACCGAATTAACGGTTTGATAACTGGTCTCTCAAATTGCTAATCATGTCGGGGATATGGTTGTGATCATGGTTCGAGAGACAAACAAAATATGGCAGTTTACATATTGGAAGCAGGGAAATTAATTTATTTTTATCATTAAATATATGATTTTTATAGTCTCTTGGTGTCGTCTCTGGTGCTGTGTTTGATATTATTTGGCTTTTTGCATATTTTAAGGTTGGTGTTAAAAGTTTAATGAAAAATGACAAATTGCTTAAAACAGGCACAATATTGCTATTAAAAAATAAAATTTTGCACATAAATTGGAATAATAACAACACAATCATTTACTTGAAACTGATATCTAAACATTTTCAGCATGTTCGACACATGACACACAGACGTCATTAGTGCTAGGTGTTTGAGACCAGTGGTTAGTGTTAGTTTAGTTTTTTATCTATGTAAATGATTTACCGTCAGCTATTTCTTAGGGGTGCTGTACTTCTTTTGTTGATGATACCACAATACTCTGGCACCACAGTGATGTAAACATATTAAATAATATGGTATCTTCTGACTTAATAACCATTAAAAACTGGTGTGATGAAAACTACCTTTCTCTTAACATCTCCAAAGCGAATATATTAAACTTCAAATGTGAGCTTAATGATATTCTTATAGCTGGTCAAGCAATTAACAGTCTTAATAACAATAGATTTCTCGGGCTGGAAGTTGGAAGATTGAAGTTTGACAGTTATATATTTGCTTTGTGTGCCAAATTGTCCTGGTTTGTTTGCTGGTCGGACTGTTAGAACTGAAGTTAAGCAATACTTGAAACTCACCTGCGTTATGGCATCTGTTTTTGGGCTCTTGCTCACAGTACCTGTTTCAGAGAGTTTTTCGTCTGCAGAAGCGCGCTATTAGATACCTCTGTTGCCTTAAACTGCTTGACTCGTGCAAACCAGCTTTTATTTCTGAAAAGATCTTCACCCTAGCAGGCATTTATATTTTGGAGACAGTTTGTATAAAAAAATTTCTACACATATTCATTCCACACTATCTGTAATGACCTGCAGTTCTTATAATATCAGTTTACCAATCCCTTCCTCGGCATTAACAATAGTAAAAAATTATTCAACAAACTGCCAATTGAGCTTTGCAAAGTTATAATGTACTCTGTTTTTAGAAAAAAAGTTAAAAAATTCCTTATCACTAAAGCATATTATCGACTGGAAGAGTACGTAAGTGATAATTTTGATTTAGATTGAATTAGTAATTGTTTCCGTTTCTCTACTGATAAAGGATATATTGTTAGGTTTTATTTACTAGTTATTAAGTTTTTATTTGTTCACGGCTGTATCTTTTTGTGTATGCACCCCTTTTAGCTTTTATTTAATTCATAGATATTTTCAATGCATGAACAATATATTCTCTACATTACTGACTAATTTCAAGCTTTGTCGACAACAATTGTTATGTTCGCAGACAATAAAACATATTTTGAGTTGGAGTTTAATATTTAACAATAATAGATACATTATAATACTTAATTAAATTATAACAATAGTCCACCTGTATGTGTGTCTAAAAAGTTTATAACAATAATATATGTTTCATTCTATGTTAATAATATATGTATTTATAACTATATCCATAATATGTATAGCTAAATCTATCTATTTGATTAGTATGTATAATCTGCCTTGTTGCATTTAACAGAGGGCTTTCAGAACAATGTTTTAATTAGATCTAAGTTTTTATATATATACATCCTTCACTGGGAAAAACTTTATTTCAATAGGTATTAGGGTATAAATTTTAGGTCCTAGGTATACAAATGATCTCAGTTTTTTAGAAGTAGTGCTAATAGGTAACTCTAGGTGTTTATTTGTTTTATTTCTCATTTTGTGTATATGATTAACAATTTGTTTTATTTATGAACTTTCAAAAATATCCTCAGAATAGAGTAAATGTATAGAATATAATTTATTTTTTCTGTATATAATTTTTAGAATATAATTTTGCACAACATTCAATGAATTCGGGGAATTCGGGTAAAGTCCAACCCATACAATCAAACCATATCTTATTAGAGTCAACCAGTACCTTATATACACTAATCATAAGTTTTTTACTTAAAATTTCTCTTAAGATATAGAATTTATAAACAAGTTTACAAATATTTTTTGACAATCTTAGAACATGCTGATCCCACTTTAGATTTTTATCTATTATAACACCCAAATACTTAGTAGAGTCAACTCTAAATATATTATTTTCAAGGTCATCAATATGGACCTTATGAAAGTAAGGACGGTTTGATGATGTGATGGAAAAGGCAACATAATTCGTTTTGGAAGCATTCATTGTTAATTTAAAACTGTCAAGCCAATTTTTAATTATCCTCATACTCTTAATTCTCAACGTCCCCACAGATGACCAAGAATCCCCCAAGGAAACAATGACAGTGCCATCAACATAAGATATCACTGTCCAATCTATGTGAATATCTGATAACGAATTGATACAGGCTTTGAAAAGGATGGGACCCAAAACAGTGCTCTGTGGAACTCCACTCCTTAATGTAAGCCCATCACCATAGGTGTCACCGATTTTAACAACCTACAGTCTGTCCTTCAAGTAGCTCCTAAAGATGTCCAACACCATACCTCTTACTCCATAGGCCTCCAAGACAAAGAAAACAAAACAATTAGGAGCAAATCATGAGGCACAGTGTCAAATGCCTTTGCGAGATCCAAGAAAACAGCCAGGCTTTTTTCACCATTGTCCTATTTGCTTATTACATATGCAGTACTCAAACCACCCTTAAAACCTTACTGTCGCTTTAATAGGATGTAATTTTGATCAAAAAAGAAATTATAATATTAAGTTTTCTGCTGTTAAGAAACATTGCCAGTTCGACAAGTGGCAGGTGACTTAATAATTTTAATACTGAGTAAATATAATGGTTACCTTTAAGTCTCACAAAAAGGATTTTAGAAGCCTATTTTACCTTGCTGGTAAGAACATATTTCACAGAAGCCATGGGGAACGCCTACAAATATTTTTAAAAACGTGAAACGATGATCTTTTGCCCAGAAATATGCAGTAGAAAGTACTCTGAGGATGTCATGAATAGCAGAGTACAAACACTCAAAGAAATAAGATAAAAGTTATAGACAAGTATGAAGAAATGATAAAAGCCGAAAGGAAACAAAGGCCACAAAAATGAATAAATCAATGTGAATTCTGATAAAAATACTATTACCAAAAAAGAAGAAGAATATGGCGGAGTAGCTGTTTATCTACATGACTTAGCGTTGCTGAACAGGAGAAATATTGATAAACTCTCATTTGAATGTGTATGTATAGAATGTAATTTTAAAAATTAGTATTATAATTTCAGTGTATTGGTTCCTAAATGCAGACATAAAATGACTTAAAAACAATTAGAAGTAATGCTGGGGGTATTTTAAGTGTACAAACTGGGGGTAATTAAGGCTTGTCCAGGTATTTTTTGGGTAATAATTCAGGGATAATCTGGGGATATTGATGGTTAGGTTAGGGGTAATTCCAGGCTATTATTGATTGTACAAACTATAATGGAGATTTTGAAATTAGATGGAGTGCTCTGTCTGACTCTTTGAGTAATACACAGAGATTGCGGCAATGTGCATCATTTTATAAACGAGGGTTGCTAACTATACTTTATAATAATGTATTGTACTTTATTTGTGCTGAATATACTTTATGCTCTTACATGAAAGTAAAGTTGGTGAAAATACTTTATTATGAGTCTTTACTGTTTTGCACAAAACAAATCACTGTTCTGACTACTCTCTGAATTATTCATCACTACCTTAGATAAAACAGAATGATGAACACATGATTAATAATTATTTGTTACTGATCGAAATGGTAGATTAAACAACTTCCATCAGTTTTGATACTCTAAAGACAACAATTCACACCACTTATAGCATTGGGAGCGAACATGTAAAAACTCTGTACTTCAGAGATCATTTTATCAGAGTGGGTTGTATCTATCATTAGCCTCTCTGAGAACGCTGTATTGCTCACCAGTAAGATCGCATCTTGAGTCACCTTTTTATAATATTTATATTTCCAACATTGAAAAGTACAAACTAAATTTATAAAATTTTGTTATTTTAAATACCAAGCTGACCAAATTTCTTTAAACCTCTCCTCTTTAAGGATCGAAGAAAAATCAATGATCTTTGATTTATCTTCAAATTGATTATTGGTACTATTGATTCTCCAGAGTTAATAGAACATTTTAATTTAAAGGTTTCTGATCATGTTTTAAGGTATAATGATCCTTTTAAAATCGAGTACCATTCAGCTAATTACGGTATGCATAATCCATTGATTAGATCATTGAGTTTTCTGAATCACCATCCAAACAAATCCCTTTGGAGGCTTCCTACTCACCATCAAAAAGCATAACACATGCACTATAATCTGCCATGGAACAGATGCTTAATGAATGGATAAGTTTATTTCATTTAAAACTAATTATATATTGCATTATTAAGTTTTTTTCCATCTTTATTTGTAAAATATTTAATGGGGTCACCAATTTGTTGATAAATTAATCAATAAAAAAATCGCTCAGATTATCATAGGTGGGTGAAATAAGGATGTACAATACAAGAAATACAGACAGACTCTATATACCTGGTTTCAGAGTAACTCTAACTAAATAAGTTCCTTAAAGGTGTTCAATCACTTCAATCATCTACCTCTACACATTAATGTTTTACGGTCTGCAGGAATTTTATATGCTTGTATTTTAGGTAAGGACAACTTTTAAGACCTATGTATGTTTTTTGTGATAAGTTTCTTAATCCTCTCAATTTTCTTTTTTTTTTTGACAATTCCAATATATTTTACATGTCAATGGAAGTAAAAGAATAAAAAAATAGAGTGTTAAAACTAGAAATTTTGTTCAAGAAGGTAACACTTAACCTTATTTTTAAACATTTTGATACTTGGTAAGCTTTTAACGTTTTCTAAAAGTGCATTGTATAGATCGCTGCATAAACAAAAATTACTTTTTCTATAAATAGATGTTTAATATATCGGAATGTAAATTTTTTTGGTATACCTAATATTCCTATCATGGACTGTTGCACCATTCGACACCTATTTATGTGCATTTTTACCAGCATTACAGCACTCATTAGTAAGATACTAGGAAGAGTAAGTATTTTATTTTCTTGAAAAGACATGCGTGATTCAACTAGATTTATTTTATTTTTACTTTATGGTTCTTTTACAAACGCACAACAGACATGTGATTACATGTAAGAGGTTTAACAATAGGTAACAAACAATAACATTTTCTTGCTAACTTAATTCTAGGTCGAGATGCCCCTGCACCTAAGGTGATTGCAGAAACAATTTTCTTATGTCCTTAACTGAGGTACAAAAAATATTAATTTTGATATTATTAACTGTGAAGAAATAATTGTATTTGATGTTGTTAACAATAAAATATATAAATAAAACAGCATGCATAGATCTTTTTTTCCGGTGTTGCAAATTAAACCTATCTGTCATGCTTTCATAGGACACCATGTAAGGGTATATAAATAAATAATCTTTATTGTATGGAACTGAAATGTATATTGCTGATGATTACATTCAAACGTGGAAAATTCCACAAAGCGTATTTTAATATCCAACATAAATTAAATTAATAAAAGGAATTACATATAAATTTAAAACTTCCAATAAAAATTTTGATAACAATTGGCAATAATAAAAAAACAGTAGTAAGTCAATACAAGGGTAAAAAGCAACTAAAGATTGAGATGCCTATCTAACACAAAACTGGTAATTATCCTTTTAAATGCAGATAGAGTAAGGCTCTTAAAATCGACGGGAGTTTGGTTATAAATATTAGCAGACAAGTATGTGAAACATGATTTTAAAAATTCAGTGTTATGTTGTGGTATGTAAACACGTCTGTGAAACGAACATTCACCTGGTGTGCTTCACCTCTACAGATCATTAACTCTGTCAGGTATTCAGGAGTTTTCGAGCAAAGTATTTTATGTATTTGACAACCAAGACGTGAGTATCACCCCTGAGACATTTTTAATCCAAACACCTCAAGAATAGGTTGGCTCACATGGTCTCTTCGTGACAAATTCTTTACATAGCGGACGCAGGCATTCTGAATCTTTTGAATTCTATATTTATTTTGATTGGTAAGGAAGAGCCCATACACAATATCAATTTGGATAGAGAGCACCAGGCTTTCAGAGATGATTTGTTATGTTATCATATGTTATTCTTCCTCACATGGATATATCTCAAAAATCTCTTGCAGTTTTTCTATTAAATTAATACTAACACTTAATCTTGGCATCCACACTAGAGACGCATATTCGAGATGAGGTCCTATCAAAGCATTATAAAGTCTAATAATAGTATCACTTAAGATGTTTTGAGTTTCTTATAACAAAGCCAAGTGACCTATAAGCCTTATTAATGATGTGGTTATAATGAACATTAAAACTTAAGTTGTATTACATATAAATTCCCAAATATTTAGGTACACTCGTCAACACTTTTTAGTTCTTCACCTTCTAAGCAATACTGATCATTTAAGAAATTAATTTTATGGGTATATGTGATTATGGCATACTTGCCAACATAACGAGTCATCTTATTTCTTCTAAACCATTCTGAAATAGAGTTAAGTTTAAAGACTTTGAAATCATCAGCAAAAATTAGGATAGAAATGATAAGAACAACTTGGCTTGTTTCCTTGAGGAACACCAGATGTAACTTTTTTAGATAAACACTGACCACAGATTTTTATTTGTTGGTAAGATAAAATTGTAAAATAGTACTTACATTCTTTAACCAGTTGAATTTACATAACTTTTCTAATAGTCTTCCATGGTCGACCTTGTCAAATGTCTTTGAACAATCTGTCATAACAACATCTAGCTGGCTATGTAGGTCGAACAATTATTATTGAGGAAATTGTTTAAAGAAGTTAAATGTTATAAATTATACAAACCAAATACACTATATTTACTTTCTATATAAAAAAAATAAATATCTCTTAAGTGCAGACTTAAAATGATGCGGTCGCAGGGACTTCAACTGCATGGGAAGATCATTGTAGTGTTGCAAACTTTCTGAAAGTGTACTTATTTGGTCAATCCTTCTTCATACAGCAGCAGTTTTGAAGTGTGTATTATTACGGGTTATTCTGGGAACAGTGTTGAATGAAAATGCATGTCTGAAAGATGGATAGGGAATGAATATCAAGAATTTTATTGGGCCGATAGAGTAAATTTGTTGGATAGCGAAAATGAAAGTTGAAGACTTTTTAACAGCTCTCTATTTTGCAAGATACATAATGGTTTTAGTTTTATCTAAGAAGTTTTGCTCCAGATAAGATTTAAATATGAGAGATGGGAATAAACCAATAAGTTGTACTGAAACGTTTTCCGAGTTAATGGTAGAATTCTGGCAACTCTGCTGAGAAATCTCACTGCTAGAGAGATTTTCTTGGACAGCTGCAAAATATGCTGTTCCCAGGTGACCTTTGAGTCTATATATAACCCAAGTATTTATTGCATGTAGATTTGTTCAATTGGGTTCCCTTTAAATTTATTTGCATGTTATTCCAGTCTTTTTCTTTTGGTCATAATCATAAAATCTGACTTTGCAGCATTTTAAGTAAGTAAGTTTATAGAACTTACTACTACAAGTCTTTTCTTGATACATTTTTCTATAATATTAGATATAGAACTGAGCAGGGATATTGGGCGGTAGTAGTTGGGGCATGCCACTTCACCTTTATGTGATTTTAGTCCATCAGGCAGTGACCCAGTTTGAAATGATAGGTTTAGTAAGTTGCAAAGAATCATAGATGCCTCTTCACAGAACTCCTTAAGCATATCTCTAGTGATTGAATCTGTTACAAGCTTTTCCGGACTTTAGCTCAGAGATTATATGTTTGATTTCCTCTGGTGTGGTAGGTTCCCAATGATGAAGTGGTTATAGTTATTGACTTTAGGTTGCACATGTTGAAATCGGAATGTTTTCTGTTAATATTTTGCCTATCTCAGGGAAATGTTTGTTTAGATGATTAGCAATTTCCTCAGGATCATTTGTAACTTCATTATTGATCTCAAGTTTAACAATTCTAACTCATGTTTTGCTTTTTTGTTATGAATAACTTCATTCAGTATGGACCACATTTTTTTTTTGGATTACCAGCAGCCTCTGTAATTTCTGTTCTCATAATATTGCTTTTTGCTTATATAATGACTTCTTTAAGGATATTCTGCGTGTTTTTGCATTCTGTTTGCAAAAAAACACTATTTGGAAAATGTTTGTACATTTTATAACAGTAGTCTCTCCTTATTATTATTATTTGATGTAGTTGTATGTTAAAACAAGGAGTAGATTTACGTGTGAAAGGATTCATCACTGTTCTGCAAGTGACATTTTCTTGAAAGGCTTTAACATAAAGATATTTGGATCATCTCATGCAGAGTTTATTATATTATCCAGACCTATTTTACATATTTGTCTATTTAAATAAGAGTAGTTATAAAACTTCGGCCTATTGTTGGGAATATGTAATTGTGCTTGTTATATTCAAATTCTGTGACCACTTATGTCATAGTCAGTGAGAGCCAAGTTATTCAAATTTCCATCAACATTTGTCAGAAAATCGTCAATCAAACTCCTAGAGTTTCCTTGCACTCTTGTTGGTATTTTATTATTTAAGTTAATGAGATCCATTGACTGAACTAAAATATCAAGTGAAACTCTATGATGGTCATCCAGAGCCAAAAAATCTATATATTTAAAACTCTAAGCCAGATTTTTCAGCAAGTTCGTGAGAGAGTTGTATTGCACCAATTTACATGATTTTTATTTCCTGAACGATCATTTGGTTACCCAGATCTTTCAACACTATTTTTTGTATTGTCTTATTGCATATTTTTTCTATAAAACCAATATGTTTTTCGTCAATAACATTTCTGGACGATGTGGTGAATGCGCCCCATATTTTTATAATTCCACAAGACACTCATTGCGCCATCCAACTAAAAAGGCAGAACAAGATCTGCTGGGCCAGCTAGTTTATGTTGAAATCTCCCAGTACCCACACAATTTTATGTAGATTATTTATTTTTTCCAATTTCTCCTCCAAGATATCAAGAAATAGATTTTTGTCAAAATCTTGAGGTCAATTAATGACACCTATAATATTATTCATATCCTCTACTTTTATAGACAACATGGAACAATCAATCAATCAATAATGTACTTTATTATCTAAAGAACAATGAAATATTCTTATTGACAAAGTATAGGTTACATTATGGTACAGGTATATGACATAATATAAAAACGATACAACAAAGATGTGATTTCAGCCAACCTAATACACCATACACCAAAGAGAAGAGACAATGATATCAAACAAAATGTAAAAGTAATGAAAAGCATCTAAAAAACATTACAGAAATTACAGAACATTAAGAAAGGACCATGATGTGAGGGTTTTTATGAGGAGGTCGTCAGGATCTTTAATAGAACGTTCCCCATAAAGAATATAGAAATAAAAAAATCCAAGGTATGGCTTACGAAGGGTATCAAAATATCTGCTGCGAATTTGCCGTCGTTTTACTATATTCGAAAATATACAGTAAATCCATTCTTTTTTGATTACTTTAGCAAATATAGAAGTTCTTACAGATTGGTTCTCAAAAAAAACTAAGTCTTTTTATTATGAAAATAGAATTAATAATGCAAAAAATAAGACGAGTGAAAGTTGGAAAATAATTAACAAGCCGCCTTTCTGTTATTATAGCAATATAATTTTATATTTTTAATTTTTGGTAGAAATCTGCTTAACATTAAACACAAATAGTCGAGATCTTATTTCTTTTTAGTTTCACATATGTAATCTTGATTTCATCCATCTCATTGACCCATATATTTTGGTTTCTGATGCAGTCTTCGATTTCTTTATTTTTTTCTCCTTCATATCCAGGTATCTTTATCTTAGGTTTCATAATTTTTGTTGTACTTATTTCATATTGTATCATATTTTGTACATTTTGGACAGTAAACTTTCATAACTTCTTTACTGCATAATTCCAATACCTTAATTTTCAATGTAGAAAGATTTCCAAATTCTTCACATATTGAATTTTTGCATCTTTCGCAGGCAAAAACCTCTTTGATTTTTGACTCCTTGCACAAAATGCACTGCATTTTAAGTTACTTAAGGAATAGTTTCACCTCTGTATTTATCAATTCGCATCAATACACATACTAAGTACTGCCCTGTTTTGTTATTCAAATATTTGGGTTCAATAAACCATTCAAAACCAAATAAAATGCCAATAGCAAAAAAAGGGATTTACTCAAGTCAGGTATCAAAATAAAACATTTGTGCCGATAAGGAAACCCGATGGTTATAGCACATTAAAAGGAACTTTTTTTCGTTTTTTTCTATTCGAATTTAGATATTCAGGGCAATTTACACTTTTAGCTATTTTTCACAATGCAGTTAGATATCTGGCTTTGGCACATTATTTTTTATAATATTATTCGACGCACAAGATAACTGCACCAAACACAGAGGTCCTACCCTCCCTCCACCCGCCACCCCCAGACCACCTCAGCTCTCCTAGATAAAACATAGAGTACCAAATTTAACGATCAAATTGGATATAAATTCCATTCCTTAGATGAATGTGGGTGATCTTGGTTTCAAATGTCATGAGACTGCAGAAGAGTCAATTAGCAGAAAATGAGTGCTAAAAGTAGTTTTTTGGTGTATTTATGTGTAGGAATGAGCAAAATTTTAAAATTTTGTGCTGCCTGATGCTCTAGAACTTTCATGTTTTGCATTTTTCATTTGGAATAGCAGTTTTCGTGTCACAGGCATTTGAAAGTTAGCGTAACGCACTTTTCAGCTGAAGTAGAAACATTTGCTCATCTTTGTTTGCTGATTCTGACCAAACCCCTGAACCAAATTTAGTATTTAAGGAGGTCATTCACTGCAGAATTTTACTTTGTCCACTACTTTGTGTTCATTACTTCATTATCTCTCTATCTATATGTCAGTTGTAGTGCCTACATATTAACTAGCTATTTGTTTATTTAGGTAATACGTTTTAGGGAAAATACCAAAGTTTAACAAAATCAGAATATTTAATTTTGTGAGTATTGGTAAGAGGGGAAGAATCTACTATGAGATGAGTCTCAGTAGAAGGAAAGTGGCAGTTTTGGCTGTTTACAGATCTCCTAACTGACTAGGGTTTCCAGATTTGCAAAAAACAAAATCGGGAGGCATAGTGTCCCTTAGGAGTTCTACAGTGATTGGTTGACTGTTATTATTTTTGGCCTTTGTGGAAGATCTTTATAGACACCTCTCTTTTGATAAGTGCAGATGATTCAATTTGCAGGAACTCCAAATAATTGCAAGAGGCATCCTTACTATCTCAAAAATTGGAGTTGGAAAAATCAACTAGTTGTTAACCCATCTAAAGCAAACATTCCCAGTTTGACAAACATCCTGTTTTAAAGGGTTGGTTGCCATTCCAATGTAATTGTTTTTATGAAATAAAACGCTAAACGATTTTTTTATCGTGTCAGAATGATGTCATCAATGAAATAATTAGCTGCAATAGAATTCCTGGTTCTGTTACAACTGATTGTGTATCGAACCTGAAAGACAGACACTACTTAACAGGTAGATTCAGTAGTGATATTTAACAATTTCTGATAGTGATAGTATTGATACACGTTAATACAAACATAACAACATAATGTAAAGAAAAATTGTACACCTGTGAACAGTTTTGATGGATTTTTATTTATTTCCTAGTTTGGAACCAAAATCCATTTTATTCCCGAATAATATGAATAATATAACTTATATATTAACCTTTTGGAAGGATGTGTTTCTGGGTTACATCCATTTTTATGCATGCCATTCTCATAGGTTCAAGAGCTTATTTATATCTGTTAAAGAAATAACAATATTATGCACATACTGCACAGTATTCTAAGTGTTTCATGGTATTGTGCAGTTGTCAAATTTACTAAAATTACTTTGAAATTGTGTCAGAATATTTTTAGGAGTGTGTCTGGTTTGCTTTATCGTGTTACGTTTTTGTGGTACAAAAAACTACTGTTTTTTAAAAGTTTGAATCCTTCCACAATAATACAATGTTGCCAAAGAAAAGGATTGTAAAAATTATTTGTAACTTTGTGTACTAACAAAAAATATATATACAGTAGTGGCAAAAAGTAGAGCAAGTTTTTAAAAATCATAATATTTCTCTTATATTCTGATAAAAATATATTGGAATGTATATCTCTTAGCATTTTTAAAGTGTATTTTATTTTATTGTTGTCGAAGCAAGCAAGTAGTGAAGAATTGATTTAGTAGCAGTATGCCTCATGGAAAGTCTGTGTCAACGGATATTAAAGTTCGCATTGTAAAACATTTTAAAAATGGTGAAAAAGCGGCTAATATCGCCAAAAGGTTGTCTTTGAATAAATCTGCTGTGTCCCGTGTTTTAAAGAGGTTTAGTGAAAGGGGAGGTCTGTCTGGAAAGAAAAAGTCTGGGAGACCAAGAAAAACAAGCTCGTATAAAGATAAGGAAATTCTAAAAATCGCTAAAAATGACCCTTTTATTGGGTCTAACCAAATTAGGGCTCAAATTTTAGAAACTATCGGGGTTCACATGAGTTTCAGGACCATAAGAGGTAGATTAATTGAGTGCAAATTATATAGCAGAAGACCAGCTAAAAAACCGTTACTGTCAGCAAAAAACTGACGAGCCAGATTAAACTTTGCCAACACTCATTTGCACTGGTCAGAGTCTGAGTGGAAAAAAGTTATATGGAGCGACGAATCCAAATTTAATTTGTTTCAGAGTGACGATATGACTTATGTAAGATGACTTGTCAATGAAAGGCTTAATCCGAAATACACCCGCGCGACAGTGAAACATGGTGGTGGCGATGTCATGGTTTGGGGCTGTTTCTCCGGTTATGGGATGGGACCCTTACATGAAATACAGGACATTATGGACAGCAAATATTAGAGGAAAATATGGTGCCATACTTTGAAGAAAAAAATGCCTCTACGGCATTTTTTTCAACAGGACAATGACCCGAAGCATTGCTCAACATATGTAAAAACATGGTTTAAACAAGAAAAGATCAATGTTTTAGAATGGCCATCGCAATCTCCTGATTTAAACCCAATAGAAAACCTTTGGGAGTTACTGGACAAGAAAATCAGAACAAAAACATACAGCAACAAACCAGAATTGTTTTATGCTCTAAACGAAGCTTGGCTTAATTTTGATAGGACTATAATATTGAAGTTAATACGGTCAATTCCAAATAGATGTAGGGATATAATTAAGAACAACGGTTACTTTACAAAATATTATTTGATTAATATTATATTCTCTATATGAACATAAAAAAATATTGTTTACAAAGTTGTTCTATTTTTATCCATCCCCAAAACACATCATTAATATTACCCAAAAAATAAATGAAACAAATAGATAATAAAACTGATTTTTAAATGTGTTTTATTAACGAAACATATTAGAAAAAAATATGATGTAAATTAATATACAATAAGAAAATGTAATGTTGTTTTTTAAAAGTTGCTCTACTTTTTGCCACTACTGTATATAAAGTTCTTGCTTATTGTTTGACATTTAAAATTTACTTTATTTTTATGAATTTAGGTTCAGGTTGTCCTAAAAGTACCAGATTGTTGAAACCACTCAAGAATAAAGTACTCTTATTTTTAAAGATAGATATTTTAAAAGCTATTTTAAAGATATTTGAATAGTAAGTCATGATTTTATATTTAGACATAAAACTTATTTATTTATACTCTTATAAACACGTAAACTTAAGTTGTTACTTAGAAGTTACCCACTTATAAAAAATTACAATTCTAATCACCACACTTTAGTACTAATTAATATTTTTATTATTATTGAACATGTTTTTTAATTTACTTTTAGAGATATTAAATAAATTAATATTCATTTCTTTTACTGCCCTGTTACAATCCAACAGGCAGGCCTGTATGGGTGAGTCATAATTTTGCTCCCTGAAAAGGTACTCCCTTTTCCTTATTGTAACATTAGGTACATCAAAATATATTTTACTTAATAATTCAGGAGTGTTAAGATTGTGATGTAAAATGTTATAGATAACCATTACTCAGTAATCAGATCAGTGTCTTTCAAGGGTTAACATTTCAAAGCTTAAAAGCTGTGTATGATATGAAATCAATATATGATATATACAGGGTTCTTAGCGACCTAGAAAACCTTGGAAAAGTCAGGTAATTCAGAAATCTGACTAAAAGTTTTTTACAACAGGAATTTACAAAAAGTAATAGAAAGTCAGGGGATTTTATACTAAACCTGGAAAAGTATCTACCCAAAATTATTTCGTCGCGTTTATATAATTATAATTATACTTATATTATAATAAATTATTATAATTATAATAATAATACTTGTCATCCCTCGTATTACTTAAAATTATTTTGCGGCTCTTACATAAGAAATTTATTTAACATCCCCTGGATATTTAGACTTACACGCCGACCATTCTCAATAACAGTAACTCGGATGACTAGAAAATGGGCTTAAGTAGTGTGACTTTCTAGTGGGGGAAATATTATGTTTTAAAAGATTCACCTACCAGGTGAGCTAGTTTTACGGCTTTTACAAATTATGACTACTATAAATTTTGTAAAATTAGATGGGTAGAAAATGTTCGAGTCTGTGAAAGGGCTTTGGACATTTTATCTTCCCTTAAAAATTGGATGGAAGATAAAGCCACTAAGCTTCCATCAAATGTTTCAGTTACTAAGACAAAAAAGGCTTTAAGAGATACGTTTTTAAGACCTAGACTCACATTTTTTCACACATTGCCGCCTTCTTAGAACCATTTAAAAAAAATCAGAGCGATAAACCTATGGTTCCTCTTTTGTATGATGATCTATTACAAATACTAAACGAATTAATCAAAGAAATCTTAAAACACAAGTTATGGATAAAGGTCTCCAAAAATTTTAAAATTAGATTTTGATAATAAAGATATTCTTTTATTAACTAATAAGACTGATGTTGATTTTGCCACTAAAAAAGCATTAAAAGACCTAAATGTTCCTGAAAAGGACAAACTTATTTTTTGTCGGAACGTCATTTTTGATAAATCAAAAAAAAAAAGTTAATAGAACGTTGTTGTCTTAAATATAAGTTTATTAAGTATGTAACATGCTTAAAACCAAACATCATGCTTGATGCTTCAAACTCCTTGTTTCACCTATAAGAACCCAGAACATTAAAGTATTTGTACGAAAAAGAAATAATTTCCGCAGAAATTGCAGAAAAAAGTGGCCAACGGTATAGCCAGCATCTAATAGATACCGAATTTACAAATTTTTGCAAAACTACTTGATTGGATACTTTTTTCTACAATTTCTTGGGAAAAAATTACTTTAAAAATTGTGGCTTGTTATTAAGTTATTTCTGATCCTTTCTCATGGAAAAGCCACCGTTGATTCGGAGTTTTCCATAAATAAAAATATTTTAGTTGAAAATCTGTTGGAGGAGTCCATTATCTGCCAAAGAATATGAGGCAATTTATCAAAAAGGTGGTGCTTTAGATGTTAATATTTCCCACAAAATGAGGGTATGTGTTAAAAATCCTTACAAAACTTATCAATGCACATTATGTTTCATTAGTTTTCTTGGATTTTTTATAAGAAATATAAATTCCCAAGATATAACCGTGAAATTGTCAGGGAAAACCTGGAAAAGTCAAGGAATTTTATAATTCAAAATTGCTAAGAACCCTGATATAGGATAAACATTATATTGTATAACATAACACATTACCATATTCAAGTTTTCACCTCGCAAGTGCATAATATAAAACTATACACGTTTTCCAGGTTCTAAAATCTGTGAGAAATCGCAATACAAGATTTAACTTTCTTCTGCATGGCTCAGACAACTCCAGAATATGTGAATCTAAGATCATTAGTAAAAACAATCCCCAAGCAGATATTTGATGTACAGTTGTCAATGGCACTCCATTTATTTTGAAGTAATAAGGAAAGTAATTGCTAGTTCTATGAAAATAGACTAAGTCGTTTTGCAAGTTTATGAAATGTTGGGGATCCTTAGCCGATGTATATATTTTTATGTCATCAGCGTAGATCAGAAATTCACAGCTTTTAATAAATCTATATATATATAATTTATAAACATAGTAAATAATCACGGCCCCAGTATGGAACCCTGAAGCACCCCTAATGAAGCAATATATTCTTGGGAGACTCTACCATTAAATTTACCAATAATACCCTGTTTTGCAAATAGTATTGTAAAAGTGAGCACATTTTATTATCAAAATTGTAAATTTTTAATTTTTCTGTAAGAACCCTTTTATTTGGTTTATCAAACCCTTTTGACATATCGGTATAGATTGTGTCTACTTGAGATTTTTTAGTTGGTGATGATTGATTTTTTATTCCTAAAGCTATGTTGTCTGATAATTACCGGCCAAATGTGGTTATTTATTTTATTATGTATTAGAATTTTGAATATTTTACTTAAAGTATTAAGGTTCGTTACAGGTCTGTAATTTATATTGCGTCTTGTGTTTCCTTTTTTGTGTATAGAAATAACTCCGCCAACCTTTAGATTTTCTGTTTTAATTGCTTAGCTAAGCTACATTTTAATTGGCTTTGACAAAAAAATCGATGTATGCTTTAAAGAAGTATGCTGGCAAACCATCTGGTCCTGGAGACACTTTAGGTTTAAAGCCTTCTGTAGCACTTTTAACTTCAGTCTCAGAAAAAATATTTGATTATTGTTAGAACAAATTACCTATTCTCTTCATAGACACTCTTTTCGCAATGGCATTTGTTATGATTTTATTACTTTCATATCCTACATTGTTTTATTCAAATTTGGAAGAAATGTTACTTTTATTTTTCTTTTTGTTGATAAATTTCCAAAGGTACTGGGATTATTACACATGTCATTTTCAAGTTTCATTTAAATAATTATTATAGCACTTTGTTGTTAATCTCTTCACTTTTTTTTCCCAATTCTTTGTGTTTCAGCATAAAATTTTGTTGTCCTGCTGAATTATTTTTTGATAAATGAAAGATTTTGTTTTTTTTTACAAGTTGTTTCCATTCACAAGTGAACCATACCGGATACTTGTGAGAACAAGAAATCTGCCTTTGTTTTTCATCTGTTTGATCCAAAATACTGTAAATTTTAGTGTAGAATTGTTCGAGACTTTCATTGGAGTCATCATGGTTATCTAAATTAAATTTAGTCCTGGGTTCGAATCTCATCGACGACAAGTTGACTTTTCAATTTTATTACCTTTGTCTAAAATTATTAAATCTTTGGGAAATGTATGAAATTATAATATTTAGGCTCTGTTATAGCCTATGATCCCTAATGGGTTCTTATTTTTCTAAACTGCGGGACATTCGAAGTACCACACTCTAATCATAAGTGAAAATTCAAAGGTATATTTTCGGTACGGATCAAGATGAAATTGCCTCAATTTATTTACTTATTTATTTTTGGTCGCGTGCTAATTACGTTGTATAATTTTCCCTATTCAGTTTCATTACCGGTTTGTCATTCGATTTATTGATCATATGTCACATGAACAAAATTACCAGGTTGAATTTTGTATGTGAGTTGTAAGACAACATAAGCTCGTAATAAATAATACAATTTGAATGTTTTTTTTTTATTAAAACTAATTTTAATGTTGCACGAAATACAAGGACTGTAGGTTTTACGAACTTGATTAATTTAGTATTAACTTTTCTGATGATTAATTTAGTAATAACTTTTCTTCCAAGGTTGCTTTCATTAAAATCAGTTGATTTAAATCACTCATTTGAATCGCGATTTAAGTCACTCGGATGTTTTTTAAATTAGTGACTTCAATTACCTTGTCCTTATAACTAAACAAATATATTAACAAAATAAAATGAATAAAATTGACAAGTATTATTAAAACAGAAAAAGATCAGATACTGCATATTGCCTTCGTTTAAGATATTTGCAAAGAATAAATAGTTAAGGCGTTAAATAAAGTGTGTTTGTAGCCCTTATAGCCAGGCTTTTTTATGGGCCTGCAGAATTGAAATTTGTCCTTTTTTTTCTTTTTGTCCATTTTTTATTTTCCTAATTGGTTGTTTTGATTATAATTTAACTGGTTAATTTCCTTGTGTTAAGTAGACATATTTAAAATAAATTAAGATTGTATGCTCCTTTCGATAATTTAATAAAAAAATTCGACTTTAATAAAACAAATTTATTTGATTAAAAAAAATTAGAACCAACGATTCTGCTTTCTGCCAACTGTTTTTTACATTTAATATTTACTAAAATGTTTTCATTTTAAACTTTCTTTGTAGACCAGCCTTTTTTTATGGGCCAGCAGAATTCAAATTTGTCTTTTATTTCTTTTTGTCCATTTTTTATTTTCCTAATTAATTCCTTAATAATTAATTATTAAAATGTTTACAATTTTAAACCTTCCTTCCAGGACATGTTTCTTGTATATATGCATGAATCAGAATTGGAAAGATAATTACCAACGTCCAGTTTCGATATTGCACTGAAATTTGGCACACCTTGAAATCAATCTAATAAGTAGTTTTTTTCGGACTGATTTTTTAAATATTTTATTAGGCCGCCATTTTGTTTTTCTACCTTATATTTATAACAAAATGTTACCAGTTCATTCTTATGTAACACTTGATTTTTTTTGCAAAATTTGAGGTAAACTGGATAATTAGTTTTTTTTTAGTAATAATATTATAACGTTTCACTAGGCCGCCATCTTGTTCCGGCATATTTGATTTTTACCAAAATATTACCAGGTCATCCCCATATGAGCCTTAATTTTTTTCCAAAATTTGAAGTCAATCTGATCTGAGTTTTTAAGCTATGCCGCGAACTGACAGACAGACGGATCGACGGACTTGATAAAATATATTTTTGGCATCTAGGGACGCCAAAACGCGAATATATGTAAAACCTGAGGGTGATTTTTTTCAGATTACAATAATTTTATTTGGCCTCCATTTTGTTCCGCCATCTTGAATTAGTACCACATTTTTAGGAGTTTTCAGGCTGGATTTTTAAATATTTCATTAAGCCGCCATTGTTCTGTCATCTTCGATTTGAGATAAATTGGATAAGCTTTATCTTAGTAATAATTTTTTTAACATTTCACTAGGCCGCCATTTTGTTTTGCCGTATTGGATTTTTACCAAAACATTACCAGGTCATCCCTATATGACCATTAAATTTTGACCAAAATTTGAAGTCAATCTTACAAGTACTTTTTTAGCTCTGCCGCGAACAGACAGACAGGCACACCGACAGAATCGAGAAAACATGTTTTTTTCGTCATCTAGGGACCCTGAAACGTAAAGACTTTTGTGGAAATTTGATGAAATTATATAATTAATTTTTTTTAACGTTTCATTAAGTCGCCATCTTGTTTCGGCATATTACCAAAATAGTACCAGATCATCCCCATAAGACCCTTCATTTTTGACTAAAATTTAAATTCAGCCTAGATGAGTACGCCGCGAACTGACAGACAGACGCACACTGGTCGATTTTTACGGAAACATGGTAAAAAATAGAAACATTAAAAATGTTACTGAGAACAGAGAGAACTTATTTAATAATGATAGTTACACTTATTTAAAATAGTTATTACTGGATATGATAATGTTTGGAGGAGTATCTTGGACCCCTGGGATTACAAAGACCATTTAGTGAACGTAAAAAATAAAGAGCAAATTTTGAAATGTATTTCCACCCTTAGTTTTAAGTAGCTGTTCTAGTAAATCATTACCTCTTTGTTTATAGTCATTTACGCTTATGTATATTATTTGGGATTATAAAAAATTGTTAAAATCCACATTTATATACAGGGTGTACTCACAAGATCATTACTAAAAACATAAATCAAATATACTTACTGTCTAGTTATGTGTATCCCTAAAGTAAAACTCTAATTTCTACACATTAGTCTCCATTGTGCAAAATTGATAAGATCCAAATCTACAGAGTGTCGTCACAAAATAAGAATTATTAGTATAAATCAAAAATTTAAAATTACTTATGTCTAGTTATGCCTATTTCCAAAATAAAACATAAATTCTTAAACGATAAATTATGTCATCATTATACATGTGAAAATTATGTAAAATTTTAAATATCCAAATTTACAGGGTATAGTCACAGAATAAGTATTAAAAATATACAATAAAAATACCTACTTAGTTATGTCTCGTTGTACTTCTTGTTGTTGTATTTCTAAAATAAAACTTTTACTCCTAAACATTAGATTTTTCAGCATTGTGTATGTATATTTAAAGTAAATATTATACAAAATATCATTGTATCGTAGAATTGAATATGTGAATATATAATATTTATTGGGTTCTTTATTTTGGATTGTTTGAACTATCATTCACTATTAGAGGCCTAAGTAATTCCAGTGCCTCAGGAAAGAATGTCTTAATCTTTTTTTGTGCTAGTGCTCTTAAACTCAGTATAAAAGGATCCGAGGAGAAAAAAAGTCGATTTATTACATCTTTTAAACTATCAGTTCTCGAAGTCTTCCGGGAAAAATCCTTCCTATATTTTTTTATGTCTTTATTCCGGGCTTCTTGTGCCTCCTTGGATAATTGCCCTATTGGAATAAGCGAGTTAATTATGCCTGATCCGTGAATCAAAACCTTATGCACGGTAACAGGCATAACATACCAGGGATACAAAGATACAAAAAGTTTTGCTGTTTCTAGTGAATATTTTTTGAATTCATCTATTTTAATATCAAATCCTGACGACAGAGTTTGCAATAACACATGAAATATTGTAATTATATTAAAATAAATTTTAGTTATTTCTACATCCTCAAAAAATCTCCACGCTGTGTTTCCATTATTGGAACTACCGAAACCTGGCTTCGGTTTGTCTACAATTAGCCCCATCTGAGAACGAAGTTGTTCCTGAATATGTTTCTTTGATTCTAAAACTTTTAACTTATCTTCCGCACCTCTAGCTTGCCACTTGGAAATGCTCGTTTTATAAGCTAAATGTAAAAGACATTCAAAGAAACGTGTCCAGGCGTGTAATGTTGAGAGTCCATATTTCAAATTATTGTCAGCAGTCGATCTTTGAATAACAGCATCAATATTATTGATGTCCCTGGATGTGACTCCACAAATATATGAGTTGAACTATTTGATGTCAGAGCATTGCAAACTTTGTCGTCAATCATTGTGAGATATAGTTCAAAATGTACCGTTATTCTTTTATTATTAAGAATATACTTAAAAGGAACAACTTTGTTTATTTGATCATCCATATTTTTCTTTTTCTGCATAGTCATTTCTATTGTTTCGTGGGCGAATTGTAAGTTAAGTGGCCTAAAAAATTGAGGAGATGAAGATCTTGGATTTTGCCAGATTATGGACTCAAAGTTTCTGGGCTCGTTGCATACCAGTTTAATAGGCACTAAAGATATTATATTCATTACAAATTTTTTTTCTCTACGTTTTTGGACTTTTTGACAAATTAGTTGGACACCCTGTACAGAGGTTATTATTATTCTATTTAACAAACAAATACAGTGAGACATTCTATAACTAATGATAAATCTTGCATGACATCATTTAAACACACTACATATTAATGCAAAGTTCGATTTTTAGACCCAAGCCGCAATTTAATTTTAAATTTTATAGAAAAAACTGCAAATATCTGCAAAATTTTGTTTTTGGATACTTACGATAAGTAATCATAGAAGTTAAAAAATTATACTAGAAACCGGGATCTGAGGCGGAACATAAACAAAAAGCTTTCTATAATATAGGTTCCTTAAAAAAAAGTTGCAATTTGCAGACATTGAGATTTTGGACTTAAGTTTCCACTACTATCCTACTTATATCTAAAACTTATACATATTTTGTAACTACATACCTTAAGATTTAACATCCACCGAAAATAAGTATCGATCCAGGTAATAACTTTTTTGTAGCAACTATTAAAATTTTACACTTTTTTTCAGATTATAGTCTTACAAAGCATTACCTGCTGACATATTTCTGTTTTGACGTCTGCTGTCAGTGAACGACAAATGCTGGAAAGAATTTTTTCACAGCCAACTTGTTGTTTGCAATATTGACTTTAAATTTAGGACATTTTTGGTCATGTTGAGATAAATTAATTTTATGCATTTATGCCGTGATTCCAGGCAAATCGACCAGTGTGAGACGGACCGACGGAATTGATAACAATATGTTTGGCATCTAAAAATATATAAAACCTGAGAGGGTGATTTTTTCACTATTACCAAATATTTTATTTGACTGCCCTTTTGTTCCGCCATTTTGAATTAGCACCACAGTTTTACTAGTTGATCTCTAACCACAATTAGTTATGGTACACAATGTGAAATCAGTCTATTAGGTAGTTTTTTTGGCTGAATTCTTAATTATTTTTTTAAGCCGATATTTTGTTCCGCCGCGCCGTCTTGGATTCAGACCAAGATTTTACCAGTTGATTCCTACATAATACGTGATTTTTGTGCAAAATTTGAGATAAATTGGATAAATAGTATTTTAGTAAGAATTTTTTTTACATTTTACTAGGCCGCCATTGTGTTTGGTCATATTGGATTTTTACCGAATGTTACTAGGTCATCCTTAATTTTTGGCCAAAATTTAAAGTCAATCGGGTAAGTAGTTTTTTAGCTATGCCACGAATGGACAGACGGGCAGACCGACAGACAGACAGACCGACGGAATTGAAAAAACATGGTTTTCGGCATCTAGGGAAAAAATCTCGGAGGGTGATTTTTTTCACGATTACAATACTTCCCTTTCACGAGAGAAGTAAACATTATTTAGCCGCCATTTTGTTCCGCCATCTTGAATTGTTTTTAAGGCCGATTTTATAAATATTTTATTAGGCCGCCATTTTGTTTGGCTATCTTATATTCATACCAAAATCTTAGCAGTTCATTCATTCCTATGTAACATTTGATTTTTGTGCACAATTTGGGGAAATTGGATAATTAGGTTTTTTAGTAATAATTTTTTAACGTTTCACTAGGCCGCCCTCTTGTTCCGGCATATTAGTTTTTGACCAAAATATTACCATCCCTATATGACCCTTAATTTCTGACTAAAATTCGAAGTGAATTTGATGAGTTGTTTTTAAGCTTTGTCGCGAACTGACAGACAGGCAGACAGACAAACCGACAGACGGACCGACGCGACGGAAGTAAAAAAACATAATTTTTGGCATCTAGGGACGTTAAAACCTGAAAATCTGTAAAATCTGAGAGGGTGATTTTTTCACTATTACAAATGTTTTATATGGACGTTATTTTGTATCGCCATCTTGAATTAGTACTACAGTTTTACTACTTCATCTCTATAACACAATTAGTTAATGACACACAATTTGAAATTAGTCCATTAAGTAGTTTTTCATTTTATTTAGACGCTATTATGTTTCGCCATCTTGGATTCGTTCCAAAATTTTACCATTTGATTTTTAGTAATAATTTTTTTAACATTTCACTATACCGCCATTTTGTTTTGCCATATTGAATTTTTACCAAAATATTAACAGGTCTTCCCCATATGACCCTTAATTTTCAAGTCAATCAGATAAGCAGTTTTTTAACTATGCCGGGAACAGGCAGACAGACAGAGCGACGGAATTGAGACATGTTTTTCGGCATCTAGGGACGCTGAAACGTGAAGATCTGAAAAATCTCGGAGGGTGATTTTTCACGATTACAATACCTCCATTTTACGAGGGAAATAAAAATCTCTTATTGGCTTATTATGGCCAATAGTTTAGATCATACAAATTTTAACCGCCCTGGTCTCTGCCGTTTTATAAGCGTTGTCGATATTAGAAGGTGCCTGTATATTGGATTCCCGTTAAGTAGGTTTGGAGACATTTCAAACTGGCCGATACCATGGGCGTCCGCTTTAGAAAGGAGGCTGTTAACACAGGTTTTTTACTTCCCTTGTAAAAAAGAAATATTGTAATCGTGAAAAAATCACCCTCCCATGTCTTTACCTACGTTTTAGGTTCCCTAGTAAAGGAAATTTACTTTTTTTGTTTCACTTAACTATCGTTATTCAATATATTGGTATTAGATTTCGATATATCGTAAAAAACCATACCTAGTTAGTGCCAGTCGGTTAATCCGAGGTCCTTAATGCTCTCTTGTTTCGCTTTTCGCAGGAAATTTTTTTATTACTCGCTCTTTTTTAAACATTTCCACCATAAATAATTTAATACTGGTTTCGTTTTCTAATTTTCTATACTCTTTCATAAGACTCGCTTGTTTTGTGTGAACTCTGGCTGATAATTGGGTATCAATCAAGAGATATTTGTGTTGCTGGTTCAATTTACACGCTTGTTTGTTAGCGTCAGGATCCTCTAAAAGGCATGCGCAACTAGACGGATCGTCCTGTTTGAATCTCCATGCTGTCTGCATCATGTGCCAATTGTTTACTGACTCAGTGCGCGTTATCCCGGGTGGTTTTTGTCCGTTTCGCTAATTGTGATAAGACGAAACCCAGCTTTGGTAAGATATGTATATTTGCTTAGGTGTGAAAAAAATTATAGATTACGTATAAAAAAGATTAGTATAACTAACATTTATGTAGATTCTAACAAGAATTATTTTTTAAACTAAACTACTAGACAGATTGAACGAATAATCAAAAATGTTTCAAAGTTAATATTTTGGTAACGAGAAGAGATATTAAGTTGTGTTTTTCTCAGATCTGTTGTTAAAAGACCGCTTACGCAAAAATTTGGTTCAGTTCTAGGTCCTATGCTATTTAACTTATTTGTCAACAAGCATTTATCAACTAAAGTTGTTATGTATGATGGTGATACGCCATGCATGGTATCACTATCAGTGAAAAAATTGGTACATTTCCTTTACCCGGAACTTCCCTCGTCATGAATTTTTCCTTTTATTATGAATAGAGAAGTGTGACCCAATTTAGTTCGGTACATAGTCATTTTGTTCTACCAATTTGGATTCCTACCAAAATTGTATAACTTTCTACCTATGCCACACTTGACACACATCTCTATTTTGTTCCATCATGTTGAATTCGTATCAGTTTATCCCTATATCACATTTAATTTTTCTGCAAAACTTAAAGCCGATTGAATAAGATGATTTTTTTACATCGATTTTTTAAACATTTAATTTTGCCACTATTTCGTTTCGCCACCTTGAATTCGTATTACGAATCTGCCAGTTTATCTCTGTATCACACTTAATACTTGCACAAAATTTGAAATTAATCTGATAAGTTGTTTTTTCAGGCTGATTTTTTAAAAACCTTATTAGGCTGCCATTTTGTTTTGCTGTTTTGGATTCATACCAAAATGTTACCAGTTCATTCCTATGTAACACTTGATTTTTGTGCAAAATTTTAGTTAAATAGGCCGTCATCTTATACGACCATATTGAATTTTTATTTATTGCAAAAAATGTGAAATCAATCCATTAAGTAGTTTTTTCAGCCAGAATTTTTAAATATTTTATCAAGCCACCATTTTGTTTCGCCATCTTGTCATCTAGTCCTTGATTTATGTGGAAAATTTGAGGTAAATTAGATAAGTAGTTCTTTAGCAATATATTTTTAACGTTTCACTAAGCAATCATCTTGAGAAAAAATATTTTTCGGCATCTAGGGACCCTAAAACGTAAAGATCTGAAAACATTTCGAAGGGTGTTTATTTTTCACGAGTTGTATTGTACTTTCCTTTTACGAGGGAAGTCAAAATTGGTTCACAGCGAACAAGTTAAAGCTTATCGGGCTACATTTTCAAGTTTTAATTTCCGTGTACAAAGAAAAAAGAACATTCAAATCTGCCTCTAATTTTCACTCATGTAATGTTTGAAAGGATCTGCTTAGACCTCTATTTCCCAGCGTGCCTAAATTTCTGAATAACCCTCAATAACAGGGTATGTCGATATGCAATCTACTACCGGCAGAACAAAAACTTTTAGTAGGTATAAAAAAATTCAAAAAAAGGATGAAGAGGATATTGATAATGCGAATATATTTTATATGGTGCAGGAATTTAAGGACTACTTTAGAAGTTGGTAAATCAAAATAACCTTCTTCTTTTTTGCTTTTTTAAAATTTGTTTTCTTGTCGTATATTAATTATTTTATATATACTTATATGGGGTTTTCATGTATTTTAATATTATTATTAGTATTTTTAGTTTTTTTACGTTATTTTAAAATATATTATTGCTATGTACGGGTCTTCCATTGAGGAGGAAAAATGGATTTTTTTTTGACTTCCCCCGTATTTCTCAAGAAATTGAAAATAGCCAATCGATGTATTTTAGCTCGGAGAATTCGAAAATCGTAACAAAAAAACAATGAATCATCAAAAAACACTTAGAATTGACCATAGAATCCAAAAATTTAATAATATATAGGGTGTTCCGTTAGAAAAAGCAACATCCTTGACGTAAGTCTATTGTTTCTTATTCAATTGTTTTTTTCGATTGGCTATTTTGAATTTCTTGAGAAATACTGGGGAAGTCAAAAAAATACCCTTTTTTCCTCCTCAACGGAAGACCCTGTACATGTCATGTATAACATCTTAAGTAGGTTACCTATGTCTAAAGCTGTACTCTGGCAAAAATTGACTTTATGATATTAAATCTATTGTACAAGGTGTAAAGTCCGAGGGTGCAGGTTTTTTAAAAATCTGGTTGCTCCGAAAATTTATTTTTTAATAATTTTAGTTTCTTTTGAAAATCGTTTTCTTTTGTAAAAGTTTACTTTTTTTACTTATTAACATTGTCTTTTTAACTTCTTTCTATGTTCAAATATTTTGACAAAATTGTGACATAACTTTTATTTTTCTGTGATTTGTTGTATTAGCAGATACAGAGCGTTCAGAAATTAATTGTAAGATTAGTTTAATACATATGGTAATTAACATTTGTTCCAGCTCAATTCAGAACCCTGTAAAATGAAAACTAATTTGAATATTAAACATTTATTGCAAGTTTTTAGTGACTTGGAATGTTTTGTATAGTACTTAGTTACGTAAATTCAGCATGTCTTCTTAGGAGCCAAAACACGCCGTATAACGGCTCTTTAGCATCACACACGGCATGCATGCAAAAACAGAAGCTGTTCATAGCTCCTTTTTATTTCAATATATGTAAATTTCATATATGCAGAGTGATTACCTATACCAACTTTTTGTTTTTATCGTTAGACAATTATTGTGACGTAAGACGTTTTAAAGACGGTTTTCGAACGTGTAAAAAACGTATCCCTGTTGTAAGATTACAGTGTGTTGCAAAAAGTGGTATTTATAAAATTGAATATCTACATGGTGTTCCAGGTATCATTCAAACATGCCTTATAGCTCATTTACTTGTAGAAATAAGAAAAAAAATTAAATAGGAGACTTGTAGAGATATTACTGATGTGATACAAATTTTAATAAAAAAACAACTATCGAATTGAAAAAATATGGTAAGAAGGGTAAAAAAAATGTTAATTTAAATGCAACCCTCTGTATTTTATTACATATGCAAAATTCTAGGCCAACTTTATGTAACATGCCATCTTCAATAATTGGTTTCGAGATATTCTCGTTTACAAATTGACAATTTCGATCTTGAGAGGCTGCAATATCTAAACGGTTTGACCTAGGACAAAACAAATTACACATTCGTATCTTAGTTTATTTTATGCTCTTTCTTATGGCGCCACTTTTAAGTTTAACATGACATCTAAATTTTTCCGATTTTTTTTAAAAGCAGAAAAGCATTTACTTCTTAAACCAGAAGTGAATGCCATAAGAAAGATAATTAAAAAACTAAGATAGAAATGTGTAATTCGTTTTGCCCTAGGTCGAGCTGTTTAGATTTTACAGCGTCTCACAATAAAAAATTGTCAATTTTCATATGTGCACATCTCGAAAACAGTTGAAAATAGGCATAGGGTATGTTATCCCAAGTTGGTCTACAATTTTAAAATAAAATACAAAAATCTTAGCACATACGAAATATATCTACGAGTGTCGTATTTTAAATTGGTTTTACTTATTACTAGGTAATCAACTTGTACAGGGTTGTCCAACAAAGGGTAAACAGCCTTATAATTTCTTTATTTTAAAAGATATTGAAAAATGGTAAAAACAAAAGTTGTAGGGATTTTAGAGAGGAATAAAGAACTACTTGAGAAATTATGGTTATTTTGCTTATTTTATATGGAACACTGTTTATTATTGCATTTTTAGATTCTTCCGAAAATTCTAAACACTTTTGATATACAATTTTACAGTTTTAAAGTTAATAGTTGCAGGGCTATAAACAGTTGAAAAACCAGTATCTTGGCTATTTGCTTTATTGTAAAGCTATCTAATGGAACGTGCAAGTTGATATTTCACTACTTGGTACCATAGCAAGCACCAACATTAATTAAAGTGGCTAAGAGGTCGATTTTAATTGTTTTTAGCTTACAAACATATAAATTTAGGAATAACGAAGTGATAACACATCTGTAATAACTAAACGAATAGGTATTAAATAACAAGGGAACAAAACTTATTATACACAAAATCTAGGTTTCAAAAGAGCCTTCTTCAGTGCGGTTAAGCACATATGCATGCGTTCTATAAAGTTTTGTTAAGTTTTCGCTATAACCCAATAGCACTAATATACTACATACTCTTTCTTTATCATCAGGTAAGAACTTTTGATGATATGAAATACGATAGGGATGCACTTTGTGATTTTGTAAGATTCCCTTCACAGATGTGTAAGACATACCAAGAGCTTCGCTTCGACAATTAGTACTTTGAATTGGATTTTCATAAATGCAAAGAAAAACTCGTAGCTGATATTCTTCATTGAGAACAGGGTTGTTAACAACGGGATACACGTCTAAATACTGCCGTTTGGATGCCTGTTGTGCCTGATTTTTGACCACAGTTTTTTAGTATGCCGAGAACAGATAGACCGACAGCCAGAGCGACAAACCGATGGAATTGAGAAAACATGTTTTTTTAGGCATATAGGGACCCTGAAATGTAAAGATCTGAAAAAATCTCGGGGGGTGACTTTTTCACGATTTCTATACGTCCCTTCACGAGGGAAGTAAATATATTTAAGAAAATGGCCGCAAGTGGCTCCTATTCAGATAACTGTTACTGACCGGAACTAATTAACTTGTAATAATCAGGGAAACAAAAAATACCGGGAACTAATTTACATGTTATTATTAATCCGTATTAACTTGGGACCCAATTTACATATACCCTTTATGTAATATAGTACGCGGAGGTTTTCCAATCATATGAAAAACAAGAGACATACACATATATGTTTGTTTTATTATTTGAAAGTTTATCGGGAATTACTGTTATATTAGAAATAAATGATTTAATATGTTCACTCACTGGAGGCACACAAATGCGTATTCGGGAAAAACTGACACCATTTAAATAATTAGCATAAAATGTTATCGAGAAGTTGATAAAAGTTTTGAATTCAAAAGAAAACAATCCAACTTTTTTATAGCTTTTGAAAAAATCGGTAAGTTTCCTTTACCCGGAACTTATTTTCCTTTACCCTCATTATTAAGTTAAGTCGTTTTTACATTAACACACACCGCAATTTTGTTACGTCATGTTGAATTCGCACTAGTTTATCTTTATATCATATTAATTTTCCTCCAAAATGTACAGTCAGTTGAATAAGATTTTTTTACGTTAATTTTTTAACATGTTATTTAGCCACCATTTTGTTCCGTAATCTTGAATTCGTAACACAACTTTAGCAGCTTATCTTTGTATCACACTTAATGCTTGCACAAAATTTGAAATTAGTCTGATAAGTAGTTCTTTCAGACTCATTTTTTAAATATTTTATTAGGCCGGAATTTTGTTTTGCTAACTTATACTCATACCAAAATGTTACCAGTTCCTTCTTATGTAACACATTGTTTTTGCAAAATTTGAGGTAAATTGGATAATTAGTTTTTTTAGTAATAATTTTTTAACGTTTCACTATTATGCCATCTTGTTCCGGCATATTGGATTTTTACTAAAATATTACCATGTCATCCCCATATGAGTCTTAATTTTTGACTAAAATTTGAAGTCAATCTGGTCAGTTGTTTTTAAGCTATATCGCGATTTGACAGACAAACAAAGCGACAGGTGGACCGACGGAATTATTAAATCATATTTGGCATCTAGGGACGCTAAAACGAGAAGATATGTAAAACCTGCTAGAGTGATTTTTCAGATTACAAAATTTTTTTTGGTCGCCATTTTGTTCCGCCGTCTTGAATTAGTACACATTTATTCTACTACATAATACAATTAGTGATGGCATACAATTTGAAATCAGTTGATTAAGTAGTTTTTTCAGGCTGAATTTGTAAATATTTTATTAAGCCTCCATCTTGTATTCGTACCAAAATTTTACCAGTTGATTGAAACTAAATGAAACACGCAATTTTTTTACTGCGATTTTTCAAAAAAATTCATTAGGCCGCCATTTTGTTTTATTGAATTCGTACTAAAATGTTATCAATGTATCAACACATCATAGCTGTTTGTTGTGTAAACATTAAAGTCCATTGAATAAGAGGTTTTTTTACTTCATCTTTTAAACAGTTTATTTTGCCGGCATTTTATTCCTCCATCTTGAATTCGTAGTATAATTCTTACCAGTTTGTTTCTATATCACACTTAATTCGTGGACGATTTTGAAATAAAACTAATACTTAAGTAGTTTTTTCAGGTTGATTTTTTAAATTTTATTAGGCGTCATTTTATTTTGCCGTCTTGGATTCGTTCCAAAGTGATAACAGTTCATTCTAACAAGTTTGTGCAAGATTTGAGGTAAATTGAATAATTATGCTACCATTTTGTTCCGTCATATTGGATTTTTACCAAAATATTGCCAGATCATCACCAATATGATCTTATCTTTCGACAAAAATTTGAAGTAAACCGGGTAAGTTTTCCAGCTGTCGTGAACTGACAAACAGAGAGACCGATGGAATTGAGAAACATGTTTTTATGCCATCTAGGAATACTAAAACGTGAATATTCCGGGAGTGTGTTTTTCTGGAATGCAAATGTTTATATTGCCGCTATTTTATTCCGCCATCTTGAATTCGTACCATGATTTTATCAGAATTTGTATATCACACTTAAATCTTGCCCAAAAATTGAAATCAATCTAATAAGCAATTTTTCAGCCTAATTTTTGAAATATTCTATTATGCCGCCGATTTGATTAACCATATTGGAATCATACTAAAATTTTACCAGTTCATTCCTATTTAACACTAGATTTTTGTGCAAAATTTTAGGTAAATTGGATAAGTAGTTTTTAAGTAATATTTTTTTTTAACAATTCACTAGGCCGCCATTTTGTTTCGCCGTCTGGAATTGGTACCAAAATTTTTCCGTTTCATTCCTACGTAATACTTGGTTTTGTGCAAAATTTCAGGTCAATTGCGTAATTAGTTTTTTTAGTTTTTTTTTAGTAATATTTTTTTTAACATTTCACTAGGCTGCCATTTGACACCCTTTAACAATGTATTAAATTTTAGTTTTTGAAATTTCTGTTGTTTCATTACTTTAACTGTAACCATCCTTGCCTTTCTTTTAAAAAAATGGTACGCCAATTATTTTGTAAAAAAACTACTGGCTTTATCGTCTAGTGCAAATAAAAATACACAAAAAAAAGTCTCTTAGTATTTTGTGATTGATAAGTCGTTTTCGAGAAAAAAAAATTTAATCCATACATCTGGCACCTCTGATCCAGTTTTAGTTAAAGTCAGAACTGCTCAAAACTCTATAGAAGTGATTATTTGGATCATTTCAAGAAAAAAGTTTTATTAAATGTCCGCAAATACCCTATTTTTGAGAAACAGGATTTAAAAAAAAATATTTTTTTTTTCTTTTAAGTATTAAAACTTTTCTTGGAATGATCCAAGGAATCATTTTGTAGAGTTTTGAGCAATTCTAACTCCAGCTAAAACTGGACCAAAGATGCCACAGGCGTGCATCAAAATAGTTCTTTTTTCTCGAAAATGACTTGTTATATCATAAAATATGAAGAGGTTTTTTTTGTATATTTTTACTTACCCTAAACGATAAAGCTAGCCGTTATTAAGAAAGTCAGGGATTGTTGCACACACCTATGCCCATGATTGAAGTGAAAACTGCTGAATACTGTAAAAATATGGCCTTTAAATACCTATGAGGTCGTACCAAATCTCAATCAAATAACTCATACTATTCTGGAATTACTAAAAACATGATAATTTTTTGTAAAACTTTAACACCCTGTATCTCGAAAAACAAATATCTGCATACCCATATTTATATGAACGTATGGTCTTATTTTCTTACAAAGAATCTTCTTTACACGTTGACGCATGTTTTTTTGAACACCATGTCTGTTAAATTAAAATTTTTAAACTGTAAAAAAACTAAAGCGAACAATGACATTTAAAAATGTATGCATAAACTAAATTCTTATTCTTAAAAATATTGTTTACATACGATATTTAAAGGGCGCCAAAATATTTTCGGCACGCGGGCCTTGTGGGGGCCCTGTATGATGTATCCTTTTAAAACTACCAGTATTAGAACAATTTTCCCAAGTTGATTATGTTTCGCTGGTTGTTGAAAGGAAAAGCCTAGTCATAGTTACGAATTAAAATGTTTCATAAAAAGTAGCGGTTTTGTAATAATAGTCATTATTACAGAATTAAAAAAAGTTAACCACCACGATAGACTCAAAATTTTGCTCAAAAATCGTAGGGACTGTGATGATATCATTCTGGTAAAAATCCAATATAGAAGAACAAAATGGCGGTCTAATAAAATATTTAAAAAATCATTATTAGGAAACTACTTATCCAATTGACCTCAAGTTTTGCACATAAAACAGATGTTATGCGGGAAGAAACTGGTAAAATTGCGATGCGAAGCCGTTATGGCGGCCTAATAACGGTTCCGGTTTTTAAAATATATCTATTTTTCAAAGTTACATTTTCTAGATTTTGAAGCATCCTAGATACCGATGCGCAATACTTATTAATAATGGTTTTAACTTTTCACGACGACGCAAGAGTTTCTACCAAAATATTCTTTTTCCGATTGCATATAAAATAGTTTAGAGGTATAGTTAAAAAAAATCGGTAAATGTTATTTACCCGGACTTCCCTCCTTATGAATCTTTCATTTATTAATAGTAAAGTGTGAGCTAATTTAGTTCAGTACGTAGTCATTTAGTAACATATACTGTCTTTTCAAACATTTTTATTGGGCGCCATTGTATTCCATCATGGATTCCTGCCAAGATTTTACCAGTTTCTACCTATGCCACACTTGATTTTTGGGCATAATTAAAAAGAAATTCGATAAGTAGTTTTAACATTGACACACACCGCCATTTTGTTATGTCATGTTGAATTCGTACCAGTTTATCTTTATATCACATTTATTTTGTCATTTAAATGAGATTTTTTCCCACACAAAATTTGAAATTAATCTAATAATTTGTTTTGCAGGCTGATTTTTTTAAATATTTTATTATGCCGTCATTTTGTTTTGTTATCTTATATGCATACCAAAATGTTACCAGTTCATTACTATGTAACACTAGATTTTTGTGTAAGATTTGAGGTAAAGGGATAATTAGTTTTTAGTAATTTTTTTTTAACGTTTCACTAGGCCGTCATCTTGTTTTGGCATATTGGATTTTGACCAATATGTTTCCAGGTCATCCTCATATGATCCTTAATTTTTGACTAAAATTTGAAGGCAATCGGATTATTAGTAGTTTTTAAGCTATGCCGCGAATTGATAGACAGACCGACAAACCAGCAGATGGACCGACGGAATTGATAAAGCATATTTTTTGGCATCTAGGAACGCTAAAACGCGAAGATATGTAAAACCTGAGAGGGTGTTTTTTCACGATTACAAACATTTTATTTGGCCGCCATCTTGAATTAATGCCACAGTTTTACTAGTTCATCTCTAAACCACAATTAGTTATAGCACACAATTTGAAATTAGTCCATAAGTTGTTTTTACAGACTGAATTTTTAAATATTTTAATTTGTTCCGACATATTGGATTCGTACCAAAATTTTACCAGTTGATTCTTATATAATACTTAATTTTTGCAAAATTTGAGTTAAATGGGATACGTAGTTTTTTAGTAATATTTTTTTAGCATTTTGCTAGACCTTCATTTACAATGTTGATTTTAAAATATTTGTTTGCAAGTTTTGGAAATATGGCTTCTCTAAAATATCTGCTATTGTAAGTAGGGATCGACCGATACCTATATTTATATCGGCCTATCGGCTATGTCGGCCGATTATCGGTATCGGCCGATATAAGAGCCTATATCGACTGATATTTTTTTAAGTAAAAAATACATCTTGATTGATCGTAAAATATATGTAATATTATAAATAAACAAACATATAAACGAAAATAAAATTTCTTTGTCAAGAGGAAGTAATAAAATAAACCTATAACGTGATTAAACAAAACATTTTTTTTTTAAATGAAACACAACAATATTTTAATATTGATAATTTAGCTTCTGTAAATTATGATGCAAAAACAATAGGCTTTCTGCCCTATCAGGGACTAGCCTGCTTCATTTTGCATCGTAAATATTACCAACCTTGGAAAAAACTTGTTCGCTAGCGACACTTCCAACTGGTGCAGACAAGTATATGGCAGCCCACGGAAAAAGATTGAACAGGATTTTATCTCTGGGAATTACCGGATCGTTTTGGTAAAGTTTAATTTCATCTTCCACTAACTTAACAAAACTACTCCTTTGATTTTTTCGTTTGCGCTTCGAGTTCGAACCTGATGTACCTTCTCCAGCAAAATGTTCATAAGATTCCCAAAATAAATCGTGCACAGTCTTTGATTCCCTAGAATCCTTTTCCACAGCTGGCAGTTTTAAAGGCACGTTATCTTCGGTGTCATCACTGTCGACATTAGAAATAGTTTCAATTGTAGGCCTGTCTTCCTTTTTAATATTGTGTAGATTTCTTCACCTTCATTGTCAAAAAATTGCTCTTAAAACGTGGATCCAATACTGTAGCCAGCGTAAAACATTCGTCAGTAAAAATATGATTAAGTCTTCTTTCCAAATTTTTTTGCAGATCATCCCTTAAAGAGTCTACGCCAGAAAACATGGAGCTCCTTGAACGGTTACTCAAATATGAATTTAATGTTTTAACTAATTAAATTAGTTAAAATTACCTCTGATATATAGCAGTCTTTATTACTTGAGAGTTTAGTAATTTACTCGAATGGTTGTATAAGGTTAATAAGCTTTTGAACTAACTCCCATTGGTGGAATGTCAGGTCTGTCAATTCTGGGTTATCCAAGATATAATTGCTGATTACCTTTTTTTGTTCTAGCATATAACATGTGGAGTTCGACCTGGTTGTATATCTTGGATCAGTTTTTTTGTTGGAATATTCATTTGCTTTTGTAGTTTTTTAAGCTTCTCGAAAGCAGTTGCAGAGTGATTAAAATGTGTCACAATAACACAACATAACGTAACGTGCATCAATATGGCGGGTTTTCCAACCCACACGGTTAGTGCTAGGCGATGTCCATCGTTGTTTTTAAAACATCGATGTTAGAAGTTCCGAACATTGACGTCGACATCGATGTTTACCTTTCGATGTTCAATCTTATATTAAAACCAGGTTTCACAATTTTCCAAGTACAATAAATAAAATATTAATGTTTTATGCGATAGTTGCTTGGAATTGGAAAGGTTTCTGCTGTAGACGTAGCGGAGTTGACATTCGGCAACGTATTTATTTGTAGTTTGTTGTAAACTCGCAACACACTTCTTGACATTGCACTCGACAGTTTGGGAATTACCGACGAATAATAGGAATAGGTGAATAGTGATTATTTGTTTTGCCGATGTTTATTTTTTATCACGGTACGAAAAGGAACGCCCGATAGGCCGTTATATCGGCCTCGGAATATCGGTATCGCCCGATTATCGGTATCGGCCTAAATTTCTATATCGGTCGATTTCTAATTGTAAGTAAGTTTAAGTTTAAGTGTTGTAGTTATTTTGTGGTCCGTTTTTTATTCTGTATCATTAGGTAGGTTAAATTGGCATTACATTGAATCTGATAGTTAGCTTGCTACTTATTGGAACCGCTTGTCAATTTATAATTCATGAATCCTATCCGGCATATTTCTGTAAAGTTAAGTTGAAAATTATTCCATTTACACAAATTAAACACCTTTTCTACCCATTCCTTTCAATACGATTTATAAAACAGTTCTGAAAAGTAATTAACTCACGTTAAGTTCTAACACCTGTCGTTATGAATCCCAAAAAGAATAAAATGCAAACTTTTTAGTCAATCGAACAGAGTGCCCGCGCAGTTTGGCCAATCCACTCTATTCCTCTTGCTCTAAATGTGTCATCATTGAGATTCCCACGCGATGTCACACAGTCGTACAAAACTTTAAAAAACGGCACATAGCATAGGGATGAGGAAACTAAAAAAAGAAACTTTACTTCAAAAGATATTCATGAATTTGAAAAACGTTTTAACCGTTGAAAGCAGAGAAAACATGCTTTATTCAGAAAACTTCTCAAGGGCTTAAGTTTTGTTTCGTTATTCAATAACATATTTGCCCCAATTAACTTATATTTTAATTTATGGATGTGGGGGATAGGAATGAATGAAAAATATGTTTCTTATCACAAAAACTACTCAACTGATTTGAAAAATGTTTTTAGGGTTCCATAACATCATGTTTTCGGCTGGGTATAAGTATGACACTGGGGATACCGCATCGGCAGTGAAATCTTAAAAACAACTTAACCTGTCACTAAAAATATGTCCTTAAAGGAGAGCCAAGAAGAGAACTTATGTTTTCTGATTCTACTAAGAAAATATATTGTCTGAGTGGGGTATTAGGAATGGGCGATATTATAGTCTGTTTCAGAAATTTATAGAGTAATAAAACCTCGTTAGGTATGCAAAAGGACTACAGGGTGATGCACTAATAATTTATGCTACATCCATAGTTAGGTCAATTTATGTGTTTTGCCTATTGTTGTCCGTTCATAGACACTGAAAATGGTACGCTAAAGGCGTGCGGTTGTATACTTATAGAAAGAATGTAAAGGGTCGACCGTCTGATCGGCCAGGTTGTCAAGATCCACATGCTGGACTGCTTTTCGCCAGTTTTCTGGTGTCACTTCCGCAATGGCTTGATCAAACAGTAGCTCAACATCTTCCATTTTAAATGTCGGGTTTTGTCTTCCTACAAATTATTTCGCTTGCGCCCATACAAGTTCTATAGGATTTAGTTCGTAATGATATGGCGGTAAGCGCAGCACAGTTACATTATATTTTTCTGCTATAATTTCCACGGCATATTTCATAAAACGATTTTTGTGTAAATTTGCTATGGCGAGTAGTTCCTTCTTTATCAAATTGGGTTCAATCTCAATACCTTTGGTAGTTATCCAGTCGATAATTTTTTGTTTTCTCCAAGATGAAGTTGGTGTCTTCTCTATGCGCCGTGAATGATAGCTTGCGTTAACCTTAACCATTACCGATTCAGACGGAAGATATTTTATCACTTCACTAAAATAGTCTTCGAAAACAAGTCAGCAAATCTTCTTTTAAAAATGCCTCTTTGCTTCCAATGTGTGCAATTATTAGTCTCTTCTCTTTTCCCGAAGCTTGGCGGGCACTGGTTATATTTTTGTCTTGACACATTTTTGTACTATGTAACCTTCATTGATCCACGTCTCATCGAGATAAAAAATTGCCTATTGTTCCCTGTGGTACTGCCTTATACTTCTCAAGTATAATTTTATCGCTTTCCAGTATAAGTGCTTTTCCGTTATGTTTCTCCTAAGCAAAATCCACATTTTTGAAGTTGTCCATAAAGGTTTTCTAGTTATGAAAGGAAGACTGCCATCTTGGCCAAACTCCATCAAAATTTTATCTAGAGTGGGTATTTCTTTTTTAAAATAAAACGACTGAACTTTTCTTCGAATTATACATTTGGTGTCTTCATCAAGGACTTTTGCTGGTCTTCCTGGAATTTATCCACTTGACCTGCTACCTTTCTCTCCCGCAATAAATTGAAACATCGTTCAACAATTTCTTGAACAGTAAAACTAGGGTAAACGTGTTTTATGCAATCGTAAAATAATACCTTTTTCACTCACTGATAGTGGAGAATTATTAGAACATCTTTTCGTTGGAGTGAATGTTGGCATTTTATTAATATTTTTATAATACTCTTAATAGTATGGCGTAACAGCAAATAGTAACAATTAAGAAGTATTTATAATCTGTGTTTTATTACCTGCCCTCATTAAGTACTAGCCTATTATGTATGCATGGAGTAATAAATGTAATCTATAAAGTAATAAAGCCTCATTAGGTATGCAAAAGGACAGGGATTTAAAAGGATCTTTATTATTGTTTCTATAAACAAAGTTTACCTACGTTTATGGACGACCCCGATATTTAGCCAAATTGGAGGGAATTCTCCATTTTATTACCATATACATTTCTGAAACAGACTATTATCAACAAGCGGTAGCACATCACCTATCGATATATTTATCGACGTGTCGATAGTTATCGACTTATCGACAAGTATGATAACTTATCGATAGTTTATTGCTACCTATCGGTATGTTTGCGAACAATTATTAAAGAGAATAAAAAAGGTCCTTATCATTGTAAATATCAAATCTATCGATGTTCTCGGTTACCTATCGATGTTATCAACTTATCTCTAGATAACGTCGGGCACCTATCACTATTATTGCATACTTATCGACACTTATCGATATTTTTTTATTTACTTATTGTTATTCGACCTATCGATATATCGATAGAACGTCCATCACTAGACAGGATCGAACTTAGACGTTAGTGGAGCCGGGATTAAGTAATTTTTGGGGCCCCTTCGTCTTAAATTTGTGAGGAGGTTAACAGTTAAAAAAACGAAAAGTGAAAATATATTAACGTTTATTAAGTTACAATAACAGATATGGTTATAATTGCTCGTAAACAAATTATTTCGTATTTTTATGATAGAAATTGTTTCTAGAATATCATACTAGTAATAAATGTGTTATGTATCACATTACATTACTTCAGTAATAATTGGACTAAACTTTTTAGAATTAACTGTTTAACTCTATTTAATCAACCAATATCAATTGATCGGTAATTTGTTTCGTGACAAACATTTTAGTGGCACAGATGCAGTAAAAATAACACATTGTTTATGAAGGCCGCAAGCAATAATGCATAGCAAGAATAATTCAAATGCACCATTATAAAATTTCGAGAATCACAAAACGACTTGGGGAGACAGACAAGTAAAAGCGGGCGTAATGTGGGCGAAGATAGAAAAACATTTTTGAAACATTTTTCAAAAATGCATTGAGATAATATGGTTATTAGTTTGACGCTGACTTCATAAGTAAATTTTTTTAGGTCATTTAAAATGTTATATTTTACCCTTCAGTGTGTTTTTGAAGTCTGTTTTTTTTCCTTCATTTTTGATTTTTTTTATTATTTACGAGAAATTGAAAAGTATGTTCTAGACAAGGATCGTAGTGCTTTTGTAAAATAAAATAAAATATATCACTAGTACATAGGCGCAAAGTGTTGTCTAAATTAACATCTGTAAGTCGAGTACGATCCTTATTTTTATTAATTTACTGTTTACATGGAACACCACCCTGTATATCTCTACGGAAATCGGGTACATCTTTTCGCCACAAATTCATTGATATAAGGTTCGATTCGATGGGTCTATCTTCAATGGTTCTTCAGCAATTAAATACAAGTCTTTTCATAAGCGTAAGGTGATGGGCAAGAATAACCATATTTTTATTTCCCATTACATCTGGGTATATAATATTGCGCCTGTGAGATTTTTTTATGTAGTTTCTGGAGGGCTTTCAAACTATATCAGTGAATACCTTGTGAAAAGATCTATCGATTTTCAAAAAAAAATGCAAGGTATTTCATATAAAAAAGGGAAGTATTGTATTCGTGAAAAACTCACCCTCCAAGATTTTTGGAGATCTTGATATTTCATAGCTAAAAAACTACTTACCCGATTGTCTTAAAATTTTAGTCAAAAATTAAGGGTCATATAGGGACGACCTGGTAACGTTTTGGTAAAAATCCAGTTTAGCCAAACAAAATAGCGGCCTAGTGAAATGTTGAAAAATTATTATTAAAAAACTACGTATCCAATTTATCTAAAATTTTGCACAAACATCAAGTATTATGTTGGTAACATTTTGATACGGATCGAAGATGGCGGCATAATAAAATATTTAAAAATTCAGCTTGAAAAAAACTACTTAATGGTTCATGCCAAATTGTGTGTCATAACTAATTCAAGATGGCGGAACAAATTAGCGGCCAAATAAAACGTTTGTAAAATTAAGGGTCCTATGGGGATGACCTGGTAATATTTTGGAAAAAATCGAATATGGCGGAACAATGTTAAAAAAATTATCCGATTTACGTCAAATTTTGCACAAAAATCAGGTGTTACATAGGAACCCAAGTAGCATTTGATATTTTATAGGGGTAAAGGAATTGTTTCCATTCCCATCATATAAAACCTAACGTTTTATATTTAGGCCACAGTAACTTCATCGTACCTACTATATAACCCTTAAAGCGCTTAAATGGAGAATCCTATAATAGCAATGGTTACCTAAATAAAAACCTCTAAAAAACTAAAGGTTTTCTTATATGAGGTTACCATGCATTTTCCATCACTGCTACAAATCCCTTATATAAATTACATTAGTTATATTATGTTTACCAGAAAGTTACGATTACTTTTATGTTTCTAACTATATTCTATAGGTAAAACTATATAAACAATACATCATCATTGTTTATATAGTATTACCTATATACATCATCAAGTCTCATCTGCTTACTTGTTGATCTTTTTTCTTTGTCTGTTACACTATCGAGAATGTACAAATTATACTCCTCTGTCCTCGCCGTCGACTTTCTGTTTGACATTTTATTTTGATGGACGCCATGCACAGCAGATAGGAATGAATTATATGTTTGATATATTATTATTTTCATATGTTGCTAGAAGTGTCCGGACCGTTAAAAATGCATGCGGCGTATTATTTACTGTTAATATTACATGATCTACCCCCTCTAAAACTCAAGGGCCATCAAAAAAGTGAGAAATTAGCATTTATTAAATAAACTTTAAAAATATTTAAAAAAAAAATATTTTCTTTTTCTGCAAATAAACTTTATTTCCGAACAAATATAATACATAAAAACCAGAAAATCATAATTTTAAAGAGCAAAAGTGCCTAATCGGCCTAAAAACTAAAATTTCTTTTTCCATTTCAAACATGGCGGAGAAAGCGTCATTTTTCTAGTTCGTAAATTTCTCTTCAGTATCGCCATTTTTGGTTCATTATAAAAGATAACGATTTATAACGGGCTTTGGTAATTTTATAAAACATTGAATTCTTTATATCACCATAAGGTACTAGTTTAAAACTTTAACGCACCATATAAAACTAAAGGAGTAATCTTATAAAACCTATGGTAGCATTTTGGACTATTAGAAACACTTTATCACTAGTAGTTTTATTAAAATCCAGGTAAGAGGTAATTTTCACGGCTAACGGTAACGTTATATTACTATAGCTCCCTAAAATATCCGTTGGTCGACAAATGTCAAAATTTTCAATAACATAACCTAAAATTGTTTTCTGTTTTCATTCATTCATTTAAGACAATCTTTCTTTGAAGTATATGCAAAAATTTTCATTTGGTTTTTCACACACCTCCTGTAAAAAGAACTGCTATATTTGGCATGTTTCCAAGCACTAATTATGGAGGAGTTTTTATCGTTTTTATTCATTATTAATGCCCATATATTGTTGCAAAATTAAAAATATTATGAAAAAAGTGAGGTTGGAAATATAAAATTTTGTATAAGAGAATATAGAGGTTTTTTTGTGGCTGTATGGTTTTTTAAAATTTTCCGTATGATACTCTAATGTACCTTTAATATTCATAAAGGTATTTAGGCAAGTTAATATATTTACATGATATATAACATATGTTTAAAGCATACTATAAAGTTTGGTTACCAATGGGTTTTTAATTAGGTGATAAATACCTTTATAAACTTTGTTTATATAACTTCTGGCAAACAACACTTTAAGGTATATACCGAATCTTTTAAAAATACTTTTTTGGTAATGTAATATAACTTTAAGTATATTGGGCAGTATAAATACTTTTATAAACTACATTTTACTAATGGTAATTCCATAAAACCTGGTAAACCTATATATAAACGTTGACTTGCTAAATAACTCTTATAAAAACTTCGTCACCATTTTATATACCTATTGGTAATCAAAAATGTTACTTGGGAAGGAACTGGTAACATTTTCATATGAATCTAAGAGAGCAAAACAAACTTATTAAATTAATTTCAATTTTTGTGCAAGAATTAAGTGTGATATAGAGATAAACTGGTAAATTTGTGGTACGAATTTAAGATGGCGAAAAAAAAAGGCGGCCAAATACAACTTTAAAAAATCAACGTAAAAAAATCTTATTCAATGTGAAAATGGGGTAAACTGGTACGAATTCAGCATGACGTAACAAAATGCCGGTATGTGTCAATGTAAAAACTACTTATTGAATTTATTTCAAATTATGCCCAAAAGTCAAGGTAGAAAGAAACTGGTAAAATATTGGTAGGAATCAATTATGATGGAACAAATAAAAATCCCAATAAAAATGTTTGAAAAATATGTAACACATATATACTGTGACTTTGTATTGAACTAAATTTGGACGCACTTCACTATTCCTAACAATTGGAAAAAAAATCATAACGAGGGAAGTTCCGTAAAGGAAATTTACCGATTTTTTAACAGGTTTTAAAAATCTGGTGAAAACCCATTTAAAATGTTTTAATATCTGTTTCAAATGACCCTGTAGGCTATGGGCATATACAGGGTGTATAAAAAAACATCGAACATTGCTTAATTGGGAAATTCTTGGCATAAAATAACACAAACATGTTGTGTAAATATAGATCCAATGGTCCAAAACGGCTTCATTTTCAAGAAACAGGGTGTTAAAGATTTTTTTATTTATTATCTTCCTTGTATATTTAAACTTGATTATTAGAATGGAATGGAACTCGGTATAGTTAGAACTATCGATAGTTGTCAGGATATCGATAGTTATCGATATACCGATAAGCATTGATAGTTTTTGATATTTATTGGCCAGTTATTGGTATTTTTCATTAGTCTATTACTCTAGAAAAAAATAGTTTATCGAAGAAGTGTCGGCAAGACTTGAATTTGAATTTTAACATGGCCACATAGTTACGAAATATGATATTATCGGTGCGGGTATAGTCACGCAGGAGACATTTTAAAGTGATCCGTTCGATGCATAGTTTCTTTCCTTATTATTTATATCGACAAAAATCGGTAATTACCGATAACTATGTATATATCGAAAAAAATCCCATACCTAATGTAGATACACTTTACAATTTCCTGCGTGGATTTTTACCTACTTAAAAAAAGTGTGTGTGCCCAGCCAGATTCGCGCTTTACGCGCTTGGCTACCTACCCTGCTACCTTTAAAATTAAAATAAATTTCACGTTATCTCATAAAAAATAGACATTTTTTATGAGACACCTTTATCGACCTTCATGGTTCTGTATCAAAGTCTTACTGCATCATTTTGTATATTTCATCTCTGAGCAATATTTGAATTCAATTGGATAAAACGTTTTTGGCTTTGCGGTAACAAAACTAAACTGTAATGAAATAATAAGAATATCAATAAATAACTAATTTCTAATTAGATAGATATGCATTATTTATATTTTAATTACCCACCCAACTGTACAAAGCGTAGGCATAATACTAAAGCTCTTTAATTTCAGTTAATTAGTTACTATAATTAATTCAAAATAACCAGGCTATCTCAATCAACTACATAAAAGGTTTGCTTGTTGCAAAATTAGCTTATTGAATTTACCCTTCAAATAGTTCTATATACAGCAAAGAAAACAGGCATGACACATATACTGAGAACCCTTCCAAAGCATCACTGAATGTAATTTTAATTATAATTAGGACTTGTCGACATTCCAACTATTTAATGTGTTGCCTAAAATACATCAGAGATGAGATCGATATTGTTTGCTTCTTGCCCTTTGAGATAAGCGTCAGAGGATGTTAAGTTATTTATTTCTAAAGCACGACATCCGTAGTCAGGACTATTAATATGTAGTTGTATGTACTATGTTTAAATGGACAAAGGGTAAAGTATTAACAACTGAGGTTGATGGTACTTTGAACATAAATCTAACTGGAATGTTTTAAATGGGTTGTGAATCATATATTAGACAGAAAAATGAGTCTGCCGGACGCCTGAGAATTTTATCTCGAAATTTCAGGCTCTCATTTTTGTACATTATTCATTCTGTATCATCGATTTATGTGAGCACTATTATTATTATGCAAGTGATTAAAAGTAATTTAAATATACACAGGTTTGAGATATTTGTGAGCAAAATAATAAGTATTTTTGTGAAAAATAAACTGCTGGAGAGAAAGCGGGACAAGCGAATTTTTAGGTAAAATTTAAAGTCGAATATTTTTAAAACTAGAGTATATATGTATATTAAAATGCGGATTTTAGCCATTTCTGGCAAATTTTATTACATATTAAATATTATAGATTTTAAAAGTAGAGCATACATAAGCTAAAAAGTTAATTATACAGGGCTTTTAACAAGAATGCAAATTTTTAAATATTTTATTTGTTCCTGAAAATGCACAAAAACGATTTTTATTTTCTCATTGTTAGATCAACTTAATCCTTGTTGAAATTGTAAAAAAAAACAATTTGAAAATTACTTTAAATATTTTTTGCAAAAGTCTGAATTTTGAGCTATAACTTTAAGTCCTAACACTGGAACCTGTGGTGGAAGATAGATCAAAATACAAGAGTTCTAACCACAACTTGTTACGTTCTAGACGCGCGTTTTGCTAACCAAGTTAGCATTATCAGCAGATGATATAAACTAAGGTAACTTGTCCTAATCGAGACTATTTATAGGTAAATGTAGTCACACTTGGTTGCACTCGACTGCACCGTTGTCAAGTAAGCAACAGAGGGGACTATAGGGAATAGGCCCTCTGTCTTTATTTAGTGCTTTCTTATCACATTTAACTATTTCTATACTCTCAAATGCATCCAATAATCTATTATTAGATACATTTTTAATTAACTTAAGAGTATTTATTCCTATTTGGTGATTGTTTTCCAAAGCATGTTGGGCAACGCTTGACTTTTCTGTTCTTCCGTATCTTAAACGTGCAATGTGTTCTTTAAAACGAATGTTTATGGAGCGTTTAGTTTGACCAACATATACTATGGGCTTCATTAGAGAGGCTTGCAGAAATCAAATCTCAAGAAACGTTGTTAACAACAAGTCAAAATATGTTTCTAGTAAAAATACTGAAGTTATCCAGGAACTTAAGAAAAAAGAATGTTTTTATTTAAAAGCTTACAAAGGAAATACGGTTGTTATACTACTTACGATTTAAGTGAGAAAAACCCGTTATCAAAAATGATAACAGAAGTAAAAAATACCTTAAAACAGTGAAAAAACCTTGTGTCCGATAAACTAAAATTTAACCTGACAAATAGTAACCCACAGTTATCTAAACTGTATTGCCTTCCCAAAATCCATAAAACTGGGAAGTCCATAAGACCTATTGTTTCACCTGTTGGATCACCAACGTACAATATTTCAAAATGGTTAGTAGAATTCAGCAAATTAAATATCTCGTACGATAACTTTGAGGTTACTAACTCGTTAGAATTCTTAGATAAAATCAAGAATGTTCACTTAAAAGAAAGTGAAATTTTAATATCTTTTGATGTAAGCTCATTGTTTCCTAGTGTACCCCATACCACTAGCTTTAGAGTACCTAAAGGAACTACTTGAATTCATTAATTTGAAGAAAGAAATTATAAATGAATATTTGCTTCTCACAAAATTATGTATGAATCAAAATTTTTTTCAGTTCAACAATAAATATTATAAACAACTTGAGGGAACTGCGATGGGCAATTGCTTATCTCCGTTCCTTGCAAAAACCCAACTCAAGAACTCAAGTATTTCCCAAGGGTGTGGTATAGATACGTAGACGATATATTTGCTATTTTTGAGACTAAAACAGAAAATTGGAACACCTTCTTAGAAACATTAAACAATAAATATCCTTCCATTAATTTTACGCACGAAAAGGAGAACAATGGGCAATCACCTTTTCTCGACACGTTAGTTATTAGAAATAACGATAACTTAGAATTTGATATTTATAGGAAATTTACTAATACTGATAGGTATATAACATCCGACTCATTTCATTGCCATCAACACAAAATGGCAGCATTTCATTTCTTTACTCACAGATTAGTCAATTTTCCATTAAGTAAAGAACGTTTTAACAACGAAACGAATCGGATTAAAAATATAGCTAAAAGTAATGGATATAATGATAATTTTGTACATAAATTAGTAAATAGACATAAGCATAAGAAAATTTTAAAAGATGCCACTACTCTTCAAGCACCTGAGGCTCCCAAAAAGTTCGTAGTAATCCCATATGATCCTGGATATTCTAGAGGTCTAGAAAAAGTATTTAAAAACGTAGGATTTAGAGTAGCCTACAAAATGGAAAACAGTTTGAAAAATCTTCTTGGAAACCCTAAAGACAAAGTCGACTTGAAGGAGAGGAGTGGCATCTATGAAATTAGCTGTAATCACTGCGATCTAAAATATGTTGGGCAAACTAAGTGCTCCATAAACATTCGTTTTAAAGAATACATGTCATATTTAAGATACGGAAGAACAGAAAAGTCAAGCGTTGCCCAACATGCTTTGGAAAACAATCACCAAATAGGAATAAATAATCTTAAGTTAATTAAAAATGTATCTAATAAAAGATTATTGGATGCATTTGGAGAGTATGGAAATAGTTAAATGTTTTATAGGGCCTATTCCCTATAGTCCCCTCTATTGCTTACTTGACAACGGTGCAGTCGGGTGCAACCAAGTGTGACCACATTTTCCTATAAATAGTCTCAGTTAGGATAAGTTACTTTAGTTTATATCATCTGCTGATAATGCTAACTTGGTTAGCGAAACGCGCGTCCAGAACGTAACAAGTTGTGGTGTAGTGTGGTTAGAGTATTTTGATCTATAACTTTTTATTAACCCTCTGACGGACTCAAATTTTAGGTCTTGCTTTTAGAGACAAATATGCCAATATACATTTTTTACCTTAGCCGAATTCATTTACAATTCGTATATTATCGCGTTTATTTTTACTTCCGTCGTAAATGGGAAGTGTTGATATCATGAGACGTTTCAGGGTCCCTAGATGCCAAAACATGTTTTCTCAATCCCATCGGTCTCTCTGTCTGTCGGTCTGTCTGTTTGCGGTATAGCTAAAAAACTAATTACCCGATTGCCTTTAAATTTCGGCAAACCAAAGTGGCGGCCTAGTAATGTTAAAACAATTATTACTAAAAAACTACTTACCCAATTTATCTCAAATTTTGCACAAAAATCAAGTTTTATGTAGCAAACAACTGGTAAAATTTTGGTATACGAATTTAAGGTAATGGAACAATATGGCGGCTTAATAAAATTATTAAAAATTCAGCCTGAAAAACAACTTAGTGGATTGATACTAGTAAAATTGCGGTATTAATTTAAAATGGCGGAACAAAATGGCTGCCAAATAAAATGTTTGTAATCGTAAAAAAAATTACCCTCTCAGGTTTTCTTCACGTTTTAGCGTCCCTAGATGCCAAAGTCCCTATGTCACACAGAAGGCAAAAATCCAAAATTAGAAAATAAAAAGTCAAATATTGAACATTACGTTTTTTGTCCTTCAAATGCATCATTGAATGCTTAATATGTCCCTACAAACATATTTGTTTGTTTTGAATTTTTCGGGTAACTTATTTTATAGTAGGCTCTGGAAAAATAGTAAGTATATTAAACGTCAAATAGTTTCTATTATTTGTTGATAATTAACGTCAAAATCAGGTTCTTGTTTTGTGAGCTTAGAAAGTAATTTAGTTTTTGCAACAATAGTATGGTAAATATGCAAGATAAAAAAATATTTTTTTTCAAAACTTCACCATTGACCCTGTATTTTGGAAACGAACCATTTGCGGACAGTTTTATTATCGGTCAGTTTTATAAAACTTTGCAAAAACCACATTTTTTAAAATTCGTAATGTGCGCTCCTAAATACGCATTTGTACCAATTTTGAACGAACATGTCTATACTCGTGTTTATATGTTACCCCTCTCCACCCACTTAGAGGGGGAGTTGTCAACTTCATGACATCATAATATTGTTATGTCCCAAAACTATATCTACCACGCAACGCGAGGTTGGATTCCGCTTGTGACGTCACGCGTGTTGCAAGCTTAGACAAGGAATTCCTTGTCTAAGGTTGCAAGCGTTTGCCTTTTGTTATGTATTTAAATGGAAAACACGATTGAATATTGAGTTTAAACTTATTTTATTGTCGTAATTTTATAAATATCTGTATTTTAAGCTTTATAAAGTCTACAGATGGTTAAAATAATATTTAAAACATTTAAAGTTACCTTAAAAGCTTTATGAATAAAATAATCAAGATGTCCTTGCCTGCCGTGTCATACGCGTGACGTAAGCAGCTGACATACCTTGTATTTATTGTATCATGCCACATACCACATTTAAAGGTAATCGGGTAAGTACGTAAAAGTTGGTCAAATGTTAATTAAAATTTGTCCAAAGCATATACGTCAACATTGTCAAGTTAAATAAAAGGTTATAAAAACAGCATTTATTGCAATTTGTTGCAGCTGATTTTAGTGTGATTTGATTAACCGAATATATCTCAACAGTATACCGGTCGATTTAACTGTAATTGAGTGTAATTTGACAATAATATGCTTTACCAACTTAAACATATAACAAAAATACTATACTTCCCATCCTGAAGGGATGTGGAAGTAAAATATATAACAAACGTTTGGTTATATAAAAAATACTAGATAATAAAATGTACTTACCTTGCATATTTACCATACTATTGTTGCAAAAACTAAATTACTTTCTAAGCTCACAAAACAAGAACCTGATTTTGACGTTAATTATCAACAAATAATAGAAACTATTTGACGTTTAATATACTTACTATTTTTCCAGAGCCTACTATAAAATAAGTTACCCGAAAAATTCAAAACAAACAAATATGTTTGTAGGGACATATTAAGCATTCAATGATGCATTTGAAGGACAAAAAACGTAATGTTCAATATTTGACTTTTTATTTTCTAATTTTGGATTTTTGCCTTCTGTGTGTCAGTTCGCGGCATAGCTTAAAAACTACTTACCACATTGACTTCAAATTTTAGTCAAAAATTAAGTGTCATATGGGGATGACCTAGTAATATGTTAGTAAAAATCGAAAGATAGCAGCCTAGTGAAATGTTAAAAAAATTATTACTAAAAAAACTTATTATCCAATTTACCTCAGATTTTGCTCAAAAATCAGATGTTATATAGGAATGAACTGGTAACATTTAAGTATGAATCCAAGGTAGCAAAACAAAATGGCGGCATGATAAAAAATTTAAAAAATCAGCCTGAAAAAACAGTATATTTGTGTTACTAAATGACTATGTACTGAACTAACATAAGTCCCACTTCAGTATTCCTAATAAAAGGAACGATTCATAACGAGGGAAGTTCTGGGTAAAGGAAATTTACCGATTTTTTTTTAAAATAAAACCATAAACTAAATAATCACACATCTTTATTTACAAAATATCTATGTCTATAAGGGGTGTCTCAAAAAAGTTACTTATACTTTTTAACGCAAGAGTGTATAGCACGTCCTGCAAGAAGGACCTATAACCTCAATGGCCAGTGTTCTGTAAGAAGAGTTAAACGTCCTGTTAGCAGTACGGGTGTATTCCGGAAGTACGTGCGTTTTGATAATTAAAGGCCATCAAGAGTAATAAGCAGCCAAGAATACAATATCTTGTTGTATCTTGTTGAAAATGTTACACAATATATTACATGAATTAGTTAATAATATATTACATGAATTAGTTAATTAATTTAAATAAAAAAAAAAGTTAGTCAAATTCTGTTTTTGTTTGAAAAAATAATTAGAATTAAATGTTGCAATAGAATTATGTCAGCTTTTAAATCCGACGTTTCGTCTGCTGTCGACGATCATCAGGTCGCCTGTTTTTAAATACGAACCTACACTTTTTATTGCATTTTTGTAAATCCCAATCCGCACTATATTCTACTGCAATAATAGTTTAATCGCATTAAAACGTTTTGAACCTAATAAAACATCTTCAAAAATGTCAACGAATTTTTTCTTTTTAATTTCTCTTTACTGTTCAGACTTGTATTTTGTAGTAAACAATTATATCATATTTTGAAAGTTTAATGTTACTATGAAAAGCAAGAACTGAACATAGGAACATTTTAAAGACCCATAGCATATCATTAAATCAGCGTAGTTTCACTTTGTGCATTCGAAAAGGAAATTTTCGTGCGAGAGAAAACAATATCTTACGTTGAGTTAGTTAAAACCTCAGAAATTAACGAAAAACATTTCTTAACAAATTTGAACGTATGCAAATTTAAATATACGCAAAAGTTCTAGTTTACAATTTTTTTTTGTGCATCCAACGCTTCGTCTTCAAACTTCGAACCTATTTTGTTACATAAAAACTCTGCGGAAAAAAATATCAGTGACTAGTTATTAAAAATTCGAAGGTTTTTGAAGATTACGGCTGAGACTGCCTGAATAGATGAATTTCTTGCCTAATGATGTTGGCCAACCGCGCTTTGTTCTTTTTTCTTGCTTCTATATTAATCGAAGTTCCGAACTTTTTTGTAATGCCTTTTGCAATTTATCGCTTAAAGGTTTTCATCTTCCTCGCTGATCTGTTTTATATTGATCTTTTCCGTTGTCTAGTTTGATTAAGAATGTTTCTAATATAGATTTAGTGAGATAAGTACTTGATGTTTAATGTACCTGATCATCTTGTTCATAGTTTATAGAGCTAGATTTGTGAGATAGGCGAACATTTCAGAGTAAATGGTTCTGCGTTGCTCGATTGTCGTTGTCTCTTGCCGGTCAGTGCTAGGTAGGTTCTAATTTTGGATAATTCATTAAACATTAATTTTTCTCTTTCTCTCCAAGATTGACGGATCCCGGGACGCCGGGATCCCAGGAGTTTTTGACATATAATTAACACTTAATGTTGTATAATAGTATTGTTCGGAAATTGAGATAAAAAGAACGAAAAGTTTAAAATGTCAGGAATAAGTCTCAAACTATAAAATTAAAGTATAGGCTACATCACTGAAAATCAGAAAAAAATATGGTATGAGATTAACTAAAAATATACTAGGTATATAAATATACTAGCAAACCCATAATTTATGTTTTGGTATATATATCGAGAAGTTAAAAAATAAGGATAATATTAAAATTTGAAGTGTGTACAATGTAAAATGACTACGTTATAGAGTTTCTGAGATCCGCTCCTCGTGAATGCTTAGTAGTTATAAAAAAAACAAACGACAATGCATTTGCCTCAATTTCAACTTGGTTATTTCTACTCTGAGATAAGTTTTTAACAAAATTAATAATCTTTTATCGTTTAAGCACTGAGTTTATTTAAATTTTTTTCTGTTTGCAGTAAAATTAGTGATGGGAATACACTCAAAAGAGAATCATTGTCCAAAGTACAGGGAATTTGATTATACATTTCGTTAACGTTCATATTTTTATAGATATATAAAAAAATTATATACAAAGTTTGTACATTATTTTTGCGCAGTTTGTCCATATAGAGGGTGTTTTGTTTTTATGAAATCAAAATTAAATCTTCTGGCTGATTATAAATATACTAGATTTGATACTTTTATTTTTAAATACAAGCGAGAAATTTGAGATAAACTCTGCCATAAGAAGTAATATATTCCCATTGACGATGTAGAAATACTTTTTTCGTCTTTCTCTGACACCTTCTTTCTTGGTAGAATTTTTGTGAAATTTCTAGGGTGTCTTTGAAGATAACCATATCAACCCCGTATTTTATAATCAGTACGATAACACCCATTTGATGGGCATATCAAAAACAGGGTATTGCATTTAAGGAACCAAAATTGATATTGATTTCAGAAAAACGAAATACTTTATATATCTGCAAACTACACTAAAAAAATTGTACAATTTGATTAAATTTGGTGCATTTGTAACCAAAAACCCTGTACATGTATGTCAAATTTGCCAATAACTTGGGACGTTCCAAACATGTGTGAGTGTGAGCAGTATATTCAGTTGAATTAAAAAAATTGCCAAGAAATGAGGAAAACTCTATTTTAGCGATTTCGCTAAAGTTTTATCCCATATTTTTTTTTCTTAATTTGCGCAATATTGATGTATATTCATTTGAATTTTTTTGTTGTTCCAGGAAATAAGCCAAAATGCGGGAGTACAAGATTGTCGTGTTAGGTTCTGGAGGTGTAGGTAAATCGGCTTTAACAGTACAATTCGTTCAAGGTATATTTGTAGAAAAATACGACCCGACAATAGAAGACAGTTATAGGAAACAAGTCGAAGTCGATGGGCAACAGTGCATGTTGGAAATTTTAGATACTGCTGGAACAGTGAGTAATAGAATTACCATTTATACCAAACCAAATTATACTACAAAAATTCTGATCCCAACTTAAATCCTAAAAAGGATTATTCCATTTTAAACAAACATTAATATAATTTAAAAAATATAAATTTCTTGAATAATAAAAATATGACTTTAATTGCTAAATTACCCATATAGATGATCCCCAAAATATCTGGATATGTCTATCATATTGTTACGAGTTCGCTTTATAACACTTCTTTATCAAATATCGCTAACTCTGTTAACCTTCTGTACAGTACGACTAATACTTTTCGCTAACACATCTTCCGGAATACTCTGCACTTGCCTCAGAGGTAGCTGACGTGTAGGATGATGTGTTTGTTTACTTCTGAACGAACATAAACGTTTACGTTTGATGACTCATTTAGATAGTTTTCGCATGACCGTCACATTTTCTCCCTTTTAATTCTGATCTTAATCATTTCGTCAGTCTGCCCAGGTGTACCCCTTCATCTTGTTTTTCCGATATTTTTCTGGATCCGATAAATCATTAATCCTCTTGATTATTCGGTATGCTCCTTCCCAATGCGGAGAGAATTTTGGAGATAACCCTTTTTTCTGGTGGCGTTATTTAACCAAGCCAAGCCATTTTCATAGAATCCAGCTGAGTTGACCCTAACGTCATATCTGGTCTTCATTCTATCACTGGATTATTTTATGCGACCCCGTGTTATCTCGGAAATTTGAAGAAGACTGTGGATTTCGTCAGTATAATCTTGTATTTATTTTCTTTCTTCATTCGGTAATCCAAACATTAAGAACACGCTGTAGTTCCCTTCAAAAAATAATTCTGGCTGGAGTCATGAACCGCTGCCCTCTAAGCCAACAGAAACAAGGGAGGTGTTGGCCCCAGTCGCGCTGACTTCAGGCAACAATTTTGGATAGTTGTTCTTCTAGAGCCCTGTTAAATCGTTCCACCATGTCATCTGACAAAGGATGAAGAGGTATTGTTCTAGTTTTTCGTATGCTCGTGATTTCACAAACTTTCCTAAAAATGGCTCTGACTCGAAATTTCGTCCTTGATCTGAATGAAGTTGCAGTGCAACTCCATGTCGACTGAAGACTTCTTCAACCAAAACTTGGGCGGTTTTTGTAGCCTCCTGATTCGCGAAAGGAATCCTCAACTACCAATGAGTCCCATTAGGGTCCTTAACAGGGTTTTTGACAGAGATTTCTTTCCATTCGTGTCTAACTTCGGTACTTTCTTTCTCGTGCAAATTGGTCCAATATTCTTCTAGCTGATTTTCTCGCCATTGACCACGCGTGGGCTTAATCGTAAATTCTTTGATTTCCTTTGTAAACATGCCTCCCGTTGATCTTTTGACAATGCTTACAGTCTTCTTTACATGAACGTGTGGATAAGGCATCAGCGTTTTTATGTTGTTACTTAGCTTATAGTTGTAACTTTTCTAGCCGTTTGGCTAACTATCCATCTGAATTTTTTATTTCCATAAGCCATTTTAATGCAACATGGTCCGTTCTAATCAGGAGTTTTCACACATAAAAATACTTGTGGAAATCGTCAAAGGCTCTCACGATGGCAAGTAGTTATTTTCTTGTGACTTAATAATTTTGTTCAGGTTTAGGTAATACACGGCTGTAGTACTCCATAACATGTTTTTGAGGTTGTTGGACTTGCGCCAAAACAGCTCCAGTGCTTGCATCTGGGTCCAAAATAACAATTGATTGTATCTGTGTCCAAAATAAATATCCCATGTAGCTAAGGGAAAGCCAGAATTGGACTAGAATATAGATCTGATTTCGGTCTTTTAAATGCAGTGCTGCATTCTGTAGGTAGCTTTTTTTCAGTCAGTTAATGTAGTGGAGCTGGAATTTTTGCGAAATTCTCCACAATCCGTCGATAATATGAGCATAATCTTAAGAAACTTCGAAGTTCATATTTGTCTATGGGTGTTGGCCAATGCCTTATGTTTTTTATCTTTCTTTGGTCTGCCTTAATTCCCTCCTCACTAGAGATGTGTAACTCAGCTGGCTCAAAGAATCAGCTCAGTTAAGTGAGTCACAGAAACAGCTCCGCGGTACAGATCTTTTTCGGTTCTGACTCACCTCTCACTTACAGCGTAACGGAGCGGGAACCACTTGCGACGATGAAGAGCCTCAGAGTCATCGACCGCCGAAAGAGTCGAATTGCATTGCAATATGTGCTGTTTGTTACATTTTCGATGCGGCGCGACTGAGCGGTCTTAACTCTTTAGGTTTTATCTTTTTATTTCGGCTGTTTAGATATAAAATAGATACAAATATAGATATTAGATATGGTTGGAACTGCCTATTAGTAAATATGCATACAAAATAAGGCAAATTACTATTTAAGAAAATAATGCAATAAACTTAAATATTATTTATTATTAATTATACATTATTGAAAAGAACATATGATGACTTTTTTTCCGCAATATCGTGAAATAATTTTTAATATTAATTATACAAATATCTATTAAGTTTTAACACCTATCTTAAACGAAATAAATCAGAGCCTAATTTATTTGATAAATCTCCAACAGAATTTCTGCATAGTCAGACTGTATAACGTTGAAAATTAAAACACTAAACTCGATCAATTTGTCGCGGTGATTCTTCGCCGTACTAGCCAAGCACGATATCCCATACACTGTCCTTTATACCTTCGAGCCGCCAGGGTGGCAGAACCGTAGTCCGCGAGTCAATTCACGAGTTAGGAGCCTTGTCAAACGAGCCGACTCAGTGAGCTGACTCAGTAAAGTGAGCCAGAGTCAGTGAAGCGCATCATTAAAATGAGTTACATGTCCCATCTCTATTCCTCACAAACAACATGTCTCAAGAATTCCACTTTCTTTTTAAACAGGCAATGTTTCTTTGGGTTGAATTTCGAATTAGTATTTCTAAAATGGCTGAAGACGTCTTGGCTGTTTTTTAGATGATTTTCGAATGATTGACCCATTACCAATGCAGTACACCAGGCAGGTTTCCCAAGTAAGACCTTTTAAAACAAATTTCATAAGTCTCTCAAAGGAGGTGGGAGCATTGCACAGACCAAAAGGCATTACTTTGAATAGGTATAAACCGCTACCGTTAGTAAAAGCAGTTTTCTCCTTATCTTCTTCTTGAATAGCCACTTTTTAAGTCCAAGTTGAAAAACCATTTGGATCCTGACAAAGTGGTTAGAATGTCGTCAATGCTTGGTAATGGGTAGCTGTCTTTTTGTGACATCATTGAGTCTTCAGTAGTCCATTGAAAATCTTATCCCTCTATTTGTCTTTGTTGCAAGAACTACAGGTCCTGACCTTGGATTATTTGAGTCTTCGATAATCCCATCTTGAAGCATTTTGTTAATATACAATTTATATACAATCGTAATAAAGAAATTATGTATGTAGTTTTTGTAGCTATATTATGACTAGTTTCGGTTAGCTGGGATTGGAACTGAGGAGCACTTACTTTCTAGGTAAACGCGATTGACCACTAAGCCACTACGATTATGAGCTCAACAACCAGCTACGAAAATTTTACTTATTCAATTTCATGTTAGCGTTTTTTTGCGTCTTCCGACTTGATATTATTCAGACATCTGCTTCGGATTCCTGCTGATTTCTCTATATGTTGATGATGCATTAGAATGATAGATATATAGATCTTAATGACCAATAATCATGAACAAGTTCTCTTTCACTTTAACAGCCTCGTTAGCTTGTAGCCGCGAAAGGCTGCAATACCGTAAAAAACACTACCCGTCTTGCCTAAAAAAAGGTAACATGAAACAATTTTTTAAAAGGCAATAATTGACAGTTATCAGTTATTTCATTTTTCACACACATATATATATATATATATATATATATATATATATATATATATATATATATATATATATATATATATATATATATATATATATATATATATATATATATATATATATATATATATATATATATATATATATATATATATATATATATATATATATATATATATATATATATATATATATATATATATATATATATATATATATATATATATATATATATATATATATATATATATATATATATATATATATATATATATATATATATGGGGATTTTTGATTAAATTCATTACAGGAAATTTCAAAATTCTACCAGTTTTTGATAACGCGATGTTTTGGTATTTATCTTGTTCGTGTGTGATTTGTTTTAAGTTTGTGACTGGTATTTTCATGAGTATCAATACCTATTTATAATTTATTGTTAGGTGTCCTTGGTCAAATTCTGTATTTATCAAAGGTATCCAAAGTTTATTTAAGTTTACTGGATATGAATCTACGTTTTTTAATGAACTTTCTTTAGTTTGTTCTTTTTAAGGGGATGGTTCTTTTGGTATAATATTTTCAATTAATTATGTGGTAGTTAGGTATCAAATTAATGTTGACAGATATTAGATTTTTATAATTTCCAAAATCTAATATCTGTCAACATTAATTTGATACCTTATTACTGTGTTTAGTGTAATTTTGGTATTGTTCGAGTCTAGAGCATGTGAGTCGGACATATAACTAAAATTACCTTTAGTTTGCGGGCATACTATAAACCATCCCCTAATTTTTTTAAATTGGATGTACTGGGTATACATGTAATTTGCCTAAATACGTTAGGTATTTATTAAGTTTTTAGGAAGAGCGTTTATTGAACCCAAGCTATAAAACATATCTATAAAGTACTTGATAACATAGGATGGTTGACTATATCCAAGATAATTTGATGAAAACTTTCCGTAATACTAGCCAGAAAGGTAAAATAATATCAACTTTTTTAAATGTGGATTACCAACTTTCATATTTAAATACTATAATACAAAAGCACGCGAAACAATACCCCTTTGCTTCAAATATCCCAATCTCGTATTTGATCAGTTACCAAGTGTATTTAAAAAATATAGAATTGTGGCTATAGGCTGATTAAATCTTCATATTCCTGGTACTAGGAATGTGTGGTGATATTTTAGTCTCGAATTTTTGTTGGGTTTCTATGTCTTTTATTCTTGGAAAATAATATTTCTGTAATTGATTATAAACTTCATTTGATAATTGAAAATTACATTACCTGTTAACCACTTTGAATTCATTCGTTCAATCTATTAAATGTCCATAATAGCGAATTAATAGACCATTTAAATATGAATACGCAACTAAAATATCAGATACAGACTGAACAAATTTTAATTAGCAACCCTATTTATTTGTTACATTTAAGTACAATGGTCCTTTTAGTTGCAGTTGCAAATGTTCTATTATTTCCCATTCTAGTGGTATGTAATAATAAAATTAACAAACTAGTGATTTAATTTACTACGTATAAATCTGTTCAGTTGATTTTAGTTTATTGAATATGAAAATATGTAATAAGTTTTTGAGGAAACACCATAACTCTGAGGCCATGGGCGTAAATAAATACATAAATAATTTAAATTAAATGTTAAAAAAATTTAAAAACCACATTTTTATAAATTAAAAAGTCAGAAATAAAATTTGAACAATGGAATATAAAGTTACTTCGCGAGGTGCCAATGAAGTGAAGAATACAGATGGTACTTTGATTTTCCTCTTTGTGACTAGTATTATTAGTATTATCTGTGGTCCAAAATTTATTGTCTTGCATTTATGCATGTACTTTATAAAAACGTGGTTTTTTAAACATTTTAATATAATATTTATTTTAACTTTTTTAGTCCTTTTTTGCTCTCTTAAATTATCCTCTTCGTTCCTATTCTATTGAGTAAAAAGTTTTTTACTCTGATTTTTAAAACATTTTATTTCGCCGCCATTTTGTTCCGCCATCTGGAATTCCTACCAAAATTTTACCAGTTCATCTCTATATAACACTTAATTCTTGCGCGAGATTTTAAATTAACCGAATAAGTAGTGTTTCAGATTAATTTTTAACATTTTATTAGATCGCCATCTTGGATTCAAAACTTTACCAGTTCGTTCCTATGTCACACTTGACTTGTGCAAAATTTGATGTAAATTGTTTAAGAACATATTGAATTTTTAAAAATTTTTTATTCGATTTTTTATTAATTCGTTTTAATTTTGAAGATAGAGATTGGCAACGTTAGGGTGCCAACTATTTTTATTGGTGAATGAAAATAATGCTTATTGCTTGTTAGATAAGGTCTCCTAAAAATGTATGTCAACAATGTAAAATGTATATGCATCCCTAGCATCTGGTTCAATGTTTTACCGGTTGATCCAAATCTATCTGAGCTAGTTATAAGCCAGAAACACAGTTTTTTAGTAAAGTGTATTTAAAGTCAATTGAGACAACATAAAAAGTAAATATCTGTCAACAGTCGGCAATTTCATTGTGAAGCATGGGCGGCGTGATAGACATTTAAACTTATTTTTGTAAAACAGATTATTAGTATTTTTTTTGTTATTTATTCACATTTAACAATTTTTTTCAATAGTTTTTTTTATTTGATCTGGTCAGGGCGTGGGGGCGAAATAGGGAGTGAAATAGTAAAATATTGTATTCTCCGTAAATAAATCGCATAAAATGTATTTTTATGGGTTTTTGCGTATAGAGATTATTCCAGTTGTAACCCTACTTGATAATATATTTACTTTGCAACTACACAGAGGGAAAAAGGAAGGGGATATAAATTGAAAGTTTCGTAAAAGATCGAGTAGATAATATGCCATTTTGGAGGCTTTCGGGTGTATATATTTCAGTTTTAAACCTTATTTGAGTTTGAGGGGTTAAGGTAAAAAGGATAATTGCAAAAAAACCCTAATTTTTGACTAAAATTTCAAATCAATTTGATGGGTAGCTTTTAAGCTATGCCGCGAACTGACAGCCAGACAGACAGATCGACGGAATTGATAAAACATATTTTTGGCATCTAGGGAAGCTAAATCCTTAAAATATGTAAAACCTGAGAGACTGTTTTTTTTTTCATAGTTACAAATATTTTATTTGGCCCGCTATTTGGTTCCGCCATCTTGAATTAGAACCACAGTTTTCGTAGTTTATTTTTATACCACAATTATGGCACACAATTTGAAATCAATTCATTAAGTAGTTTTTTGAAGCTAGATTTTTAAATATTTTATTAAGCCGGCATTTTATTCCGCCATCTTGGATTCGTACCAGAATTTTACCAGTTGATTTCCACATAATACTTGATTTTTGTACAAAATTTTAGATATAAGATAAGATTAATTTTTTTTAACATTTCACTAGGATGTCATTTTTTTCACGATTACATCTTGACAACATATCTTTTCAAATATCATCGTCAGGTATCTTTTTTTTCTTAGATGCTTGAATTTCGGTTATGTAGCAAAAGAAAATTATGTGAGTTGTTAAGAGTTGATATCTTCCTTATATGAAGCCCTATATTCAAGGACAATATTTCTGGCCTTCAATGAAACATTCCATAATATACATTCCATAATATATTTTAGCCTTATCTTCATTAACAAAATATATTTAATTTTATTGATTAAGTAATTATGTTCTATTTTTCCAACCCAGTTAGCCTATTTCATTTCGCGAATAGGGTGGTAATGACAATTGAAACTGTAATGTTTTAAAATTCTGTTTTTGACGCACCCCAAGTCACCAATAAATTAATAAAAAATAAATGCATGTTAAAAAGATATTAACAAATAAAACAACTATTTTGTTTTGCTATCTTGGATAAATTCTTGCCATTTTTTCGTCCGATGAACTGTTTTGGCGTAAAAGAGTAAAAACAATTTTCATGCATGGCAGAATCTCTAAAATCTAATGGTAATGAAAAATTCGTTTTCGACTCAATACTCAAAATAATACTTACTAATACATTTTTTGTATTAAACTTGAATTGCAGTAGTGGCTATTTTAATCGATTGACGTTAATTGAATAAAAATTGGACAAAAACACATCTTACCTACAAACTGCCACATGAGATTTTAGCGATTTTGCAGTGCATGAAAAATAAAAAAAATCTTACAAGTTTTGACAACTTCTATGCATAAAATAAACTAATATTTAATTTAATTATCACAACAATTGTTGAAAATGTTCCTTCTGCTAGAATACAGGCTTCATGAATTGGCGAACCCTTTTAAAAATTCGAGGAGTATTTCTTATGGTTTGGCAAGAAAGTAAGATTTTTGGCCTTAGTTCTTCTACAGTTTGAACATGTGTAGTATAAACTAAAGTCTTGAGGTGTCCTCACAGACTTGGGAGGCCAAGATTGAGTTCATCCACGTCCTATCCAGCGATTGCTAAACGCCTCATTTAGAAATTCCCTACCATGAATGCTAAAATGTGCAGGAGCAATGTACCACATTTCTTTCCTTAATAAAAGAGGTACATCCTCGAGCAAAATTGGCAAATCGTTTACTTATTTTCTTATTATTGATTAAAGAAATTTTCACAATAGAGAAAACTGCAACTTTTATGAATACTTGTCAAAATAAGACCGCAACGTAACTGATCAAATGTCATTATTTTAGAAACAAAATAGGGCACCAGCCTACTAGTTTAAAATAATTTCGTTATACCACAAATGCATGAAAACAATTTTTATTTTTTTACGCGAAAACAGTGCGTCGGATGAAAAAAAGTTAAGAAATTAAATTTGTCGCAATGAGTATTTCAAAAATGATTTTTAATTCCGGAAAAAGCAGTGGCGTACCATTTTTTTTTAATCTCCAGTCTACATTCCGTACTGACGCCACTGGTAAAATCATCAAAAAATGTTCTACTTCAAAAAAGGCCTATTGGTGCTTAGTAGATGCGTGCCAAATTTTATGAAAATACTAAGAACAGTATTCAAGTTATGATAAGAAAACGAATTTTTTCTTAAAACTTTAACACCCTGTAGCTCAAAAGTTGAGAGGTTTAGGACGTATGTTCATATGAACTTTTCTTTCTTAAATAAGCTAAGAAAGAATATCCTGCATTTTCAGCCATCAATTAAATTACACCCTGTATATTTGAAGGCAGTTTATTTACCCAAAGACGTAGGTAAGTAAAACCATTTTGAAGGAGTTTTACTTTTGAAAGTTACAAAGTAATGACATTCCTGGACGTCTGGAGAAGAATTTATAATTTTAAACTTCAAAGGCATTTCCATTTCTGTTTCAATATTGTTTGAGTTTTGTTTTCCTCCAGTTATTTTCAGTTTGACGGTGAAAATTACGAAAAAATATCGATATTAAAAACTATACAACTCCAAGTTATGCAAGAAAGTTAATTAAGAGTTGTACGCGGATGAATAGAATATCTTATTTGATATTTATTAGTCAAAATGTTTTAAGAATGCACAAGTAATATTATAATAAAATAAAATTTAGTCCCTACATTCAAATTATGTATTAATTTTATACTCATATTTAGATCAGCATTCTTTTCTTTTGCCGTTCCCTATTTTTAAATCATAAAATCGGTAAATTTCCTGTACCCGGAACTTCCCTCGTTATAATTTTTTCCCATTTGTTAGGAATACTGAAGTGTGACCCAATTCAGTTCAGTACATAGTCACAGTATATATGTGTTACATATACTGTATTTTCGAACATTTCTATTGGGCGACATTTAGTTCCATCATATTAGATTCCTACCAATATTTTACCAGTTTCTTTCTACCTATGCCACACTTGAATTTTGGGCATAATTTAAATTAAATTCAATAACTAGTTTTTACTTTGACACATGCCGCCATTTTCACATTTAATTTTTCTGCAAAATTTAAAGTCAATTGACGAAGATTTTTTCCGTTGACTTTTTAAAAATTTTATTTGGCCACCATTTTGTTTCTCCATCTTAAATTCGTACCACAACCAGTTTATCTGCATATCACATTTAATTCTTGCACAAAAATTTAAATCAATTTAATAAGTAGTATTTTCAGGCTGATTTTTTTAATATTTTATTAGGCCGCTATTTTGTTTTGCTATCTTGGATTCATATCAAAATATTATCAGTTCATTCTTATGTAACACCTGATTTTGGTGCAAAATTTGAGGTAAATTGGATAATGAATTTTTTATTAATAACTTTTTTAACATTGTTCCGTCATATTGAATTTTTACCAAAATATTACTAGGTCATCCCCACCTGACCCTTAATTTTTAACTATAATGTGAAGTTAATCTGGTAAGTCGTTTTTAAGCTATTCCGCGAACTGACAGACAGACCGCCAGACGGACTAACGGAATTAATGAAACATATTTTTTGGCATCTAGGGACCCTAAAACGTGAAGATATGTAAAACCTTAGAGGATGTTTTCTTTTCACGATTACAAACCTTTTATTTGGCCGCCATTTAGTTCGGCCATTTTGAATTAGTACCACACTTTTACTAGTTATGGCACACAATTTGAAATCAATCTATTGAGCAGTTTTTTCGGGCTGAATTTTTAAATATTTTGTTGAGCCCCCATTTTGTTCCTCCATCGTGGATTCGTGCCAAGATTTTTCTAGTTGATTCTAACATAATACTTTGACGTTTGTGCAGAATTTGAGACAAATTGGATAACTAGTTTTTTTAATAATTTTTTTTAACATTTCACTAGGCTGCCATTTTGTTTCGCCATATTGGATTTTTACCATAATATTACCAGGTCATCCCCATATGACCCTTAATTTTGGGTCAAAATTTGAAGTGAATCGGGAAGGTAGTCTATGCCGCGAACTGACCAACAGACAGACATACCTACAGACGGACCGACGGAATTGATAAAACTTATCTTCTAGCATCTAGGGACGCTAAAACGTGAAGATATGTAAAACCTGAGAGAGTTATAGTTGATCCTTAAACCACAGTTAGTGACAGCACACAGTTTGAAATCAATCCATGAACGAAGAATAAAAAGCAGCAATAATAAGTTAAGGTAATAGTATAGGAAACATTGCTAATAAAGGTAGATCAGTAAAACTATGGTTTTATTGACAAAAGGAAGATTGCAGCAGACGGAAAATAGCAGGAAAGCCAAATTACGGCCGCATTAGAAAGAGTTACCCGCTAATTGATTGACACACCTTTTGTAGGTCATAGTTTGGCAATAGATCTGTATTTGGCATTTTTTTGGTAGAGAGTTTGATCAGATCCGGCGCGAGATTTTGAGAAGCCGTGGGCAAAATAGTTTTGGGATGCCTCCCTTTAGGAAAAAAATCTGACGACTAAAAAAAGCGGTCCTCTCTATTGTACTTCCATAACAACAGCTTAGAACTTTAAAAATATTTTACAATTTTTTTTATTCTAGGTAGATTATTTTACACAAATTAATTAGACTGGCCGACAAAAAAAAATTTTTGTTGTAACCCAAAGCAGAACAGCATAATCTAATAGAATGGACCTATCCAAATACGAAAATGACAAATAGAAAGTTGTAGCACGTAGGGTTTTCTTGTTAGAGTTGTAGAACCATATCGAATGTTACGATACTTAATATCTATAGGAAAAATGATTTCAGAAAATTCTTAACCCTGTTTACTGACTATGTTTACAGTTTTCGCCTATTAAACATACATCTAAGAGGAAAGCAAACGAGAAAAATATTAACTTATAACACCAATTAAACTTTATTTTTTCCGTTTATGAGGTGTCCTATCTTCTCTCTTCAAAAACCAACAGTAGTCACCCATCATAGCTGGATCCCATCGTCCTTGGTACCGAATTTCCATTGTTCTGATATCTTGGGGTGAAAACTTTCCCTGCTCGTCACTAACAGCTCCCAAATTTTTAGGAAAAAATGACAGATGGTAATGGAGGATGTGAATTTTTAATGACATCCTGGCACCAAGCGCTTTGTAGGCATCTAAGAGTTCATTAACTAATTGTTCATAATTATTGTTGCCTAAAAATCTTCTTACTCCATTAACAAATGAATTCCATGCTCTGAGTTGGTAAGCCTGGTAAGCTTTTCCGTAAAATTGACATCGTCCAGCAATTTTATGATTTGTGGCCCAATAAACATGCCTTCTTTTAATTTGGCATCACTTAACTAGGGAAAGACTTGTCTTAGGTATTTAAATCCATCACCATCTTTATTCAAAGCCTTCACAAAGTTTTTCATCAGCCCAAGTTTAATGTGAAGAGGAGGCAAAAGGACATTTTTGGGATCAACAAGAGGTATAAATGTAACATTTTGAGATCCCGTTGAAATTCACTTCTTTCAGGCCAAATTTTTGTTACATAATACTCATTTATTGCACGACTGTCCCATAAACAAAAAAAACAGCAATATTTTGTATATCCCCCCTGAAGTCCCACTAAAATCCCTATAACTTTTAAGTCCCCACATATCTTCCATTTATACCTATTGTAGTTTATTTTATCCAAAATCGTGTGCATATTTTTGTTATTTTCTTTCATTGCAACTGAATGGGCAACCGGTATAGAGGGTTTTAAATTTCTATTATGCACACAGCTTTTAAACTATATTTAGACGAGTTTATGAATAAGCGACACTCACGGTGAGAATGTTCAATTTCAAGTTCCTGCATTAAACTGTCTATATAAGTACACGCGCATAACGAATTTTCCATACCGTAGAATTCAGAAAACATAGCATTTCTTTTTCTGAAATTCGTAATTTTTATTTCTTTGGCCAATAGGTTCCATTCCTTAAGACGGGAACCCAGAAGTTCTGACTGTTGCTTGGATAGCCCCAAATTACGTACTAAATCATTTAATTCACTTTGAACAATCAAATGTGGCTCGCCGGAACTGGGACCTGTGGTAAAAGTGGGATGGGTGCACTGTTCTTCTGAGCTGCCTGATGATGCGTTATCTCCATTATCTCCCAAATCAATAGCTTGCCAATTTAAAGGCGCAATCGGCACTGGCAAATTTGCATTATTGCATTTGGAATGACCTTCTGTCTTTGTCAGGAAAAAATAACAATAGTCAGAATGATTGGTGGGTTCTCGCCATACCATTGGAACTACAAAAGGCATACTTTTTCTCTTTCCCTTCATCCACTGCACCAATGATATACTACAACTAACACAGCCCACCGCTTATCTTGATCCCTAATTAACACACCAAAATATTTAAAGTAGGCTTTTTTTACATTTTCGGAAAATGGCGTGGCTTGTGATTTCACCAGATATTCTCCACAAATAGAACAAAATTTGTCAGGAGAAATTTTGTAACTTCGGCGCGTTTGGCTCGACATTCTCGTCTTCACATACACTTGCTTAACGATACACAGAGAACCACTCAATTCGAAACTCAACAGAAGAGTGATGTTTAACGTTTATTTTATGTCTAATGTTATAAACAACCCAGTCTAGGTAATTTTTCCGTTGTAAAATGGACCCATTTTAGCCGCCCCACAATAAAATTGTTTACCTGCCAATATAAAATGTCCTAATTCGGCTATTAAAAAATGGTACGTATTAGGGCTTTCCGAATATTTTTTTTATTATTGGGAGGGTATTTCCATTGTGAAAATAATGAGCTGACCTGTGTTAGAAAAATCTTCTCGACCAGTGTTATTTGAACTGAACAGATTAATCTAATGGTGTACAGTTTGTGTCCTTTCAACAAAGACTAAGACTAGTACTACCAAAACTTTATTTATTAATCTTAAACAACAATACTTTTATCCCCCTGTAATGCAATAACATTATCCCAACGGTGCTGCCATTGTTCAAAGACATGGCGGAAGCCGTTCTTTGAGAGCTTCTTCAAAACTGCCTCTATAGCCTTAACAGCATCCAATTCTGTTTGAAATCGTCGTCCTTTGAGGTATTTTTTTGCTTGAGGAACCAGATAGAAGTCTCATGGGGCTATGTCAGGACTATATGGAGGATGCGGTACAGACCTGATATTTTTAGTGTTCAAAAACTATATTCGCTACGCGAGCTTTATCATGATGAAGTTTCCACTTTCCATACAGCCCAGGTCGTTTTTTGGGGATGTGATGCTTTTTTATAATAACTGGCGGATACTGTACTACCATGTGGGACCATGTGCGTATACACCATGCCTTTTTGATCGAAAAATGTTATGACCATAGCTTTAGCGGCAAATTTTTGCGCACGTGCTTTTTTTGGAGTTGGTTCTCCTTTTTCTACCCACTGCGTACTCTGTTGTTTCATCTCCGGATCATAACAATACACCCAAGTTTCATTCGCAGTAATAATGGACTTCCACCATTCTTCGCCTTCTTCTTCAACGCATTGTTTCCAGTATTCACAAACCGCTACCCTATTCGCTTTTTGATCTGGTGTCAGTATACGCGGAATCCAGCGAGCACAAACTCTAGACGTGTTTAAATGCTTGTGTAAAAGAGTAAAAACATTTCCGACAGATATTTTAAGAATATTTGAGAGTTGTGGGATAGTCAGACGTGAATCTGTGCGAATAATTGCTGCCCCGGTATTGGTTTCCTCAGTTAGTGCCACAATAGGAACACCTGGACCGCCTTGCAACTCACAACTTTCCCTGCCAATACCAAACTCTTTATGCCATCGAAAACAAGCAGATCTTGCCGTAGATAATTCCCCAAACGCCGTATTAATCATCGAAAAAGTTTCGGTTGCTGATTTTCCAAGACGAACATAAAATTTGATCGCTTATCTTTATTCTTTCAATTCATCCATCACAATTCTCAGAGGCGCGGTAACAATATCTCAACTTTAGAGCGGCGTTAAAAATCAAATAAATAATTTATGACAACTTGGCGGTATGTAGCTCGTTGCACTGGGCCGTAAAAAATTCAGTCCTAGTCTTTGTTGAAAGACCCTCGTATGTTACAAAAATTAGTAGACAACCAAAATTTTAACTGATTGACAGCATATGCCTGTAATTATTAGTCTATGAGCTATTAGGCTGTACCAGGATTTTATGGTCGCGATGGTACATATAAAATTAATTATACATGTTTTGCAGAAAGTACTGCCAAGTTTCTTCTAATACAGCTTAAGATATCTTGACCATTTTCACTATACAGTTTTTTTAATTGATGGCTAGAAATTAATTGTTACTGAATTATTTTAGGACTGAAAGTTCATATAAAAATGTGTCCGCAAGGCCTTTGTTTTTGAGATAGAGGCTGTCAAAATTTTAATTTTTATTTAGTTTTTTTCATGAACCTTGTACATTTCTAAAGATAAATCATTTAAATTTGACACACAGTATACTCTAAGCAATGTCTACGAATTGGCTATAATAAATTTTATAAAAATCTACTGTTGTTACTTGTTTCCAGGTTGCGACGCCTTTTACCCACCCCCGAAATTTTTACTGCGACGTTACTGGCCGTTTTAATTTAGAAAATCAGATTCCTTATTTTTTTTCCTAATCTCTTTGTTTCTTATTATAACCTATTATTAATTATATTAACAAGAGTGTGAAAACGGCGAAATATCTTTTTTTGATGAAAATATGTACACTTAAGTATGAAATTATGCCCGATTCAATGGCGAGTTCCGCATTGCTACCAAGTTTACCATTTTTTCTGTTATAAAAGGATATTTATTTTTTTTAATGGAAAACTATGTTATATTACTCTTTTAAAATCTGCGCAAAATTCTCAAAACTTTTTATTCAGAGAACTTTTTATGAAAGTTAACAGTTTGTATTACCTTTTATTAAAATACCTGCACATGTACTGGGTTATGGGGATAGAATGCGAAACCTGCAAGTTGTAACATTTTTAATGACAAATATCCTAACAGAAATCCAATAGCTAAATTTACCGTAAGTAAAATTAACAAAAAAATTCGTGAAACTGGAAAGTTAAAAGATGCTGTACGTTCTGGCATATCTAAAAGCGCCACAGATGGTGATAAGGTTCTGAATGCTTTAATCATTTTAGGAGGAAATCTTTCTACCAGAACATTAGCAAGAGAAAATAACGTCTCACACATGTCCGTAGCCCGACCTCTAAAAACCGAAAAGTTTCTTCCATACAAAATAATTTTGGTCCAAGAACTCTCTGAGGTTGATCACGATAGGCGATTGGAATTTTGTGAAATTATGATGGAACGTTGCAATACCAATCTAAATTTTGTCAATCAAATTATTTTTTCTGACGAAGCAACCTTTTTTTTTGAATGGAGAAGTTAACAGGCATATTTGTCGATATTGGGCGAAGGAAAATCCACATTGGATACGTGAAGAAAATCGTACCCAATTTCCCCAAAACATAAATGTTTGGTGTGGTATAAAAGGTGCAAAAATAATAGGTCTCTTCTTCATGGAAAACACATTAACTGGAGAAAGATAAGGACCGAAATCATCCCAGCTACTGCAGAACTATTTCCGAATAACCGTAAGTTTCTTACTTTAACTGCTGTATTAAGTATTTCAACTTGATTTTTTTTAAGTAATGATGCACCAAGTGATGAAATATGGTTCCAGCAGGATGGTGCTCCACCGCATTTTACTCGAAATGCGCGGAAATATTTAGACAATGTTTTTTTTTTGGAAGAACTGGATTGGACGTAGGGGTACAATAGAGTGGCCACTTCGGTCTCCGAACTTAACGCCCCTAGAGTACTTTTTGTGGGGGCGCCTTAAAAATGTGGTGTATAAGTCCAATGACCTTGAGGACTTAAAGGAGCGAATAGGAATCGAATATAGATGAATCGAGGAGGCACTATTTTTAATGTATTAAATGTTTTCCCACAGTATTTGGCCTTTACTTAGTTTCATTATTTTATTGTTTGTTGTATTAGATATTTCTATTTTTATTGTATTGTATTGTTTGCGTTGTTTTTTACAACCTACTTTTAATTTTCAGACCCTGTTTTCTCCTCTTATTAGTGTTTTGGTAACAAGATGAGGAATTATTGTGCTTTCCGGTCTGCCAGAACCTACAGCCTTTTACCTTTTCAGTTTCAAGATTTTTTTGTTAATTTTACTTACGGTAGATTTGGTTATTGGATTTCTGTTAGAATAATTGTCATTAAAAATGTTACAAATATCTTGGAGCTTTCGCATTCTTTCACCATAACCTAATATAATGAAAAATTCAATCTTTAGGTTTCAGTTAAACGATCCGTTTTTCAAATCAACAAAACTGACATTGTCGAACATATCAGGTAATCTTTTGTGTGCAGGTATTTTAATAAAAGGTAATACATTAAATTAGGGATATTAGACCCTTATTTATTTTCCCAAAAAGTGTTGACTATTATAAAAAGTGCTCTTAATCAAAAATTTTGAGAATTTTAAGCAGATTTTAAAAAAGTAACATAATATAGGCTGTTCCATTAAAAAAAAAAAGAATTTTTGTTTTATAACAGACTTGTTGCAATGCGGAACTCGCTATTGGATCTGGCATAATTTCATACCTAAGTGTACATATTTTCATTAAATTGATGTAGCTGAGATATTTCGCCGTTTCCTTATTTCCGTTACACGCTGTATACAATTCTATGTTATTTTTTTGGTTCATGTGGGGACTATCAGTTCAGATAAACATGTGTTCCAAAAGCCTTAGTTTTTGAGATACAGGGTGTTACAGTTAAATTTTTTGTAGTTTTTTTTTCAATTGTAACACCCTGTATCTCAAAAACTAAGGCCTTTCGAGCACACAAAATAAAAACAAAAATAACATAGTGTGGAGCCTTAGCATTTGGATAAAAAGTGAGGAATCTGATTTTCTAAATCAGACAGTGACGTCGCAGTAAAAATTTGGAGGGGGGGGGGGTTAAAAGGGTTCGAGACCTGGACAAAAGTAGTACCGACTCGATTTTTGTAAAATATATTAGCGATTTCGTAGGCATTGCTTACAGTATAGTGTGTGCAAAATTTGAATAATTTATCTCTAGAAATGTCTCGTCCATGAAAAAACTAAAAAAAAAATTCATTTTGACAACCTGTATCTCGAAAACGAATGCCTTGCGGACACATGTTTATATGAACTTATAGTCCCCACATGAACCAAAAAATGACATCATGATCAATGACATAGTCCTAAAATAAGTCAAAAAATCACGTCTTTCATTTCTAGCAACTATAAAAAAACGTCCTGTATAGGTTCAATGTGACAGGATGGTCTCGTTTCGTGCGTCCAAAAATGTTATCACAATGAGCACCAGGTTACGCGTAAAAGCACAGCAGCGTGAAGCCATTATTGCATAAGTTAAGCTTTTGTAGTTCCGTAATGGTTATTACAATAAAATATCTAATATATCTAATGGAGGTTCGCACGAAACGGTAATTGATAAATATATTATGTTCCATCTCTAGATTCAAGGCTAGAAACGGAAATTTTTTAGAGACGCCTAAAACGGGAACGCCCGAATCAGGCATAATTCAATGTGACCCACAAAATTCAATAGATGTATTAGCGATGTTGTTTGTTACGAGATTGTGGGTAATTTTTATTTATAAATATCTTAACCATTTTTAAAACGTTTGTTGATATTTCGTTTTATTTTGAAGAAAAATACTTTTCTCTTGAACGTTAAAAATCTAAAGGGGATTTATCAAAAGATTTATAGTAAGACTGTTAAAACAACATCATCCATATATATATATATATATATATATATATATATATATATATATTACTTCAATTTTCTTGGGTTTAAGTTTATGTAAAAATAAAAACGCCTTCTTCCAACTTTCGACTTCAACAACAATACAATTAACTTCTTAGATCTTTCTATTATTCGACACAGTAAAAAAGGCACCCTTAAGACCAAGTGGTATACTAAAGATACATGGTCCGGTCGATATTTAAATTTCAATTCAAACCACCCGAAAAATCAAAAGAATAGCGTCATCATAGGCCTTACCGACAGAGCTCTCACTTTAACATCACCGGAGTATCGCTCTGAAACATTAAATAAAGTAAGAACAATTCTAAAAGACAATGGCTTCCCTGAAAAACATTCTAATAAAATCATTAAACAACGAGTTTTTCGACTGTACAACAAGAAAAGAAGCGAAAAAATACAAACTAATGACAATAAAACCTACGTTGCAATGCCATACACAAATGGATTATCAGAAAAACTTAAGTATATTTTAGCAAAGCAAGACATCATTGTTTGCCATAAATCCCACAATCGTTTATCCCATCTTTTTACTCCTTTAAAAAGCAAAGTACCCACTAAAAAAAGGTCCAACATCGTTTACTCAATACCCTGCCTAAACTGCTCAAAAAAATATGTAGGAATGACCACCCGGTACTTAGATAGCAGACTGAATGGGCATAAATACACTTAAAATGCTTCAACCGCTCTACACAAACATGAAAAGAATGAAAGACATGAATTTAACTTTTCTGATCCGAAAATCTTAACGCAAGAACCCAATTACCGCAAGCTACAAATAAAGGAAATGATACACATCAAAAATAAAAATTTTATGTTAACGACAAACAAGACATCCATAATTTAAGTCAAGTATATTATAATCTATTAACTTAAAAGTAAAAATATCACACTGTATTCATTTTCGTCTGCCTATGTATATATATTTTAACATTTTTTCTATACCATAAAACAACAAGTAAAACCAATAAATTAAAACAACTTCTTAACTGAGTTATTCATACAATAACATCCAGATGAATGAAGCCTACCTAAAATCGATCGAGGTATGTAGCCAAAGTGATTTTCTGTTTTATTTATTTCTGTACTAATTTTTGTCCGATATACATTGTCGAAGTGATTTATATATATAAAAAAAAAATAACGTAATGTCCCATATTTATAATTGTGTATTAATGTCCTGATTCTATTGTTTTAGGTAGTATGATAATCTTGTACATTTTTGAAAAAGCCTACTATGTTAGGCGAAACGTAAAATAGAGAGAACAAAGTTGGAAGAAGGCGTTTTTATTTTTACATAAACCTAAACCCAAGAAAATTGAAGTAAAATATATATAAATAAATGGTTTAAGAAACTACCAAAAATATATATATATATATATATATATATATATATATATATATATATATATATATATGCCGCCTCTTTTGGGCAGGATGGAAACAATAGCCGCAAGAGTCTGAATTAATAACTTGACTTGAAAATAAGGCTTCATAAGCTATTATGTTGTCATTTCTGCAGTTTGACAACAGTCAAATATTTATATTAAAAACATCAAATATTCTATCTATTATCGAAACCCCAAAATCTATATTTTAAACCCTTTAAAAATTCGACTAAAAACATTTCGACAGCCATTAAAATTTATATATTTTTTTCTAAATTACTATCACCCCATCTAATAACGAAAGTTCAAATCAATATGGAAACAATATACAATAAAATATTTATTTTATTAATTTTAAGAATATTAATAATTTCTAAAATAAAAACATATCTTCACCTAACCTAAAAATTTTAATTGTTATGTTTTTTATGGATCTGTTTCATCTTCTTAGAGTGAATCTATTATTACGTTTGGATGCAAAGAAAGGAAAACAGTTTTTTAAAAAAGCGAAGCGTTTTGCATATAAACAATATTTTTATTTTTAGGGGATACTTTTATTCTTAAGGGCTACCCTGTATAATGTAGAAAATATTTAATGTAAAAAGACATAAAAGAAATATAATATGTTTCAGCTTTTTTTTAACTAACAGCTTTAGAATAAAAAAATAGTTTTGAAATACATATTTTTTTCTTTTTGATTTTTATGGGAGCTCCTTCATCCTTCTAAGCTACCCTTTCTACCGCAAAAAATGTTTATATGTTCAAAATTATGAAATAAATGTTTCACAGTTTTTTAGACAAATTTAATGTTTCTGGAATACATAGTATATTTGTAAAAATTGTTTTATATACATAAAAAATTAAAACATATTTATTTTTTTTGTATTCTTTCTGCCTTATAATTTTAGAGCTTCCTTGTGTGAAAAAAAAATTAATACAAACTTGAGGTGTTCGGCCATTTTTCAAAATATTATGTATATGTAGTAGATTTAAGTAAATATCTGTTTTTAATTATACGGTTTGTGCGTTCTCAAAATCCGATTTTTTATGTTATTATACCCCTTAAAAATATCGAAGATCTACTCCCATGCTTCACAAAATATAATTCCCACGAGACTTTGAACCATACTACTTTTTGGTGCAAATTGGAAGCGAATTTGTTTTCTGTTCTCAAGTTACCGTTCGAGCGAATTTTATGTACACATATACACATCTCCCTGTTGTTAATTATCAGTCAGTATAAGCATAATAACTCAACAGCTTTAGAAGTTATAAAAAGCGGCGACTTTGTATACTCAGTACTTAATGTCAAAAATTAAATTAAAGCTGCTGGAGTGGTGACTGGAAAATGTCACTACTCTGAACGAAACCATAAAACATACTGAAGTCAGTGAAACTCTAAATACCCAACACCGCGCATGGGTATAAAGCAAAAAATAAGAATATAATTAATAATTATAATAAGTCGCACATCGAAGAAAGAAGTTATTTCGAAACTACTTTATTGGCTGTTACTAATATTGTTTACTATTACATAAAAGAAAGAAATCCCTTAATAATTAATACATACATATACATTCTTTAAGTTTCCATACCATCCAAATAATTTATTTTGTATTATAACATTTTGTATATAAAATACTTGCTCTAACTTTATTTTGACAGGATTCCTGATATTCCTATACTTTTCGGGATGCAGATCTATTTTCACCCACACATTTCAAACCATTTAAAATAGATGGATAGATCAACAGATATTTGCAGATTTTGAAGCCATTTCGGGTAAAAAACATCGCGACCCTGTCAAACTGCTTATGTCAGTAAAACTTACACAGTTGGCTGAGCCAGGCCAACTTGAAAAAGAGGCAAGTTCAAAGGCAAATGTAAAAATCTTGCATTTCTACTCGAAACTAGATTTTACCCGATTTTTCGACTTCGGATAAGAAAAATGTAAATTTATAAATGTCTTGCAGGAAGAAGATTGAGTTTTTGATATATTTTATCGTTTTTATAGCAGAAGTTACCGATACGACTTTACGAAGGCCCAGAGAAGGGCAAATAGGATTCGTGCATGCTACAATTCAAGAATTTCTCAAAATTCACCCTTACCACTGATCGAGTTGATTTTTACACCAGTCTCTAGAAAAAATATAGACGTTTCTTTGTGTATTTACTGGATTCACCTCGGATATGAACCTTTCACATGCTACAGGGCCCCACGTAAAACCATAGCGAAATATATGAATATAATATTGCAACTTTATAAATGTCTCGCCCTGTATAAACTGGAGAGTAATTTTAGCGATGTGGTATTTGAATCCTTGGGGAGAAATTTGTGATCCGATAAACAAATTCCGCCCCTTGTTACTCTTCTCGAAAAAAAAAAATAGCGAAATATGGAAAAATTGAAGACGAAAATAGTTTTTTTTTACTTTTCCTGCATTATAGGTAGTATAGGCATCTTATATTGATTTTAAAACTCCTTTATATTTCCCATCGAACCCGCTTTTTACCTTGACAATTTAGTGAGGGTTTCAGCTCAAAATGCCTTCAAAGTTACCCCATTTTTACCCCCTTTTTATTTTTTGAAGTGACATCCCTTGCTCCGATATTGCCCGGTAACGAACTTATAGGAGATTTTTGGACCAGAAATCCGAAAAAAATACTCCATCTCGAAAAATTAACCATAGCGACCTGCATTTTGAATAATCGGGGTTTCTAAAAGAGTGCCCTTATTGGACGCCACTGTCGGCTTATTATAAGCCTCAACGAACTCGCGTTTTTTACCAAAAGAAACGCCTATTTATGCTCTATGATCGACGTCGTAGAAACCATTACCGAGCTAGAGTACTTCGAAAAAAAAAAGAAAAATGGGCGAATAGTTACAATAACCGCGTAGGGCTAATGTAACAAGGTTTTAACAGTCGGGTACTCGGTCGGGTATAATAATTTTTCACCCATAAGTGTATTTTATATAACAGTAGTTTATCTAACATTGAACATTTCATGCCTGTTCAAGCTGTTTAATAAAGCTAAAATATGCTCTGATATCTTGATAGTACTTCGCAGTATTAATCTTATGAGTGAGAGATTACCAGTTAATAAATAAAAAAAGGTAAAATTACCCAATTTTTAGAATTTAATGTGCCCCAAAAAAAATTACATAAAATCTATAGAACTGTTCATATGCTTCAAAAATCCCAGTAGTAAAATAATCTAAATTAAGAGATTGTATTAAATAGAATGCGAGAAATCGATTGCAGCAAAATATGTTTAATTTTAAATAATAAATATGTTGCATCTACAGAAACATACAATAGCTTACGCCGTTTTGAATTGAAACGTCCTACATTTTATACTAAATTTATTTCGTATATACCTAAAACTGCAAGGTCAAGTACATGGGCCAATTATTACAATAGAGAACCCCTATAAAGAGACACTATAAAGGTAAACATTTTTTTGTACTGAATAAAGGGTCTATAACTTTAATTTCCACTGTCTTACATTATACTATGACATTTGTTTTGAAAAAGGAATAAAAGGACATAAAACTAAATAAAGGCAACTCATCTACTAAACAAATCGCACACATTTGATGACAATTTTAAAATTCTTCATTCTGAAATAAAATCAAGGAAACTTATTCTTCTAAAAAATATGGAAATTAATAAATTTAAAATGTCTGGGCTATTACTAAATGACAGGAAGATTTGCCAAATTGCCCATTGTTGAAGTCCGATATTTTTATTCTCTTGTTTTTGAAAGAATACGAATAATTGAAATTGACTTGCATTTTATATATTCCATAATTACTAGACCTAGTACATATTCTAAAACACCCAATAAAGAATGAACATTTTCGTAATCTCACGAATTTTAGACCTAGATATAAACAATGTTTTGTTTGCTTCAGGAACAATTTACTGCGATGAGAGATCTCTATATGAAGAACGGTCAGGGCTTCGTCCTAGTATATTCAATTACAGCACAGTCAACGTTTAATGATCTACAAGACCTAAGAGAACAAATTCTTAGAGTCAAGGTAAGTCAATTCCTAATTATTTCAGTGATTAATTGAAACCGTTTAAGCAAAATGACTAACAGATGCCAAATCCCTTTTTTGTGAGTCATTTTTGTAATTGGTTGATATCATGCATGCATGTGGTGTTAACATTAATTATACTTTTGTGATTTATTCGATGCGAGTGGTATACTTTTGTTTCTAATTTTGACATATTTTATCGGCTGTGTTCACCAGTGTTAGCGGATCACTTTTGGGAAGTGGTTTGAAAACCAATAATTATATGTAAATTTTTAATTGTAAATGAATAGAATAACATATTTAACTGTGTTTTCTATATAAACTTACAATTTAGGACTGATCACATACTGCATTATTTGAAGTACACTTGGGTTTAATAAATTCTGGGAGTCAAGTTTTCGCCATGGCGAATCTGTCACGAAATTTAAAATATGACCGAACTTGCGAAACCTCTTGTCTGTTTGTCAATTGATAAGTTTGAATTATGTGCATTGGCAGTACCAAAATCTCTGAAAGAAGTATTATTCGCACGGGAATAATAAATAGGGTAGTCGTAAATAAGTGTGACAAACTTCATGTGGTGATTCTGCATGAAAAAATAATGACAGTTTACTATATAAACCTATGTCAGCAAATGACTCGTTTTCCGAGATAGGGGGTTTTAAAGTTTTTATTAAAATCTCACGATTTATTTATTGCTCTAAAACCGGTCAAGATATGCCAATGAAATTTGGTGGCTTTTAAGAGCTAGTTATTGCGCATTTTTTTACATGCAATTAAAACTTTTATGATTTATGATCTCAATTTTTTTTTTAAGAAAAAAATGGTACGCCATCATTTTTGAATTCCTCGTTCAATTTGTGGGGCGCGGTTTTTCATTTTTTAATACGTTATCTAGTAGGCTACTGTCAACATTTATCTGTTAAATACGAATATTTTAACGAAATTAGCGTTTCTTCATTCTTAAGGGTTTTAGTTTGCAATAACATTATTGTTAATAAGTAATACATTTTTCTTTTATCGAAAAGAATGGAAAATTTTACAAATGCGGAATTATTAGATATGCATTTTGTTTATGCTCGAAGTAATTTCCATTACTTCAACCTCGACGATTGTATGCTGAGTTGTATCCAGGACGAAGTGTACCTCATAACACAATATTTGCTCGTCTTCACCAACGTTTGCGCGAAAATAGTACATTTAAGAAACAAACGGCTGACTGCGTGCGCCCTCGAGAAGTACGAACTATGCAACTAGAAGAGGCAGTTCTCGAGTTAATTGCGGAGTCACCTAAAACAAGTACTCGAAAAATTGCCAACATATTGTATGTAAGTAACTTCACTGTATTTAACATTCTTAAAGAACAGCAGTTGTATCCGTTTCATATTCAACGTGTGCAAGCCCTACTACCTAGAAACTTTTTTCTGCCCTATTTTTTGCCAATGGATTCAATCGCTCAAATTCCAAATTTTTTAAATGGCTACTTCTGTACGACAGTGTATACGAAATTTCCACAATAATCACTTATGGGCTGAGGAAAATCTACATGGAATCTTTGACGCTCATTTTCAGCATCATTTTTCAATAAATGTATGGCTTGGGGTAATTAATGATCTAATGATGACTAACAGGCGAATCTTACTTTACTTTCTTACAGGAAGAGTTAAATGTTCTTCTTGAAGAAATTCCTCTACAACTGAGACAACACTTATGGTTTATGCATGATGGTGCACCAGTCCATTTTAGCATTAATGTACGTAATCACTTAAATATATACAGTATATCCAAATCGTTGCATTGGAAGGGGAGGTACGGAAAATTGGCCTGCTCGATCACTGGATTTAAATGTTCTAGATTTTTGCATTTGGGGTTTTCTTAAGTCATTAGTTTATTCCACTCTTGTCGAAAATATTGATGACCTGAGGAATCGAATTATAGCCGGCTCTGAGACAATAAGAAATACTCCAGGAATATTTGCTCGAATACGACAATCAATGAGGCGAAGAGTTGAATTTTGTGTCACGTCTAAGGGAGATAATTTTGAACATTTGTTGTAGCTTTACGCATATTTAAAATTTTGTTAGTGTTATTTTTCTGGTTCAGTATTGTATTAGATAGTTTTTGATAATGTATTAAAGAAATGAAAATTACGCATTATTTTTTTGCATAAAAACCGCACCCCATACGAAAAAGAGCCAAGAGAGATTCTTTATCTCAAAGTGAACGAGGAATTCAAAAATGATTTTTAATTTGAAATGTCTCAGTGGCGTACCATTTTTTTGTATAAAAAATTGATATCATTACCCATATGCGCGCCAATCATGAATATTTTAGAGGTTTTAGAGCAATAAATAAATCGTCAGATTTTAACAAAAACTTTTAACACCTCGTATCTCGGAAAACGAATCATTTGCGGACGTACGTTTATATAGCAAACTGTCATTATTTTTTCATGCAGAATCACCCCTGAAGTTTGTCGCGCTTATTTACTAACACCCTGTATAATATAAAAAATACCAGGTTCTAGTTCTGGGCGTCTTTGTGTCAAGGAAAAGACAAAAGTTGCTGGTGCTTACCGAAGAAGAATATACCAGCTATCATAATTGACAAAAGATGATAAATTTTCAGACGAACATTTTTTTTAAATCTTACCGCAAGGTCGTTTCCAGATATTTCTGAGAGCGACGCTTTTTGACGAGTAACTTGTTATTGGCCATGTACATTGACAGTCATTTTTAAAAATATGTCATTTTTGCCCCTTATATGTCAGTCACTTTGGTGATTTTGGTAAATCAAATATAATCTAAAAATACTTATTCCAAAGAATGTATTTGTAATGAAAATTTCACACGTCAATTTTAAGCCAATCATAAGTTTGTTTTTGGTTTCGTTACCATGGCAACTAAAAAAAAAAAAATAAGGTGCTCTGAGCGAAATTAAAAGCAATTTTTTTGTCAAATTATTGACATATGATCATATTTGACATTTTGGTTTTGTATAAAAATGAAATTTTATTTTTCATATCAAATAAACGAGATAATAATCGACTTTGTGAAACAACATTTTATTTCATTCATTCCTCATTAACTAAATACTTTATATGTGTTTGAAAATCTTTTAAAAACTCTCGTTTCAATGCTTAATAATACATTGGTGAATAATAATTAATACTAATTAAATGTCTATGCTTGACTATATACACATAATATTTTTAAATAATTTTATATACTTCCAGTAGCTTTTTTGTGCTACGGTGACTCCTTTTAGTTTTCCTCCATATTACTCTTCTCAATCAGTTATGATAAATATTTGAATTTTGAACGACTTTTTTTATGTTCACCAAATTCTTCACAATATGCGTATAATGTATATTTCTGTTTTTTTTTTCATTCTCTAAATATTCTTTAAAAACTTTGAAAACAACATTATGCTATAATGTGCTGAAACTTCGCTATGTATATAAAACATAAAATGAAATTAAAAAAAAAAATATTCCACCTACTTTAGTGGAGTGGCTTGGTTTAGTTTTTCCCAAGTATCTAATGCCAACCATGACTTCTGCTCGGCCAGTTGATTTTTCTTGCGTACATTCGAATTTCGAATATATGTTGATCTAAATCGTTATCTTTTAATGGTTTATATTTGCTAACTAGATCGTCACGTCTTTTGAAAAGCAAATTTAAAATATTACTGTCGCCATGAAATGGCTTAATATTTTCTATTTTTCTCTTAAAAATTTCCCTTTTAATTTTGGGCTGACCTGAAACATCGCCTTCCATATTTTTGGTTGTTTTTTGGATGCGTTTCAGAAAATGTAAATCTACAGAAATAAGTATTGTTTTTGTAATACAGTAATACCCGTAGTTTTATATTTTATTCTTAAAAATATAAGACAAAATTGCAAAAATGTCTTATTAAAAATTTCAAGCTTCTTGAATAGACGGTAATTTTAAACTGCTGTGCTCGATGCACTGTCCCTAATATTATCTGTGATCAAAAATCCTTATAGAGAGGGTTTAGAGGGGCGAAAAGGAAAAGCACTTAAAATATTGTATGTCTGCCCCCTTTCCGATTTTCTTATTCAGCTCACTGTAGATTCACTGGGGAGGCGTCAAATGGTTGAAATTACACGCAGCAACTTCTTCCGGACGATTTGGAAATAATCACCACTGCCCTATCCTACTAACTGCGCCACTTAAGATTTTGAAAATTAAACTTTGTTTTCAAAAAACAATTTTATTTCAAATATACGTTTTTACGGTAAGAAGTTAAGAACGAGAACGGTTTTTAAAATTATTTTAAAACATAATGAAACCTTTAGGCCTGGGAATCGGTATCAGCATAAACGGTATCAGTTCTTGAAATTGTCAGCGTGAGAATCATCTACATCAGCGGTTTGTAATGTAACTTGCATGTCTATGATTAGCAATATAACCCTTATTTGTGCAACTAAAAATAAATTATTTTTGTTCTTCTGCACAGAATAACCATGGAATAATAGATTGTTTTCGTAACATGAAGATATCACATCACATTCAACTTATATTAAACATATTATATACGTATCCCGAGACCTATCCTCAATAGTTTTCGAAATATTTTAAAATTTCCGTAATTTTACGTATTTTAGAAAATTGTCTCTTCGATAATAGTAGCCATAGTAACTGCCATTAAAACAAAAGTAGTTGATACGAAAGCAATAGTTTATTGTCTAAAATTAATCCAAAGAAAGTTAGATAATAAAACAATATAGGTACACCTAAAATTTGTTAAGAAAATGAATATGAAATAAGGATATAAACTTATTTTAACATCATAATATATATTAATCATGATCACAAGAAAATATAAAATCATGAATTTCATATTACCTTAAACCAAGAGTTACACTTTAAAAATTTTGAAGTCTGTTAAGTTTTGCAGCTTAATGATAATTTTATTGCATAATAATGCCATAATATGTCTCTTCGCGGCTTCATTGCTTCTAAATGTAGCTTTATCCGAAAATATGATACACGTTGAAGATTTTGAAAAGCGTGTTAAGTTTTGCAACTTAATGATAATGTTTTGGCATAGTACTGCATATTATGCCTCTTCGCGGTTCCATTGCTTCTAAATGTAGCTTTATCCGAAAACATGATACACGTTGAAGATTTTGAAAAGCATGCAACTTAATGATAAGGTTTTCGCATAATACTGCATATTATGCTTGTTCACGACTCCATTGCTTCTAAATGTAGCTTCATCCGAAAACATGATATTCGCTAAAAAGCCCAGATGTGCCTCTATTCGTCTTATCATTAAGTTGTTAATACGCCTTTCAAAATCTCCATCGTGTACCTCTTGGTGTAATTTCGCATGATATGGATGATATTTATATTTTCTTGTGGCCCTGTTTACTGTAGATTGTGATGTCTCAGCTAACTAGCAAGTGCTCGACTACTTAAATTGAGATTTTCTGCTATATGAAGTAGAATTTCCAATTCTTTATTTTTATTTATAGCAATTTTGTTGTCTACTGTCCTATAGTAATAAAAATATTTATTCAACCCTGGAATAAAACGTGCACGCCTAGAAATATTTAAGATTATGATATCAGATATAAATTGCTAATATCTGAGTTTTCTGTTAATATATTGCCAAAGCTTTGCTACAACAAAACAAACGTAACCGATTGTGCTTAGCGTTGGCAAAATATGAAAATGCTACTCTATGGCGGGGTTACTGTATTTAATACAGATATAGTGCATCTAGTTTTTGTTGCTAACATCAATGTCTAAAGACGGCAGTTTGTCAAACATCTCATTGTATATTCACCAATTTACATTCTGGTATCTGCGGTCTGTATTTTGAAGTACGGGCTACACAGATAAATTATAGTTAAGGTTTGTGCCTTCTTTCTTTTATTTTTCTTACTTAGTCTAGTGACTTAAAAATATAAATACGTGTATAAATATGAAGAGCTTTTTTTATTTCTCTATGTAAAGTTCAGTATCAAAGCAATATTTTACATAAAATAAATTTGATATTGTTTAAAAGTCGTTATGCCAAACATTTTCTATACACATTATGTATACGGTAATAGTAAAGCTTAACTTAAAGCTCACGAAATATCAAAGAGTCATGAACTACTGTATTAACTGAAACAGAGTTATTAAGAAAGCTATATGTTCCTGACCTTAATGAAATTAAATGTTAATCGTTTCCCTCGATATCTCAGCGACAATCCGGTAAACCACCATGAAATTTGCAACATGCTACCAGTCACTTCCGCCAGACCCCTTCGATTCCAACAGAAAACCTGATGTGATTAAATAAGCAGCATAGAAAATAAAACATACTTACAATAGTTTGCGGGGAAACGCTTTCTCATTTGGCTAAATACTTCCTTGATAACAGGTTCTGCTTGCAGAATAAATAATATTGATATATTGTATGGCCAAAAAAAAAACGGAATTTTAAAATGTTCGAAGCTTTATCGGTGGGTTAATGTTTGGTAATGAAACCCTTATGTGTGTGACGTAAGCTGTGGTACCATTTCAGTTTTTATTTTCATTATTATTTTTTTTAAATTGCGATTTTTTAGTTATTTTTACTAGAATAATAACAAAAATATTGCTCTGCGAAATTTTTGCATTTTTGTGTCTCTAGATACATAAAAGCCGAAAAACTACTAATCCTGATTTTGGATCCTTTGATCAAAAATCAAGGATTATACAGGGTGTTTTAAAAAGTTTGCCAACGTTTAACGGGAGATTCTTTGTAAGAAAATACGACGAAACTTTCATATGAACATGGGTCCGCAGATGTTTGTTTTTCGAAATATTAAAAGGAATTATGTTTTTTTTAGTAATTCCGAGGAAAAAGTGCTAGATTTATCTAACAAAAGGATAAAACATTAATAAATAATTATTATCCAATAAGCCTATCAGCAAAAACCAACTATTTCCTATTTATTTTAAGGAATTAAGCAAAACAACGGGATGATTTTGTAAGTAGCGAAAACTTTTTGTTATTACGTTTCCAAATCTTGAATATTATCATAATAAATTTTATTCTCCAGATATCCCCATAAAAAGAAATCCAACTTCGACAAGTCTGGGAACCTAGGGAGCCATCTTATAGGCCCATTGGTTCCGATCGATTGATTGGTAGAATTATTCTCCAGAAATACCTTGCCATTTGAGAATTGTGCGCATGCTGGAGTGCCCCCCCAAATATATTTGTTTATTGATTTATTTATTTATTTATTAGGCACCTTAACATAATGATTGACATTATAATTTACAAAGGTGCACCAAAAATTTAACAATTATAATGCCGTAATTATACACAAAAAAAGTTATTCTATTACAGTGATTAAGAGTCCAGAAGAAAAAAAGAATATAATACTAAAAACATTATAATAATAGATTCTATAAGGGTGTCATTATGCACTAAAAAATGCACATGAGGCAAAATGCTTTACTTGCGCCAATGATGAGTGATATAAATCTAGGTGGGAGTAATAACAATTAAAATTTTTTTACAATACATTTATAGGAGAGTTACTAGCTGAGTTTGTGTGATAAGTGGGATAATAAAAGAGAGCCGAGGATCGGGTGTTTACGATAGTTCAAACAAAGAATACGCGCAACATCAGTGCAATCCACCAACTTGTTAACAATTTGAAACAAGAAGACCGCTCCACTAACCAACCTACGCGAACTTAGCTTTCACAATTTTTATTTTTTTAAACCTTGTTTGTAACCACTATTTAGCATTTCTGCATTAAATCTATAGTTCATATGAAAAATAAACTTTTTTGAATATTTTCAGTCTTTTTGATATATTTATAATATTGGGGATTCCATACAATATTTGCGAACTCAAGATGAGATCTTACAAATGCACTATAGAGTAACAATACCGAAGGAGGATTTCTAAAGGGCTTTGTAATTCTTAGAATATAACCTAAGTTATTATATCCTTTTCCAACTGCCTTTTCTATATGTATGTCAAATAATAGTTTAGAGTCCATTATTACACCAAGATCCTTAATAAAATTTACCTGCTAAACTAAAACACCATCTATGCAATATCTATACAAAAAATATTATTCTTTAACTTAGAAAATTTAATAAAGAAGCATATAGTTATATTTAGGACAAGTCTATTACGTTCACAATATTTAGAGAGGTTGTCAATATCAGATTGAAACTTTACATAGTCTTCTATCGAACTAACCGTTTTATAAAACTTTAAGTCATCCGAGTATAATGAATAATTCACATAGCTAAAACAGATATAAACGTCCGGTATAAACCACGAAGTGGACCTAAATAAATAAGATACTTGTGGAATGCCCGATGTCATAGTAACGCAGTTCGATGAAGAACTGTTTAACTTAACACATTCAACACACTTCTGCCAGATGAGTATGAGCGCAATAAATTAAGAAGGCTATCATGTAACCCGACATTCTGCAAATTTACTTATAAAGTTGGTTGATGAACCTTATCGAATGCTTTTGAAAAATCGGTGTACACGGCATCCACCTGCTTTCTATCGATCATGCACTCAGCTATGTATTCCACAAAAGGCCCTAAGTTAGTTACCACAGATCGTACACGATAGAAGCTATGCTGGTTATCGCCAATGCTTTGTATAACATTAAAAAATAATTCTTTCGTAATAATAGATTCAAACATTTTTCCTGGTATTGATGAAATAGAGATAGGTCGATAATTCCATACGTTAGTTCTGTCACCGCTCTTATCAACTGGTGTGATTTGTGCTGTTTTCCATAAGGAAGGAAATTTCCCCTCGCTTAGCGCTTTGTTGTATATAATAAAGAGGTGGCATGTCGTCAGGGCCAGCACCCTTGTTAATGTTTAAGTTTTTTAGGTCGTTTTCGAGTTGATCTATGGTAACATTTCTAATATCTACAATATTGCCGTTTACGTTACCTGTTTGAACCAACGAAGGCGAAACGCATGATACAAAGATACTAGCAAAACAATCGTTAAATGCATTGCAGATATCTTCACTATTGCTATATGTGTTACCGTTGTGGCTAACAAAGGTTGGAATAGAATTAGTCTTTTTTTCATTAGCTGTAAATGACCAAAATTGTTTTATATTATCTTTTATGTTAGATCCAGTATTTATTGTAATCAGATTTAATTGCCATCCTTACCGTTTTACACAAATTAGAAAAAACAAGATAATCACACTGATTGTTGGAGATTTTCCAATTTTTATGGGGTTTATACTTTTTTTATTTAAATTTACCGTTGCTCTTGAATACCAAGTGGGATAGCGATTGTTGATTCTCTTTTTTGGAACCGGTTTCTAAATAATGTTAATTTTTAAATAAAAAGCCTGAACACAGTTATCAGTTGAACTTTGACTAAATATTATTAATTATATCCAGGATATTATTATTTATGACACTATAATCGGCCTTTCGAAATTTAAGTGAAGAATATCCTGTCTTAGATTTTAAATTCACGTTGTTATTTAGTTTACAATGTATACTATTTTATCAGTGTTACTAAGTGTACCAGAATTACGAAAATGTGCTTCGTCTGACCATTTAACCTTTATTTCAAAATCTCTAACTATATGACATATTTTGTTCTCGATACCAATTACAGAAGACTAACCGACGTTGAGCATCCCCAAGGTGTAAGTGCTGGAGAAGCCTAAATTTGTATGAGCGGTATTGCTGTGCTTTGTCTGACCAGTTTACCTTCATTTCAAAATTTCTAACCATATTACATCTTTCATTCTCGATACCAATTGCAGAATACTACCCGACGTTAAGCATCCCCGGGGTGTAAGTCCTGGAGAAGCCCAAGTTAGTATGGATGGTATTTGTGTTTTTTAGAATTTTTTTACTTTAGTTTTTGGAATCCCTACGCTCTTTTCACTGGCTAGAGAAAAGCTTACGTTTCTGTTTTATCCAAAACGGTGATTTCCTCAACTCCTCGATTTTCTTTATTATATGTTTTTGAACGAGGTTTGTTAAATGATCCGTGGCCAAGTAAATTCTTTTGTATTCGGTAAAAAGTGGATAGGATATATTAGGTTACTACCTTTCTGGATATCTAAATAAAAATTAAGCTCTAGTATTTAAGCATACCTAAAAACCAACTTACCTGTTGAAATACATTTTTCGTTACTTGATATAAAACAAGCTAACATATCGTATTTCTCAAAATGTTCGAAAGTTTGTTTTTCTGCCATAATCACAAATATACTTCTACACAATAACTAAATACAAAAAACTAGCAAAATTTAAAATAAATCACAATAAATAAGACAAGTAATGAAACGGCATGAAACAAAATTTGGAAATTGTCACTTGCTTCCAAGTAAACAATAACAAAAGCATGGCCTACTGCAAAGTTTTAATGGCAATTATGAAAATTAGGATTTTTGTTGTTGTTTATTAAAATAGATCCACACTGTTATATATTTTTGAGAAGCTTGTAAAAAGGCAAATTAACTTCTTGGCAAATATACAGGGTGTTCCATTTAAAAAACCAAGCATTAGTCAATATTTCAAAAATAGTAATATATAGAAAAAACTGACTACGCCACTGGATTCCACGTAAAAAGTTCTAAAAGGGTTGGTTTTTATTTTTTTCACAAGTTTTCAGACAACTGATATACATGGGGTACCTGAAAATGCGATATTTTCAATATCTCCTTGTAGTTTAGAAACTAGGAGAGCTATGACTATTTTGTTTGGGGCATCTTTCGTTTCACAAAAAAGTAGCTTATGTTCGCGAATTTCTCAAGATTCTATCTTTAAAAGTAAGTGAGATATCCCGCAATTGCAACTAAAATGGTACAAGTACCTTTAGAAATTATGTTTCCTTTCATTCCTCTAAGAAATGGACGGATTCATTAGGGGGAAATTCCGGGTAATTTGTTAAAACGAAACTGTAAAGCACTTTAATCGGATGTTTCTACGTAGTAAAATCTTCAATTTATTAAGAAAATTAAAGATAACACAATTTGTGTAGTATACATATTAATAACTACGTGCTGAACGAAATTGGGTCATATTTCAATTCCCTTGATAAAAGGAAGGATTAATAACGAGAGCAGTTCCGGGTAAAGTCAGTTTACCTATTTTGTATATTGTTTTTCCAAACCTTTCATTTGTACCTCCAAATTGGTTTCGTAACATTTACATCAATATTTTATCAGTTTCTCGCTGTCACATTCTTGGACAATATTTGAAATCAATTGAATGAGATGTTTTACTTCCCTCGTAAAAGGGAAGTATTGTAATCGTGAAAAAAATGACCCTCCGAGATTTTTTCAGATCTTTACGTTTAGTCCCTAGATGCCATGTTTTGCACAAAAATCAAGTATGTAGGAATCACCTGGTAAAATTTTGGTACGAATCAATGATGGCGGAACAAAATAGCGGCTTAATAAAATTTTTAAAAATTCAGCTCACTGGACTGATTTCAAATTGTGTGTCATAATTGTCCGTCTGTCGGTTTGTCTGTAGTTTGTCTGTCTGTTTGTCAGTTCGTAGCATAGCTAAAAAAACTCATCAGAGTGATTTCAAATTTTAGCCAATAATTAAGGGTTATATGAGGATGATCTTGTAATATTTTGGTCAAAATCCAATATGCCGTAACAAGATGGCGGCCTAGTGAAACGTTAAAAAAATTATTACTAAAAGAGCTAATCCAATTTCCTCAAATTTTGAACAAAAATCAAGTATTATATAGGAATGAACTAGTAACATTTTGGTATGAATATAAGATAAAAAAGAAAATGGCGGCCTAATAAGATATTTAAAAAATCGACTTGAGAAAGGTAAGTATTGTAGAAATCATGGTTCTTGGGATTAGACCGTGTCAAATTGGAATTACTATCCGACGTTTCGCCTTCGATTGCACGAGGCATCTTCAGGGATCGTTACTCCACGAGATCTGAACACTGAATGAGCTCGGAGAGATTCAGGCGGGCTTTTATACCCGACTTGTGCTCGCCGAACCGTGACCCTGTGTTAAGATCAGTTTCCACGTGTGATTTAGACCGTAACCCGTATATGGGTATTTTTTGTATGTTTAAAAATTTCAACAAATTCCCTAATTTTTCGTCTATAAAATCCTGGAACCGATGCTAGAACCTTGGTTTCCTTTACATTTATAATATGGCCAGTGATATGCTGATGTTCAGCTACAGCAGATTGAACAATTTGTTTCTTTTTAATACATCGTTCATGTTCCTTAAGTCTAGTTGATATTGAGCGTCCTGTTTCTCCCACATACACTTCTCCACAGGAGCAAGGAATTTTATAAACTCCTGTTTGAAAAGGTACAATATCTTTCGGGGATCGCAAGCATGGTCCAATCTTCTTATGTGTATTGAAGATTGTACGTATGTTGCACCGCCGAAGTAATCGTCTTATTTGGTCTGTAGTGCCACGTATGTAAGGAAGAACAACACTACCTAACAGAAATCGAAATGGCTCTAAATACTAGTGAGTTAATAACCGATTTCTTTTGTGCTGGATGGTGGTGGGAATTTGCATTTAAGTATCTATTTGTATGCGTTGGTTTTCTGTACACAGAATGTCCTAATGTACCATTTTCCTATCTTTGAACATATACATCTAGAAAGGGAATTGTTCCATCAGATTCAATTTCCATTGTGAACTTGATATTATGATGTTGTTGATTGAGGTGACCCAGAAATATGAGAAGATTATCCTGTCCATGAGGCCATACTACAAAAGTATCATCTACATATCTGAACCAGTCTTTTGGTTTTAGTGGAGCGGATGTTAGAGCAATATCTTCAAAGACTTCCATAAAGATATTCGCTACCACGAGTGATAGAGGAGATCTCATAGCTGCCCCTGAAATTTGTTCATAAGACGCTGCTTGAAAGATGAAATAAGTAGATGTAAGACAAGCTTCCACTAGGTCTATTAGGTTCTTATCAAGATTATTATGATCCAATATGTCTGATATAATGGAAATTGAGTCGTTGACAGGAACATTTGTGTATAGTGATTCTACATCGAAACTGACCAAAATATCTTCGGGATCCAACCGGATTTCCTTAAGTTTTCTACGAAATGTGCAGAGTTTTTTATGAAAGAATCTGTTTTTCCATGAAGTATCGTAACCGTGAAAAAATCACTCTCCGAGATTTTTTCAGATCTTTACATTTCAGGTTTCCTAGATGCCGCAAAATATGTTTTCTCAATTCTCGCGGCACAGCTAAAAAACTACTTACACAATTGACTTCAAATTTCGATCAAGAACTAAGGTCCATACGGGGATGTTCTGGTAACATTTTGGTAAGAATCCAATATGGCAACAAAAATGGCGGCCTAGTGAAATGTCGAGAAAAACATTTCTAAAATATTGCTTTTCCAATTTATCTCAGATTTTGCAGAAAAATCAAGTATTATATAGGAATCAACTGGTAAAATTTTGGTACGAATCTAAAATGGAGTAAAAACTACTTAATGGACTGATTTTAGAATGTGTGTCATAACTAATTATGGTATAGAGAAGAACTAATAAAACTGTGGTACTAATGCAAGATGGCAGAACCAAATGGCGGCCAAATAAAATATTTATATTCGTGAAAAAATCACCCTCTCAGGTTTTACATATTTTCCGCCTGTCAGTACGCGGCATAGGTTAAAAACTACTCATCAGACTGATTTCAAATTTTAGTCAAAAATTAAGGGCCATAGGGGGATGACCTGGTAATATTTTCGTAAAAATCGAATATTCCGGAACAAGATGGCGGCCTAGAGAAACTTTAAATTATGACTAAAAAACTAATTATCCCATGTGTTACATAGGAAGGAACATATTGGTATGAATGTAAGATAGCAAAACAAAATGGCTGCCTATTACCATATTTAAAAAAATCTGCCTGGAAAACTACTTAGATTCAGTTCTAAATATATGCAAGCATTAAGTAAGATAGAGAGATAAACTGGTAAAGTTGTGGTACGAATTCAAGATGGCGGAACAAAATGGCAGCCAAATAATTGTCTTTTAAAAATCAACAAAAAAAAATCTTATTTAATTGAATGTCATACGGGGATAAACTGGCACTAATTCAACATGACGTAACAAAATTGCGGAGTGCGTCATGTAAAATATACTTATTCAGTTTGTTTTAAGTTATCCCCAAAATCAAGTATGGCATAGGTAGAAACTGCTGAAATATTGGCAGGAATCCAATGTGATGGAACAAAGTGGCGCCAAATAAAAATGTTTTAATAAATAGTATATATGTGTTATTAAATGAATATGTACTGAAATAAATTAGGTGACCGTTTACTGTACCTAATAAGACGAGAGATTCATAACTAGGAAAGTTCCGGGTAAAGGAAATTTACCGATTTTTTTAAGCTGATTTTGTAAACTCTTTATTGGCAGCCATTTTGTTCCGCCATTCCGAAAATTTTATTAGTTCGTCGTTTTATCAGACTTTTTGTGAAAGATTTGAAGTCAATCGAATAAGTAGTTTTTTCAGATTGATTTTTTAAATAGTTTATTAAGCCGCTGTTTTACGAAGGAATTAATAGATAACGTCGAATTGTGAACCACCTCTTTGAAGTCGATTGCCTTTTCTTCAGTGAGTTCGCGGACATACGTTATCTACATTTAAAAAAAAAAACAGCTTATAAAACTCATACTATAAGCCTGCTATTCAGATGTAAATATAACACTAGGACAGCCTGTTTATTCTTTTTAATTATGTTTCTTTAATTTTAAAATTTTTAGATTCAAATACCATTGCCATATGCTTCGTAAAGCTTTTGCAATAAATAAAACTTCTATTATTATAATTTTAATTGGGTAGGCTTTGTAATACCTATTCGGATTACCAAAAAGAAAGAAAAAATTAAGTTGCATTTATTCATAATTTCAGCGAGTATGTGGGTATTTAAGCAGCAGTGATTATGTAACAGTAAATAATTGATATTGTATTTATGACATAATTACATTATTCATAGCGTTCTGTATTATTTTCATTGATATGACGGCCGGTATCAATATGATAATGAATATGGTCCCATTTTAATCAACCAGGAAAAAACTAATATATCCGGGCATGAACTGATTAAATGCTTTATCACTTCAGTTACTTTGTTTATTTTGTTTAAATGGAGGTGGCATAATGTATTATAGGGAAGCCATTGTTCGTTCAGTTTCGTTGAATATAACATATATTATTTGTATTCGTGTGATTTAAATAAAATGCGTACATTGTGCAACTAAGTTAGGGGCCATCCCATAAATTACTCAAATTAATGTTTTTTTAAACACTCCCCACAGCTTTGTCTCAAGTATTCACTTTGGTATGACTCTCTTATCACACATTTTGCAATTTTAAATTTTTTACTTCCCTCGCAAAAGGGAAGTATTGTAATCGTAAAAAAATCACCCTCCGAGATTTTTTCAGATCTTTACGTTTCAGGGGGCCTAGATGCCGAAAAACATGTTTTCTTGATTTCGTCGGTCTGTCTGTCCGCGGCATATCTAAAAAACTACTTATACGACTGATTTCAAAGGTTGGTTAAAATTAAGGATTATATAAGAATGACCTGGTAACATATGGCGAAGCAAAATGACGGCCTAGTGAATTGTTAAAAAAAATATTACTATTTCGTTTCGATGCACATTTAACATTGCGACTTCTTTAGTATTAGGTGCACTGACATAGTTTACGATAAAGTATGTACCTAAATATAGTTCTTGCACCTACGCATTATAATAATTAATCTCGTACAATAATAGAAGTAAAAAAAATACGATCGCTTTCTTCAAAACTGTTGTTTTGAACATGTTTTGAAGAAATTTCGAATAATCCAATCCGAATGAAATTTGGAGGTGGAAATTTATTTAAATTAGAACATATTTCACTGATAAAAATGCGTGGGCAGCTTCGCCAGGGGCGTGCGTGTGTAGCTGCAATATTTTCTAAGAAAAAAAAAACATTTGCGCTACTGCCTTTTTTATCATATTTATGTAGGCTGTTTAGTGCCTGTTAAGAGTTACCTCTTGATATTTTATCGATTTCAATCTGTTTTATGAGAAAAGTGTAATTTGACAAACTGACAAACACTCAGTCATCTTACTCTGGCACAGATACAAGGAATTGTGTTCTCTCTATGTTGCTGACATGAATGAGTGTGTAAGGCATTCTAACTTTCAACAATATGCAGATGATTCGCAACTATATATCTCATTTAACTCATATGACACAAATTTATCTCAGCAAAATTTTAATGCAGACTTACAAAATATAAGCAAGTTTGCCAATGATCATAATTTAAAATTGAGTGCTTCAAAATCATGCGTTGTTTTCTTTGGAAATAATCGAGAAACACTATCAAATATATCTGAAAATTATTTAGTGAAAATAAATCATGAAATCCTTCCTGTAGCGACGGAGGTGAGGAACTTGGGTTTGATTGTTGACTCATCTCTTTCCTTTCATGCACATATTAAAATTAGACTAAAAGTAGCATATAAGCGTTTAAAAATCTCTACCATTTAAAAAAAATGCTTCCTCCAAAAACAAAATATTATTTATGTGAAACGCTTATTTTATCCTTATTGGATTTCGGTGACATAGTTTACTCGGATTCTCTGCCGTCAGCATTAGAGAGAACGATACAAAAAATACAAAATAGCTGTATGAGATTTTCTTACAACATTCCTTATATATATCGTATTACTCCCTACTTAAATATTAACGAAATTTTAAACATGAAAAATTGACGATTGCATCACCTGTATATTTTTATCTATAGAATGCTCAAAACCGGAGAGCCACCGTACTTAAAAAATATATTTAATAGTTTTTTTACACTCACATAATACTAGAAACACAAATTGCTTCTTAGTTCCTCAACATAAAACGGCAAGCTTCCAAAAATCATTTTCATACGTGCGTTGCAGTTGTGCGCAGCATGTGGAATAAATTAACAAATCATGTTAAGGAATTTACGCTCGGAAAATTTGCATCCTATATAAAAAATATCTTCTGGATTTCCAAAAGCATTAGTACTTCCCTAGGTATTTTCGTTTGAGTTAAATCAAATTTCTTGCTGATCGATCCCCTCATTTGTTTAGTAGTAACAACTTTTAACCTAAATATATACATCAGTGTCGTGTTAGTTCCTCCTCATCGTGTCCTTGCTTGGGTGCCTGCTTGCCTGTTGTTTGCCTTTATTACTTTTCTGTCTTTGTTAATTATGATGTAATTTAAAGTGTATCGAATCTTAGTTGTTAGAAACAAATTCGCAAATTATAGTAATTAATTTTTAAAATGGGCTCTACCACACAGGTAGGTACTCTTTGGATACATTGTGTTATCGGTTGGGATAATCGCGGTACTGTCCGTCGTTACTATCTTTATGTGTTATTGGGAATTTTAATGATGTATTATTTACGAACAAGAATTGAAAGATATCAAGTGGCTCATCATCGGATTGTGTTAAACACGCCTATTTGACGAAAAAGTAACTACCCTGAAGTCCGGACATATTTTATAACAAAACAATATAAATCAACACATGGGTGGAGTTGCCTTTATGGTAAATAAAAACATAAAGCACTTACTTATCAGACCGCATCATATATATCACCATCAAATTAAACCAAAGATACTCCTTGCAAGTAATACATATATATGCACCAACTAGTCAAGCGAAAGACGAAGAAGTAGATCAAATCTATGAGGACATATTAAATGCCATACAACTTGAAAAAACAAAGTTTCTCATAATCACTGGCAACTTTAATACGAAGATTGGACTTCGGACACAGGGAGACCCAGAAAATATTGGTCAATTTGGACTGGGTGATAGAAACAGCAGGGGAGAAATGCTAATTAACTTTCTAGAAAAGGAAAAATTATAGTGTTTACCTTTTTTCAAAAACCAAAACAACTAAAATGGACATGGAAAAGCCCGGACGGTCGCACTAAAAATGAAATAGATTATGTTATTTCAAATTCTAAATCCATGTGTCGGTATTGAACAAAATTCATATAGGAAGTGACCACAAAATGGTAAGAGCGCACTTTTGGGTCAATTTACAACATGAACAAAATGAACTAATGAACAAACATCCCTTTCCCACTACACAGGAACTAGAATCACTGACAGACAGATACCAGAAAGAGTTGTGCAAAAGACTGGAAATGTAGATCAACTGAATGGGTTCGACATCTATAAATTGACCCAACATATAACAACAAATATTCAGACAAGTGTGAAAAAAGTGTGCTCTACAAAGGAGATTTCAAAGGACAGTAAATTAACACCAGATACCCTGAAACTTCTAGAACAAAGAAGAAAAACCAAGAGAGATGCAGATGAATATGAAACACTTAATAAATCTGCCAAGAAAGAAATACGAAAAGACCTAAGAGCACACTACACAAAGCTCATTAAAAACACTATTGAACAGAATAGTAATATGAGAGTACTTAAATCGAATTTATCAACAGGAAGAACACAACTGAACAAAATAAAGAATGAAAACGGAGTAGTCGTAACCAACAAAGAAGAATTCGACAATGTAATAGAGAGATTCTATACTAAGCTTTACTCATCAACAACACCGAATATGGGAGTAACAACTAAAGTATTGAATTCTGGATCAGAAGAAATCCTAGACATCACACCAGGAGAAATTCAGAAAGCCCTGAAACACATGAAAAACGGCAAGAGCCCTGGTGCTAGAAAAAAGTATCTGTGTGTTTTTGAATAAATGCCTACTAGAAGGAAAAGTCCCAGAAAGCTGGTTAGATGCGGAAATTATTTTACTGTTCAAGAAAGGAGATTCAGTAAATATCGAAAACTACAGACCGATCAGTTTATTATCACACTTGTACAAGCTTTTCACAAACTTATTACTAACCGACTTACATCAAAATTCGAAAAATACCAACCTGTAGAAAAATCTGGTTTCCGAAAAAGCTTCAGCACAATCGACCATTTGCAAACAATAAGCACTCTTATAGAAAAAACCACAGAATACAATGTACCAATACATCTAGCCTTTATCGACTTCCAAAAGGCGTTTGATACAGTCGAGATTGGTTACATACTGATGACCATGGACCGTGCACGAATCGACACTAGTTATAGTACACTTATCGAAAATATCTACCATAATAGCTTCTCTTCACATCAAAATAGACGAGGAAACAAGAACGAACAAAATCAAGGTAGAGAGGGGCGTTCGTCAAGGGGATACGATATCGCCAAAACTATTTACTCTGGTACTCGAAGACATCTTTAAGAAACTACCATGGGAAGAGAAAGGAATTAAAATTGATGGAGTATATCTTAACCACCTCCGATTTGCAGACGACAGCGTACTAATATCAAGTGACATAAACGAATTAGAAATAATGCTTCAACAACTAAGCGATTAGTCAAAACAGGTTGGCCTCAGAATGAATTATTCCAAAACAAAAATAATGAGCCCATAAAACACATATATCGATTGAGGATGAGGACATTGAAAACATCAGGGAATACAGTTATTTGGGCCATACAATCACTCTTGGAAAGGAAAACCAGTACAGGGAAATTACCAAACGAATACAGCTTCCCTGGGCAGCATTTGGAAAACTCTCTTTCGTGCTGAGAGAGAGCAGTATACCAATCAATTTAAAAAGAAAAGTATTCGATGCCTGTGTCCTACCACTTACCACATACGGACTGCAAACAACATGCCTAACGCAGATAAACTCCAACAAACTGAGAAGAATGCAGAGATCAATGGAAAGATCAATGTTGGGGGTGTCTCTGAGGGAGAGAATCAAAAACGAAGAGATCCGACGAAGAACAGGGGTTACAGACGTCATTAGGAGGATGGCTGAACTTAAATGGCAATGGACTGGGCACGTCGCAAGACAACAGTATGAAAGATGGCCACTACGAATCATACAATGGCGACCAAGAGAGGCTAAACGTAGTAAAGGTAGACCCCAGATGAAATGGATAGATGATATCAAGAAAACAGCAGGCAGAGACTGGCACCAGAAAGCACAAGACAGAAAACAGTGGAAAGAATTAGGAAAGGCCTATGTCCAGGAGTGGATGAATTAAAAGGCTAGAGAAGAAGAAGAAGATTATTTATGATAGTAATAAAGATATTTGTATTTATATTTGTATTTTGCGGAACTGATTACACAGGCCATTTCAATGCGTTGCGAAAGTTCTTCAAATGTTTGTACTGGCTTCTTGTCTCGAATACATTACAAATCCGAAGGATTCAAATCAGGGGATCTTGGTGGCGATGCTACTGTATGTTTTCGAGAGGTACTCTCTAACATCAACCGCAAAATGCGCCGGTGCTTCATCGTGTTGAAACTACATTGTATTTCTCATGAATATAGATAATAGCTTGGGCAGATCATTCATTAGAAAATTTAAGTGTGACACATGATTCAGTCTATATGGCACAATAATTGGCCAGTAATTTAATTTCCAATAATACCAGCCGAAATATTTACAGAAAACTTGTACTGCAAGTTTGCTACTCTTAGTAAATGGGGATTTTCCTCAGACCAATTTTGCAAGTTATGGAAATTTGTTGTTCCCTTTCTTGTAAATGTTGCTTCATCTGTAAAAAGGACACGACAAGAATAAAAATGCGTTCCAAAAAAAATCATAGATTATTTCTGCCGTGGTTCTTAGGTAAACATTACATGAAGGATAAAACTTTCAAACAACAGTAGTAGGATCTGGCTCATGCTTCCCTTCACCTAGAAAATTGATTTTCAACTAAGTCACTAGCTGTTCGGATCAATTATTGAGCAGTTTAGTTGGGTCAAGTGCAAAGATCATCGAACTCAAGGCTTGTGAAAAAAAAACAATGTGGAAGAAGACCTTCCGGAGGAAGGAAGTTGAAAATTGGCAGTCGTACACGTGTGAGGTAGACAACGGAAACAACTTTTACTTGTAGGTAAGATCCCCGCAGAATTCAGACGTCCTCAAAGAAGAATACAATTTTATTGATTAAATTGACTAGCCTACAAAATAAACGAATTTATAAAACACTACTCTTAGGAAGCAATATGGTTAAAATTATTTCTTTCAATTTTGGCTAATGGATTGGATCGGCCAAAACTTCGTGGCGTTCTATAACTAAAATTTACGTATCGAAGTAAAAAACTCTTTTTACTCCAAACTTCCATTATATTAATAAGTCATATCACCAAACTAAATCATGCCATGTTTCACAACACTGAAACTTCTTCGAATGATACATGCAAAATGAGTTAAAAATAGCTTGTACCTAAATTACTTTGAATTTTCCGATATTAACATCAGGGTTAACGGAAAATGTTTGTTAAGGGCGAAACAGTCAGGTCAGTTTGGTCGTTTAGTAATCGATCGAACCCTTTTGGTTTATTTTTAAAGATTTAGGACTTCTCATACTTCTTATAGAATGGTTTCGGTGAATTTTTCTAATCTTTTGATATAAAGCAGTTCTCGACGTCTTGATCAAAATGTGTGATTGCCACAACTCGATCCTATGACCAGATTTTTAATTACAAGGCTTACCTTGTAATCGTGAAAAAATCACCCTGCCAGGTTTTTACAGATCTTCACGTTTTAGGATGCCATGTTTTCTCAATTCCGTCGGTATGTCTGTTAGTCTGTACGCAGCATAGCTCAAAAACTACTTATCCGATTGACTTTAAATTTTGATCAAAAATCAAGGGTCATATATGGCGGAAGAAAATGGCGTCCTAGCGAAATATTAAAACAGTTATCACCAAAAACTACTTATCTAATTTACCTGAAATTTTGCACAAAAATCAATTATTACGTAGAAATCAACTGACAAAATTTTGGTACGAATCCAAGATGGCGAAACAAAGAGGTCGCCTAGTGAAATGTTAAAAAATTATTACTAAAAAACTGCTTATCCAACTTAACTGAAATTCTGCACAAAAATCAAGAATTACCTTGCAATGAACTGGTAAAATTGTGATATGAATCCAAGATGGTCAAACAAAATGGCAGCTTAATAAGGTATTTAAAAAATCACCTCGAAAGAACTACTTATTACATTGATTTCAAATATTATGCAAGAATTAAGTGTGATATAGATGAATTGGAAAAAATGTAGTACGAATTCAAGATGGCGGAACAAAATAGCAGCCAAATAAAATGATTGTAATCGTGAAAAAATTACCCTCTCAGGTTTTTACAGTCGGTCTGTCTGCCAGTTCCAGGCATATCCAAGAAACTACATACCCACGTTGACTTCAAATTATACTCAAAAATTAAAGGTCATATAGTCATGACCTGGTAACATTTTGGTACAAATCCATTGTGGCTGAACAACATCTTTTAAAAACAACGTAATTTTTTATTATTCAGTTGACTTCAAATTTTACATAAAAATTAGATCACACTTAGGCATGGAATTATGCTGGATACAATGGCGAGTTCCGCATTGATGCCAAGTTTATCGTTTTTCTCTTATAAAAGGAAAATTTATTTTTTTAATGGAATACCCTATATTATATTACTTTTTAAAATCTGCCTAAAATTGTCAATAATTTTTATTAAGAGTACTTTTTATGAAAGTCAACAGTTTTTCTAAAAATAAGGGTCTAATATCCATAATTTAATGTATTACTTTTTATTAAAATACCTGCACACGAAAGGTTATCTGATATGTTTGACAATGTTAGTTTTGTTGATTTCCAAAAATGGATCGTTTAACTGAAACCTAAAGGATTAAAATTTTAATTATACTGGGTTATGGATATATAATGCCAAACCTGCAAGATGTTTGTAACATTTTTAATGACATATATCCTAACAGGAATCCAATAGTTAAATCTACCGTAAGTAACAAAAAATTTCGTGAAACTGGTAATATAATAGAAGATGTACGTTCTGGACCGGAAAGCACAATAATTCCTTATCTTGCTACGGACAAACTAGCAAGAGAAAACAGCGTCTTAAAAACTTTAAAAGGGGTTGTAAAAACGATGGAAACAATGTAATACAAAAAAGAAATACTTAATATAACAAATTGTAAATCAATGAAACTAAGTAAGGTGTTTAAAATGTTGTCTATTTACTTCCTAACAGTAGGCCAAATATTGTGGGAAAACATTTAATACATTAAAAAGAAGGCTAGCCTCCTCGATTCGTCTACATTCGATTTCTATTTGCTTCTTTAAATTGTCGAGGTCATTGGGCTTAGTGTTATACACCACATTTTAAGGTGTCCCCACAAAAAGTGGTCAAGGGGCGTTAAGTACGGAGAGTGAGGTGGCCACTCTATTGTACCCCTACGTCCAATCAATCTTCCAAAAAGAAACATCGTCTAAATATTCCCGACCATTCCGAGCAAAATGCGATGGATCATCATCCTGCTTACCTAAAATATCAAGTTTAAATACTTAATACAGCAGGTAAAGTAAGGAACTTACAGTTATTCCGAAATAGTTATGCAATAGCTGGGGCAACTTCGCTCCTTAAAAGATTCAAATATCTTTCTGCAGTTAATGTCTCTTCCATGGAGAAAGGACCGTTTATTTTTGCACAAAACCACACCAAACATGTAACTTTTGGGGAGGTTGGGTATTTTCACGTATGCAATGTGGATATAGACAATTATGCGTGTTAACTTTTGTTGCTTCATCGGAAGAAATAATTCGATTACCAAAATTTAGATTGGTATAGCAACGTTCCATCATGATTTCACAAAATTTCAAGCGCCTATCGTCATAGTCATCATCCTCAGAGAGTTCTTGCACCTAAGTTATTTTGTATGGATGCAACTTTTCGGTTTAGGGATATTTGTGACACGTCATTTTCTTTTCCTAATGTTCTGGTAGAAAGGAGCGGATTTTAGTTTTTGAAAAATTTAGTTATTGGATTCCTGTTTTTGAAAAATCAGTGTAAAACGTACTAATGCAATTTATTTTAAATTATGCCCAAAAATCAAGTGTTATGAAAATGTTGGTAAAATATTGGTACGAATCCAATATGGTGGAACGAAATGGCACCCATTAAAAATGTTTAAAAAGACAGTATATATGTGTTAATAAATGACTATGTGCAGAACTAAATTGGGTCACATTTAACCATTCCTAATAAAAGGAAAGGTTTAAAACGAGAGAAGTTCTGGGTAAAACATATTTTAATCGATGTTTAGTTTTTTTATGTTCTTTGTTCCTTTAGATTAAAATGTTTTCATTTCATTGTTTTTTATTAACACAAAAATTTCAGAAAATCTCAAAAAATGCTTGTATTAATGTTTCTGAAATAAAGGGTTTAAATAAAATGTGTGTAGTTAGTTTTTTAAAAAGGAAGCAGATTTCCATGTAGCTCGTGTTTACTGGAATCCCAGGATTAAAAAATGATGATCTCGAGAATAGAAATTTCGTCCGGGAATGATTGCTCTAATATATACAGATTTTACACAAGGTTAGACACATATGGAAAGAATCTTTTATCATCCTGCATCCTAGAAACAAAGCTGCTAAAGACCTATATGTTCGTAAGAACTTATTTTTACTTTTGTTTGTTACACTGTTATGTTGTTTCTAACTGGGAGTCTTGTATTCCTTAAATTTATATACAGGGTGTTTCTGGATAAGTGTCCGATATTTTACAGGGTGATTCCTCAAGTATTGCTAAGGTAAAAAGTTAATATAAATATGTTGTCTAAAATGCTTCGTTTTCGAGACACAGGGTGTCAAAGTTTTATTTTTATTTTAGTTTTTTTCTGCATAATTTCCTAAAGAATTCCGATTTCTGGATGAAAATTGGTACCTGGCAGTTTTTTGACATTAGAAATTTGTATTTGATCTTAATTTAGCCCTTACTTCTAGGGGGCCGGGCGTCACCTACATGTCTTTTCTCAGTTTCAAAGGCACGTAATATTTTTCTGCGACGTTGTATTACATTTTTGGTCAAAACGATAAATTCCTCGATCATTGTTACATGAAAAAGGTTTTTTTTATTCTTAGCAACTTCTAGCTAAGAGCAAAGTATTTAGATTTGAAATAATCGATGCATGTGCAATTAAATGGCAAAATGTGGGACTTTTTGCAAATCTAAATCTAAAGAATTATTTTTCGAGATATCTATAATGCATTATACAAATAGTAAGATTGAAATTAAATACTCCTGCAAAACAAGTAAACCGTAGATGATTGGACGGAGGAATGTAACAAAAGGATCAAGTAGGCTGGTAAGTTCATTCCGTTTTTTGTTTATTGCTCGTTGTTATCGCAAAAATAATACATATGCATTTTGAGGTTTACTGTGCGTACACTAAAGTAGTAAGTATTTGTCACAAAAGGGAGAACTTTACCAATGTTGAGATTGCGGACATACATTTTACATACGGACTTGCTAATGGGAATGGCTTATGAAGACGTTTGTATCAGGAGCGTTATCCAAACCTCAGAACTCCTACTTCAAAAACATTTTCAAGGATCCACTTCCAGTTGAGGCAAACAAGCACTTTTAAGAAAGCCGCTCACATCTCCGGTGCACATCGGACGGCGAGAACTCCAGAAACCGAGGAAGCAGTTCTAATCTAGTAGTAGAAAATCCGGAAACAAGTACCAGACAAATGTCGCTAACATTAAACATTGGTTTGGAGAATTTTGGATAGTTTTGCTTTATCCGTGCCACATTCAGAGGGTTCAGGAACTTATCCCAACAATGCCTAATTCAAAATCCCCTACTTGGTAATCAAATCCTGTTCACGGACGACGTAAGTTTCTCACGCAATGCTATTCGCAATTTTCATAATAATCATTTATGGTCAGAGGAAAACACATAGAGGAATCACATTTTCAAGTACCTTTCTCCGTTAACGAGTAGTCTAGCGTTCTGGGAGATTTTCTAATTCGTCCATTCTTTCTTCTGGGAATATTAAACGGGGATAGGTATCGTCAATTTCTCGAAGAAGGTTTACCAGTTTTGCTTGAACATGTACCATTTTTACTTCGAAATGAAATGTGGTGTATGCATGAGATACATCAGCATATTTAAACATTCGAGCGCGAGAATTTTTAAATCAAACTTTCAATAATCGCTGGATAGGTCGAGGAGGGCCTCATCCACGGCCACCTAGGTCACCAGACCTTAAGTACCTGGATTATTTCCTTTGGAGTAATCTTAAGACCCTCGTTTACCAAACTGCGATTCAAAATGAAGAACAACTAAGGAATTGCATAACAGAGTCCTGTCAAACGTTTAGAGATACTCCGGGGATTTTTCAAAAGGTAGACGAATCGATGAAAAGAAGGTTGGATGCATGCATTTTGGCATTTCCAACAAGTGTTGTTATTAAAAAATCTAGTGTTTTATTGTTTATTGTTTTTACTTCCCTCGTAAAAGGGAAGTATTGTATTCGTAAAAAAATCACCCTCCGAGATTTTTCAGATCTTTCTGTTTCAGAGTCCTCTAGATGCCTCAATTCCGTCGGCCTGTCGGTCTATCGGTCTGTTCGCGGCATAGCTAAAAAACTACTAACTTGAAATTTTGGTCAAAAATTAAGGGTCATATGGGGATGACCTGGTAATATTTTGGTAAAAATTCAATATTATGGCAAAACAAAATGGCGGCCTAGTGGAATGTTAAAAAAATTATTACAAAAAAACTGCTTTTCCAATTTATCTCAAATTTTGTACAAATATTAGTAAGATTCAACTAGTAAAATTTTGGTATGAATTCAAGATGTCTCAGGTTTTACATATCTTCACGTTTTAGGGTCTCTAGATGACAAAAAATATGTTTTATCGATTCCGTCGGTCCGTTTGTCGATTTGTCTGTCTGTCTGTCAGTTCACGCCATAGCATCAAAACTACTTACGCGATTAAATTCAAATTTTAGGTAAAAATTAAGGGTCATATGGGGATAACCCGGTAACATTTTGGTAAAAATCCAATAGGACGGCCTAGTGAAATGTTAAAAGAATTATTACTAAAAAACTGGTACGAATCCAAGATGGCCATAAATAATTGTTGTATACAGATGAACTAGTAAAACTGTGGCACTAATTCAAGATGGCGGAACAAAATCGCGTGTAAATAAAATATTTGTAATCGTGAAAAATCGGCCTCTCAGATTTCACATATCTTCATGTTTTAGAGTTTCTAGATGTCAAAAAATACGTTTTATCAATTCCGTCGGTGCGTCTGTTGGGTGGCCTAATCTGTCTGTCAGTTCACGGCATAGCTTAAAAAGTACTTACGCATTCAATTCAAATTTTGGGTAAAAATTAAGGGTCATATGGGGATGACCTGGTAACATTTTGGCAAAAGTCCAATAATTCAAATTAAAATGGCGGCCTAGTGAAATGTAAAAAAAATATTACTAAAAAGCTGGTTATCCAATTTATCTCAGATTTTGCACACAAATCAAGTATTATGTAGAAATCAACTGGTAGAATTTTGGTACGAATTCAACATGGCGGGACAAAATGGCGATTTAGAAAAATATTTAAAAATTCAGCTTGAGAAACTACTTAATGGACTGATTTCAAATTACGTGCCAAAAATATTGTGGTATAAAGATGAACTAGTAAAACCGTTGTATTAATTCAAGATCACGGAACAAAATGCCCGCTAAATATAATATTTGTAATCGTGAAAAAATCATCTCAGGTTTTACATATCTTCACGTTTTTTACTGAAAAAACTAATTATCCAATTTGGTATGAATATAAGATAGCAAAACAAAATGGCGGCCTAAGAAAATGTTTGAAAAATCAGCCTGAAAACACTACTTATTAGATTAATTTCAAATTTTGTGCAAGCATTAAGTGTGATATAGAGATAAACTGGTAAAGTTACGGTACGAATTCAAGATAGCGGAACAAAACGGCGGCCAAATAAAATTTAAAAAAAAACTAACGTGAAAAAAATCCTATTCAATTGACTTTAAATTTTGCAGAAAAATTAAATGTGATATGGGTATAAACTGGTACGAATTCAACATGACTTAACAAAATGTCGGTGTGTGTTATTATAAAAACTACTTATTGAATTTATTTTAAGTTATGCTCAAAAATCAAGTGTGGCATAGTTAGAAACTGGTAAAATATTGATAGGAATCCAATAAGTTCTAACAAAATGGCGACGAATAAAATTGTTTTAAAAGACAGTATATATGTGTTATTATGTACTGTTCTAAATTGGGTCACACTTCACTATTCCTAATAAAAGGAAATATTCGTAACGAGGGAAGTTCCGGGTAAAGGAAATTTACCGATTTTTTATTATTGTATGTTGTTTTTGATAAATCATTGTCTGAAATGTTTATGATGATTATAAAATTGTTACTCCACTGTATTGATTTATATAATTCTCATAGAAATGATTGACTAAAAATGTCGTACAAAAAAGTTATGAGCCTTTGAAAATGAGAAAAGGCATGTTGTAGGTGGCGCCCCCTACAAGTAAGAGCTAAATTAAGATCAAATTCAAATTTCTAATGTCAAGAAACCCCCATAATGCATTATGGATATCTTGAAAAATAATTCTTTAGATTTAGATTTGGAAAAAAGTCTTACATTTTGCCTTTCAATGTCAAATGTATCGATTTCAAATCCAGATACCTCGGAAACAGTTGCTCCTAGCGACTTCTAATAAATAGACCTTTTTCACGTAAAAATGATTGAGGAGTTAAATTTTTTGACCAAAAATGCAATACAAGGTCGTACAAAAAGTTAGAGCCTTTGAAAGTTAGAAATTACAAGTAGGAGACGCCCGGCCCCCTAGAAGTAAGACCTAAATTAAGATCAAATTCAAATTTTTAATGTCCAAAAACCCCCAGGTATCAATTTTCATCCAGAAAGCCGAATTATTTAGGAAATTTTGCAGAAAAAACAAAAATAAAAATTTGACACCCTTATCTCGAAAACGAAGCGTTTTAGACCACACGTTTATATTAACTTTTTACCTTAAAAATAATTATGGAATCACGCTGTGAAATATTGGACCCTGTGTATGCAATACGTTCGAACGTAAAACTACTGGAATGCATTTGCTGAAAAAAGTAGCATTACAATAACGTAACGGTTTTTTAAAACTGTAAACAACCGGTTTTCTATCGTTATTAGAATAGTGGCAATAGTTTCTCAAACACATAATTGTCCACTTTATTTTTGTAGAAATGTTACCCGATCGATCTATAAATATTGGTTGAAAGCTTACTCTTATATGAACCAATTTACTGTTTCTCAAGATGAAAGTGAATATACGCGTAACATGGCAATAAAAACTAATTCATGGGAGGTGCTAAATTTTCTATTCATTTAGAACAATTTACGACAAATTGGCTACACCATGTAATTATTTATAACATTTTCTATTGTTGACGACGAGATACAACGAAAGTATCATTATAACATTTTAACTGTGCCAAAATCGTATTAAGGCTGGAGTTCATTTTTATATTTGGATATCTTAGAAGCGTATTTGTGATCGTGTTTTCATAAATACTGTATTACATTGGGTTAAATGATTATTGATATTTTTTAAATATTCACCGTATTATGTTTATTTAATATTAAAAATTTTTAAATACAATTTATTGTAATATCTTTCCTTCATTCCGAAGATAGGGGATACCAGAAGGCAAGACACATACTACGGTATATCGGGTGGCATTTTCGTATTCTGCCTATGCCGCACTTGATTTTGGGCATAATTTAAAATTAATTCAATAAGTAGTTTTTACATTGACACACACCGCAATTTTGTTACGTCGGGTTGAATTCGCACCAACATGTTATTTGACCGCCATTTTGTTCCGCTATCTTGAATTTGTAACACAACTTTTCCAGCTTATCTCTATATCACACTTAATGCTTGCACAAAGTTTGAAATTAACCTGACAAGTAGTTTTTTCTAGGCTGGTTTTTTTTTAAATATATTATTAGGCCGCCATTTTGTTTTGCTATCTTATACACATACAAAAAAAAACACTTTTTTTGCAAAATTTGAGGTAAATTGTATAATTAGTTTTTTTAGTAATCATTTTTTAACGTTTCACTAGGCCGTCATCTTGATTTTTACCAAAATAAAATTTTTGGCATCTAGGGACGCTAAAACGCGAAGACATGTGAAACCTGCTAGATTCACATTACCAAAATTTCTTTTGGCCGCCATTTTGTTCCGCCATCTTGAATTAGAACCACAGTTTTACTAGTTCATATACTACAATTAGTTATGGTACACAATTTGAAATCAGTTCATTACGTAGTTTTTTCAGGTTGATTGATAATACTTGATCTTTGTGCAAAATTTGAGATAAATGGGATAAGCACTTTCCTAGTATCTAATATTTTTTTTTTAATATTTCACTAGACCGCCATTTTATTTTGCCATATTGGGTTTGTACCAAAATGTTACAAGGTCATCCCCATATAACGGTTAATTTCTGACCAAAATTTGAAGTCAATTGGGTAAGTAGTTTTTAGCTATGCCGCGAACAGACAAACAGGAAATATATATTTGATAAGATTTTGCAGTCATCTCATGAAGCTAGGTATATAAATTTACATACACTAAAATGATTTATAAAGGCATCCAGACCAAGTGGGGTATTGGTAGGTTAAGCATTGTTATTTATTCTTGTCTTAATGTGTTCAATTTATTGTTGCTCGTCATTTTTTAAATAGGGTTAAGTACAATTTTTGACGTTTCAAGTTAGATAGCTTTATCATAGTACGACCAAATGTAAAGTGCCTTCTTCTTTTTCTTTATTAAAGTCCCTTGAGATAGTGGTAATTGACAACGAAACGTTGGGATATACATTACCGTAGTGGTTTTATTTGCCTGCCCTCTTCCCATTATAATCCTCTACATTAATTAAACAATAAACAGACGCTAAGTCTCGGTCTCAGTCAAACTTTATAATAAAATAAAACTGGTTACACGTGTTTCGCCCGATCGGGCATCATCAGACCTATCAGAAAAAATATATCCTAATTACTACTACTACTAACTAGAAGCCTTTAAATTAAATAAATAAACAATACCTTTAAAATAAAACAAACACGTCACATATACAACGTTAAAACAGTAAACAAACAATCACATTACATAGTTCGACGGATACTGAAAGAGGTTGAAACGAAATGTGGTCAAATGCATGTATAAAAACTCCTTATGCTTAAATTATAAATAAATAAGATAGTAATACAATAATGAAAAATTAAAAAAGAAGGTATAGCGGTGGTGAGATTTGAACTCGTATCTTCTGGGTGAGAGGCAAGAATAATAGTTTTACTGCTATTCGTGACTATAACAATATTTCGTTTTGGGTTTTTAGTTGTTAGGTAAATTATTAAAGATGAGGTTCGGTTCAAAATTAAAAATATCATTCACGCAACATAAAACAGGGCTCCTTTTAGCTTTGGTTATTTCCATCTTCTCCAAAAGGTCCAATTTTTTACCCTTCTGACATTCATGGATAACTGTTACGTCATCCAGAAAATCGGTGGCCTGTAGATAGAAGATGGTTAGCGAAAGCTGATTTTGTCTCTGTGATATCTGTATTTTTATGTTTGTTGACCAAATGAACGTGTTCTTGGACCCTGGTTGAGATCTGACCTGACTGTCCTATGTACGTGGCAGGACACTCTCCTCACCTCAAAGCATAAACACCCGACTTTGACAGAAATTCAGGTTTATCTTTCATAGTCACTAAATGTCTTTTCAGTTGGTTTATAGTGCTAAAGGCGATAGAAATATTTAACCCTTTAAAGAATTTAGCCAACTGGGTTGAAATATTTCCAAAATAAGAAATAGTTTTAAAAATTTTGTCATTATTTGAGGCAGCATGTATAACGTTAAAGGACATTTTATATTTGTTAAAGAACTTAAAGTATAATTTGTTTTTAAATGTGTTCAGATTATTTGTTGCGTTTAGATTGACAAACAAAAATCTTTTTTGGCTTTTTCGCAACTGAATAAAAATATTTAACTTTAAATCGATTTAAAGTTAAATATTTTTATTCAGTTGCGAAAAAGCCAAAAAAGATTTTTGTTTATAATTTGTTGATAGAATTTTGCGAGAAGCCGTTGTTAAATGCTATTCGCTTAATAGTATTTAGTTCTTTTTTAAAAGCGTCCTTAGATAGGGGTATTTTAAAAAGTCTATAAAAGAAACAATTAAAAGCTGCAAATTTATGTGTATGTGGGGAATTGGAATGAAACTGTATAATGTTGTCTGTGGAAGATGATTTTTTAAAAATCTCGAACTCTATTCGGCTACCATTTCTTATAAGCAAAAGATCTAGGAAAGGCAGCTTACCAAGACTTTCTTTCTCCAGGGTAAAGGTAATTTTATTATGGAGGGTGTTGATAAAGTTCAGAAAATCGGCAACTGAATAACCAAAGCTAAAAGGAGCCCTGTTTTATGTTGCGTGAATGATATTTTTAATTTTGAACCGAACCTCATCTTTAATAATTTACCTAACAACTAAAAACCCAAAACGAAATATTGTTATAGTCACGAATAGCAGTAAAACTAATATTCTTGCCTCTCACCCAGAAGATACGGGTTCAAATCTCACCACTGCTATACCTTCTTTTTTACTTTTTCATTATTGTATTACTGTCTTATTTATTTATAATTTAAGCATAAGGAGTTTTTATACATGCATTTGACCACATTTCGTTTCAACCTCTTTCAGTATCCGTCGAACTATGTAATGTGATTGTTTGTTTACTGTTTTAACGTTGTATATGTGACGTGTTGTTTTATTTTAAAGGTATTGTTTATTTATTTAATTTAAAGGCTTCTAGTTAGTAATTAAGATATATTTTTTCTGATAGGTCTGATGATGCCCGACCGGGCGAAACACGTGTAACCAGTTTTACCTTATTATAAAGTTTGACTGAGACCGAGACTTAGCGTCTGTTTATTGTTTAATTTAGAAACAGGTCTCTTTGTGAATAATGGATGATTTACTACAACTCTACATTAATTATTAGTATAATGGATTGATTCCAAATTTTGCGCAATAATTAATTATGGTATAGAGATAAAATTGTGGTACGAATTTAAGATGGCGGAACAAAATGATGGTCAACTAAAGTGTTTTTGATCGTGAAAAAATCACCAGGCTCTACATATCTGCATGTTTTAGCGTCCCTAGATGCCAAAAAATATTTGTTTTATCAGTTCCGTCAGTCTGCCTGTTTGTCGGTCTACAGTTCGCGGCATAGCTTAAAAACTACTTACCCGATTGACTTCAAATTTTGGTCAAACATTAAGTGTCATATGGGGATGAACTGGTATTATTTTGGTAAAAATCTAGTATGGCGGAACAAGATGGCGGTCTAGTGAGTTGTTAAAAAAATATGACTAAAAAAATGATTATTCAATTTACCTCAAATTGTGAGGTGTTATATAAGAATAAACTGATAACATTTTTGTTTGAATTCAAGATAGCAAAACAAAATGGAGGCCTAATAAATTATGCAAAAAAATCAGCCCGAAAAAACATTTATTAAATTAATTTAAAATTTTATGCAAGCAATAAGTGTGATAAACTCATAAAGTTGTGGTATGAATTCGAGATGGCGAAACTAAAACGGTGGCCAAACAAAATGTTTAAAAAATCAACGAAAAAAATCTTATTCAGTTGATTAGATTTTGCAGAAAAACTAAACGTGATATAGGTGCCCAATTTAAATGTTTGAAAATGCAGTATATTATGTATTACTAAATGACTATGTACCGAACTAAATTGGGTCACAGTTCACTATTCCTAATAAAAGGAAATATTTATAACGAGGGAAATTCCCGGTAAAGAAAATTTACCGATTTTTTTAATACCCATAGGGAATTTCCGGTTAAAGACCATGGTAGACTCTTGAATTTTTCTGCCTGTCAGTCAGCCTATTCGCGGCATAGCTAGAAAACTACTTACCCGATAGACTTTGGCTGAAAATTCAGGGTCATATGGAGATGACCTGGTAATATTTTGGTAAAAATTCAATATGTCGGTACAAGATCGCGGCCTAGTGAAACGTTAAAAACATTTTTCCTAAAAAAAACTAATTATCGAATTTTCCCAAATTTTGCAAATCAAATGTCACATACGAATGAAGTGGTAACATTTTGGTATGGATATTCATGAAAGCCTAATAAAATATTGCAAAAATCAGCATAAAAAACTACTCGTTAGATTAATTTCAAATTTTGTGCAAGCATAAAGTGTGAAATAGAGATAAACTGGTAAACGTATGGTACGAATTCAATATGGCGGAACAAAATGGAGGCCAATTATTTTTTTTAAATCAACATAAAAAATCTTATTCAATGCACTAATTTTGCAGAAAAATAAATGTGCTATAGGGATAAACTGGAAGAAACTCAGCATGACGTAACAGAGCGGCGCAGTGATAGAAAATACTAATCTAGAATTCCAAAAGTCTATTAGTAAGAAAATATATTTTATTTCTTACGAAAATTATTCTATTTTCTTCTTTTTGTGCTTAGATATAAATATTGATATTTAAAGTAAAATTTATAATGTACAGGGTGAGTCAACGATGTGCCGGGGAAATATCTCTCTCTTATTTACAGTGATACAAAAAAATGTTAAATACAAAAGTTGTTAGGTAATTGGTGGTGCATATTTTAAAATTATTTTCAAGATGGTGACATTTCCGGTTATACCGGAAGTAGTGTCAACTTGCTTATTTTAAATAGAACACCCTCTATATTATTTCATATTCGGATTTTACATAAAAAAATTGTGACATATCTGATTTTCAGAATGCATTGGTATTACCTTTCAAAACGGGCATAAATAATGGATCTGTTCGGTAGTATAAAATACAGGGTGTTTCATTGGGTTTTCATTGAATGTCAATATTTAAGGGCGGGGTCCCTTAGGTCATTTCAAGAAGAAAAGTTCAATTAAACATGTGTACACTTTAAATGAACCAAAAGATGATCGAAATATTTCCGATAACAAAATAATAAACAAACAAAATTGGGATACTCCTAAAGGAATGCCCTTATAAATACTCATTATAAATATAAATTTAACTTAACTTATTAAATTCGTATATTAAATATTACACAATAGATTCAAAAGTTTTGCAACATCTTGTTCAGATGCGAAATATTTTTTTTGCGCTATCAATCAAGGCATTGAAATTTTACGATTTTAGGTGAGGTGATGCAGAACTTTTGGATCTATGTGTACCTATAATTATTAATAATTTATTAGCCTTTGGGGGTTTCCAAAAGATCTAAAATATCCCGATTAAATATACTCTCCTTTTTGGAAGGTAATACTCTCAATTGAGATATTACAGGGTCTGAAGATAACAAAAGAGCGTTAAATAAATCTAGATTTGTATAATAACGTGAAATTTTTCTGGTGTTGTGCTCTCGGTAATAACGTATGTCTTTATGTTGCGATTCTTGAGCATCCTCCCCTAACATACCGATAGGAAGTAAAAAATTGTTGATAACTTCCTCACTGTGCATTAAGATTTTATGCACGGTAGGGGACATTGGATACCATGGATACAAATTGATTATTATTTTAGAAGTTTCATAAGCATAATGACCAAAACGTGAAGCATCTATTTTATAATTGCAATTTAAAGTTCTTAAAATTACACCACACCTGTATATTAAATTTTGATCCAACTCAGTAATTTGAGAGGACAATATTGGATCAGCAAAAAATTTTCGTGCAGTATTGCCATCATTCGTATTTCCGAACCCAACTTTCGGCATATCTACTAATAAGCCAGTTTCTCCCCTAAATTTATCTATAATTGTTTGTTTGGTTTGATTATAAACTTCTTTAAGGTGTTTTGGAACTCGCCACATTTTTATTTTCAACCGATAAGAAATATGCAAAAGAAATTCAAAAAACCGAATGTAGGCATGTAGTGTAGATAAGCCAAGATTCACGGCAACTGGATTTACAGGTAATGACTTAATGTAGTTCAAATCGTTAAATTGACTTGGTCCTGCGTTAGACAAATAGCATTTCTGAGATGAAACTGACATTAAGCTATTGCAAACTTTTCCATCCACCATGGTCTGTTGAAGTTCATGTGAAATTATGTATGTTTTATTTTCTTTAACTACTATTGTTGGTGTTAACTGGTCAATTTGATTTTGAATAAGTAAGAATTCGGACTTAATGACATCATCAGTGTCTTTACGAAATTCAATTTTTATGGGTCGGCAAAACCGTGTAGACGATGTTCTGGGATTTTGCCATAATATCATGGTGTTTTCAGTTTCTAAACTGGTATGACTTAATTGTAAAGGCACAACTGATGTTGTTAGAATATAAGAATCATCACCTTCACACTTTTGCTTGTATCTGTTTTGACTACCACTACCATCCGAACCCCACTTGTATTTCATAGTTAAAGGTATGTCAGGCTCAAAAAGTGTTTCGGAAAAATTTGTAATTACTTCTTGTTGTGTTTCAATTATACGAGATGTGGTGTGATTTAATAAATCTTGTACAGGAACTTGTGCTAATAAATTGGTTGCCAAAATATTACAAGGATAGCATCCCCGTTTAGCCTCTATAATTTTGTCATAAGTTGGAAATAATTTCGTCAAACCTTTTTTGCAAACTAGAGATCTTAAACCAATATACTGGCTACGAGTAAATTTAAAACTAACATAAAATGCCAAAGCTTCATTAGCAGAAAGGGAGACATCTTTAGAATTGATTTTTGATTCTAATTCTTTTAGTTTGGTAGCCCTTTTTGGTGAAAAACGTATTTTTGAAAGCATGGAAGCCGCATCACGTTTTCCAGAAACCCGTAGCTTCATCTCTGCTGCTAAACACAATTCTTCTTCTGTTTTTTCTATGATATCCATTTGGACTCGCCTCCGTTTGGTCTGTAAACTCGCATCTTCAAATGAGACTTTAGGGCGACCCATAATTTTGATCCCGCTAGTGGATGGTTTAGGCACATTAATAGAATTAATGATTATTTCATTGAGCCAACTTTCATTGTATCTCATAAATCGTTCTTTAGATCTAAAAATTAGAGTATTATTGGAAATACGTAACTCTTCCTGTACTTTTCTTATCCAATTATACAAAAAGTTTAGTCAGATTTAAATGCTATATATTTTAGATTTCACACCTTGTAGCTTTTTTCCACCTAATTATAAGGCTTTTGGCAAAGTTATTTAAAACTTTGTCAATTGAATTATTGTCATTATGTGACAAATTTGATTCCTGTATATGTTGATATATATAGTTTCTCAAAAAAGCTATACACTGGGCACTTCTATATTGGGAAAAGCCATGCTCCCATAATGCGCGGCATAAATCAATCCGTTTTGATACTTGTTGGGACTCCTAAAAAATTTTACGGAGTATCTAAATATAAAATACAAAAATAGGGTATCAACTTAAAATAAGAAAGTTTAACCACGCCCAGACATTTTGGAGCACCCTGTATATGTGAAAACAGATTCTCTGAAAAATTCATTTAAAACCATTAAACATTTATGTGAGACACTTTTTTATAAAACGTCAAATTAAAAAGTTAATGGAGGGGTCTATTTAACTTTGAACACCCTGTACAAACGCACGTATACGCAAAACGTTTATGGATATTTGAAAAGAAGAATAATTATAGAAGACATCAGTGACAAAAGGTCCAAGTCGGAACGAGTCGCAAAAAAGTTCTGCTCCAATTTATATTAATTTGATTATTATTATGTTTAATTTTTTCCAGATTACTGTTGGTGTTTACTGTGAATAGTTTTCTTTTAAAAATAAACAAATCATGAAAAAAGTATAATACTTACCTCCATAAATATCCATCTTAATTTTGGTAAACTCAATTTGCCCAACCCACCTCTGACAGCTCTTTCAAGTTCGGGTAACTAACGACAAATAATGTCTCCATGCCTACTAAGTAAATATACCAGTTTTGGAACTCCGTAAAACAATTGTTTACGGAGATATAAATTCAAATATCAACTTTTTGTGATTTCTGAATATTTCTAAAGATAAAACGATGATTGATTTGTTATTATCTTACAACCAAAAATTGGACTTTTGGAATTCTAGATTAGTATTTTCTATCACTGTGCGGCGGTGTGTGTCAATGTGAAAACTACTTACTGAATTTATTTTAAATTATGCCCAAAAATCAAGTGTGGCAATCCAATATGATGAAACAAAATGGCGCCCAATAAAAATGTTTGAGAAGATAGTATATATGATACTAATTGCCTATGTAGTCAGCTAAATTCAACACAAACAATTTCACACTTTCAAAACACTTCACTATTCCTAATAAAAGGAAACATTTATAACGCGGGAAGTTCCTGATAAAGGAAACTTACCGTTTTTTTTAATACCCATAGGGAATTTCTGGTTAATGTAGTGATGAACAAAGCAGGTCCAAGGCCATGGAATTGCAATTTTCGTAATTTTCGAATTAAATGACGACTTGAAGCTGCTCAGTATTGCGTTTAAGCGATTAAAGTGACTATAATTATATACTTGTATGAGATTATTAGAAAGTAACGGATCTCCTGTAGCTATTTAACCATCCAAATACCGGTGATTATTTTTTGCGGTGCTCTAAAAGTAAAACTTAGAGCCTAATCTAAAATTTTTCGTTGATATTTTAAGCAAAATTATAACGTTTTAGGAAATAGAAATACGTATAAGTATTGCAAGAGACATCTAAACAGTCTAAACTATATAAAGAACATAACAAATGTCTACTTTCGTGTATCTATGGCCCACGATTGTATATCGGATGGCAGTGGCGTATATAGAAGTTCCTTCTGCTTTTTTTTTCTTATCAAAAAAGTACATGAAATTATCAGATGTTGATTGAGAGCTGGAATTAATTAAAAAATTTCAGCAATAAAAAGGTCTCACCTATGGACGGCTAAAAAAAAGGCCTTTATACTTTTAGTTTAAGGAAAAGTGTCTCTGGGGGGAGGTTAACCCACCCATGGACGACTAAAAAAATTGGTCTTTAAACGGGGTGAAACGGATAATTGAAAGACACTGGTACGGAAACACGTAGTAAAATGCATACATTTGATATTTTTACATATATAGGAATCTAAAAAAAATGCACATACGTACAGGGTGGTCCAATAATAGAGGACGTTGGCTGTAGCTCGGGAACCATTAATGATAGAATTTAAGGAAAAAAATATTTATGGGTAAAACGGCCGCCAAGAGAAATCACTGTAAATTTTTTTCAAGTTCGAAAGTTAGCCGCTAGGGGGCGTAACAGCAACAAAAAAGTGTAAATGCCAATTTTCTCTTAAATTTCGATAATTAAGGTATGTTGAAAATATAAGCATTGTATTTTGTATTCTTCAACCAATTACGCACTCTTTGCTTGAGACTACTTTTGTCTATTTTCAAAAATAAAGTGGTGGGGAAAGGTCAAACATTTTTAATTTCAAATGTAGATATCTCTGTTTTGGACGAACCGATTTTATTTAACTTGATGTCGGAAAAAGTTTACATAACAGAAAATGGGTATAGGTTAATAAAATATATTCCCTATCGAATAAGACTTTCAAAAAAATAGTAACATACAGGGTATTACATTTAAAATGTTCGAACTTTTTTGGATCGAAAAGGTCTGAATTGGGAACACCCTGTTTTTTTCAACTTTTTTTTATTTTAGTTAATGTTTGCTAAATGGTAACACACAGGTAGCAATAAACAACTTTTGTATTTAAATTTTTTCTCTAACTTTTACAGTGTTCTAGATATATCCCTTTATAACTACGTGTTGAACTAAACTGGGACATACTTTACTTTACTTTCCTTGATAAGAGAAAGGGTAAAATCAATTTCATGAGTTATGTAAATTGTGTAAGGTTTGTCAAAGGCACACTTGGGAGAAATGTCGGCGCTTCAAGGAGATTCATTTTGCAAATTTTGGCCTCATCTCCGGTTTAACTGGCAGTGATATTCGTTGTAATTTTTCGTAAAAGTAAGCCTACTACGTAACGATAAATTAAATACTCTGCGGTATAAAATTAAATAAACTTGCATGTAGTCGTGCTACAGTACAGGGTGGTCCAATAATAGAGGACTTCGGCTGTAGCTTTAATGACAGAACTTACGGAAAACATATTTATAGATAAATCGGCCAAGAGAAATTGCTGTAAATTATTTTCAAGTTTGAAAGTTGGTCGATAGGCGACGTAACAATAACACAAAGGTGTAAATGGCAATTTTCTCTTAAATTTCTTTAATTGAGGTATGTTGAAAATATATGTATTGTATTCTTCAACCAATTACGTACTTTGTTGCTTCAGACAATTTCTGTTTATTTTCAAAAATAAAGTGGTGTGGGAAGGTTATACATTTTTACTTTCAAATGTAGGTATCTCTGTTTTGGATGAACCGATTTTATTCAACTTGGTGGCAAAACAAAGTGCTTCTTTTGCAGTACTCGTGGAGCCATAAACTGTAGCGTAATGCCTTTGTTAGTGGTCATTAGATGGCCTTCTTTCGGAATTCTCCAAATAATGCTGATTTTCTCAAAAAATCAAGTGGTACGCTATGACTTTTATTTCACATTTTATTTGGTAGTTATAAAAGGCATTGAATAGTGAAATAAAATATCCAGGTCGTCATTTAAATTAAGAAATCTGATGATGGTCTCTCGAATCCGAAACGTCGGATTGTAAAATTAACCTAGCTGTTTCGTAGAGGAGAAAAAGTGACAATTACAAAGTGGAAATTGTCATCTCTCATTTCAGGGAAACCAGAAAATTGAAAAAAAAAGGTTAATTTTATAATCCGACGTTTCGGATTTGAGAGACCATCATTAACTTTCCTAATTGAAATACGGACCTGGATTTTTTTATTTGACTGTTCAATACCCTTTATAACTACCAATTAAATTGTGATATAAAACTCATAGCCTACCATTTGGTTTTTTTCAGAAAATCAGCATTATTTGGAGAATTCCGAAACAACGCCATCTAGTGACTACTAACAAAGTCTTTACGGTACAGTTTATGACTCCACGAGTAGAGGAAGAAATGCACTGTTTTCGGTACCAAAAGTTGAATAAAACCGGTTCATCCAAGACAGAGATATATACATTTGAAAGTAAAAAATGTTGGACCTTTCCCCATCACTTTATTTTTGAAAATAGACAAAAATGGTCTGAAGTAAAAAAGTGCGTAATTAGTTGAAGAATACAATGCCTATATTTTCAACATACCTCAATTATTGAAATTTAAGAGAAAGTTGGCATTTAAACTTTTGTGATGCTGGTACTAACGGCCAACTTTCGAACTTAAAAATAATTTACAGCGATTTCTCTTGGCCGATTTACCTATAAATGTTTTTTTCTTCAAGTTCTGTCATTAACTGTTCCCGCGTTACAGCCGACGTCCTCTATTATTTGACCACCTTGTACAATACGCAGCTTATTGACCTAATTGTTCTTAAATGCTGTTTTAAGTAGGTGAATTGTTATATATTGTTTTACAAACCAACTAATTACTTAGTATAAATTCCTATCCACTAATGTATAAGAGCTATTAAATATTCAGTGTGTGTATATGGCAAGCGCAAAATATTTTAAATACCGGTTAAAAATATATGTAGCAAAGGGAAATTGGCAAATTAAAATACTTAACCTTTGTCTTTCGGAACACGTTTACCGTAGAATTTAGGAAGCGTGGGCTCGTTGCGATTTCATATAATGCTTTTTGGATATGCCTCATAAACAGTTATGTATCCAGGGGCTTAGTCAAAGGGATTCTTATAGACATTTTAATTGAAGCTTAAACTTTGTCATACCCATGGCTGTTTACAGAAAATAATGGGGGAAAGGGAAGCGGCAACTGGCCGTTTTTTTAGGAAATCAAAGGTAAAAACCTCAGATACTAGGTAGTTTTAATTTTATTTTTAAAATTCTACATATGGCCTTTACATAGATCCCTAAATTTCTATACGTACAAAGCAGGATATTCAAATAAATATAGAAACATTTATACTTGAAATAGCTTGTGCTTATTGTAAACATATAAGGGTATGAGAAACAAAGGCGGAATTGATAATACATTACTATTAATATGTTACTAATTTGCAGATTCTCTGTAACACGTTGTTCCTTACAGTAATATTTTTGTTTATTTTCTAGATTATATCCAATCAAAATCATCTAATTTTCAACGAAGTTTTCACTCTTCTCAATACTACACTCAGAACAAATTTTTCATTTTCTTTGGAACTGATTGCCCTTTCTGGTACTCGTACGTTTCTTAATTTTTACGAACAAATTAATTACTTAGTATAAATTCATATCCGCTAATGTATAAGAAGTGTCTGTGTGTATATGGCAAGCGCAAATATTTTAAATACGGGTTAAGAATATATTTAGCAAAGGGAAATTTGGAAATTAAAAGACTTAACCTTTGCCTTGCCGATCATATTAATTTAGAATCTGTAACACGTTGTTCCTTACAGTACTATTTTGGTTTATTTTCTAGGCCACTTTTTTAAGATATATGAATCCGGGCATGTTTATAATGAGGATGCAAGAACTATTTAATAAGCTTAAACCATCATCTTATTAGATTCAAGTTATATTCCATTAAAACCATTTAATTTTCAATAAATTTTTCAGTCTTCTCAGTGCTACAGCCGGTACAAATTTTTCAGTTTCTAGAACAAGTGACGAAAGTCCAACTGAAGGCAGCTTTTGACCTAAGCTGAAATTGCCCAATGGAACTGATTACCCCTTCTGGTATTCAATTTCTTAGTTAATATCGTCTGTTTTTTGCTCATTCTTATCGAGGCTTATAGAAACTCACGTGAAACTTGAGTTTAGTACCTGGAAGGTCAAACCTCAGGAAAGTTTTTAAAAAAGTAAAAAATAGGCCATTTTTACTTCCCTCGTAAAAGGAAAGTATCGTAATCGTGAAAAAATCACCCTCCAAGATTTTTTCAGATCTTTACATTTCAGGGTATATAGATGCCGAAAAACATGTTTTCTCAAGTCGGTCTGTCTGTTCGCGGCATAGCTAAAAAACTGCTTACCCGATTGACAAAATTTAAGGGTCATATGAGGATGACCTGGTAGCATTTTGGTAAAAATTCAATATGGCAAAACAAAATGGCGACCTAGGGAAATGTTTTAAAAAAATTATTACTAAAAAACTTCTTATCCAATTTATCTCAAATTTTGCACAAAAATCATTTATTATGTAGGAATCAGTTGGTAAATCTTTTGTACGGATCCAAGGTGGCGGAACAAAAGCGGCTTAGTAAAATATTTAAAAATTCAGCCTGAAAAAACTAGTTAATGGACTGATTTCAAATTGTGGTACTAATTCAAGATGGCGGAACAAAATGGCAGCCAAATAAAATGTTTGTAATCGTGAAAAATCTCACCCTCAGGTTTTACATATCTTTACGCTATTACGTCCCTAGGTCCCAAAACATATATTTTATCAATTCAGTCGGTCCGTCTCTCGGTTTGTCTGTCTGTCTGTCAATTCGCGACATAGCTTAAAAACTTCTTATCAGATTGACTTCAAAATTGTGTTAAAAATTAAGGGTTGTATGGGGCTGACCTGGTAATATTTTTGTAAAAATCCAAGAGAGCGGCCTAGTCAAACGTAAAAAAAATTATTACTAAAAAAACTAGTTATAAAATGTACCTCAAATTTTGCCCAAAAATCAAGTGTTTACATAGGAATGAACTGGTAACATTTTGATGAAAACTAAGATAGCAAAACTGCTACGAATAGAAAATTACGTAACAAAATGGCGGTGTGTGTCAAGGTAAAAACTACTTATTGAATTTATTACTTCCCTCGTAAAAGTATTGTAATCGTAAAAAAATCAGCTTCCGAGATTTTTTCAGATCTTCACGTTTCGTGGTCCGTAGATGTTTACATGTATTCACAGTTCCGTCGGTTTGTCTGTGATAAAAATCCAATATGCCCACACAAAATGGCGGCCTAGCCAAATGTTAAAAAAATGATTACCGATGAACTATTAATCGAATTTACCTCAAAATTTCAAGGTTAGTAATTAATTAGTAAAATTTTGGTACGAATCCAAGATGGTGAAACAAAATGGCGGCCAAATGAAATGTTTAATATCATGAAAAAAATTGCAGGTTTTGCATACCTATATTCTTTACATTTTAGCCTCCTTAGATTCCAAGAAATATGTTTTCTTAATTCCATTTCTCAATTATATATACAATAGTATACCATAGGTAATTATTGCTCAAAATTTGAAGTCAATCTATTAAGTAATTTTTTCAGGCCATCTTGGATTCGTACCAAAATGTTACCAGTTGTTTTTCTCATAATACTGGATTTTTGTGCAAAATTTGAGATAAATAGGATAAGTACTTTTATAGTAATAATTTTTTTAACATTTCACTAGGCCGCCATTTGGTTGCGCTATACTGAATTTTTACCAATATGTTACGAGGTCATCCCCATATAAACTTTTATTTTTGACAAAAATTTGAAGTCTACCGGATTAGTAGTTTTTTAGCTATGTCCCGAATAGACAGACAGACCGACGGATTTGAGAAAACATGTTTTTCGGCATCAAGGTACCTTCCCTCGGAGGGTGATTTTTTTACTTTTACAGGACTTTCCTTTACGAGGGAAGTAAAAAACAATTTTTTGCAACTTTTCTATAGTAAATAATGTAATCGAAAAAAAAGCACTCCGATATTTTTGCAGATTTTTATGTTTTATGGTCCCTGGACCCCGAAAAAAATGTTTTTCTCTTTTCCATCAGTCTATCGTTCTGTCTGTACGCCTCTGTATCCGATAGACTTCAAGCATCAAGAGTTATATGGGGATGGAATATTTAAATTTTTTAGTAAAAATCCAATATGGCGGAGCAAAATAGGGGCAAAATGTTATAAAAATCATTATTAAGAAACTGCTTATCAAATGGGCCTAAAAATTTGCACAAAAATAAAGTGTGATTTAGGGATAGCTAGCTTTGTGTAAAGGCGCTATGGAGGAACAAAATGGACGCCTAATGAAACTTAAAAATTCAGTTCCAAAAAACTACTTTTCCGTTTTGCACAAAATTCAGGTGTGAAACAGGAATAGACTGGTAACATTTTAGTGTGAGTCCTATTTGGTAAAACAAAATGGCGATCTAGTAAAATATTTAAATATTCGGTAAAATTTCATTTCCTCTAATAAAAATTTTCTTTTTTTGGGTGAAAATTAAATTAATGGCATAATTTATTTTTATAGCCTATGTAAGTAAAGTCATGAACAATAAAAAATAATAATAAATTAAAAAATATAGTACAAAGTTATTACTAAAGAATTATATATATATATATATATATATATATATATATATATATATATATATATATATATATATATAATTGTATATGTATGTAATGGAATTCTGTACGAGGAAAGTTGTGGGTAGAGTTCAAAAACTTTGGCTAGTTCAAATGAGCTCTCAAAGAACTACAATTATAAAAAATACTATGCTTCTCAATTTTCCTGAGGTTTTAAACTAGAAAGCTAAATTGAATTTCCAACATGACCCGTGAGTGAGACCCGTTTTACGATTAAACAGTAGCAAGAAGTGCGGCGACGTGACTTGCAATTGGCGATGTGTCATCAGGTGAAATTTAAGGGATATATTCAGGTATATTGCTTTAACGCAGTATTTATGGAGGTCGAGTATAGTGCGGGTCACGAAAGAAAACCGGGCGGAGTCAATTGGTTTAGGAACGTCGGCCAAGAAATCTCTGTAAACCAGTGGTGTTCCGTCGTTCTTTAAATAATATGGCACTTCTTTTTGACTATACGCACTTCAGATAATTAAAAAATGTAACTATGCTTAATGAACCTTTATCTATATTCTATTCACTTCTATATCTCTTTTGTGGTCAAAAACGGCGAACTTTCGAATTTTAAAATGATTTAATTTTGATTTTTCTCGATCGATTTACCTATAAATATATTTTATCTTGAGTTCTGTCATTGACGGTTCACTGGCTACTGCCTACGTCCACTATTATTGGACCACCCAGTATAGTGATACACGATTTACAAGTCCAGATTTTACAAGGGCAGCCAGCATCAGATCCAGTGGACGAGATTTATCAAAATATTAATTTATGCAGGTCGACTTTGGGCTACTCGGTTACTCATATTACTTTATACATTGGCCGGAATTGTGAAGTACTATAGTGTTATTGCGTGCTGATGTTAAAGGGGGTGCTTTTATGTCCTAAAAGACTTAACTTTTGAGTTACAGGATGGTAAAGTTTAAAAAGAAAACTTTTTTTTTCATCCCAATTCTGATGCTATTGTAGATAACTGCATGAAATTTGATACACGTCTTCTATGCATTAAGGAGAATACGGATTTACCTAGGTTAATTACATATGCACGCCACTGGTAGAAATTTCAAAAATTGGTTGTTAATAAAAAATGCCCTTTTATGCATAAAAGACGTGTATCAAATTTCACACAGTTATTTATCTATAATATCATCAGAATTAGGATTTAAAAAAAATGTTTTTAAAACACTGTATCTCTAAATTTAAGACCTTTAGACCAATTAGGAAACGCCATGTATAGTACTTCACAATGACGCCCCCTGTACAAAGTAATATGACAGACGGTCACTTTTGTTATACTCGAATAGCTTAAAGTCGAACTGCGTAAGTTAAAATTTTGATAAATCTTGTTCACTGGAATCAGTGCTGGCTCCCCTACTATAACTACAGTGATGTGTTAATTTTGGAAAAATATGAGTTCTGTAGTTTTTCAAATATTAATTGCAATATTAGATATTTTTTGACACCCGGTATTGAACAGACAATTAATTATTTTGAAGCAGCTTATTGACAGCTACTTGATGAACAATTTTACAAAATATATGAGATTCTTTCTAAATCGTTGTCTTCCTCTGAAAATAATGAAGTTTCGTCGTCACTACTTGAAGATCCCAGTGTGATAACTAAATCATCAATAACCGTTTCAATTTTGCCATCTACTTCCCAGTATTTATCTTCAATAGAACGAACATGTTTAACATACGATTTCCAATTTTTAGCCGATATTGAGTCAATCGCTTCTAATGTTGTTTTATTTAAATCTTTAATTGAAAGTTCACCGGTTTTGCGCTCTCGAATATATTTTTTTACTCCTGCCCATGCAAGTTCAATAGGGTTGAGGTCACACATGTATGGAGGCAGCCTTAAAGGTGTATGACCGAAGTTACGTAAAAGACCGTCAATTTTATTCATATAATTGATATTTGCTCCATGTTGGATCACATACAAGATTGTTCGATTTAAGCCACGATATCATATGAGCTTTTGTAGAGTATTTAGTTGGCACTTTATCTTCTACGTGAGAATGATAAGACGCGTTATCTATTACCACGACTGATTTGGGAGGAATGTTAGGTAGAAGCTTCTCGAACAACCACTTTTCAAAATTATCTCTATTTATCTGTCCATGATAGTCTCCAGTTGTTAGTCCCGAGCGAAAAACTAAAGCAGCACCTGGAACAAATCTGGCTTCTGAACCAGCATGAACTATAATAAAGCGACTACTAGACCGGATTCCCTGAACAACACCTGTAACACTTTAACTTTGCCAGCATTTGTTCACTGTCAAATCGTTATCTACCCAGGTTTCGTTTAGATACACAATATTGCGTCCTTTTTGCCTATATTGCCTTACAGTTGATAGATATTTCACCCGTCAGTGAAATAGCAATTTTCGTTTATTTTGGCACTTGCGTCAAACAAAACCATTTGATCGTAAAAGCCGATTTAAGGTTTTATACCCGTACGGAAAATCTATTTTGTTCTTTACAGCATGAAGTAGGGGTTTGCAGGTCGGAACCTTTTTCAAGTTTATTGAATTAATATTGTTCGTCGAATTACTTGAAAATCACCATCGTGAATTTTATTTTTGTATGATAATCGGGGTCTTTTTTTACCAGAAAATTTTAAAGCTAAAGTAAAACATGAGCGATCATTATGTTCTCTTTAAATTTTTCTTACACTACTTTCCGAAAGACCAGTGTAAAATGCAGCGCGTTCTGTTCGATTTTGAATTGGAATAGTCAAATTATTATTTTCAGCTTCTCTAGTACAGGCCTCTATAACGCTCGCAATAACTTCACGTGCACCGCTTCGAATTGTTTTTCCTCTTTTGCTCGCCATCGTTACTTCGAAATAATAATTCAAATTCAACGCAACGCATTTATATAGAAATGAAAACAAATGCTCTAAATGTATAGGCGCCACTGGAAATTGCTTGAACCTTCTAGCGGCAAGTGCATGGAGACTCTAGGCACATCCCAATTACAAGTGGACCAGTACGAAATATACTAAATCCTTGATTAATTTTCCGTGCCGCTTAGCTGGCGCACTTTATAGGTGAAGCGGCAAACTATTACAACAAATAAAATAACATAAAATTTATTTGCGTACACAGATTTTACATTTCCGCTTGCTTAAGACTACGAACCTTTATTTTAAGGACCGCCCGGTTTTCTTTCGTGTCCCGCACTTTATTATAGTGATGCATTCACACATGTTCCCGTACGCCGTACACGCTCGATTAACGCCTCAGTGTGGCCACGTACATTTAAATTAATGGTGGCTATTTTTAGCGCGCATAGCCAACATGGCAGACATATCGTACAAACCTCTCGGTATGACCGCGGCATAAATCCCTCATTTGTAGCAAAATAATATGTCAAATATATCATTTCTGCAATAGTGTATTCGATTGGTTTGTGGATCGTCGGTGACCCATTTTGGGATTGTTTTTTATCATTTCATCTTTGGCTGACTACTACTTTGTTTTTGAAGTCTGTCCTTGATAGCCTTCATATTCATTTATATGTTTCCGCTTGAAATAATTTATCATGGGCGTAGTGGCAGCATTTTTTCCAAGATCACTGAAGCGGCGTAAGGCGTGTGCGATGTGGGCCACCGCCTACGACCTCGCAGTCCGAGAAGCCTCGCGCCTCGAAGGTATATGCAGCTCCACGATATTCAAAATGAGTTGATCACATTGTTGTCAAATACAATTACTGATGGGGAGGTTCGTAGGGTGGAAAGAGGCAGCGTATTCTTCTGTGGTGCCCAAGTGCACTAGAAACTATATCAAGTTGAGCACATGTCAGTTATTTGTAATGCATCAACCGGCACAATAGAAGAAAACTTCATAGACTAATAAAACATAGACGACGCTACACATTCATGAATAGTAAAAAATATAGCCCCAACAATCCTAAACGTCTGGCCCCGCCTCAATAGAATTTATCAGTGAAAATGGCCCCAGCCATGCAGTAGAACACAGGCGTAGCGTGTAGGGGGTCATACATTAGGAGACCCCAATTAAGTATTGAAAAATATGAAACCACTTATTGGTACGTAATATTAGTTAAACAGAATTATCGTCTACTTGTTTAAATAAAATATAGGTAACCTTTAACTGAATGAGTAAAGAATATTGCAATGTATATTTCTACAACCATCTTAAATTTGGATGTTTGAGGCATATCGAAATTTGCAAATTCAAAATTCATACAAAAATATAAACTGGGCTAGTAATTATTTGAAATAGGATTAATATCTACTACACATTATAGGGGCATTTCGATTATTTCCCACAGGACGTAACATTACTCTTAGCGATTGAGGGCCTAAAAACCTTATTTACCTTATTTACATTTTGGCCTTAGAATGCAAACATCACTTTTGAGCCCAAAAATATAGTTAACATTTAAAAAATGTTTGCTTCTAGTTCAGGGTGATACAAATTTTTCTTTGGATTTCAGGCGCGAAATACCATTTTAGACATCGAGTAAATTGGTCTCCTGTTTTAATTTAAATATAACCGTCCAAATAAATGTGCATGCATTTTTTATACGAGACGCACACGTTCTGTTTAAAAATGAACCACATGGAGGCAAATGTTAAAAATGTTACAGCATATATTAGCTCGGTATTTTTTAAAAGTTTTTAATGTTTTTTTACCTAATAACATTTTTCCGAAAGAGCTATGTTTTCTTCCCTTAGTTACGAAACATATCAACCTAAACTTTATTTTCCCTATACAATTTTAGCTAGAAACTACAGTTTCTAGCTAAAATTGAACTAAATATTTTTAGATGAATAATAGATAAACCTACAGGGTAGTCTGTTATAAAACAGTGGCGGCTCGCGGGTGAAAAAGTAAGTGAAGTGCAAATGAAGCAAGAAAATATCGCAATAATTTTTTTTTCCAGAATTTTTTTATATTTGGAGGGGGTAGAATATTTTTTTACGACTTACCTAAATTTTGTATACTAAATCAATCATCCTATCCTTCATAGCAGCAAATTTTTTATAACCTCCTCATAAAATGGATGGGTTGCCCTAATCTCCAGAAATTCCTTTTGAACTGAAATATTGCCAAGAGAAGTTAGTCTTTCTTGAGATATTGTATTTCTTAAATAAGTTTTTACACATTTGAAGCAAAAAAAACTTCTTTCCACTGAAGCACTTGTCGACGGTATTGTCAAAATAAGGGAAAACACTTTATATGCTTCGGTAAAAATATATTTATTTTCATTAATTTTTTTCACTTGCTCTTGCAAATTACTCTCATTGGCAAAAATAAAACCAAGTTCATTTTTAAGTCGTTGACTTTTTGAAAATATTTCCCCATATAACTGTAACAAATTTTCAAACGGGCCTCTCGGAAAATTTAAACTATATTCGGAAAATTTAGCAGAACCTGCCAAACATGAAAATGTAAGTTTTTCACGGTCTTGAAATCTTAGTGTCATTTCCATTAAAATATGGTCCAATATTTCATAAAAAAGGGTTCTATACTTAGCCCTAATTTCTTCAGGTGATAGCTCACGTTTGTAATGCTTTATTTCTGTAATAGAATTTGCTTTATCAAACATGGTATTAAAAAAATGTTGATTTCTTTTTTTACAGAGCGCCTCACGACAGCCTTTTATATTGAATATGCAAAAATGAATTTCAAGCGATTTTTTTTTGAAGAACGTCAAATACTACGTCCGTGATTGAGAACATGTCATTAAATACTAATGACAGAAACGTGAATTCAAAATCGTTCATCTCACTTGAAAATCCTTTCGCAAGGCGGATTGATTTTTCATCAGATTTGTCACAGTTTGTAATAAATTCAAAGACGTCTTTTAATTTATTCCAGTCTTAAACAATCACATTTATTAACTTCGAATTTGAAATTGTAACAACACCATAAATAAATATAACACAAAACAGCCAAGCAAACTGCAAAGGAACTCACCGGTTACAGCGAAATCCGCGAAATAGGTAAACAACCACCGCAAACTGAACGACACGTGGGTGTAGTGTACTGCGCCTGCAATTTATCGAGAGCGTTGTATGGCGCTGTCGATCGGATGTAATATGTCGCGGACTGGCAACTCTGGGAGTTGTGCGGCAACGATGGATCCCAAGTAGTAGTATTATTTCTCTTTGATATTACATAGCACAAAACTATACTTTACTAAATCTCGAAATAAATTACACAAATTTAAACTGACTAAATAATCAAAAAATCAAGTGATCAATTTGAGCCTGCATATTATCACTTCATACGCTATTACTGAAACACGATTCTGACACAGTTGCATATGGTCAATAGCTGTCGCAGGCGGGAAATTTAAATATTTATACTTTGGAAATAATTATAAAAGTCATCCCGCGAGATCAATGTATGCCAGGGTATAACGAATACGTGGTTTTCGAAGAATACGTAGACATTTCCGTGCCCGAGTATCGCATGTAAAAAAATGTATTATTCTTGTTTTTACAAATGAGGTAGAGCTTGTCTCAAAAAGAATGTAAAAAATAGTGTTTTGCGGATTATAAATCTCGCATTTCTATTATTTTTATCATAAAAGACCTAGACCTAGAAAATTGTCCCACCTCCTCAGTTCGTATAACAAATATAAAACTATTTTAAAGTAGCCAAGGGTTTACGGTAGACTATTACTGGTACAAAAATAAGTGTGATCACGATGATGTGTGATTAAACAATTTAAAAATTGTTGGGAATATTGAATAAACAGCCATTGTCTGACGTACTAATTTATTTGTTTTATGTTAAATTATGATTTTATAGAAAATTTGTATTTGTTGACTTGGAGAAATGTCTCTCTTAAAAAACGGAACTGTTGTTACAAATGTAAGTAATGTGTTATTGAGTTGTCAGCTATGTTTAAAAGTGTCGTTATTCAGGAATGTAATTTAGTGCTCATACAGGTTATAAAATTATACACGCAGTAAAAATCGATAGTCTAAACTAGTTTAAACATTTATGTGTCGTTTTCAATTTTCATTTAATGACCTACGTGCTAAAGTGCTTGTTTCCACATTAATTTAATATGTATTGTTGATATAGAAGATGTTTCGAGGCGTACTTTAAAATGTATGGAACATTTTTACTTCGCTCGTAAGTGAGAAGTATTGCATTCGTCAATCATCCTCTGAGATTTTTTTAGATTTTTACTTTTCGGGGTCCCTAGATGCCAAAAAACATGTTTTCTCGATTCCGTCGGTCTGTCTGTCGCTCTGTTTTTTCGTGGCATAGCTAAAAAACTACTTATCGGAGTGACTGGAAAAATGGAAAAATTAAGGATCATATGGGGATGACCTGGTAACATTTTGGTGAAAATCCAATATGAGGAAACAAAATGGCGACCTACTGAAATGTTAAAAAAATTATTATTAAAAAACCACCTATCCAATTTATCTTAAATTTTGCACAAATATCAAGTATTATGTTGGAATTAACTGGTAAAATTTTGGTATGAATCCAAAGTAGCGAACAAGATGATGACATAATAAAATATTTAAAAATTCAGACTGAAAAACTACTTAATGGATTGATTTCAAATTGTGTGTCGTAACTACTTGTGGTATAGGGATCAACTAGTAAAACTGTGTTACTAATTGAAGATGGCGGCCAAATAAAATGTTTGTTATCGTGCAAAAATCACCCTCTCAAGTTTTACATATCTTCACATTTAGTGTCCCTAAATGTCTGTCTGTCTATCTGTCAATTCGCGGAATAGCTTAAAAACTACTTACGAGATTGACTTAAAATTTTAGTCAGAAATTAAGGGTCATATGGGGATGACCTGATAATATTTGAAAATCCAATATGGCGGAAACAATGTTAAAAAATTATTTTTAAAAAAAACTAATCCAATTTACCTCGGATTTTGCACAAAAATCGAGTGTTACATAGGAATTAACTGGGGTAACGTTTTGATATGAATCCAAACAAAATAGCGGCCTAATAAAATATTTAAAAAAATCAGCCTGAAAATACTACTTGTTAATTTAATTTCAATTTTTGTGCAGGAATTATGTGTGATATAGTGATAAACTGGTAAAGTTGTGGCACGAATTTAAGATGGTGAGACAAAATGGCTGCCAAATAAAATTTTTAAAAAATCAACGTAAAAAAATCTTGTACAATCGACTTTAAGTTTTGCAGAAAAATTAAATGTGAAATGGGATACACAAGTACGAATTCAGTATGACGTAACAAAATGGCGGTGTGTGTATATATAGAAACTACTTATTTAATTTATTTTAAATTATTTCCAAAGGTCAATTGTGGCATAGGTAGAAAGAAACTGGTAAAATATAGATAGGAATCCAATATGATGGAACAAAATGACGCCCGATAAAAATGTTTGCAAACACGGTATATGTAAAACTTATATACTGTGACTTTGTACTGAACTAAGTTGGGTCACACTTCACTATTCCTAACAAATGGAAACAAAATCATAACGAGCGAAGTTCAGGTTAAAGGTAATTTACCGATTTTTTCATAAAGCGGCAATGTTGAATTTTCAAGAAATGGCTGTCCAGCCGTCATTTTAAAAACAAAGTTAATTTGTGATATATCGTTGAAAAGCTAATATTAGCCTAAATACGATAGTCGATAGACATATACAGGGTTTTATTTAAAATAAAAAAGTAGGGGTCACTTCCGTCAAAACCAGAAGTAACTTTTAATTGTTTTTTCATAGAAAATTTCCTTTTATGAAGTTATAGAAATGTCTCAGATTTCAAATTGATATTTTTAAAACTAAAAAAATGGTGGTCTGTACCCTATCTCCTGTGTCACTCGGTATATTATTTCGCATTACTGCTTTCTAATTCCCAATAATTTCTAGTAAAGCCCCGGTTCTGTATACCGTAATGCCCCAGCGGTTTATCCCTCGCCGAAAACGTTATCAATTTTTTTAGAAATCGGTGCCGTAGCATATTATTTACAAAATAGTAACGGCGATTACTCTGACATACGCCATTGTTGAAACTGAACCACATTGATTTCAGCCAGAAAATACATTTTTATCAGCTATTAAATTTTTGTAAAAATATATATTTATAAAAGAAATATTTTTTTAATGAAATAACGCCCTGTTATCTTAAAAAATAACTTGTTTACGACCAACATTTTTGTATTCTAGATTTGTCAGACTACAAGCTTTAATATCTACATTTTCTTTCCGAAATTATAATACCACGTTTTGATAAAAGTCGTATCTTTTCTTAAATTTTGATATTTACGAAATAAAGTGAAAACATTTTAAGAGAATATTGGATTCTGCTGGTGCACATACATCACATGAAATCTGCAGTGTTCGAAGTCGATGTGGCTGCCAACCAAGAAACCTTATAAGTCTAGAGAATTAGTCTTTACCATATACAAAATATGGCGGTTGACCTTGAAAAAGGCGTTTGCGTTTAGTAAAAAAACCGTTGTGTTTTTTGAAAAAATAGTTAACAGATGATGTATTTAATTTATTATAACAGAATATCCGAAAGTTTAAAGTTTGTCAATAAATAAAAATATACCCATAATTTTAAAACAGAAAAATCGGTAAATTTCCTTTATCTGCAATTTTCCTCGTTATGATTTTTTTCCATTTGTTAGAAATAGTAAATGAACCCAATTTAGTTCAGTACATAGTCACAGTATATATGTATTACATATACTGTCTTTTCAAACATTTTTATTAGGCACCATTTTGTTCCATCGCATTGGATTGCTACCATTATTTTACCAGTTTCTTTCTACCTATGCGACACTTGACTTTTGGGCATAATTTGATATAAATTCAATAAGTAGTTTTTACATTGACATATACGTCCACTTTGTGAAGTCATGTTGAATTCCTACCAGTTTATCTCATTTCACATTTAATTTCTATTGAAGTCAATTGAACAAGATTTTTATACAATGATTTTTTAAAAAAATTATTTGGCCGCTATTCTGTTTAGCCATCTCTCCACAACTTTACCAGTTTACCCATATCACACTTAATTGTTGCACAAAAATTGAAATTAATTTAATAAATAGTATTTTCTGGCCAATTTTTTAAATTTCATTAGGCCGTAATTTTGTTTTACTATCTTGGATTCATATCAGAATGTTACCAGTTCATTCCTATGTAACACTTGATTTTTGTGCAAAATTTGAGGTAAATCGGAAGTTTTTTGATAATAATTTTTTAACATTGTTCCGCCATAATGGATTTTCACCAAAATATTACCAGGTCATCCCCATATGATCCTCAATTCTTGACTAAAATTTGAAGTCAATATGATAAGTAGCTTTTAGGCTATGCCGCGAACTGTCAGGCAAACCGACAGACGGACCGACGGAATTGATAAAACATGATTTTTGGCATCCAGGGACGCTAAAACCTGAAAATATGTAAAACCTGAGAGGGTGATTTTTTTCAGGATTATGAATATTTTATTTGGCCGGCATTTTGTTCCATCGTCTTGAATTAGTACCACAATTTTACTAATAAGTAGTTTTGTCGCGAAATGACACATCGACAGGTCTGACCGAAGGGCCTACGAAATTGATAAAACATATTTTTGGCGTCTAGGAACGCTACAACATGAAGATGTGTAAATCCTAAGAGGGTGATTTTTTCACGATTTCAAACATTTTATTTGGCCACCATAAAGTAGTTTTATCAGGGTGGATTTTTAAATATTTTATTATACCGCCATTTTGTTTCGCAGTCTTGGATTTCTTACCAAAATTTTATCAATTGATTCCAATGATACTTGATTGTGCAAAATTTGAGATAAATTGGATAAGTAGTTTTTTAAGAATATTTTTTGTTACATTTCACTAGGCCGCCATTTTGTTTCAATCTGGTAAGTAGTCTTTAAGCTATGCCGCGAATTGGCAGACATACAGAACGACAGACAGACAGGCCGAACTGATAAAACATATTTTTTGACATCTAGGGACCCTAAAACATAATGATATGTATTTTTTTTACAATTACAAATATTTTATGTGGCCGCCATTTTGTTCGGCCATCTTGAATTAGTACCACAGTTTTACTAGTTGACCCCTATACCACAATTATTTATATCACACAATTTGAAATCTATCCATGAGATAGTTTTTCAGGCTGAATTTATAAATATTTTATTAAGCCGCCATTTTATTCCGCCATCTTGGATTCGTACCAAAAGTTTACCAGTTGATTCCAACATAATATTTTGATGTTTGTGCAAAACTTGAGATAAATTGGATAAGCAGTTCTTTAATAATAATTCTTTAACATTTCACTAGGCCGCAATTTCGTTTCGCCATATTCGATATTTACCAAAATATTACCAGGTCATCCCTCCCCATATGACCCTTAATTTTTTGTCAAGACGTGAAGTTAATCTGATAAGTAATCTAAGCTATGCCGCGAATTGACACACAGACAGACAGACTGACAGATGGACCGACGGAATTGATAAAACATATTTTTTGGCATCTAGCGACGCTAAAACGTGAAGATATGTAAAACCTGAGAGGGTGATTTTTTCACGATTACAAACAATTTATTTGGCCATCATTTTGTTCGGCCATCTTGAATTAGTACCATAATTTTACTAGTTGATACTTATACCATAATGTTTGTGTTATGGCACCGAATTTGAAATCAATCCATTAAGCAGTTTTTTAGGGAGGAATTTTTAAATATTTTATTAAGCCGCCATTTTGTACCGCCCTCTTGGATTCGTACCAAAATGTTACAAGTTGATTCCAAAATAATACTTACCAGGTCATCTCCAAATTACCCTTAATTTTTGACCAATATTTGGAGTAAATAGTTTTTTAGCTATGCCGCCAACAGACAGACAGACGGAATTGAGAAAACATGTTTTCCGGCATCTAGGAACCCTGAAACGTGAAGATCTGAAAAAATCTCCCAGGGTGATTTTTTCACGATTATAACACCTCCCTTTTAGGAAGTAAAAAAGTAGAATATACAATAATACTGACTTTTCGATAATCTTAACGAGTGTTAATAATGTTATTTATAATTCCCTATCATCAGAGTTCTATGTTTCAAAGAGGTATTTTCATTGCAGTTATATAAAATATATTTATTTACTTAATTGACATACAATTTTCTATTGCGATAAAGTTCGAGATAGAGAATGAAGTAAAACCGCTTAGAATTACTTAGATAATGAAAAAAACTGGTAATAAATGAGCAATAGAAGTACTAATCCTAAATAATAAACGAGAGACTGATAACATCGCTTTATCATTAATTAAAAACCTGGCGCGCCGTGTATATCCTGAAATAATTATTTTTCATTAGGGTGTTTCTAGGGAATACATATTGCGATTTTTTATATGCTTTCCGAGTATCTGCCTACGTGTATGACTCACTGGAATTGGATGGGTACGTCAAACGTTTATTGAAGTGTTTTACTTAATATCAAGTAAACTACAACACCATTGAATAGGGAGATAAAAATTTTAAGAGAGTTCCATATAATTACATCTAATTGAGCTGGGCTGAATAATAACTAATACAGTAACAACAGCTGCTTCTTCTCTGAACGTCTAAACTGACTATAAAAGCAGCTATAAGAATAAATATAAGTGGTTGGTTGAAATCCTGAGCCTATGACCTGTTGAATTGTGTCAATTTTTTTCAAATGTGAAATACAGGGTGATTACGCATAATGTCCACCCACTTAACTTAGTTATTTTTTGTTATATATGTGGTGAAGTGACTTTTGTGAAACAAAAACGTACCCTTAGCCCTTAAATAAAAAAGGCTAACCACATGTAGTTTGCAAAGTTGGAGACCAGGATAAAAATTGGGCTCCCCATAACTGCTGCGTCTATCATTCGCGGCTGGCTAAGTGGAAAAAGCGTAAGTTGCCCTTCGCTGTTCCTATGATCTGGCGAGAATCGAAAGACCACGTTACTGACTGTTTCTTACTTATTAGCATTAAATGTTAAGAACCCTACTAGGATAAATACAAATACAAATAATTCAAGCCTTATTGATATAATAATAACAAATAACAATAGTGAATATTACAGTTCAGAATCGGTTCCGGTGTCTGAATCAGTGACTGATCATAATTTAGTTTATGCAGTCTTTAAATTTCCTAAGCAAATAATACCTTATAAATATATTAAATGTAGAAACTATAAGAATATAAATTTTAACGAATTTGATAATTATGCATCGCATCTAGACTGGGATGTTATTTATCGCACTGACAATATTGGTGAAAAGTTGAGTTGTTCACTAATTTTCTTATTTATCTCATAAATAAACATGCACCACTGCAGCATAAAAAAATTCGCGAAAAATCGTTTACTCCTTGGATAACACCAAACATTAAACTTTTAGTTAAATTAAGAGATAAATCACCTAAAAAATACCAAAAAAATAAAACTCTAGGTAATTTGTAGTACTATAGACAACTCAGAAACTACATCAAACATGCAATCCTAAGAGAGAAAATTACATATTATAATCAGGTGTCGCAAAAAGGAGGAAAAATTTTTGGCACAACGCAAAACAATTAGGTTTAACGCATAATAAAATTAATGATATCCCCGAGGACCTATTACGTCTAACAGAATTAAATATGTTTTTCAGAGACTGGTCTAAAGTGACTGATTCTGTATCTAGGGGGAAATACAATTTTACAATTCGAATAGGTATTCTAATTATACGTAACTAAATTTTAAACTGATAAATTCCACTGAAATACAAAAATATATTAATGAAATTAAAACTAATGCGATTGGTGAGAATATGCTATCAATAAGAGAATTAAAACTGTGCCTTCTCTTCTGTTTAAATCCTTTAATAAATATAATAAACTGCTGCTTAGTGGAAAATATCTTTGCCAACATAAGGAAAAAATATGTAAAAAAACCGTTGGCAAAAGTTGCTGATCCTAAAAACATTTCAGATCTAAGACCAGTTAGTATACTTTCGGTTCTATCTAAAATTATAGAAAACCTTATTTATAAACAGATATACAGCTACGCAAATGAATTCAAAATAATTCCCGACTGTTAGTCAGGATTTCGCAAACATCATAGTACCTCCACAGCTCTTGCAAAGATTGTCAATATCATAAGGTTTAATGGAGACAATGGACATAACACGCTTTTAGCAATGTTGGACTCGCGAAACTTCACTATTTTGGTTTTTCGATAAACCCCGTAAAATTTCTAGAACATTATTTGACAAATAGAATGCAATGTGTTGCAGCTGAAAAAAATGATATTATGAAAAAATCCGAATATATTTCAATATATGCTGGGGTTCCGTAGGGCCTCAATACAAGGTACACTTCTGTTTTCTCTCTATGTAGGGGATATTAACGGCTCTTTGACCTATTCCAAAATACAACAGTATGCGGTTGATTCTCAGGTATATATGTCCTTTCCTACAGAAAATCTCTGGAAATTACTGGAAATTATTCTCAAGTTCGAAAAATTGCCGCTAGGGGTAACAGCAAATTAAAAATAAAAATGCCGATTTCCTCTTAAATTTTCTTAATTAAGGTTTGGCGAAAATATAAACATTGTGTTCTTTAATCAATTATGCAACTTTTTATTATTTATCATTTCTTTTGCTATTTTCAAAAAGTTATTTTTTGTTTTATTTTTAGTTTTTCTAAAATGGTAGGCTTAGTCGAAATGACAGTTGATAATAATTTTCACTTTATTATTGTCACTTTTTCTCCTCTACAAATTGGTGAGGTTAGTTTTTCAATCCGACGTTTCGGATTCGGGGAACCATCAACAACGTTTTTAATTTAATTACGGACCTGGATTGTTTATTTCACTATTCGATACCTTTTATAAACTTAAATTTAATTATCACAAAAAAGTCATATCATACAGTTTGATTTTCTTGAGAAAATCAGTATTATCTGAAGAATTACGAAAAAACGACATCTAGTGACCACTAATAGAATCATTACCGTACAATTAATAGCTCTACGTTAAGAGCAAAAAAAAGCGGTTTTTTTCAGACACCAAGTTCAATGTAATCGATTCATCCAAAACAGATATATAAACGTTTGAATTAAAAAAATTTTGACCTTTATTGATATTGATTTAGTGATATTTATCACTTTATTATTGAAAATAGAAAAAAATACTAAATAACAAAAAGTTGCATAATTGCCTGAAGAATACAATGCTTTTATTTTCGATAAAATTTAATTAGGGAAATTCAAGAGAAAATAAGAATTTCCATTTTTGAGTTGCTCTTACGCCCCCTAGCGGCCATTTTTCGAACTTGAGAATAATTTCCAGTCATTCCTTTCAGCCGCTTTACCTACAAATATTTTTTCCCATAATTGTGTGATTAAAAACGAACGAACAGGCAATTAGAGATAATTTAAACCTTAAAGTTCAAGATACAACAATACCTGTAACCAATGAAGCCAAAAACTTCGGTATTATATTTGACTCATCCTTACAGTTCGATTCGCATGTTAAATATGTGTTATATTTTCTGCGTATTGTAGGCCCTACAGAAGATAAAAAAATAGACTTTCTAGCAAGATAACTTTACATCAGAGAGTTAATAAAGAGTTACAGCTTAATATGCAAGAAGAAATCAAATTTTTTCAAAAATATGTAAAAAAATTACGTATTTCAAAAAATATTGAAGATTTTAAAAGTGCTTAGAGATTGTTTTTTCAATTTCTCCAAGGATTTAGTTGATCAAGGAATTAAAAAAAAAATCGTTTTTTTTTCGGAACAAATTAAATATTGGAAAATTTGCGGTCTTGTTTAACACCTTGTACAAATAACTTTGTAGCTTAGCAATAGTATTTGCAACAGAAGACTGAAAACAGCATTTTAATGTATTTTACGTTTTGATTGCATACAAATTAATATGGAATTCTAAAATGATATTTTAAATGTTGTAAATTAATACGTTTGGTCACACTATTAAAAAAAATCGGTAAATTTCCTTACTCGGAACTTCCCTCATTATGAAACTTCCCTTCTATTAGGAACAGTGAAGTGTGGCCTAATTTAATTAGGTACATAGTCATTACTGTCTTTTCAAACATTTTTAATGGATGCCATTTTGTTCCATCATATTGGATTTCCTTAATTATTTAAAATTTTATTTGGCTGCCATTTTGTTCCGCCATCTTGAATTCGTAGCATAACTTTTCCAGTTTATCTCTATATCATACTTAACGCTTTCACAAAATTTGAAATTAGTCTGATAAGTAGTTTTGTTCAGGTTGATGTTTTAAATATTTTATTGGGCCTCCATTTTGTTTTGCTATTTTATATTAATATACCAACATGTTACAAGGAATGAATCTTATGTAACACTTGATTTTTTTGCAAAATTTGAGGTAATCGAATATTGTATGGTAAGTAATTTTTAAGCTATGTCGCGAAATGACAGATAGACATACCAACCGACAAACAGACCAACGAAATTGATATAACATATTTTTTAGCAACTAGGGACTCTGAAACGTGAAGATCTGAAAAAATCTCGGAGAGTGATTTTTCACGATTACAATACTTCCCTTTTACGAGGGAAGTAAAATGGAGAAAAAGTCTCTTCATCTCAAGAACTTCTAACATCAACATATTTTTTTAACATTAGAGTTAAATAGTAATTTTTCAAAATTATTGTTTTGATTAACTGCCTATTTAATTGTAGGTTTAATACATTATTTTAACACTAAACTATCATTAGCCTCCGATAACCTTGATCAAGTCTTGAAATTGAAAAAATGCTAAAAGGAATTTGCTTTATTAAATTGATCCAAACGCGTTATGCTCACATTTTTCTTGGTTAAATATTTTGAATAATCTCTAAAAATTAAATTTGCTTGCAACCTTGGCAACAGCTGTTCTAATAAATGAAAACAGAATTGTTTCATTTTCAAATATAATTAACTAGATATCCATATTTTAATAATTAAGTATATTTGTTCGAGTAATATTTTATACGGTAAAAACTACTACATAATTTGTTCAGTCTAACGGAGTTTATTGGTCGGGTGTTAAAGTTTCATTTAGATCATTTTTACGAGGTGTTTATTTTAGATTGAATGTAAATGCGATTACATATTTCTATTTTTGCACGCATTACAAATAATGAACGTTTTGTTTTGAATCTGTTAAATTTTAACAAAGAAACATCTTCCTGCAGAAAATAGCTATAAATTATATCGGCCCCATAAACGCGGTCCTAATTTCTAGAAGTGGTCTTTAATACTGTAAGAGTGGGTATATACTGTGGACCAAAATAAACGGCACTCTTTTTACTTCCCTCGTAAAAGGGAAGTATTGTAATCGTGAAAAAATCACCCTCCGAGATTTTTTCAGATCTTCATGTTTCTGGGTACCTAGAGACCGAAAAACATGTTTTCTCAATTCCCTCGGTCTGTCGGTCTGTGTTTTCGAGGCATAGCTAAAACACTACTTACCCGATTAATTTCAAATTTTGGTCAAAAAAATAAGGTTCATATGGAGATTAATAAAATTATTACTAAAAAAAAGCTTATCCAATTTTTTTCAAATTTTGCACAAAAATCAAGTATTATGTAGGAATCAACTGGTAAAATTTTGGTACGAATGCAAGGTGGCAGAACAAAATGGCGTCTTAATAAAATATTTAAAAATCCAGCCTGAAAAAACTAAACTTAATGTACCGATTTCAAATTATATGCCATAACTAATTGTGGCATATAGATGAATTAGTAAAACTATGATACTAATTCAAGATGTCGGTACAAAATGGCGGTCAAATAAATTATTTATAATTGTGAAAAAAATCACCGTCAGGTTTTACATATTTTCAGGTTTGAGCGTCCCGAGATGCCAAAAAATAATTTTATTAATTCCATCGGTCCGCCTGTCTGTCTGTCAGTTCGCGGCATAGCTTAAAAACTACTCATCAGAGTGATTTCAAATTTTAGCAAAAATTCAGGGTCATATGGAGATAAGCTGGTAATATTTTGGTATAAATCCAATATGCCGGAACAAGATGGCTGCTTCTTGAAACGGTAAAAAAATTATTACGAAAAAACTAATTATCCAATTTCTTCAAATTTTGCACAAGAATCTGGTGTTACATAGGAATAAACTGGTAATATTTTGGTATGCATAGACGATATCAAAGCAAAATGGCGGCCTAATAAAATATTTTTAAAAAACGGCCTGAAAAAAACTACTTATTAGAATAATTTCAAATTTGGTGCAAACATTAAATCAACCTAATAAAATCTTATTGAATTGACTAAATTTTACAGAAAAATTAAGTGTGATAAAGAGATGAAGGGATAAACTGGTACGAATTCAACATGATGGCGGTGTGTGTCAATGTAAAAACTACTTATTGAATTTATTTTAAATTATGCTCAAAAATCAAGGGTGGCGTAGGTAGAAACTGGTAAAATATTGGTAGGAATTCAATATGATGGAACAAAATGGCGCCCAATAAAATTTGAAAAGATAATATATATATATATATATATATATATATATATATATATATATATATATATATATATATATATATATATATATATATATATATATATTTATTTATATATGTATATATATATATATATATATATATTTTTATTTATTTATATATATATATATATATATATATATATATATATATATTTTTATTTATTTATATATATATTTATATTTATTTATATATATATTTATATTTATTTCTATATATATTTATATTTATTTCTATATATATTTATATTTATTTATATATATATTTATATTTATTTATATATATATTTATATTTATTTATATATATATTTATTTATATATATATATATATATATTTATTTATTTATATATATATATATGTATATAAATAATATATATATATATATATATATATATATATATATATATATATATATATATATATATATTTATATATATATATATATATTTATTTATTTATATATATATATGTATATAAATATATATATATATATATATATATATATATATATATATATATATATATATATAGATATATATATATATATATATATATATATATATATATATATATATATACATATATATGTATATATATATATATATATATATATATATATATATATATATATATATATATATATGTATATATATATATATAAATTTGCAAAATTTAGACAATTGAGTAAATAGTTTGTGGATATTGATATTTTAAGCATTTCATTAGGCCGCCATTTTGTTCCGCCATAGTGGCTTCTTACCAAAATTTTGCCAGTTTATCTGTATGTCATACTTGATTTTTGTTCAACATTTGGGGTAAATTGGATAAGTAGTTTTTAATATTATTTTTTTTACATTTTACTAGGCCGTCATTTTGTTTATATTGGATTTTAACCAAAATGTCTTCATTTCATCCACATATGACCCTTGATTGACCAGAAAATGGAATTTTTAACATTTGATTAGGTCGCCACCATTTTATTTTGCTTCTGTTTTTTGGCACCAAAATATTACCAGTTTATATTACACTTTATTTTTGTGAGAAATTTTATGTTAATTGGATAAGTAGCTTTTTGATAGTGTTTTTAACTTCGTATTAGACCGTCATTTTTATTCCGCCATATTAGGTTTTTAACAAGATTGTACAATTTCCTCCCTATATTACCGTTAATTGTTGAGTAAAATTTGACTTCAATTAAATGGGTAGTTTTGTGTTTATGCTGCGAGCAAACAGACTGACGTAAATGCAAAAACTTATCTTTCGGGAACTAGGTACCCCAAAACACACGATCTGCAATTACAATACCCTCCTGCCAGGGAATTATAAACAAAAAAAAATAGATAAAAGCAAGCTAGCATTGCCATATTTCATTCCGTAGGGCGGCGAATTGTTGGCAAAATCTAATTCTAGACATTTAGACGCCAGCTTGTTCTGAATACATATTAAAACACTTTCAAAAGATGCATGCTTTATCCTATGTAGAATAAGACGCGCCGTTTTAAAACGACATGCTTAACAGCAGAATACGTAATGAATTCAAATTTTTTGGTGTACATTATAGAAATCGATTACTATGAACTACTCAAATCTTATTTTTATTCTTAAAACGTTTAAATTTTTGATAATTTTGGACCTGAATAGATGAAAAAACGCTAAAATATCCTTTTATTTTGTTCTTTAGTGTAGAAACAATCAAGAATATTGTAAAACCGCCATTTGTGGCATACCAGTTTTGTTTATAATATAATATGATTAAGGAAGCATTTTGTATCTTTTGTTTTTTTTTATGTGGGACATTTATACTATTTCTCCTAAAATTCTTATTAACTAAAAGTATTTCATACTTAGAAAAACTTCATTTTTCACAATCAGCTTTTTGTATAGAATAATCTATAATTCTACAGTAGGAGAGACAGTTTATTTATGTTTAATGAAATAAAATAAAACAATACATTATGGACCGTACGCTTATTTTCATTTGAAAATTCAACGTAAACAAGATTAAAACACGTGTTAAAAACGTAGTTAAATGAAATAACAGTTAACTAACTAAACAACTTGAAAGATCATCTAAATTGAAGTGCGTTTTTTAATTGAAGAACATAATTTTGATATATTCCTTTGGTCTGAAAGGTGGCTCTCAGATGGTGATCACTCTAGATTGTTTGATATTCCTGAGTGGGGAGGGGAGGAAGTGTGGCAGCTTACGTTAAAACCGTATATAAAATAGAACTAATTACATTTGATTTTGAAATAAATATTCAGTTGAAACATCTAGCTTTTAAAATAAAAATCAGCAATAAGGTATATGCTTTCTTAGTTCTTTATCGGCCACGAACTTTAAGCTTTGTTCTAATTGAGAATGATTTTCATAATATATTTTCTTATTTATTTCCTGTTGTCTTAAATTTGCTAAATTTAAACAATCCCTGAACATCATTGTTTCAAAATTACAACCTTGAGCAAATCATAGATGAACCAAGTCGGATAACTGGCACTGTAAATACATTGATTGATGCAATATTTATAACAAATTGTGTACTGATTAATAAAAGTGGTGTTATCTCTACAGATAATATCTCAGATCACAACATGATTTATTGTGATGTTAATTTAGTTGGGATGCCGGTTCTACCTTATATAATTAGATATAGGTGTTTTAAAAATTGTAATTTAAATAACTTTTACTATGCAGAGCTTACCTTGGGATAACATAATTTATAAAAACAATATTGACAACAAAGTCTCTGTTTTTAATAACCTTATTTTAATGTTGTTTGATTTACATTAACAAATTAACAAATAAATTAAAAACATTTATAAAACAAAAATCTAAAAGAACATTGTTACCTGAATATTGAAATAAATTGAAATATTTAAGAAATTTTACATTGGCTTTTATCAAATAAACAATATTTAGATTCCTTATGCGCCGAAAAAAAAACTGTCGTAAAGTATGGTCCGCCGTTAGAAATTTAAATATTCCTAACAATAAAAGCAATGGGATTCCTGATTATCTTTCCGATTCCTATACTATAAATACTTTTTCTACGAGCGTGCGCGAAGTGACTACTTTGCGCCCTCATTTGTACCGAAACTCTTTGCGCACGCTTTTTATTCGCAGAACTATCGTCTTTAAACAAGACTTTTAGGTATTTTAATGTTATCAGCATTAAATAATATTCAAAAATTAAAGGTTTATCGGGTTTTTTGTTACAGTTGTAGAAATTTTAGCCAAATTTACTCCATATTAGATTACTATAATTTGATAACTAATTAAACGACCTGTATCATTACTTGTCAGTGTCAAATAAAACTACAATAAGTTCTCTTTGCCACCTTGCAATTTTGACAAATCCAGTCTTTTTGCTATGTGAACCAAAATACAAACTGAATGTCATCATTTGAAAAAAGCTTCAAAAAAGTAATTGTGCTTAAAATGCCAGTAAAATCAAAACAGAAGTATGAAAAGCAGTACGACTTGTTCGGGAAATGGTCCAAAGGAAAAGGTGGTGTGAAAACGTTTAAAGAAAAGGTACTATTAGCTTATTTTCTTGAATTAAGCAAAAGATTTAGACCAAATACTTTGTGGGCTAAATACTCAATGCTTAAGAACGTTTTAAAAGTTAAAGAAAATATAGATATAAGCAAATATTTTTACAAAAGAAAGCATAACGGCGGATTGCATGAATAAGGCGCCACATGATATATATTTTTTGTTGAAAGTTGTGACTATTTTTGGGCTTGCAGGCGCCTGCAGAAGAGAGGAATTAGCAAAACTAACAACAGTTGATATTGAAGACAAGGGAAATTTAATTGTGGTCAAAATTAAAGATTTAAAAAATTACGCTTCACGCTCTTTTGTTGTCTGTTGTCTTCTGTCCGACGAAACTAACAACAGAAAGTATCTACTATTTTATAGAAAATATACAGCCTTACGACCACCATCAACAACGCTTCAACGTTTTTTATAAATTTTAAGAGTGCCACAATACAGTATGACGGGATTAACAGTTTCGGGATGATGTCAAGCGTTTAGGAGGATGGAAGTCATCAACAGTAGCAACATATTAACGACTCAGCTACATGCAAAAAAGAGTTATGCAACAATATTTTAAGTGGCAGTGCAAAAAATCATCCAGTTGAAATACCAAGTTTGTCAGTTTGCGAGAATGCATTTCATTCATTAACGCCGGGTAACGAACCATCTTCATCAGCTTTTCCAAGAAACCAGTTGCACTCAGCTTTAAATTTGCAGCATGCCACAAACTGTACTTTCAATATTAATATTGTTAATAATAATAAGTAATATTATAAAGTGCTGTTTTAAGTTAAAATAAAAAGTTTTTCTAATTTATTTAAGGTTTTTTACAATTTTATAACGTATAAGAAATATTGTTTTACCCGCGCTTAGAACTTACCTATATAAATAGGTAAAAAAATTGTAAAATTTGTAAAACTCGTAGAAAAAATGTTGTTCCTAACACTTGCGCAAAGTATCTTACCCGCACTTAAAGCTTATCCGAGCTCCGCTTCGCGTGATTCGTCTAACTGATTTTGCGTGCGGGAAAGTATCACTTTGCCCACTTGTTAGGATAATAACTATTTTTAAACTTTTCTTCAAAATACATCCGATTGTACTGGCAAGGTCAATTATTACCATAACAATGTTTATAATCCAAATACCGGTATTACATATAAACTGGCAAGGGTTTCCGATATCATTAAAATTTTAGAAATATTAGAAGTAATGCTACAGGAGTTGATGAAGTTTCGCCAATGATACGTAAGTATTGCAGTCCATTCATTAATTGCTCTATAGAAACAAATTATTTCTCTGACTCTTGGAACATATGGATTGGCAAACCATTGTAAAGTATCTAACCCTTCCAGTTTGAAATATCTTAGAGTAATAAGTATTTTAGCGGCTATTTCAATAATATTTGAAAAGGTGTTACATAACCAGATGTATGTATATTGTGCAGAAAATAATATAATTCCCAGAGCACAGTGCGGGTTTTGGAAGAATAATGATACATCCATTGCGCTAACTAATGTCATTGATGATATAATGTGCGCATGTGACAAAACATTTTTAGTATTTTGGTTCTTCTTAATTTCTCGAAGGCATTTGATACTATGAATTATGATTTACTTCTACTTACTTTTAAACATTTTATTTGTCCGCCATTTTGAATTCGTACCACAGTTTAACCAGTATTATCTCTATAATACACTTAATTCTTGCACAAAATTTTAAATCAGTCTAATAAGGAATTTTTTTGGGCAGATTTTTTAAATATTTTATTAGGCCTCAACTTTGTTTTGCCATCTTGCATTCTTACCGAAATAAGTTCATCTAGGTAACACTTTTTGTGCAAAATTGGACAATTAGTTTATTTTAATAATTTTTTAAGATTTCACTAGACAGCCATTTTGTTCTGCCATACTGGATTTTGGTCTTATCCAACTTACCTAAAATTTAGGCAAAAATCCAGTATTACATAGAAATCAAGTGGTAAAATTCCCCATCTATATGGGTCTCTTAATTTTTAACCAAAATTTGAAGTCAATTGGGAGAGAAGTTTTTAAACTATACTGACAGACAGACAAACAGACCGACAAAAATGAAAAAATATGTTTTTTGTCATCGAGAAATTCTAAAATGTGAAGATCTGTAAAAACCTGGGAGGGTGATTTTTTCACGATTACAAACATTTTATTTGGCTGCTATTTTGGTTCTGCCATCTTGAATTCGTATTACAATTGTACCAGTTCATCCCTGTGCCACACTTAATTCTTGCATACAAGTTGAAATCATTCTATTAAATAGTTTTCCCAGGTTGATTTTATTAAGTCGCCATTTTGTTTCGCCGTCTTGTATTCGTTCCAAAATTTTACCAGTTCGTCGCTACGTAATACTTGATTTTTGTACAAAATTTGAGGCAAGTAGTTTTTTAGTAATAATTTTTTTTTAATTTCACTAGGCCGCCATTTTGTTCTTCTATATTTGATTACCAGGTTATCCTCATATGATCCTTAATTTTTGACCAAAATTTGAAATCGATTGGATACGTAATTTTTTAGCTATAACGCGATCAGACAGACTCTTAGGAGGGAAGTAAAAAGTCTAGACTAAATAATTACCTAAAAATAAAAGGTAATATTTATGTACTTATTGATCTCATTTTTCTGTATAGAACTGCAAAACTGAGTATTCTGTTTTAACTTTATTCTATAGATCTGAGTAATAAAGGATATTTTCACTGCCTTAATTAATAGGTCAAGCGTAGTTTCATTTTAGTGTAATTTCTTTATTAACGTATTCCGATTCTATTAAAAAAGGTGCAACCCACATTTTATTATTACTTGAATAGTTTTCCGTTGCTACACTTAATAAAAAATACGTAAATCGTCTTTACCCGGAAATTCCCTCGTTATGATTTTTTTTCTTTGTTAGGAATAGTGAAGTGTGACCCAATTTTTCAGTACATAGTATATATATATATATATATATATATATATATATATATATATATATATATATATATATATATATATATATATATATATATATATATATATATATATATATATATATATATATATATATATATATATATATATATATATATATATATATATATATATATATATATATATATATATATATATATATATATATATATATATATATATATATATATATATATATATATATATATATATATATATATATATATATATATATATATATATATATATATATATATATATATATATATATATATATATATATATATATATATATATATATATATATATATATATATATATATATATATATATATATATATATATATATATATATATATATATATATATATATATATATATATATATATATATATATATATATATATATATTATATATATATATTTATATATATTTATATATATATATATATATATATATATATATATATATATATATATATATATATATATATATATATATATATATATATATATATATATATATATATATATATATATATATATATATATATATATATATATATATATATATATATGTGTGTATGTGTGTGTGTGTGTGTTACATTTTTATTGAGCGCCATTTTGTTTCATCATATTGGTTTCCTACCGATATTTTACCAGTTTATTTCTACCTATGCCCCACTTGACTTTTGGACATAATTTAAAATACCTTTAATAAGTAGTTTTTACATTGACACATACCGCCATTTTGTTAAGTCATGTTCAATTCGTACCAGTTTATCCCATTTTCGCATTTAATTTTTCTGTAAAATTTAAAGTTAATTGAACAAGATTTTTTTACGTTGATTTTTTAAAAACTATTTGCTAGCCATCTTGTTTCGCCATCTTAAATTCGTACTACAACTTTACCAGTTTATCTCTACAGCATACTTAATTCTTGCACAAAAATTTAAGTTAATCTGGTAAGTAGTTTTTAAGCTATGACGTGAACTGACAGACGGACGGACAGACGAAATTGATAAAACATTTTTTTTGGCATCTAGGGACTCTAAAACGTGAAGATATCTAAAACCTGAGAGAGTGATTTTTTTCAAGATTACAAACATTTTATTTGGCCATTTTGAATTAGTACCACAATTTTACTAGTTAATCCCTATACCACAATTAGTTATGGCACACAATTTGAAATCAATCCATTAAGTAGTTTTTCAAGCAGAATTTTGAAATATTTTATTAAACCGCCATCTTGGATTCGTACCAAAATTTTACCACTTGAGTCCAACATAATTGAGAACTTGAGATAAATTAAGTAAGTAGTTTGTTAATGTTATTTTTTTTTTAACATTTCACTAGACCGCTATTTTGTTTCGCCGTATTGGATTTTTATCAAAATATTACTAGGTCACCTCCATGTGACCCTTAATTTTTGATCAAAATTTGAAGTCAATCAGGCAAGTAGTCTTGAAGCTATGCCTTGAACTGACAGACAGACCAACAGACGGATTGACGGAATTGATAAAACATATATTTTAGCATCTAGGAACGCTAAAACAGGGAAATATATATAACCTGTGAGCGTGATTTTTTCACGATTACAAACATTTTATTTGGCCGCCATTTTGTTCGGCCATCTTGAATTAGCACTACAATTCTACTAGTTGATCCCTATACCACAATTAGTTATGGCACACAATTTAAAATCAACCCATTAAGTCGCCATTTAGTTCCGCCCTCTTGGATTCGTACCAAAATGTTACCAGTTGATTCCAACATAATATTTGATGTTTGTGCAAAATTTTGGATAAATTGGATAAGTAGTTTTTAATAATAACAATTTCACCGCGTCGCCATTTTGTTTTGCCATATTGGATTTTTGTCAATGGCATCCCCATATGACCCCTAATTTTTGACCAAAATTTGAAGTCAATCGGGTTAGTAGTTTTTTAGCTACGCTACGAACAGACAGAGAGGCAGACAGATCGACAGATTTAGGCCTATAGGGACCCTGAAAAGTGAAGATCTGAAAAAGTCTCGGAGGATGATTTTTTCACAATTACAATACTTCCCTTTTACGAGGGAAGTAAAAAGAAAATTGTTGAGACATAAAAAGTGCTGTTTTTATGTTATATTGTTATTGGTTTGGTTCGTTGGCCTCTAAACAAGCAATTTCGGTTCTGATAAAATGTGAAGGGAGGAAAGCCAGAAGTAATAAATTTGCATTATTGTTAATTTTAAATTATTTAATAGTTTTATAGTCCGTTTCACTAACCCTAATATTTGTTTAATGCCTTTTTTAGTTCTTATTTTTCGATGAAGAAAAAATGTCCCGAGTAAATTTTTTTCGTTAAGATTGTCGAAAATTAAGTGTTTTTTCATATTTTATTTTTTTCTGTTTAAAACAAGTTAGTTTTTGTTTATTGAAGAACGGTAGACTTTCCGATAATCTTAACGAAAAACGACTTATATTTGCTCGAGTTAATTTTTTCGTCGTCGAACCTTGAAAATTCGATGCAATATTAAGGTCAACCCTTATATGTATTTGGCTGATCTCTTGGCTTGTTTTCTAGACTAATGAGGTTTCTCTTAGAGGCCCACATCCATCTGCCATACCGCAAATATCACGTGATTTGTGTGCAGTAGCAGAATGTCACTAATATATAATTAATATATTAACCATTTGGCTAAATTGTGGTTCACTTAGCAAATTACGAGACACAATTACCAACAAGCAGAACCGACATCTATACAGAAATTGCTGCAATACAAAATGCATAACTGTTTTTTTTGCGGTTTTTCCCTCAACAGCAAGGGACGCCCCTGAAGATTTTAATTTCACTCCGATATCCTAGTTATTAATCATTTCGTCTAAAAAAATACCTAACAATTAATTCACTTATTTGGCAATTGCTTAAAAACTAATAAAGATATCGATGTATGGTTTTCTCCAAAATTTCAGCCCTTCATTACTCTTTAAGAATAACGCAAGAGAACTATAACCACCCATTTAAAAATTTGAAGGAAATTAAAATCTGTAATCGTTACAAACAGCGCCATCTTACCAATTTGAAAAAAACTACGTTAAGAGTGTCACTCGAAGCCTAAAACAGCTTGAAATTTCCTTTTAAATAAGCCTAAGCGCATTCAGTCCGGATAATGGGTTCAGAAGATATTATTTATTTATTGAAATAAATAAAATAAATAAAAATGCCTTTATTTCTCGAAGTAAATCAATTTACAATAATGTTTAATTTAAGGTGGCGATATTCAGCGAAGCTGCTCACCACCTTTTGGATAAAATTCTTAAGCTAGTAAGTTTGTAAATAACAGGTAATGTAAGTTACTATCTGAGAAAAAATATTAAAATAGGGCTTACAGATAATACAATTTAATACAACAGTTAAAAATATATAAGTATAATCCCTTAACGGTGGGATAGAATTAACGACCTCTTTTTGCCTTAAAAAATGTCTAGGCGATTACCGAACGACTCAGACGTGGGGGACTCTTTAATCTCTCGTGGTAACAAGTTAAAGAGTTTACTGGCGGCTTAGCTAAAGGACCAGTCTGACAGTCTTTTAAAAATGTTGATAAATCGGCTGTGTATATTGAAAAAATAAGTGGTCCAAAAATGCTTCCCTGTGCGATTCCCTGTTCGATTGAGAGGAACGTTGAGCAATGACCCTTAGATATTGTTTGTTGCTTACGATTATTTAGATAATTACGAAATAATTCCAAGGCTCCTTGATCTAGGCCGAATTATTTAGATACCATGATCAAGGGTATCGAAGGCCTTACTGTAGTCGAGTAGTATTACTATTGAATTTTTATTATCATTGTCTGCTCTGAGTAGATCATCGGTTACAGAAAGTAGGTTAATACCATCAACTCCCGTTGCTTCGCTCTTGATATTATTAAGGGTCTTTTCAACTATGTCGGATGTTACTTCGGCAAATTCAAATTTATTAATATCAGGAAAAAGATATTTTTTACTATAATTTTCGTTTATAAAGTCTTTAAAATTATTAGGTAGTATTGCAATATTATTTATAAAATAATTGTTGAATGAAGTAGGTGTAATATTTTCATTTAGAATAGTTTCATTATTAGCATTATGAGAAGTTAAGTTTAAGTATTTTAAGATTTTCCAGAAGTTTTTTTGATTCGTACGAAAAGAGTGCTGCAAATAAGCTTTCTTCTCAGATTTGACATCAGAATTTGTAGTATTTCTGAGCAATTTGTAATACTGTCAAGAAGCAACAGTTTTAGATTTTTTATACTTAGTGAGAGCTCGATCTCGTAACTTCATTATTAGTTTCAGGTGTTTGGTAGGGAAATCTATCGTAAGTCAACAGATCCTTCTACCCTTATTAAGGGTGATATACCAATAAGTTTAAAACCAAAGTGATAGAAAATTAACTCAGCTTTCCAATGAGGGAATAAAATTAATATCTAGTTTTGGGAGTTTTGTAGAATTTTTGAAACGTATTGTCCTCGCTAGCCACTGCGCCCCTTTTCGGTCAATTTAGAAACTTAAAAATATTTTCAGTCAATTGCTTGTGACCACTTTTGTTATACCATTTTTTTTTCAAAACATTAACATGTAGAACTTTCGAGATATGATAGTGAACGCCCTTAAGTGAACAGCTTGGATATGTGAAACCTGCGAGAGTGTTTTTTTTACGATTACAAGCATTTTATTTGGCCGCCATTTTTTTCCACTGTCTTGAATTTGTACCACAACTTTACCAGTTCACCTCGATATCACTCTTAATTCTTGCAAAGAAATGAATCAATCTAATAAGTAGTTTTTCAGGCTGATTTTTTAAATATTTTATAAAGCCGCTATTTTGTTTCCTCTGGATTTTTACCAAAATATTCCCGGGTCATCCCCATATGACCCTTAATTTTGACCAAAATTTGAAGTCAACTCGGTAAGTAGTTCTTTTAGTTATGCAGCAAACAGGCAGACACGAGAAACTGGCGGAATTCAGAAAATATGCTTTTTGACATCTAAGAATCCTAAAACGTGAAGATCTGTAAAAACCTAGGCGAGTGGTTTTTTCGCCATTACAATCCTTTCCTTATAAGAGGGAAGTAATAAACTGCTTTATTTTTCTTAATAAAATTAAGATTTCATTGGTAAAGGCCTTTACCGATGTTTTAAACATTTTATTGGGTTGCCAGTTCATCTCAATAACACACTTGATTATTGTACATAATTTGAAGACAGTTTTTATCGATATAAGGGCAGACAGACTGACGGAAATGGAAAAACATGTTTTGGATTTAAGGACCCAGAAATGTGAAGGTCTGGGAAAATATCGGATTGCTTTGACCATTTATTTCCATTAATTTTAAATTTATTTATACAGGGTGTTAGCAAACAAGTGCGACGAACTTTAGAGGGTGATTCGGCATACAAAAATAATGACAGTTTGCTATATAAACGTATGTCCGCAAACGTTTCGTTTTCCGAGATACGGTGTGTTAAAGTTTTTGTTCAAATCTGACGATTTATTTATTGCTCTAAAACCGGTCGAGATATGCCAATGAAATTTGGTAGGTTTTAAGAGGTAGTTACTGCACATTTTTTAACATGCAATTAAGAATTTTATATTCATCATTGGCGTACGGTAATATTCTCAATTTTTTTTAAATAAAAAAATGGTACGCCACTGAGACATTTCACATTTCAAAATCATTTTTGAATTCCTCGTTCAATTTGTGACAAAAAATCTCCCTTGCCTTTTTTTCGTATAGGGCGTTTTTATGCAAAAAAATAAAGCATCTTAACGCGTATTTTTCATTTCTTTAATATATTATCTAGTAGGCTACTGTTTATCTGTTAAATACGAAATTTTAACGAATTGTCAAATTAGCCAAGCTCGACGATTTTATGCTGAGTTGTATCCAGGAGGAAGGGTACCCCATCAGATAATATTTGCTCGTCTTCATCAACGTTTGCGCGAAAATGGTACATTTAAGAAACAAACGGCTGACTGCGGGCGCCCTCGAGAAGTACGAACTGTGCAACTATAGAAAAGGCAGTTCTCGAGTTAATTGGAGTCACCTCAAACAAGTACTCGAAAAATTGCCAACATATTGAATGTAAACAATTTCACTGTGTATCCATTTCATATTCAACGTGTGCAAACTCTACTACCTAGAGACTTCTTTCCGCCCCTTTTTGTTTGCAAATGGATTCTTTATCAAATCGTTCAAATTCCAAATTTTTTAAATGGCGTTTTCTTTACTGACGAGATTACTTTTAGACGACAGTGTATACGAAATTTCCATAACAATAACTTATGGACTGAGGAAAATCAACATGGAATCTTTGAAGCTCATTTTTAGCATCAGTTTTCGATAAATATATGGCTTAGGGTAATTGATGATCATTTAATCGGTCTATATTTCCTCCCACAATGACTAACAGGCGAATCTTACGTTAATTCATAGAGAAAGAGTTAAATGTTTTTCCTCTACAGCTGAGACAACATTTATGGTTTATGCATGATGGTGGGTGCACCAATCCATTTTAGCATGTACGTAATCACTTAGATATAGTATATGTAAATCGTTGGATAGGAGGTACGGAAAATTGGCCTGCTCGGTCGCCGGATTTAAATCCTCTAGATTTTTACATTTGGGGCTTTCTTAAGTCATTAGTTTATGGACTCCCGTCGAAAATGTTGGTGACCTGAGGAATCGAATTATAGCCAGCTGTGAGACAATAAGAAATACACCAGGAATATTTACGCGAAGACGACTATCATTGAGACGAGGGAGGTCATTTTCAACATTTGTTGTAGCTTTACACCTATTTAAAATTTTATTAGTGTTATTTTCTGTTATTGTTCTGGTTTAATATTATTGTATTATATAGTTCTTGATAATGTAATTAATTTTTTGTCACAAATTGAACGAGGAATTCAAAAATGATTTCTTTAGAAAAATTGATATCATTACCCGTATGCGCGCCAATTATGAATATAAAATTCTTAATTTCATGTCAACCTCTTAAAACCACCAATTGCGAGATATGCCAATTCATTGGCATATCTCGACCAGTTTTAGAGCAATAAATAAATCGTCAGATTTTAACAAAAACTTTAAACACACCGTATCTCGGAAAACGAATCATTTGCGGACATACGTTTATATAGCAAACTGCCATTATTTTTTCATGCGGAATCACCCCCCTGAAGTTTGTCGCACTTATTTACTAACACCTTGTATAACAAATTGTATCTATATTAATCACTTAATTATAACGATAGCCCGTCACATGAAATTTATATTTATAGAAGATAAATCATTTAATTTGCAAAAAAGGCACACATTTTTTCAGTACGTCCAAGCTTAATTGAGTAAATTTTCAACTTCATTTAGCTCTATTTAAAATAATAATGTTTTTGTGCAGTATTGAATTTTCCGGAGATTGTAAATCCATTAAAAATACAAATAAACGGACTGTTTGTTTAACATGGCTTTTATTTAATTGGGAGTTCAGTTCGTTTTTCTAACAGTTTTATTATGTTTTGATTTACTTTTATTTACATCACTAATATTCATTACATTTTAACTTTAAAACAATACCTCGAATTGAAATAAATGTATTTAATTAATCAGCAACTTGGAATTTGATCTGTGGAAGTTTCGGTAGATAAGGCATTAGGATTTTGTGGATAATAGTGTATTAACGGCTTATGGTTCGGGAGCCGACTATACTGGTATCCTTTGTGAAATGCGTTAATCGAGAAAAGGGTTACTTCCGGCTGTTTTTTTTTAGGCACTACCTATGTGAAACAGGGCTCCGATTGCTTTTTCTGAAGCACTACCTGTATCAAATAGGGGTTAAATAAATCGTATCGAAGAGTACTACACAGATAAAATTGACTGCCAAGTCTATGTTTTGACAGAAGGATTACCTGCATTAAATTTCAATAAACTATCTAGATGGCTTGAATGGAAGCTGTTGACGAGTACTGCACGAATAAAATTAGCTGCCAACTTTACCTATGGCAGAATGCTGTATATTTTAATAAAATATGGTTCGTTCGATACATCGTTCCGGTTCGAATGCTGAAAATAAAAATAAAAAATTGGTATCATGTTCAATTATACTGCAAGATATTGAGTCAATTGAATAAGAATATTTTTTACATTGAATGTTTTAGGCATATTTGGCCTAAAACTATCTCTGTATCAGACTTAACAGGTGTCCAAAATTTAAAATTTTTCTAAAAAGCAATTTTTTAGACTGATTTTTTAAATAATTTATTAGACCGCCATTTGGTTTTGCTGTGTTGGATTCATACCAAAGTATTACAGGTTGATTCCCTGGTTTTTATGCAAAATTTGAGGTACATTGGATAATTTGTTTTTTAGTAATAATTTTTTTAACATTTCACTAGGCCGCCATTTTGTTTTGCCATATTGGGATTTTTACCAAAATGTTCCCAGGTCATTTTCATATGACCCTTAATTTTGACTAAAATTTGAAGTCAATCTGCTAAGTAGTTTCTAAGCTATGCCGCGAACTGTCAGACAGACAGACAAAGCGACAGAATTAATAAAACATATTTTTTGGCACCTAGGAACGCTAAAACGTGAAGATATGTAAAGCCTGAGAAGGTGATTTTTTCACGATTACAAACATTCTATTTGGCCTCCATTTTGTTCCGCCATCTTGAATTTTACATGTCTATACCACATTTAGTTATAGCATACAATTTGAAATCAGTCCATTAAGCAGTTTTTCAGGCTGAATTCTTAAGTACTTTATTAAGCCGCCATTTCGTTCCACCATCTTGGATTCGTACCAAAATTTTTCCAGTTGATTTCAACATAATATTCGATTTTTGTGCAAAATTTGAGATACATTGGATACGTAGTTTTGTGGTAATAATTTTTTTAACATTTCACTAGGCCGCCATTTGGTTTTGCTATATTGAATTTTTACCAAAATTTTACCAGGTCATCCGTATGTGACCCTTCATTTTTGAACAAAATTTGAAGTCAATCGGGTAAGTAGTTTTTTAACTATGCCGTGAACAAATAGACCGACATGCAGACAGACCGACGGAATTGAAAAAACATGTTTTTCAGCATCTAGGGACCCTGAAACGTAGAGATCTGAAAAAATCTCGGAGGGTGATTTTTTCACTATTACAATACTTCCCTTTTACGAGGGAAGTAAAAAGTACTTCATGTTACATAGCTACCAGAAAATTTTGTTGAGAGTCAATTTTATTCACGTTGTATTCGTCGAAAGCTTGTTAGAACGCTAACGCATTCCACATGGATAAAAAATATTTATCAACTTCCTATAAATCAGGTCAGCCACAAATAGAGTTAGCAGTTGGGATGTCATTCCCGAAGAGTTTTCCTAATCCTAGGATTTTCGAGATTGCATGCATAATCGCGGGATTAAATTCCTAGATAAGACATACAAACAAAGAAACAATAATTAACTCCCCTCATGAACGTATTTTGTTACTTATAAACCCTACTGAAGAAAAACATGTTTTAGGTTCCACGTTTGTGGGCTTAATAGTTAAAAATTCGAAAGCTTTTTGAAGATTACGACTGCGACCGCCACCATTTGCCAACAGATCAATTTCTTGCCTAAAGATCTCGGCCAACCGCTCTTTATTTTTTTTGTCTGCTTTTATATTGATCGATGTTCCGATTTTTTTGTAATTGCTTTTGCAATTTAACGCTTAAAAGTTCATTTGCCGCTTCCAGAGTTTTTAGGAGGGGAATATCATCTCCGTCGCTGATTTCTATTTCACTTTGATTAGTTGATTCATTTTCCTTATCTACCCTGACTAAATGCAACGCCTCAAATCCGAGCAAAATCTGTACTATTACGAGAATTGAACAATGGGGAATTCCTGGCGGATTTTCGGATTGCGGCGTTCATGTTTATTACTTTTGTTTTGACATGAAGAAAATTAATAAACACTTATATATATTATATTTTACCTATTGACAATCAAGAACAATTGATATTATTGATGAATTGATTAAATATATCTGTAATTGGGTGTCTTCACGTTTTTTAGAAAATCGATAAAATGAAAGCTTATATGCTTATAAATTTTACAATAAATTCCAAAAATATATAAAAGAATATTTCAAGCAAAAACAGCTGTTTAAAATTCAAATGCCAGAAATTGGCGCCTAAACGGATTTTCCCAAGATTATGGCCGTCTGACGTCAGACCGCATATAAACATTGTGGCGTCATTCTTGTTTTTAGAATATTGTCACCTTTTAAGTGAGTTTAAATTTTATTACGGTGTTATTTACGTGGCTATAAGCAAACATTTGCAAGCGCGAGTTGTAGTAGAAGCATTCGCATGTTTTTGAATGACTAAATATGTCTCGATCACAGAATAAATGGTGTTTTTGTGCCCCGTTGCACGAACACATCTGTAAGTACACCAAACAAAAAATTTTTGTACGTGTGCCTCGGAAGGATTGTAATCGTAAGAAACGATGGCTTATAGCAGCAAGACGTGACATGTCCAAATCAAAAAGCGAATATTTCTGTTGTGATGACCATTTTAATGTAAGTTCGAAATAAGGTTTTGAACAAATACATGCATACAGTTTTACTTTTTCTTATTTAATTGGAATAAGACATGGAAAATTATGTACGTTTTAAACCGATATGTGGAAAAATAACACAATAAATAAATAACCGTATTATTAGGGAAGGAAAAATAATCGTGGGCATGTCCGCAAAAAAAAGGTGTGAAGTTTGGTAACCGTGCTACACGTGTTTCAGTCTTATTAGACTTCATCAGCAGAGCAGTTTAACCAAGTGGAAAGATATAGGAAAGTTATTGAAAATCCTAGAAAACAAACAAACAAACAAACGTGGATTCACTGACAGGAGCCAGCCACATATTTGTACATTCGGCCAGAAAAAACCCAAAATTTAGGGTAAATTTCTGACGTATCAACAGAGGTGACCTTAGCCACCTGCCGTGACATCCAAGCCCAGGGTGATAAATCAAAAGAGAAACATGATTGTGCGGATGGATTCTTAAAAAGAGAAGGAAAAATAATCGTGGGCATGTCCGCAAAAAAAAGGTGTGAAGTTTGGTAACCGCGCTACACTTATTATTATGAAAATAGGGTGCTAACGATTATAATTTCATATATGTTCCCAACCAGCACGATATTTTATTCATAACAAAATACTCGCAAAATACTGTTTACATAGAAACTTACAGCAAAAAGATATGTAAATGACCCGTATTTATATGCGGAGTGACGTCACGACCAATGAACAGTCGTTTATTCTAGCTATTCTTTTAAATTTTATCGGGTACCTGCGTTTTCGTACCTGAAATATTTGGTACTGGGTCTGTTATAGAGTTTTGTAAGATTATAATATTTATTTGGGGACTCCTCCCTACGATTTCATATGTATTTCGTTTTGTTTAAAACATATGGCAAACACCTAATTATCGATATATGGGAGTTTTTAAATGTATCTATTTTTATTTGATAACGCTAGGTACGTTTAAACTGAACTGTAAAAAGTTTAATTATACGGGTTTATTAGATTTTTCTTGGATTACCACACACAATGTTAAATAATTACCAAATTGTGGCGGATTCATGATTTAAAACAAAATGTTTTTTGGGCTATTCTAAACTGAGAAATAAAAAGCCAAAAGTTCAAAAATTATTTCCTTTTTTTATTGAAGTTGATGCTTGTGTTCTGGGTGCTCAGTACCCGAGGACCGAAACTGCAAAAAATGTAGTTTTTTGGACGTTCGAAGGAAACAGTCCTCAGCAACTAGGAAGATTCAGAAAAGGAAAAGCATCAAATATCTGATTTTATACATCAGAAATTTACTAGAAAATTACTAATATCTGTCAAACAATATTTCCAATATATTCGTAGCCAGAGGAGACCCCTCCACGTATACTATTCTTGTATTCCGTTTCAACATTCGATGATTTCCACCATTGGATACCTTAGTAATATTTCTTTTTTATGCTAAATTATTAGTTCTATATGAAACAATAGATGCTGAAATATACTAAAAGGTTTGAGTTTCACTATAAGATCAGAAATTAGGAACATGCATGTAGACCGACCGTTGACCCAGTGAAGCCTGCTAACCTATATGGGATATCATGGAAACTTTTAGAATAAATATAACACTAAAGTTGATTGAAAAGATTACCAAAATAGATTTTATTTAAAAGAAAACTGTTATTGATAACTATGGATATGTCGATATTTTTTAATTTATCGTTCGCTATACCGATAACTATCGATAGAGAAAATTCCCATTCCTAGTTCCGACGTTAACAAATTTCTTATACGGTCAAACCATGGCTCCTGGACTGTTAGTAACAAAACTTTTTTGTTTTTTTTTTTCGGATTCCTTCTCATGCAAATAATAATAATAATAATAATAAATGAAAAAAGAAAAAAAGATCTTCAATTTCATAAATATATATATATATATATAAAACCCATTTAAAAATTTAACGCCCTCGTCAATATGTAACCCATTCAATAACTATCGATATTATCGGTACTTATCGGGTATCTACACATATTTTTTTATTTACCTATTATTATTCAATATGTCGACAAGCTATCGGTATATCGATAAAATACCTATCCCTACTCACCACACATGAGGTGATTCGCCAACACGCTTAATGTATGTTTTGACTTCGGGAAAATAACGAACACCGAATAATCGCTATTAGTAACTCGTCCTCACCAGAAGGAAATCGTTGATTAACGAATAATCGTGGCTCGCTGTTCCAAGAACATTTATGAACGCTATAATTATGTTGTTCCGTTGAAATGCAGTTCTCTTTACCAGTGGCATAGCCAAGTGAAGGCAAGGGGGGGAAAGCCCTCCCGCTCTTTCACCTTCCCTTGGCCCCCACTGTGACAAAAAAAAGTCTCGAAAAAGAAAACAACCTTGGTCTCGGTCCCGCCGTCGAGACCGAGAACATACATGGACTCGGTCTTGTCTCGGTTTCGGTCGCGAGATTCTGAATTGCTTTTTTCTTCGCAATTCAGTTTCACTTAATAACAGAATTTTATTGCACAAGAATAGTAAATAACTTGTGTTTATTACGCATGATATTTTTTAATAAGTCAACAGATGTGTACTTATTACACTTATCGGAAATTGGAAATTTATATAACTATTATCAGTTGCCGACATTGGGCAATAATATTATTGTGTGTAAACTGTTTAAGAAATCAAACACAAGATGCTAATTCAACAAAAGAATATTTTTTACAAAATTACGAAAATCAGTCGGCCCCGAAAGAATCTGGCAGTTCCAGTTGTACCGGAAGTAGATGTAGCCTTGTTTTAATGATACGCATTGTTTTATTTCCTTTTGGATTTTAAGAAAAAAGGCAAAACTTTTTTATGTAGCAAATCGACATTTTCATCTTTAAAAGGAAGTAGCTTTCAAACAGTTTAGATTGCGTGATGCGTTTGATGAATGAACGATTGATATGAACTTTCGGTTTGACCAGAAGTATTATATTTTATGAAAAGTTAAACTACCCCAAAGTCTACTGGATATGATTATTTTGTAAATTTTGACTACACTAAACTTCTATAACCTTTCAAAACTAGAAAATGTCGATCTGCTACATAAGAGAATAAAATTTCTCGTAGAATCTAAAAATGTAATAACTCTCAGAGGTTCACATTCAAAAGAAACAAGCGGTATAACCCGAATTTCCTTTTTTACTAATTGGTCCGGGTTGACATAAATTGCAAATAAAATAAAAATTAAATTTTTCCAGAAAATTGTTTTGAAAATTCAAGAAAAAGAAAATATTTTTCGAGACCGACAGTCTCGTTATCTTGGTCTCGATGTCGATAGGTCAGTCTAGGTATCGGTCTCGATTCTAATTTGCTAGTCTCGGTTTAGAGACCGAGACCATGGCCTCGCGAACTGTGATGAAATTCTTATGATGTTTCCAAATACTTTGGTTTGTGTTGTGTTGGATTTATACATTCATATGTTTTTTTTTTCTAGGATACAGATGATGTTCCAATGGTTTTAGTTGGTAATAAGTGTGATCTAGAAGATGAACGAGTGGTGGGCAAAGAGCAAGGAAGTGGCCTGTCACGCCAGTTCAACTGTGCCTTTATGGAAACCTCTGCCAAAGCGAAAATAAATGTTAATGATGTAAGTGTCAATATTATAAATTATTTTGTTCTCTGTATCAGTATGTTTAAAGATTTTTTCGTCTAGCAAATTCCAATTATAATTGAGGTTGTTCGTAGGATGATTAGTAAGTTATCCATTTTTGTTTGAGAACTCGTTCAAACATTTGTCTAACTTGACCGCTGAATATTTTTTAAGTAGTTAAGGTGTCTGATTTCCAATTGAATTTTCATTAAAAAAAATAAAAAATCAATGATTTACCAAAAAAAAAATTATGATTTTTAATTTTTTTAATTTGACTAATTTTCTCTTCAGCTTTTTTGTTAATTTTTTGAAATGGACGAATATTTCCTCCACACTATTCATCAATGTTTATTTAATACGTTCACATGGATTTCATGTGTCTTCAATTTTTGAAAATACATAAAAACCAAAAGATTTGATTCGGACGAATGGTTCGCCGAGGTCAAAGCCTACTTGATTACCCGCCTAAAAGACGGAAATGCCGCGCAACCAAACGAACGGGCCCGAGTTAAATATATATGGGTAGGGAAGAAGGGAAACTGTAATACTTTGAGACTTATCGGTATTTTAGCATCATCTGTTAGGATGGGCACGAGCTTTGGACCAAAATGGCTTGTAGAAACCTATACCAGTAAACAAACAACAGTTACTCTGTTACCTGCTAGATGGCGAAGAGTTACTTTTTACCGCCCATATTTAAATTTAAAGTCTGCATTCGGATTTTCATTACTCTTTTGTGGAAAACCCTATATATACTGTTCCTTTTTTGAAATGTACTTGCGAAAAGATCTTTACAAATATATTGCATTTTGATATATTTAAATTTATTCATTCCAAGCACTGCATTCGGATTTTCATTACCTCGAAACATATACAAGGGGCAACAAAAAATATTATTTTCTGTTATGGAAAACCCTATTATACTGTTTTTTCTTTGAAAAGTACTTGCGAAAAGATCTTTACGAAAATAAAACATTTTGATGTATTTAAATGTATTCTTTCCAAGCAGAAACATATAAATATATATATGTTTCGAAGATCTAGATAAACATTAAATAAATTTTATTTCAATTGATATTTGTTAATTACTACAAAAATATTCTATTTTCATTAAAATATAACAATGGAAATACATTTAAAGTGCTATTTCAGAAAGTATTAAAGTTAGAAATGACAAATTTAATATGATAAGTTTGGAAAGACCTTTTCAAGTACTTTCTACCGTCCAGTAAAGAGGAGAAAATTATAGTTTTTGTTTTGTTTTGTTTGCCTTTCATGATTTTTTGCTCAGCCATTTTATATTTTTACCATTGCCTTACTTCATACCGCCCCTCGACCCTAACAGCCGGATACGCCACTGGTTAGGACTTGGTTCTGTTAATATTCAAATAGATGTTAGAGGTTAATTAATGACTCCTTGAAATGTCCACCATAAGCAAAAATAAGCACGTTATTTGAGACTTGGTGTCAATTTCTTTAAAAATCTAGTTATTGATAACTTTTTTAAAATATACAGGATGCTGCTCAAAGTAAAACAAAATAATTAAAACAAACATTTATTGAAGAGAAATTAGTACAATATAATGACTCTAAATTGTTTATTTATTTAATAAAGTAAAAACAATATATTTTGACATGTATAAGATAAAAAACACATACATATTTTAATAATTGAATATATTTGTAATGGAATAAAATTCAACATAAAACAACAACACTTAAATTCCTAAATAATTATTGTTATTCTTATTTTTAATGTAATTACGTCTCAGCGAAATATTTCACTGTTTCACATACATAAAGATCAATAATTATTGTTTTTACTTGCTTTGAAACTTATCTATTGCAATTTAAAATTGAGCGCAATTGTTAACAAATAAATTGAAAAATTACTTTTTGGGATCTTCTGAAGTGATGGAATACTGGGTTCTTGATTAACACTTTCAACAGCCTCATTTTGCTTGCCTGGAATACATTTTGAATCCATTTAAATATCCGCAATTTTAAGAAAAAGGAAAACATTACTCACTTCACTACATCAGCAACTAGATTTTATAAAATTAAGTTGAAAAGGAAAACTGGATTTCTATGGCGCAATAGTTTTGAAGTTGTTGAACAAGATTAGGTGTTAATGAACTAAAAACACAGACACATTTTATATCTTTAATTTATAAAGAATACAAATGTACACTACTTATTTTTCAACTGAAAATTCAAATATAGTTTGACACGAATCAAGGAATATGACATATTTCATTGTCAAATTATTACCATTAGTGCGCGCGCCTCTTGCGGCTCGGGCACAAGTTTTCTTCGAACAAATCGGCTAATGGGAGTGCGCATGGCATGGAACGGATGAACTGGACACATTTAAGCAAAATGTACCATTATATAGTCAATAGTGAGATTTTCCCTGCTCTGATTCGTCGAGACCAACCGCTAGTCGTTTTGCGAAACGTAACTAAAACGCGGTATCAAACGTAGGTACGGATTGCCAAACTGCACTAAAACGTGGTGTATTATGCGATCGAATGGCAATAAGCCTTTCCTTCGATGTAATGAAAATATTATTCACAAACTGCAATATAATATAGTACTGATATGCAATAAAATTTATTGCTTTAAGATTTTTTAGGAATAAGTACAATTTAAAGGCAAAATTATACTAAACAAATCCAAGTTGGCGGAGTGAAATGACAACTTCGCCAGAGATACAGTTACGCCGTCATTATTAGAAAAATGGGCAAAGTTGTTTAAAGGTGCCAACAGTGTATTTTTCAGTGTTTTGGTTTTTGAAATAATTTGAAAATCTCAAATGTGAGAATTTTTTTATTTGTAATAATTTTTAAAATATGTAAAAAAAAATGTTTGAACCAGTTTCTCAAATGTGAGAATTTTTTTATTTGTAATAATTTTTAAAATCTGTAAAAAAATTTTTTGAATCAATTTTTCACGTAAAAAACAATTGTTATATTAGTTTTTAATTTCGACGTTTTTTTCATTAATCTGACCATCATCAACATCATTTTTTCTTATTGGCGTCATAATGAATTATTCCAATTTTAAATAGATTTTTTAATAACCAATTCAACGAGATCTCACACTTTTAAATCAAGTTCTTCAATCTTTGTCAAATAAGTAGCTCGGGTACTTCTCATAATAACTTTATGTAAGCAAGAGAGACGGGTATATCAATTTTATAGGACAAACCCGAATTACATGTCAGATATTCAAATGTGATAGATCGTTGAATTGGTTATTGCTTAAATTAATTAATTCGCTTAAAAAAGCTTTTTAGAATTATAATAATTCAATATGGCACCCATAAGAAAAAATTAAGTTGATGATGGTTCACAATAACCGAATCGTCGAAATTAAAAACGTATGCAACAATTTTTTTCTACGTGAAAAATTGCTTTGAAAGTGTTTTTACAGATTTTAAAACGTATTATAAATTATGAAGTACGCCGCTGGCACCTTTAAATTACTTACAAAATTGTTTAGAACTTTTCATAGTTTCTAAGATTCCAATACATGCATTACCAAAAAGGCCCGTACTGTGTAGTACCCACAACCAATTTATAACATATCTATATTTTCATAAAGTAAACGTTTTTTTTTTTTTAATTTTATGATGGTCCTGAAATTACGATCAAATATTAAACAGGATTATTCTATGGGCAGTTCTAAGAATAAAAGATCATAGTCCGTAAACGCTTCGTGTACAAGATGCAAGTTACAGGAGACAGCTTGTTTAAATTCACCAAATTTATATAATACCAAAAACATAATATTCTAATTTATTAAATTTTAATAAATGATAATAGTGTCGTCCCACTTCATAATAAAAGATTCCCATAGGTTAATGTCAAATTAGCTTTTAAATTTTATTAATTATAATTATTGTTTTTACTTTAAAATTTTATCTTGCAAACGAAGTTTTACAGACGTATGCTTATGTGAACCTCAATATGAGAATTTGCTTAAAAGAACCATCGTGTATATTTGCAGAAATCCCATAATAACTTTATATGTATATATAATAGCCATCCATTCCATTATATTTATAACATGTTAATTTAATCTGCATTACATGTTTAAAAACACCCTTTTAACATTTGCAGTTTCATGTATAGTATTTTCATTAGGGCGCGTGAAAGGCTTATCGTTCTTTGGTCTAAGGGATAATGCACCACGTTTTAGTAAAACTCCGGTCACATTTTACTACTGATTATGGAAATGGGTGAAGGTAAAAACTGTATTTAAATTAATATATTAAATATGGAAGAAAAGAAGATGATATATGGAAATTTCATATAAAAACACCGGATCGAAATAAAAGTGGATGTAGGACGTTTATAAAAATGGCAAAAAAGAAATTCAAGAGATAGTTCAAAAACCTAAACTAAAGCACACCATGACATTTGTATGCAGCAACAAGAAAGTAGTTGTACAGAAGATAACTATGTTAAAATTACTTTCATTTTTATTTATTTACATATCTTCATATATCTAAACTCTGAGAATATTTTTTTTTATTTTACACATTGTGACCGTAGTCATAAATTAGGGTAAGAATTTAATAAAAATAAAGATAATTATTTTTAAAAACGGCCCGGGCACGTGAGTTTGTTATTAGGATTCGCTGTATTTTTTTCCAATTTCATTTATATAACTTATATTTTTTATTAGACAAATAAATAAATAGAAATAACACTCTCACAATAAGTTATTTGTTTGTGTTGTCAGCTTTATGTACAATAGACACAACTGTTAAAAAATCAACCACACATTATTTTGCAGAAAGACAACTAGGGCTGCCACCTTTTTGTAAAGCGAATAAAGTATATTTCAACTTATTAAGAAAATAAACGTACTTATTTCTTATTATTCCTTTTTAATATTTATTTATTTTTCCATGTGTGTTTTTATTAATTTTAGATATGTGTAATAAATATTTGTTTTCTTTAAACATGTCCAATACATTCCCGTAGTCTACATTTAAATTTATGTAAATCGACAAATTCATTGAGAGAAGCTTTATTTTTCTCATAACACCATAATGTTGTAGAAAATATTCTTTCAATAAATTCTGACAGGAAGGAATGGACAAGATAGGGAATAACCTTTAAAATATTTGGAAAAAGAAACTAAGATAAATGAAAAACGAATTAAAATTTGAATACGATAAAATAAAGTATTTTAGCCTACTTTATTGTGCCTAAAAAGTAGAGTAGCATTGTTAGAAATAACGTACAATTCATTATTTTAAAGGATGGGTAGCAATCCAAAAGACAACCTACGTTCCAGTTATTACCTTCGCCTTCAAGTTCCACGTCAAATCATAGAATGTCCTCACCAATAACTCTTGGGTCAATTTAAAAAAAGATAAAAGCCGGAAATCAGTCTACTATGATGAGTGGTTTTGTATTGCGAGCATCTACAAACAATTAATATGGAACCGGTTTTGTCATAGACTCCTTATAACCTCACTGCTTGAATTTCAACCAATTAGTGATCGTATGTGCTACTTAAGAATGAGAGAACCATTGTACAATTACTCGTTAATCTCAACCCACGCACAAACTGAAGAAAAGGAAGATGAAGAAAAGGGCCAATTTTATGATCAGCTTACTAGACTCATAGACTCTATGCCCAAACAGGATATGCTCACACTACTGGGGGATTTTAACGCAAAATTCGGTAAAGAGGAGGCACTAAGACTACAAGTAGAAAAACATAGTCTCCACGATATATCCAATGACAATGGAATACGGCTGGCAGAACTTGCGGCAACCAATAACCTGATGGTAAGATCAACAGTGTTCGATCACAAAGATATTCATAAACAAACATGGGTATCCAACGACCACATGACAAGAAACCAGTTAGACCATATTCTGGCAGACGCAAGACATTCCAGTAACATAATCGACGTGAGGACAAAGAGAGGAGCTGACGCGGATTCTGATCACTTCCTGGTATGTGCAAAAGTGAGGATGAATTAAAAGGGCGATAACACGACAGGGACAACCAACCTCCAAAACGTGGAAAAGTTTAAAAAATGAAAACCACACACAGAAAAACTGTCCAACAACTTAACACAGATGCAAGAATCAGAAGATGTAAATCAACTTTGGAACAACATAAGGAAATCAATAGTAGAAAATGCAGATAACACAATCGGAAGAAAAGTTAATAAGGATGCGAGAGAATACAAAATGAAAGAAATGCGGCAAGAATGGCTGTTACGACACCCCACAGAAGAAAATATTGACATATACAAAAATAGTAGAAATAGACCAAGAAGACTTATAAAAAGAAAAAAGAGACAATATCAGACCAAAGAAATAGAAGACATCGAAATCAACAGTAGAGACAGAAATAGTACGAAGTTTTTTAAAGGATTTTTCAGGAAAAAGGAGAGGACATAGACTATTAACAGGAAACATCTTGAAGGATGAAGACAATGAACTAATATCGTACGCCACAGAAATAATTAATACATGGAAACAATACTTCAATGACCTCCTTAACGATACAGTGTCAAATATACCAGTTTACCGTACCGCTGGGATAGAAGTTAAAAAGCCAACCATCGAAGAAACCAAAAATGCTATAAAGCGACTTAAAAACAACAGAGCACCGGGAAGCGACACAAGCTGAGATGATGAAATATGGCGGCCAAGTTCTTTATCAAAAGCTTCACGAACTGATAAGTTTAAGCTGGGACCAAGAAAAAATTCCAGATGATTAGTTACAAAACATCATTACACCTATACACAAAAAAGGAAGTCGATTGGACTGTAAAAACTACAGGGGCATAACACTCATCAATACAGCCTACAAAATGCTATCTAACCTGCTCCTAGACCGTATTACACCATACGCAGAGGAATGCCTGGGAGATTACCAGTGCGTATTCAGACCAAGCAGATCAACAATTGTTCAGATATTTACAATTCGTCAGCTCTTGGAAAACCACTGGGAATTCAACAGGGATATGCACGATCTATTTGTGGATTTTCGGCAGGCGTAGAGTATTATACGCCTATTATAGTATCATACGAATTCATGTGTGGGTGGCAATGAAAGAATTTGGAATTCCTCAAAAAATCATCAATTTAACAAAAGCATATATAGAAAACGATCATTGCTGCGTAAGAATAGGAAACCAGGAAAGGAGATGCTCTATCACCAATTCTTTTTAACATGGTACTTGATGCAGCTGTTAAAAGATCAGAGAACAAGATAATCATGGGCCTAATATAATAGTAGCGTATGCTGATGATATTGACATTCTGGGAAAAACAACATTAACTGTGAAGGAGACCTTCATGAGGCTAGACAAGGAATTTGCTAAAAGTGGGCTTGCACATAAATGAACAGGAAACCAAATATATGCATATCTCCCGAGGACTCACCAGAGACAGAATTGGTCAGAATATAACTATTGATACCTACAATTTCGAATGTGTTCATTCTCAGGTGCTTATATAACATGCATACGTACTTTTGGTACGTATCCAAAACGGTAATAAATGCTATTTCGCATGAAAGAATTCCTGCAGTCTAAGACTTTATCAAGAACATCGAAATTGCGAATATATCATGCGACCATCAGACCAGTAGCCACCTATGGATGCGAAACATGGACTTGACGAAGAATAACGAACTCCGCCTCCAGAGATTCGAACGAAAAATTCTAAGAAAATTCTTTGGCGCGGTATGCGACCCCAACTCAGGACAGTATCGTATAACGCCGAATTAGAACAACTATATCATCGACCAGACATCATAAAAGAAATAAAAACCCGCAGATTAAATTTGCTTGGGAAGGAGTACCAGTAGGAAGAAGACCCGGTCAGACCCAGAATGCGATGGAGAGACAACGTCATAAAAGATCTGGAAATCATGTGCGTGACTAACTGGCAAGAAGCCATGTATAACAGGGCCCAATGGAAACAAATAGTACTTGCAGCCAAAACCCACCCACGGTTGTAGAGCTACCAAGAGAGAGAGAGAAAGAGAAAAACATATACAACTGAAAAATAGTATATCAGAAAATATTAACAAAAAAAAAGCAAAGGTAGTCTTTGCTATTAACTCAAGTTTTAGATGCGGGCAATATTTGCAAGTAAAAAAGCCATCCATTTACTCAGACCCGGTTATATATCGTCAAATCGAAAAAAAACTGTACTAGATGAAATCTACGATGAAGACAAAGCAACATGTTTTTCTTCGCTATCAGGGAAATAAGTGAATATGTCGATTGATGGGTGGTCAAACGTCCACGATGAGCCAGTAGTATGTGCAACCATAACAACTGAAGATGAAGAAGCGTTTCTTTATGAAACCATTGCACTGTTAGGTCTTTTGCTACAGAAAATGCAGTAAATATGGCCCGCATGGGAAAAACTGTGTTTTTTAGAAATATTCATCTGGCTAGAGCTAAATTTCATCAGGCAGGGGGCAAGACACTGGTCATTCCAAGTGATGTGAGATGGAGTGGAAGATAATACTGACAATCTGCGACGAAAATAAAGAGGAGATTGGTGCTATAATCTACCAAAAGGTCTCAAACATTAGTCTAAAACGCACTGCAGAAGTGTATCTAATAGTTTTCCTAAGAATTAACAACAAAGTAAGGGCAATATCACAAAAAGACGAACCAGCAAGTACCAGTATTAAAACAATTTCTGTGCGCTCAGTAGAACGAGTTTTTAGTACTTTTGTACGGATGCATTCCGACCTAAGAAACAAATTGGTAGTAGAAAAAGCAGGAAATTGGTTTTATTAAGTCCTGTAATGAAAATGTAGTTAACCCATGTTTCAATGTTTATTTAAATACGTTTTCATTAAATACATGATTAAAAAAAATCGTTCAAGTTTGATTGAAATCATGATTTTAATTAATAAAAAATCAATTGACTTCAATCAGGCCAATCCTGTTAGATAATTCTTAAGTATTCTAGTTATCTGATTTCGAAATAGCATATAGTTTTAGGCCCAGGTTCTAGAACGAGGAATAAGGTGTAAAGTAAACGTTAAATTATGCCGTTAACGGTTCATTAAAATATAGTTTTTGCAGCCTCCCAAAATATGTTTGTTTATATGGAGACGCAAAATGTAGAAATGACGCAATATCACGTCCTCTTTCGTTTCGCTTCGACCTAGAAAACGTAAAATGTGTGCACGTACTTATCTCCATTGATAACATAAAGGTATAAAATATTAGCCTATTCCATACCCGATATTATGTATATTAAAAAATATAATTTTCTGAACAAAAAAATCACAGGGAATTCGGCCAGCAAATGTCTTTATTTTCTTTTTATTTGACCATATTTTGGAAATAATTTTATTTTTTCTTCAGGTGTTGCTAAAATTTAAAGAATTTAATTTAATATCGACAGTACATATAAATCAAATTAAAATTTTGAAAAATTTGAAAATTTTTGAAGCAAAAAATGTTGAGACGTGTCCCTTTTTTAAGATAACACATTTTTCTAAAATATTTTTCCAAAAATTCCACCCTTCCGACTTTTTAATTTCAATGGAAAGGTTTTAGGAGTTTTCATTTCATTGATCTAAGCTAGCGAAAATTCCTTTAATTTAGAAGAAAAAATGTCTTACTACAAAAAAGAATACAAATAGGCAAAATAATGAGCAATGAATGCAATCTGACTGGAAATTATCCTATCTTCATCAATGAAGACATGTCAAAGTAAGACAGAGACTTATTCATATCTGTACGCTCTTTACGGAATAATGGCTACCGGTTTGTTTGGGCCAAAAAGGGAAAAATATTTGCAAGAAAAGATGAAAACCAACCAGCTATAAGAATCAAAACCGTGTAGGATGGTGATAAACTAAAACTCATTAACTAAAAATACACCTTTTGAGGACCTTATTCTATTGTTGGAGTCAACCGGTTGCGAATCTGATGTAACCATATTGTCTGAAACTAATATTCTAAATGATTTGAACAAATTGTATCTTGACAATTATGAGGTATTTTATAATTAAATCAGAATTAACAAATGTAATGTTTCAAAATGTTTGTCAAAAAGTTTTTGGGTAAAGGGAGTAGGGTCATTCAAATTGAAAACTATAAATTTCTGAGAACTACTCTCGTTAAGAATAGTATATCTGTAGGTATTATTTATCACCATAGGTCTCCCTCACTTTCTTTAAACATTTATATTTATACTATGTTCAACCTGTTTACACAATATCATTTTAAGAGTGACATTGAATTTTTTATTGGTAACATAAATATAAATTTATTAGATCTTTAGTCACCTATCGTTAACGAATTTGTAAACTGTCTAAATAGTTCTGGTTACTTATCCAAGGTTAATAAACTCACAAGATTAACTAACCATAGTAGCTACTGCATCAATCATATTTTTATGAAAAGTAAAGCACAGTTTCCATATAACTTGAGCAGTCTTTCAAATAACATAACTAAAAAACCGATTAAATGTATAAATTACAAAAAAAAAAAACAAAATACTTTTGAGAGGTGAGAATTGGCAGACAGTTATATCAAACCAAAATCCCAATATTGCTTGTGAAGTATTCTTAGATATACTTCATAGATATATCATTGCTTCAATAAGTACTAAAACTATATCTAACTACGCCGAAAACCGTGGATTACATCTGGTCTCCTAACTTCTATTAGGATCAGAGACAAGTCACCACATGTTCCTTTGTCCAATTATGGATGAGGAATAATCCAATCAATAAACACCTTAAAAAATGACTCGACGAATTTTCTATATCTAATTTCATTTTAAAATCTAACTATAGTGCATTGATCGCACCTGTTAGATATGTTGTTAATCGGATTTTTGATACTGGTATATTTCAAACAACTTTAAGAAAGCTGTAATCATTCATCTACATAATGGTGGTGACAAATCTGATCTGCATAATTACAGACCTATTGCTCTCACAAATCCTATTTGTAAAATTGTGGAAAAGTGTATAAAAAAGAGACTGTAGCTTTTTAACTTCTCATAATTTATTATCGGGTTCACAGTATGGATTTAAGGAGGGTATGGGTACTGACACAGCATTGCATTAATTCGAAATTTGACTTTACCAAGTACCAAATACTCAATTTAATGCTACGCAAAGATCTATTTCCTATGTATCCAAAAGATCTATTTTCAAAAATTCTAAATATCTTACCAATAGAGCTTAGAAACAAAAAATGTTCGAGCATAAAAAAATAATTAATCAAATGGATTAAAAACAATACTATTAGAATAAAGCATATAATTCCATTTTTATAGATTATTTTAATATTATTGTTATTAGTATGCTACCATGAATTATTTTAACTTAATAATGTAATTGGGATGTATGGTTAAGATTTTTTTTGCTTTATAGTGTTTATCATTATATTTATGTATTATAATACAATATTGTTGTTAAATGTTAATAATAAATAAATTTAAAAAAATGTTATAAAACAGTTATATATAAAAAAATACGTTTTGTTTTTCTATGTTTTACTGTTAGATTGGTTATAATATTAAAATACTCGTTTTACTTATTTTCACAATTTCCAAGTATATTTGACGTTTTTTTATAATATTCGCCTGAAAACCTGAAAAATTGGAAATAAAATGGTGACAGGAAATAGTCAGAGATTACCAAAATGTAAGTAAAATTCAAAGAATTTAGCTCATTAACCTGGAAAGTGGCATTCGAAAGTCGAATTATCCAATTGTAAATAAATATAAATATATATATATATATATATATATATATATATATATATATATATATATATATATATATATATATATATATATATATATATATATATATATATATATATATATATATATATATATATATATATATATATATATATATATATATATATATATATATATATATATATATATATTATGTATATACAGTGTGTATCAGCCAAATGGAATAAATTCGATAATAAATAAATCGTTGTTCGGAAAAACGCTTGGACCCGTCGATTGGTATTTTTAGTTGCTCATTTTCTCCAATAAAAACTTTTTATACAGAGTGTGTCCTGTAACAGTGGTCAATGCCAACTTTCTTATTTCAAATGCAACACCCCGGATATTATTTAATTTTTGGATTCTTTAGGAGATTCTAAACATATTTTATGTTCAATGTCCTATACCTATCTTCAGCTATTTCGGCAATATTAAGTGTTATTTCTTCATAATGTATAAACAAAAGTAAAAAGTTAATTTAGGAACTGTTGAATATGCTCGCCGCGAACGTCTTGGCAAATTCCTTATCTTAAATAGAAATTTCTTCTAACGTTATTTAGCATCTCAGGCGTGACCAATCTAATCGCAAGCGTTATTCGTCTTCTTAAGTCAGCTAAGTCGAGGGGTTTAGTTTTGTATACAACATTTTTAATATGTCCCCATAAGAAAAAGTCTAATGGCGTCAGATCAGGGAATCGCGCTGGCCATTCTATCGATCCTCGTCTCCCTATCCACCGATTTGGAAATATTCCGTTGAGGTACTGCCGGACATTAATTTGGTAATGGGGCGGTGCTCCATCTTGCTGAAACCATATCATATTCGCTGGAACTTGTGGGTTTGCTGGATCCGGATACAAAGTTGGCACGACATTATTTTGGAGCAGTGCTAAATAATTATCGCCATTCAAATTGCCGTCAATGAAAAAGGGGCCTATGATATGATCCCTAACCATTCCTGCCCAAACATTAACCTTTTCAGGATATTGAGTATGTTCTTCGCTGATCCAGTGAGGATTTTCCCTAGACCAATAGCGGCAATTTTGACGATTTACATGACCGTGAAGTGTAAAGGTGCACTCATCCGAAAACAAAACATGTTCTAATTGAATAACATTGGTATCTAACATAGCCATCATTTGTTCACAAAAATAAGTTCTCCTATCATAATCGTCTTCCATGAGCTCCTGAGTTGGTATCACTTTATAGGGATGCATTTTATTTTCTTTTAATGTTCGAATAATCGACGAATGGCTAATATCGAACATTGCGGCGGCTTGTCGACTAGAAATATGTGGGTTTTCCTCAAACTCAAGCATAATATCCAATTTAGTATCATCATTTATTGAATTGGCAGCTGCTTTTTTTATCTGCCTCACATGTCCAAGCTCGCGAAACTGCTTTTCTATTTTACTAATTGTCCCTTGGGATATATGCGGCAAATTTGGAAATTTTTCATGAAATAAGCGAGCAACTTCCACTTGTGTTCGTGTGTTATCTCCATAACCAATCATTTGTAGAATTGTTATTTTATGCATTTCTGTTAAATGAACCATTTTTCTGATATTAGGTATTATGCAGTTAACGAAATTCAAAAGACTATGACACTGACACTGACAACTATTGTCTTGCAAAGAAAAAGGCCAGGCATTTTACACAAAAGTAAACAAAACTTAAAAGTAAACAAAACTGGATCTTTTTGTTCCATATCAATAAAAAGGAACGCTAAAATGGTTTTTGCTTACATTCTTAATATGAAGACCTAAATGGTAAATAAGTATTGAGTGTGTTGTAGCGAATTTTTGTAATCAAATAAATAGTTCAGTAACCAGAGCCACTTTCATGAATAATAATAAATTCGAAATAAATAAAATAAAAATAAATTTGAAAACACTTAATATTGCCGAAATAGTTGAAGATAGGTATAGGACATTGAACATAAAATATGTTTAGAATCTCCTAAAGAATCCAAAAATTAAATAATATCCGGGGTGTTGCATTTGAAATAAGAAAGTTGGCATTGACCACTGTTACAGGACACACCCTGTATAAAAAGTTTTTATTGGAGAAAATGAGCAACTAAAAATACCAATCGACGGGTCCAAGCGTTTTTCCGAACACGCCCCCATTTATTTATTATCGAATTTATTCCATTTGGCTGATACACACTGTATATATATTATATATATATATATATATATATATATATATATACAGGGTGGCCCAACGAAAAGGTCCCACCCTTATTTATGACTTTCCTGGTATATTTTGGGAAAAACGCTTGGACACGTCAATTTTGATTTTTAGGGGGACGTCTTTTCATGTATGATTGTATAATACAGGGTATTCCAAAAATAAGATATCGCATTACACTTGACATTTTTAAATGGAAACCCCCAATTTTTTTTCTATTTTTGGATTCTCCAGGAAGTTTTTAGTAACTTTTGTATAATAGAGTTTATACCTATCTTCAACCATTTTGAAGTTATTTGAATAATTGAATAATATCAAGTATTGATAAATTAAATTCAAGAAAGGGTCAAAATAACGAAACTTTATTATCAAAACGGAAACATTGCAAGGGCTACTGCCCGGTTGTTTAATACGTTACATTCAGTCAAAAATATTAACCATAAGTATGTGGCTAAATTAATAAGAAAATTTGAAGCAACTAGATCTGTATCTAATATTCGCCGGAATCAGGAACACTAAACCATTTACAGTTTTACATTCACATTAAAATTTAAACAAAAATTAGTTACTTAGCTACAATGTGTCAAAAAGTCAATGTGGTAATAAATGTTGAAAGTGGTGTCCGTTTACCTCCATGCAATAATAAATATTTTGCTCAAATCTATTCCTAACATTTTCACACATTTCTGGAGTTATTTGTCTGCATTCCGCCGTGATCCGCTCCCGAAGATCTTGGATGGAGTCTGGCTTCGTACTAAAAACCTTACTTTTTATATGTCCCCAAAGAAAGTAATCTAAAGGACTCAAGTCCGGAGACCTTGGTGGCCACTCAATGGGGCCGCGCCGTCCGATCCACTGATTTGGGAAATGGGTGTCCAAAAACTGTCGTACTGGAGCTACATAGTGCGGTGGTGCACCATCTTGTTGGAAATGAAGAAAATTTTCATTATAATTAACCTCATTTTCTATTATTTCGGTTATTCGTGGCTCTATTGTATTTTCCAACATGTCCAAGTACAACTCCCCCGTCAAGTTTCCAGGAATAAAGAAAGGTCCTACAATATGATTTCCGAAAATGCCGGCCCAGACATTAATTTTTTGTGGGTATTGCGAATGTACCTCTCGAAACAAATGTGGATTCGAGTCGCTCCAATATCGACAATTATGTCTATTTACAGCACCATGTAAATAGAAGGTACATTCATCCGAAAAACAAATGTTAAATAACAAATTTGGGTTATTGTTCAAACGTTGTGTCATTAATTCGCAAAACTCCAACCTTCTATCATAATCGTCTTCATTAAGCTCATGGACAAGTTTAGTTTTGTACGGGTGAAATTTATAGGATTTCAAAATTCTTTGCACTGTTGAGCGTGTAAATCCTGAAGAAGTAGCCAGACCACGAGTACTTTGGGTGTTGTCAAGAGCCACGTGTCCCAAAACTGCTATTTCTCTGGCTTCATTTCTACTTGGACGATTTTCCTGATTCCGGCGAATATTAGATACAGATCCAGTTGCTTCAAATTTTCTTATTAATTTAGCCACATACTTATGGTTAATATTTTTGTCTGGATGTAACGCATTAAACAACCGGGCGGTAGCTCTTGCAATGCTTCCGTTTTGATAATACAGTTTCGTTATTTCGACCCTTTCTTGAATTGAATAAATCATTGCAAAATATTATAATAGAACTAGGCAACTTAACGATTTCAAATCAAAGATAAAGTTGTTCTATGATTTACGATGACATTGACGGATGCTAAATTTCTTGCTGGTATCGGTGATTATTATTTTTTTCCGTATTATCAGTACTAAATTAAATGAGGCGAATTTTATAAAAAAAATTAAAAAAACTTCAAAATGGTTGAAGATAGGTATAAACTCTATTATACAAAAGTTACTAAAAACTTCCTGGAGAATCCAAAAATAGAAAAAAAATTGGGGGTTTCCATTTAAAAATGTCAAGTGTAATGCGATATCTTATTTTTGGAACACCCTGTATTATACAATCATACATGAAAAGACGTCCCCCTAAAAATCAAAATTGACGTGTCCAAGCGTTTTTCCCAAAATATACCAGGAAAGTCATAAATAAGGGTGGGACCTTTTCGTTGGGCCACCCTGTATATATATATATATATAAATCGAAAAATAATATTTTATTCTATCTTTTTTTTTACTCTGTAAAGTCGGCTCCAAACTTTTTTGTTTAGTTATAACTAGAAAAATATTTTAAATTGTATCATATTTTACATGAGAAGTGGGAACGAGCTATCCCGATTTAAGATACTATCTCAGTGAATTAGAAAAATGGTGTTTAAAATCCAGTTATATTTTATTGTCGAAAGTTCTCCATAACCCTGCATAATAATTATAGGACACGCAAAATTGTAAATCTTGATATAAAAGTTTTCCAGTTTGATAAATAGTCATCCTTTATTAGAAAATGTTGTTCAGAATAAATTTCTTTATCTAAGATTTGAGATTAGAAAAGAATTCTTAAAAATGTTATAAAATTAGTTTTTTTATGGTACCAACGTTTAATATAAAAGACTGCAGGATTAGTAAGCTTATTAAAACCATCTATTTTTGGTACATGTATAGTTATTTTATAATTCTTGATTCCAATTGACAAGAAGAAAGAAACGATTATAATAATATATTACTTTAGAGATATACCTAAGAATCTAAGCTAATGCTAAGAAAACAACATCCCTCTCTATGCCAAACAGTATTTTTCCGAGTTTAGGGTACTCTTTGATCTCCTACAAAAATAAATGCGTCCTGCACCTAGTTCCGAAGAGACAAAACTGGATACTCAAGGATATTTAAAGAAATTAAAAATATTTTGAAAACCAATTAAATTCAAATTGAAAAACGTCTATTTTTACGTAAGTACAAGGCGAAGTCTAGCTTCTACAAGAGTGCTATTCTATACTTAACCTAGAGTACCTACTACTACCTATTTTAAGATACTTTGAAATCCTGTCAAATTTCCTTAGACCGAACACGAGTCTACAGCAAGTATTTTGCACTCTGTATACGTTGCTTTGTTGCATACTCCAAGCAGGGCCCTTAAATAAAATTACTATGGTTGAATAAAGATAGAACTTGATTCACATAATATTTTTCTAAGATTGAAATCTAAAATATCTTTTGGGGTAATTTAACTGATGGCTGAAAATGCAGGATATGATTTCTTAGCTTATTTAAGAAAGAAAAGTTCATATGAACATGCGTCCTAAACCTCTCAACTTTTGAGCTCCAGAGTGTTAAAGTTTTAAGAAAAAATTTCTTAACTTTCGTCCGACGCACTGTTTTCGCGTAAAAAAGTAAAAATTGTTTTCATGCACTTGTGGTATAACGAAATTATTTTAAACTGGTAGGCTGGTGCCCTGTTTTGTTTCTAAAATAATAACATTTGATCAATTACGTTGCGGTCTTATTTTGACAAGTATTCATAAAAGTTACAGTTTTTTACATTGTGAAAATTTCTTTAATCAATAATAAGAAGAAAATAAGTAACATATGTTAAGATTTACACATTCCGAGTTAGCAGATATGCATTTCACCTACGGACTTTCTGGCGGGAATGCGTTTATGGTTAGGCGGGTATATCAAGAGCGATATCCAGATCGTATCATTCCCGATGCCAGAATGTTTTCAAGAATACACAGAAGACTACATGAAACTGGGAGTCTTAGCATTGACAATAGTTCCAAAGGGGCCAATCGCACGGTGAGAATACCAGAATTAGAGGAAGCTTTTTTGAACACAATTGAGGAACATCCAGAAACAAGTACTAGAAAAATTGCGGTAATGCTAAATGTCTTTTAATTTTAAATTCTAAATTCTTAATTTTCTTATTTGGAAAATACTTGTTGACAATTTACTATACCCATATCATATTCAAAGGGTTCAAGCACTACTGCCGCGTGATTTTCAATTGCGTTTAAAATTCTGCCGATGGTTTTTAGAAAAACTTGCTGAAAATCCTTTATTTGATAACAAAATACTCTTTACTGATGAAGCTAATTTTTCCCGCAGTTCCATTCGAAATTTCCGTAATAAACATGTATGGGCAGAAGAATCCACACGCAATTACTGAGGCCCATAATCAGGAGCAGTTTTCCGTGAATGTGTGGGCTGGAATAGTTGGAGATTTCCTCATAGGACCGTTCTTCCTTCCAGGACGACTGGATCTACTATCCTACTGCCACTTTCTTGAAAACGATTTGCCAATTTTGCTCGGGGATGTACCTCTTTTATTAAGAGAAGAAATGTGGTACATGCATGATGGTGCTCCTGCACATTTTAGCATTTATGGTAGGGAATTTCTAAATGAGGCGTTTACCAATCGCTGGATAGAACGTGGAGGAACTCAATCTTGGCCTCCCAGGTCCCCTGATTCAAATAGTTTAGAATATTTTTTGTGGGGGCACCTCAAGTTTTTATACTACACCGGTTCAAACTGTAGAGGAACTAAGGCAAAAAAATTTACTTTCTTGCCAAACCCTAAGAAATACTCCTGGAATTTTTGTAAGGGTTCGCCAATCCATGAGAAATAGAATTGAAGCCTGTATTCTAGCAGAAGAAGGACATTTTCAACAATTGTTGGGATAATTAAATTAAATATTAGTTTATTTTATGCACAGAAGTTATTAAAACTTGTAAAATTCTTTTTTTTTTAGTTTTTATGCATTGCAAAATCGCTAAAATCTCATGTGGCAGTTTGTAGGTAAGATGTGTTTTTGTCTAATTTTTATTAAATTAAAGTCAATCGATTAAAATAGCCACTACTACAATTCAAGTTTAATACAAAAAATGTATTAGTAAGTATTATTTTGAGTATTGAGTCGAGAACGAATTTTTCATTACCATTAGATTTTAGAGATTTTGCCATGCATAAAGGATTTCAAAAATTTCCGGAAAAAGCAGTGCCGTACCACATTTTTTTAGAAAAATCTTCAGTCTACATCCCGTACGGACACCACTGGTAGAAATATTAAAAAATCTTCTACATCAAAAAATGCCTATTGGTGCTTAGTAGGTGCGTGCCGAATTTTATGAAAATACTAAACAGTATTAAAGTTACGATAAGAAAACGATTATTTTTTTTAAACTTTAACACCCTGTGGCTAAAAAGTTGAGAGGTTTAGGACGTATGTTCATATGGACCTTTCTTTCTTAAATAAGCTAAGAAATCATATCCTGCATTTTAAGCCGTCAATTAAATTACACCCTGTATAGAGAATTTTTAGTGCATTATACGATTTTTTTAATAGATATTTAACATGTTCTTTAAAGCAGAGTTCAGTATCAAAGATAAGACCTAGATTGTTGTATTTTGTGGTAAAGGATAAGATATTGTTATTTATAGAGGGTTGAAATTTTTTTAGCAAGAGAAGGCTAGTTTTTTTTGATATTGTGGGATTGAGAATACTCGTAAACTACTTCTGAGTCATCCTTTAAATGAGAAAATGCTTCTTGACATTCGTCAGTTTTGAACTCAGTATAGATTTGCGTGTCATCGGCGTAAACCATGCATCATCTGTTTAATATGAGTAAAGAGGTCTGCTGTGTATAATATAAACAGCAGAGGAGATAGTATTGAGCCCTGGGGTATACCCGATGTCACGCGTGTAGGCATCGAGTATATCCTATCAACGCATACTTTTTTTTTCTGGCGGTAAAATAGGATTCAAAAAAACTGAGCACGCCAGGACAACAACCAATATATTTTAGCTTTGCCAATAAAAGCGTGTGATTGACGGTGTCAAAAGCTTTAGAGTAGTCCAGCAGCATCAAGGCCGCCACTTTTTTATTATAAATTGCATTGCAGATGTCATCGCTAACATTTAAGAGCGCGGTTATGGTGCTATGGGTCTCTCTAAAGCCAGATCGACATTCAGGAGTTAGTTTATTATATTCTACAAAGTTACAAACCTGTCGATGAACTACCTTTTCTAAGATTATCGGTAGTATTGGGAGTATACTGATAGGTGGAAGGTCACCGCACTCTGTTGGATCACTTACATTAGCCAATGAATTAATTGTCGCTGTTCTCCAATGTTTTGGATAGTAGCTCTGTTCAAGACATTAATTTACTAAACTGCTGGAACTTCGAAGTGCACCAAGGAAATTCAAAATGAAATATTTTCAATACGGATGAAGATTTTGAGTTGTGGTTTTCGGCTTTTGTTTGATCAATACCCATAGTATACAGCCCTATAAGGGCAGCCTCAGGACACCATAGCAACTGTCTTATACATGGTGTTATATAAGACCCTATATTTTTTTTAAAAGTTTGTTCGACCAGAATTCTTATTATCGAAGATTTCTTTTTCTCTTTGTGCAACCAAAATAATCTAGAGCTAGGTACGAAAAAACAATTTCTAGCGATTTTGAAATTTTTTCTTCGTTTCCGACATACGGGTTTTTTCGAAAAATTCATTTTTTAAAATAATCTGCTGAACAATGTTGGCACCCTTAAATTTTCCAACATAAATATTGGATACAGGGTACACCAAAAACTAAGAGGTGGACGTTAAATTGTGATTTTTTGGGTTTGTTTTTTTTTTCAATCGTAAATTCGATGTTGCTTCTAATACCAGTTTTAGTAATAATGGATATTTTTACCGAAACAGTTTTTTTACCTTTGAAATTTGCTCTAGTTCTTTCAGATATTGCCTTTAATTTAAAAGAGATTTTTTAATAAAAACTGAAAAATGGCCTTTTATTATCCATATAACTCTCTTTTTCCCAAAAAAAGTACAGCACATGTTATTTTTGTTCATACTGACTTACTTAAATTGTTTATCCATCGTTTCGAATTAACTGAGGATATGTCCCAAAAATACAGTGGGTAACAAAGGTCAATACTTAAGGGTACCAACCCTGTTCATAATCTGATAGACCATACTGGCTCGGATTGCCATAATTTGGTCAGCAGACCATTTTAAAAAAAAATAAATCTAAAAACCCTATATGTCGGAAAGGAAGAAAAAAATCAAAACCGGTGGCTTTTTTGTACCTAGCTCTAGATTGTTTTATTTTTATTTTATAAAATTTACGGGTAACCCCCTTTTATACAAATTGTTTACAGTAAAAATGTGTATATCAAACTTAAATATGTATATACATATTAAACTAAAACAGAGACCCTAGAACGTGTAATATTAGTAAATATCGAATCATAATAACTGAGATACAATGATTTTCTTAAAACCCGAAAGACTGCAATTAAATATGTCAATTCTAGAGCCGATCGAATTAAGCAACTTTAAAGTTACATGCAGTCCTATTTTACATAACAAATGTCGTGAATCAATCATTCCGTTCAGAAGTTTGTACACAAAGCACGCATCAAACATGCAACGCCTACTTTCCAGCGGACTTAAGTTTAGTGAATTCAGTATGTCGACTTTGAGGTAGTCAGTCATGCTAATACCCATCCTAAATGCCATAAATCTAAGAAAACGGTGTTGAGGCTTTTTAATGTGGTCTTTGTGGCTTTGATAAAAAGGTGATCAAATAACCATATTCAGCACACGATCTAACGAGGGAGCAATACACCACCATTGTAGTCCGAACCGAGAATGCATCACAATTTCTCAACACAAATCTCAACATTCGCGTACTCTTCAGACTCACCCCAGATGCATGCTCATTGAAAGTTAGCCTTTCGTCAAATACAACTCCCAAGTCTTTAATGGTCTCGGAGTAAGACAGATTAATGGCATATTAATGGAGTAAACTGTTGGGAATCTTTGTTTGGAACGAAAAAAACTAATATGAAAGCACTTTCCAACATTCAGATATAAGTGGTTATCTTGTGTCCACCGCGAAAGAGAGTCCAGATTATGTTGGAACTCACATGCGTCCCCCTCCTATTTGATAACATTAAATATCTTTACATCGTGCGTTAACATGAGACACCGCGTGTGTTGCAGAATTTCAGCAATATCATTGACGAATAGAATAAACAGGAGTGGGGCGCAGTGGGAGCCTTGGGGAACACCTGACGTTACCTCAATAGTTGAGGATATATCGTTACTTACCTTCACGGCCTGAGTTCTGCTTGTGAGAAAGCTCTCCAGCCATTCAATTAGGTGCTCAGAAAAACCCATAGCCTTCAACTTGGCCAGAAGAATTTTAAAGTTTACCCTGTCAAAGGCCTTGGGTGTAGACAGCATCAACCTGTTCACCCCTCTCCAAGGCAATCTGGTAGATTGCTAAATTATCAGTGGTTGATTTAGCCTTGCAGAAATCAAATTGGCTATTATGAACCATCCCTTTACAGTTGTAGCTAAGCTGGTCAAAAACTAGGCTGTCATATAGTTTAGGGATTGCGGACTGAATGCACACCCCACTGTAATTATCAACATCATCAGCATCTCCAGATTTTAAAATTGGGGTTTTGGAAATGTACACAATACATAGTGATTTATTAAAAATCATCTGAAGGGTTTTGTTATTGTAAAGAGACATTTTTTAGAAAGGTATTGGGAATTTGGTCGGGTCCACAATTGTTTTTAAATGGCAAGCTCTCAATCTTGGCAAAAATCTCAGAGACCTTAAACGATCTCATCTGTTGTTTTTATAGGGATCACATGGAAAGGCGGGTATTTGACAATCAGAATGATCATATACACTAGAAAAATGTTTGGCAAACAACTCAACAATCTCGCCACTGCTATGAGCCACATTTTCCCCTAGATGCATGCTGTTGGGTAGGGCGTTACCACTTACATGCTTCCAAACGAATTTAGGATTGTTCATTAAAGACCTCTCCGTCTTATCTAGAAAAGATGCATAACCGTTGCACCGTTTAGACCCAGCCTTACATGCAGCTCGTAAATTAGAAAAAATAATATAATCGTTATGGCTTTTACTTTGCATATATTTCCTATGAGCTTCCTTCTTTCTACAGACAAGGTTTTTAAGATCTGAGTCGAACCATTTGGCAAAAGTGGTACTTTTAACTCGGGGCCGAGCCACATGACACTGAATAATTAATTAATAATTTGATAAAATATATTCAAAGATTCTTCCACACTTGCACCCTCAAAACAGTCAGTCCAATCACAAGAGGCCAAAAAAATATTAATTAATAGCATTGTAATCAGCGTTAACAAAATTGTAATAAGTAAGATCAAGCTCTAGAATATCATACCTGGCTAGCAGTTCCAAACAATAAGCAGATTGATGTACACTTTCTGGCAACAAGATATTCCTAGCATGATTGACTTGATATAAATTTAAAAATGCAAATGCTTCAGCTATATTCTGGGTTATCTTGGTTGTAACAAAGAGAAAAAGAAATCTTTAACAGTTAGAATCCTGGTAGAATAAACTTTTCAAAAATGACAGCGTCTTATGTAACTCCTGAATAATGCAATAGAGTCCTGAGGCGGTCCTTATCATCGGGCTGCATACTTTAGGAATTGGTCAAACGAAGGTCAAAAACCGTAACTCAACTACCCTATGTACATCTTCCAACCTAGCCACTCTAAAATTAAATGGTGAAAAATTCTGATGCCTATATGTTGTGCAGAAATGTATTGCATTTTTACAATGGTTAGAATGATCATTAACAAAATTTGAAAAATAGGTATTAATAGTTTCACAGTTTTTTAGATTATTAGGGATACCCCCGTGCCCGTACAATGTAATGGCTAGAGTTATTAAACCGTTCTAGCCGTCTTTAGCATTAGTAAATGCAAACCGTCTCTTCAAAAACTTTTTTTTCTCTTTTCATATTGCTAACAGTGTAAAATGTTCGATTGTTTTTTTAAGCTTTCCAATCTTCTTCCGATTTGGTGTTTTTATATTTTGAAAGTGTTCTTTTATCATAATTTTAATAACTTCTTTAAGCCGGGTGCTTTGAGTTTACTCACTTTAATAACTCTATAGGGTATATGGTAATCAAATATATTAAGTAAACTATAATTTAAAAAACCAACTTTATCATCAATATTTTGTAGGTGAAGAAAATAATCCCAGTCAACCCGAAGTAAGACCCTATCCAAAAGTTATAGATTGAGATTTTTAAAGTCACGTAAGGTTAAAAATTGTGGGTCTTTCTTAGTCTCTTTAATTTTTAGCTCGCAAAATACCATGCAATGATCTGCATTGATAACTCCGGATTCAGAAATAATATCATCATCATTAACATAGATTGGGTCTAATAAAGATGCGCTTGTTTGAGTAATTATTATTTAAATTAATTAATTAAATGTATTGAATGGTATTAAAAATGTATTGAAAGGTATTTAAGAGGGAGGTGTGCCATATTGAAAAATTTGCGCGCCCCTCGGGACTATCACATTTTTTAATAATGTACTGTCAGTTATTGCAAATAAATTTATTATTAATATTATAATTATATTCTTTTTCTTTTCAGATATTTTATGATCTAGTTCGACAAATTAATAAAAAATCACCGGAGAAGAAACCAAAACCGAAAAAGAAACCGCTCTGTGCGCTTCTGTAAAATAACTTCGCTTGGAACCAAAAAGTACATTATAAAAAAATTTCAAGAATTATAAAGACTTTAAAGGTGCAAAAGTGTAGAGGCGTGAGGCAAGTGCGGACTCGCGGTGCAACAAATACAGTTAAGATTTTTGGATTAAGCATAGCCCTATATAAATGTTCTTTTCAAATTTGTCGATTGAGCTATTATCTCCGTCATTTTCCAAAGTTGAGGTTGTTAATTAGCTGCAATTTTAGTGATAGGGTATATAAAAATACTGCCAATTTGTGGTGTCAAATAGAAATAGATCTTTAAGGGCTCACAGCGAGTACCTTAGATTTCAGAATACTATTACGATAGGACAATATTTTACTAGCAAGAGAAGTCCTTGCCTACAAAATCGCAGTTACTTCAACTACGTCTCCCTTGTAAAGTCTGGGTGATAGCTGGAAATTTGCTCAGGCTTTACTCTCATAGGATTCATCACTGCTTATAAACAATGTTTAGATTAAAACTAATTTTATGTCAGTAGAGCGGTGGGGTAACGTTATTTCTACAACAATAAATGTAGATTGTGACCTTTTTGTCATTGTGATAGTAATCCCCTTGGTGCTTTATCTAGCTGGTATTCTTTATGGTCTGAATAATTGAGGGACTAAAAATTTCTCCCACTAGTTGTTCAGAAACTTTAAATTTTAACTTAATCTTACCAAAACACAAAGTTTTATGTTAGCGGTTTAGATGTACTCTAAAAATTCAATGCGTTAAGTCTTCCATTCATAACGGTTAAAATACGTAGAACTGTAACTATCTAAAATTCTGATCAAGCTTCTATAAGCAGTGGTGTTAAGGTAGCCGTTAATTTGACAATATAATATTCGTACCACTATGGTGTTTTTTCTTATCTCTTAAGTTCTGAGTTACGAAAGCAGATTTATTCACAGGGTGTAAGCGATTAGAGATCGAAAAATGATTTAACAGCATAGAGATTGCTAATTAATAAACTTTCTGAATTTATTTTTAACTAATGAGAGAGAAAATATTCGGCTATGTGTTATTTGTACAGGGTGGTTGGTTTGTTATAAAATAGTTTCATTAAATGCTCTTTCTTCTTTCAAAAATATTTGGTGGTTATAGTTTGTTAGACAAGTAGTTTTGTAATCACGATTTATAAACGGTATTTGAAATACAGTACAATCTCGATACCGTGAACACAAAAAATCCCGAGGCGTTCATTTTAGGTGGTATTGTTCATACTAATGAAGGTTGTCAGCATTTAAATATAGCAATATTTATACTGCATATTGTGAGCCCCAAAACTTACATAACTAATTTTTTGCAGAAAAAAGGAAGTTATTTTGGATTGTTTTTGCTTGATAGAGAGATAGAACGGCTTTTTTATGTATGTTCTTGGGAGTTATGACATCACTAATGTTCAAATTGTTCCGCTTAGCTCATTCTGTTGCAAACTTAAGGGCTTTAACTACCTCCAAATGTGTAATTTTCATATCGGACTCTTGATTTCACAATCGCTTTCATGAGATTTGCATCTTTGTTCCATTCTTCGAGGTGCTGGGTGTGTATTCCGTCTATGTAGGAGAGTGATTGTTTCTTCGAAAATAATATCGACAACCCTATTTTTGCCTAGCCGCTGTTGTAAAACAGAGAGGGGCAAGTCGTCTTCATCCACTATTTCTTGATCAGTTTCTAGGTTGGCGTTTACCATAATATTCTTTTTGCATTTTGTAATGATTTCTGGGGTTAACTAGTTCTATGCAACTACTAATTGCATAATAGCATGTCTGAATGTACTTTCTTAAGAGCGATTCCTACTGAGTCATCACTAGTGACAATAGAACTCAGAAGGATGTTTCTATAGTAAAGTTTAGTAAGTCTGAGTCTGTGGGCATAAAAATCACGAAATTTTTTTCATCCCTGGTTCTCAATTTTTCAGCCGATGGATGAGACGGTACATTATCTAACAGTAGAACGACTTTTTCTGGGAGGTTTGGGTCGTCAAAAAGCTCGTAACCTGAAATAAAGAGGACTATCAAAGTACCCAGTTAGTACAAAACATCTTGTTGAATTTATGTAACGTTCTTTTTTTTATCAAAATTATAACGTTTTCAAGAAAACCCTTTCACACTAATAATGTTAAAAATAAATGTTCTTTTAAAGGATTTTCCTAACATCCCCAGATTAACAATCCTGATGCACCTATGCGACGTTTAAATTCATTTACTTTCATTATTCCATTACTCTTTCTACAGACGACAGGTTCACGTTGCGCCATTTTATCTCTATTCATCTAGAGTAATTAGAGTGTTTAGACAAACCCCACGCTTCTTTAGTGTTTAATTATAATAAGGTAAGTAGATAAACTAGATGAGATAATTATATCTGGGAGGCAAAAGAGCACTTTAAAGAATGTAGTATTAAAAGAAATTCAAACATTCGTCATAACAATAAAACTCGCTCACCTTTTAATACCTCAAATATTAACAATATTATCCATTCCACTAAGATATGATAAAATTATTTTTTTTACACTTAAAACTCCCCTTTCTGCTATTCTAGGAATTCTGAATGTTTAAAATTTTACAGGAAAATGCAAAAATATATTGGAGTATAAAATATAATAGTTGATTTCAGCACATCCTTTTTCAGGCAGCCCTGAATAATGTTTGTTTATTTAATAATACACGGATTACGTTCATTCATGCATACGTTATACTTTTACTTGATGGTTTATGTTGATTGTCTATTACCATATGTAGTGGTAGGGGAATATTAAATTTATGTAAACAAAATTAAAATTGCTTTAAATATTTAAAGTGAGTTCACGAAACAAAATTTAGTAATTTTCTTTATCTTTAGTAATAAGAACTAGTTGAAGCTTACCTAGTGGACAAATTGCTGGAAAAACCAGTTTTTGAACAATTCACTTGTCATCCATGCATTCTTAGTGTTTCTATACACAAAGGGATTATTGAAATTCTTAAAACATCTCGGATTTTTGGCTTCTCCGATGACTAACGTGATTTTACAATCTTAAGGCCAGGAGCTATTTTTTCAGGTAAGGCGACAAATGTTTGATTAGATAACAACTGCCAGTACAACCCAGTTTAATCAGTGTTGTACAGCTAGTGTTCATTCATCGTACGAGTTCGGGTTGGCTTGAAAGTTTTTCTCCACTTATCTTTAAGAATCTCACTCCGGGAGGTTCTTTAAAGCGCTGCATCACTTGCTTTAAAATTAACAACATTTATCTCTTAAGCTTGATCATCTCTCCAGAAGCTGCATTTTCATTTTCGGCAATTAAGCCTTTTTCAAGGTGCATTTTTGAGTTGTTTTTGTTGTATTACTAACTCTCACAAGAATTTGTTTTTTTTTTTTTCGTTTTTAATTAAACAAACTGTGGACTTGGATAGTATTGCCATTGCCTTTGCTAGTATAGTCACGCCCACACCTTTATTAATGTCTTCTGTAATTTGTGCTTTTTTGATAAGAGACAGACATTTCGATTTTCCTTTCACTTTTATCATTTCAGAACAAATACTTTACACAACCACAAAAACCAAACTAAAGTTCACTCAAAACACTAATAATGTCAGCCTTTAAGACCAGAATACTGTTAACTGTTAACGGACGTTGTGGAGTGGAATATGTAAACAAGAGTTTATTTCTTCTTATGAATTACACTTCATACCAGCGAGATTGTACGTCGTTCATACTAGAGAATAGTCTTTGTAAAAAATGTCGTGTTCATACTACTGAGTTATTCATATTAGCGCGATTGTACTGTATCATAAGTCCGCTTCTTCACAGAAATGTATCCCAACAACATGGACAAAATTGTATGACCAATTTGGAAGGAATATCGACAAATTGAAATACCACAAAATATTTAAAAAAATAGCCTGAGATAAATAAATGCTACTTAAGACATGGTTTTATATATTTACGCAATTTAGAGTGTTACTGTAATTCCCAAATATCCTTAATATGCATGCGAGTTTAAAATATTTTGTATACACACAATTACTGTAAATGTTAATACATTGAAATTTGAATTGCCTCAAAACCAACTCACCCTGTACATAGTAGGTGCCTATGTATAAAAATAATTGTTCTGTATTTTTGTCTAAATATCTTTGAATTCACTTAGATTTTAAATTCACAACACTTTATATATGTATTTGGATATAAAAATGAGTTTATTTTATGTATTTATAACAAATATTGGAATTTTATATTAAGTATGAATAGTTATCAATTGCGTTTGTATAAATGATTCTGTCTTTTTATAATGGCTTATTAAATAAATGTCTAAATGTTTTGTTATTGATACTAACTGAAGGAAATTCCGTCATTAATACGTACATAGTATCTGGCAATAAAATAGTTTTGACAGCAAATTATCGAAATAAATATTTATAGTAGCAAGGTTATTGTGGAACAGTCTTTTTTGTTATTTCGCTAGTAGGTTTACGTAAATAATCTCCAAATCTTTTGGATCTGTGTCACCATTAGGTATGGGCAAATTCGATTACGTTTTTTAAAAAAATCGATTTATCAATTTTTCGATTAACCGATTTTTCGATTAATCTGTTTTTCGATATAATTAAATATTGAATTTTTAAATGATAAAAATCTCGATTTGAGGAAAAAATTATTTAATAAACAAATTGTTTAGTTGTTGATATACGATTACGAAAATATTCGAATAATCAATTTTTTTTATCAATTTTCAATAATTGATTAATTATAAATATCGATTAATCGGAAAAATTGATTAACCGAAAAGAAATGATTTGCAATAATGCAAATATGGCCGAACAAAATGGCGGCCTAGTGAAATGTTAAAAAATTGTTACTAATAAAACTACTTATCCATTTAACCTGAGATGTTGCACAAAACTGAAGTATTAATTATCTGGACAAATTTTAGTTCGATCCAGATGGCTAAACAAAATGGCTATTTATTAAATTCAAATTTTGTGCAAGAATTAAGTGTGATATAGAGATGAAAATAAAATGTTTCTGATCGTGAAAAAAAATCCCCCTCTAATGTTTTACATAGATTCAAGTTTTAGGGTTTCTACATTCTTTTTTTTCTCAATTCTGTTGGTTTATCTGCCTGTCTATCAATTTGAAGCATATGCTAAAAGACTACTTACCCAATTGACTTCAAATTTTGGTCCAAAATTAAAGGTTTTATGGGGATGACCTGGTAACATTTTGATAAATATACAATTACCTCAAATTTTGCACAAAAATCATGTGTTACATAAAAATAAACTGGTTAACATTTTGATACGATTCCAAAATGTCGGCCTAATAAAATAGTTAAAAAATTCAGCCTGAAAAAAACCACTTATTAGATTAATTGCAAATTTTGTGCAAGCATTAAGTGTGATATAGACATAGAAAAATTCTGGTACGAATTCAAAATGGCGACCAAATAAAAAAATCGACGTAAACAAATTTCTTATTCAGTCGACTTCTAATTTTTCACAAAAATTATATGTAATATAGAAATAAACCATTATTATGTCTATGGAATACACTGATACAAATTCAACATGACGGAACAAAATGGCGATCTAAAAAAATCTGTGAAAACTACTTTTTTTTTTAAATTATGTCCAAAAATCAAGTGTTGTGTAGGTAGAAATTGGTAAAATATTGGTAGAGATTCAATACGGGCGAACAATACGAATGTTTAAAATGAAAGTATATATATATATATATATATATATATATATATATATATATATATATATATATATATATATATATATATATATGTTACTAAATGACTATATGCGGGTCACACTTCACTAGTACTAAGGAAAAGAAAGATAACGAGCCCAGTTTCGGATAAAGGAAATTTACCGGTTTTTTTAAGGTTACAATACGAAACAGAACTTTGCAATGGTATAATTAATTAAAATACAAATATATTTTTTAAGATTTACGTTATTTTAGAAAAGGTTATTTACAACACTATTTGTACAAAAATCGTTTTAAATTCATAACTTACGTGCAAATTGTACGTCAATACAATTATTTTTTCACATTTTTGGGAAACATCTTGTTTATATTCGTTTAGGTTTAGGTTAGTTAGGTTTTTTTGGTTGATTATAAGGAAATATAATTTTAATTGATTACGCTGAGAAGTGGTATTGCTACTGACAGAATCGACTGGTCTTATCAGTCAGAAATTCTTTGTCTGGGTTTTTTTAGTTGGATGTATAAAGCAAAATAAATATAGGAATATAGATATAGTGGAATATACACTGTTGGACATATCTAAACTGGCATTTTCCAAACGACTTGTCGAGGTGGGGTTTGCGACATCTTTTAGGAAATTTAATGGGCAATATTTTCGTATTTCACCTGGAAAATGGAGGGTGAAAAATAAAGGCGTCGCAAAAAATTTCATTTTATGGAAACATTAACGACAGGCATTTTTTTTTTTTGAAAAATGTTATTAACAATGTAATCTACAGGCAAATAAAGTTTCTCTTCTACATGTTTCCATGATATGAAATTTGGCTTTTTTGCAACGGCCTTATTTTCCACTCTGTTTATACCCCTTCCAGGAGAACTATGCAAATGGCTTTCAAAGACAATGTTGTCTATAAAATTTACCAAAAGATGTCACAAACCTCACCTCGAAATGTTAGTTCGATTAGAACATACACGAGTTTAAATTGACCAAAAAATTGTAGATAATTTTAGATTTCATTAAACAGCTGACTGCGCTGAAGGAGATGATGCTTCACTTCACATTTTCACACATCATGTCAGTGGTTTCTCGGGCACGAATGGTTATATGTGTTTACTATTGTCATTGCGAAAATATCACGCAACAGGGAGTTTCTTGTTATTTTAATTGTCTAAAAGGTCTTTTCATTTATTCAGGCTTTTCTGCGTCAGGATACACAGGGAAATTTCAGGGAATTCAGAAACCGTCAGGGAAAGTGATAATTTTTAATTAAAGTCAGTAAAAAATGACAATTTTTGTCCATTGTCAGGGAAAATGCGAAATGTCGTTTATTAAATGTTATTTTGTTATATAAAATTATTGGGTGCGGCAAGATATAGCCAGCCCTGGAATATTATTATAATTTTGTTTTTTTTTTGACAACTCAAAATGTGTTGTTTGTTTTTATTATTTTAACGTCTTCTTTCCGTCAGTGACAAATCTGAACGGGACCTACAGCTTAACCTGGGTTCCGAATCACGGTCCTCGGTTACTCTGGATCGCCGGCCCACACCCCACCCTTGAGCTGTAAACTCTCTGACTGACAAGTGTGTATCTGCTAAATGTAAGTGCAACAACCACTATCCACCCATATTCGGTGTGAATAGAGTGGCGCATGAACTAGATACATTTTACAGTTGTCTGTGTTGGATTTTATTACCACTAATATTGGCTGCAGACTTAAAAGTCGTGTATCCACCTAGGATTCTCACCCACGCTATGCCAATTCCGTTCGGCCACCGGCTAGCTAACTGTCAAAAGCAAAGTTTATATCAAAGTAGAAAGATAATAATTTTCTTGTAGAGCGTTCGATGATTTTAGTTCGACGCGCTTTTAGGAGAGTATAACCCGGTCGAAGGGCTCCATACGAAGAAGCAATTCGGCATTCAGCGAATGCGTTTTTACGGACTGGTACAGTAAGTGATGTATTTATAACAAATATTGGAATTTTATATTATGTATGAATACTTATCAATTGCGTTTGTATAAATGATTCTGTCTTTTTATAATGGCTTATTAAATAAATGTCTAAATGTTTTGTTATTGATACTAATTGAAGGAAATTCCGTCATTAATACGTACATAGTATCTGGCAATAAAATAGTTTTGACAGCAAATTATCGAAATAAATATTTATAGTAGCAAGGTTATTGTGGAACAGTCTTTTTTGTTATTTCGCTAGTAGGTTTACGTAAATAATCTCCAAATCTTTTGGATCTGTGTCACCATTAGGTAAGGGCAAATTCGATTACGTTTTTTAAAAAAATCGATTTATCAATTTTTCGATTAACCGATTTTTCGATTAATCTGTTTTTCGATATAATTAAATATTGAATTTTAATGCGAATGCGTTTTTACGGACTGGTACAGTAAGTGATGTAAAACAAAAGTCCTCGTTTTGGTCGTTCAAACGAAAATATTGTGGTTGTTCGGTCTGATGTTCAGACTAAAACCAAAAACTTCCAATTATTCGTTCGGAGGATATTGGCAGTAGCTACGTCTCCGCAATGCGGGGGGGGGGGGCACGGAAGCTAGGAACAGAGCTATAATGTGTAATGGAGCATCAGGAAATGTGTGAATGATTTTTTAGTCATTACTTATTTTCTGTCGTTAATATAAGGGGCTCTTTGTTGAAACTGCATATTGTGCACCAAACAACGGCTTTTTGATTAAATTCTATGTTCTCTTAAATAAAAACAGTGGATTGCTGTTCCCAAAAAGGGTCATTTTGCTGATTAACACTATCAGAAACGCATAAATTTGCTTCATCGGTCCTATTAAACTTGTTCTGCTTTCACTAAATTACAATTTATTCACGCTCTTGAGGCGAATACCGCTCCATGACACACTTCTCTTTTTATCTACTTTGACATATAACTTCTGATGGTTTCCATCTCTAGATACTAGGAATTTTTTTATTCTTAAACATCGGCACGAGTTTTGTTGGCACAAAAAAAATGTGTTTTAAAAAGCGGCTTGCGTTTAGGTTAGCCCTGGTTAGGTTCTTTTTTTTTGGGATAATGTAAAAAAGCGTATTTATATTAAAAAAAGGATTTTCAAACGAAAGACTCTGCAAGCGGCGGGAATCGAGCTGATTTTTAAAAATAAAAAATGTGCATACGCTAAGCCCCCAGCGTAATTTCTAAACCTAGTAGACTTGTTAAAGTGAAGGCTGCTATTGGTCAGGAATCCCTGTAGTTGTTGATACAACATTTAAAACATTAATGACGAAACTAGAGGTTTTAGTTTTTTTTTTTAAATAAGTCATTTAACTTGTCTAGAAATAAACATACTCTATTGTCCATCCAGCTAAATTGATGGTCTTGACATTTACCAGTCCAGTAGGTTTGGAAATAAAGCGAGCAGCCACCATCACAAGATGTTGAATCCCATAGGATATCATTGGGAGCCCGCCAATCGCACGACTTTAACACGGACCCTTTTACCGGGACATATCTACCTAATAACATAGGATTTGTTAAAAAAAAATGATTTTAATATAAACTCGGAATTTTGTTGGCGCGCTGCCCGCGTTTTCTTTACAGTAACTTTAACCAATGTTAGTTTTGCATTTTTATTAATTTTGTTTTTGTCATTGTCATTGTTTCGTAGTCTCCACCATGCCACCGGACCTTGAAACCAATACAGCTCCCGCCAGTTACAACCTAATGATACGCGTGGAGGACACTCAGGACTAGGGATGCACCATACGATCCGATATTCTAGGATATCGATGCTATTTTGTCTCGATATTTTTAAAACGATACGTGCTATGTATCGAGACAATTCGTTCTATAATATTTAGCTAATATATTAGTAGTGGCGTCATCTGGCGTAAAATACATATTTTAGCAGGGTATTAAAAATTTTAAAATTAAGTTGCAATTTATTATAGATTTCTAGAAGTTACACATACCCAGAATCTTGAAATTACAGTTAATAGCGGAAAGGTCAGATTGGTGATTAACGGATAGCGGTGACAGCGACAATTAAGTTGACATTTGGGAATATTGCGAATCATCTATATACATATTTTGTTTTGATAAAATTACTAAGTGAATAAATTTAAACTCTTTTCTTTTTAGATTATCGACATTTAAAATTTCAGATTTTACCGATCTTTAAAACGCTCTAAAATGAGGGGAAAAGTTGCTGTTTGAAGTTTCCTGTTCTATTATTCAATAATGGCTTAAATTTTTTGTTTAACCATAAAAAATAAATTGGATATAAACATGGTTGCAAAAAAACATTGCAAAAATTCTAAATTTATGTAAAATAAAAAACATTTGGTATTATCTTATGTCAAAGAATATCTTCTGGTATAAGTATTCGGCTTGCCTCCTTTAAAATCAAGGAGGTTCAATTATTTTGGATTTCTTAAAAATAATTAATTTAATGATCTCTAAATTTCTAAAGGTGGATTTATACAAGAAATAAAATAATATAAAATCTGAAATAAAATAAGAATATCAATGCATGCAATTCCTATAAGGCGTATATTGCGAAATAAAATAAGAGATGGCCAACTTTCATTTTACTCTATTTTATTATATTTCGAAAGTACGCCTGCGCATTGCATCTTGGACATGTGATAATATTTCTTATTTTATTTTATCTATAAACCTACCTTAACTTTTATTTATAAAATTATGATACTCCGGATCGTAAATGTATCGATATTTCGAGTAACGGTTCTTTTTAATATTATTTCTTCCTGTACCGATACTTTAATCATTGATCTGAAATATCGATACTTACCTACGGATCGTTCATCCCTACTCAGGACTGGTGTAAGCTAGATTTTAGTTTCTGATACAGTTCAAAATGAAAGTTAAATCCTGAGACTTGATTGATTGCTGGTGGCGAGAGGCGGAATATAAAAAATTTTATTCGAAAGTTCAAAATGAACTTTTTAGGTCGTCGGTAGGATACTTGGCGATATGTGTTCGAATACGCGTTCAAGCGAATGCCTTTTAAGTTTTTTTTTAAACAAAATTTATAATTAATAAAAATGTAGATTAGGTTAGGTTAGGGTTGGTTAGGCTTGCTGTAAAGAAAGCGCGCCAACACGATTGCGAGTCTAAAAAAAACAACTGTAACAGAAACTGAAATCTCGCCTAGTGTAATCCGCGCGAATCACTTCCATGACATAGGGATGGGTGCAAGATATTGACGTTACAAAAATATCGATTTTTTAAATTATATTTTATGGTATTACAACGCAATCTCAGTCGTTTAATTACCTTTTAATAGTATAAAGCCGTTGGTTTTAATATGGCTTTGGGAGCGAGCGGTTCCCCCCCTGGCCGCCCCACTACAGTAGACTTCCTACGGTTCGTCGTTTGTTTGGGTGGCGTATGAACAAGTCCTGTTTAATGTTTGGGCCGACGATCTTTTAACAGAACTTATAATTAATAAAAATGCGGGTTAGGACCGATTAGGTTAGCTGTAAAGGAAGTGCTCGCTACCGCGTCAACAAAATTTTGAGCCTAAATTAAAATGGGATTTTTTTAACAATTTTTTACCTTTAGGTGAATCTGTCCCATTAGCATTAAGTTAGTCCAAGCTAAAAAATAAAGCTATAAACCTTCATTAAAAACCATAAAATCACACCTCAAAAAATCGAAAAGTATTGAAGGTCTTGTTACCACGCCTTCAACGTTTTGCTGGCGCCACCAGGTTCGTGTATGACGAGGCGATCGTGGGAAGAAGGTTGCCTACATTAGCGACCTTTCGCCCAGACAGGTTTATTTCCGCTGAGTTTAAGAAAGTTTTTGTTGGTTATTCAGTATGGGCTTTATACGGCCTATAAAGCCCATGCTGAACATACGATACTTGGGTTTGGAGGCAGCGTATATGAGTTTGAATCCCCGTTCAGACGTGTGGCTTTTTTTAAATTGTTTTGAAACCGGGTATGTACTTTTCAGCAAGTAGGAAATAGTTTTCTATATTTTCCACATCGTAGAAAACCTCTATCTGTAAACAAATTTGAGGTTCAAGATTATATTACTTTTAATTACTCAAAATAAATAGCATCCGTTCATTTCATTACTAATAACTTAAAATAGAGATACCAGTAAAATAGAAATTTAGGTGTAATAGCCGTCATAATCCATAAATAGTTAATGTTTTACTCAATCTTTTATACGTTGAATCGGTGGCAAAGTGATTTTTCCGCAAATTCGAATAAGATAAAACTAATTTTTTACGTTTTGAAAAGTATAATCCTGCTTAGTTAAAATAAAATAAAATAATATAAAAATATGATAAAAATTAGGCTATTTGTATACTTGATGCGCGAGGTATTTTACTTTGCTAGAAAACCTTCATTCTTCTGCACGCATATCAAACAATATACGGTCTTCTATCCATCAAGAGTATCTCAGGTTTCCTATCGTCCTAACCGTAGGCATCAAAACATTATGACCCTAGATCTAACCACGGCATGGCGAACAATCGACCAATCAAATTCGATGTTCTGTTTTCAGGGTCATAATGTTATTGTACTCGAGATCGAGGGTCAGAATGTTTTTATGACCAATCAAATTCGATGTTCTGTTTTCAGGGTCATAATGTTATTGTACGCCAGATCGAGCGTCAGAATGTTTTTATGAACTATTAGCATCAAACAGTATATATTATATTAGGTTTGGAATACCTGATGTTAAACAATATTTTATAAAATTAAAAGAGAAAAATTATAAGATACAAGTTTTTATTAAACCATGTAAAAAACGTATTTATTATTAAAGACAAAAGAGAAATATTAATTTTCAATGTGCAGAGCCATGTTTAACAGCATTAGGAAGATTTACTCTGCCAAGTTGTGTCGCCTTTTTGGCCTTTTCTTTAAGGGTTCACATTGTGCTGGGCGACCTAAATGAGCTCTTTTGCATCACCTTTCGGTTGTATATTTTCGCCAAAAGTCAGTTGAGCCATTAAATACATTGATTCAGTGGCGGCTCCTCCATTAGGTCAAACGTCAATGACCCCCCAATAAATATTTCCAAACAGAAACAAATAAATAAAATAATACTAATTTATATTTTTTCAATTTTTTTTTTAATTTGGAAATTCCCTCTATTATTCTTAGCGTATAAACTCGTTGACAGTTCTCTTAATTCCGCGACATACTATCCATGCCTCACGCCGCGATCTCCGGAGAGGTTTCGTTTCATTTGGAATCGATCACGGCTAGCGAACCGCGTTGACCTCGTTGTTACAAACGGAGGCGAGTTTTTCCCGAGTGTTCCCGATCAAATTCGCATAGGGGCGCATAGGTAAGATTACATACGGTTTACGTTGGCAAAGTTTGGGTCAACAGCCGCGCCAAGGAAACTTAAATATTTTTTTCAGTTGATGTCAGTGATTTTATTTTGAAGATTTTACATTTTTTTTGTTGATTTTGTAGTTTAAATTAATGTTTTAAAGCAAGGTAGCCACAGTGTTTTAGAATATTAATACTTTATAGTCCGTTTTAAATTATATTGGCGAGCCGAACTTTGAGAAACGACTCGAATTTAAGACCAGTAGTCGACCTTTGGCGAAATTTAAAGTTCAGCAAACAGGTAAAGACAAAAACAAATAAGTAAGTCGTTATTTTCTTAGAAATATATACGATTTATGTGTCTGGACATGTGTGTCTGATTTTTTCAGATGACTCTTTGTGGTTTATATGTATTGACCCCCTGAAAAGTTGACCACGAGCCGCCACTGCCTCGATTCTGTACTACAACTTGGGGCATTTAAAGATGTTCTTTGAAAATAATGCAAAAAGTCTTCCTACTAAGCAACTGCAAAATCCGTTTGAAATGTCGACATTATACATTACGTCTGTTTTTTCACTCCAAACACAAAACAATTCATTAGACAATTGTCTAATGTCTTCCATTGCGGTGCAAGAAAAATCAACCAGTGCAACCGCATTATATGCCTTATTCCTTGAAAGTACTATATCCTTAAATAACCTAACGCTTAGCTCACTAAAATTATTCGTTTGATGCCATTGCGTTGTAGTATCTCTATAGGCCAAACTCCAATATTTCTTCCTATTCCAGTAATCTGTTAAATATTATTGCCATGTTGGCAGTGAACTAGCATTTAAAATTGCTGTGTTGAATTCCTTAGTAGCTAAATCTTCTGTAGAAGCGGTTAATATATTTTAAAAATTTTGATAAAGGTCTTTTCGACGATTTGGCGGAATATTATGTTTTTTTTCCCACAATTAGCGCTATATAGATTATAATACATGGAATCGACAGAGTAGGGTTTACGTAGGGTTAGAAAATCGGTTTACACAGGAATGAAACAGGTATCACTTGTCTGCGAAACTGCTCAGGAGAATCTGACCCTAGATCTGCACAACGTCGATTCTGATTGGTCGATTCTTCGCAACGTGGCTAGATCAAGGGTCACAATGTTTTAATGCGTTCAGATGTTTAACAACCGGTAAGGATTGATATAACCGCCCTTTGTGAGTGTTTAGCATGACCTATTATTTTTGTAACCGGAGACGTTCAAGTGGGATGCCATTCACACGTTTCTGAAAGTACAGCACGTTTGTATTCATCCGTTATACATTCATTTTTTCTTAGTCAGGTAATTTTTAATACAGAATTTTTTGACCTATCGGTCTGTGAAAAGCACAGTAGTAATAAAAATTTGAGGATTTGTGAAGTCTGATTACATTTCAAACAATACTGAATGTTAATAAAATGCATTAAATATCTCAATTTATTATCAACCCCGGATTCTAATTGCAGACGCAAATTTCGGACTTTTTGAAACGTCCGCTGGACCTACAGTTTCTTATTTTTTATTTAGCAGAGTATGGTATATAACCACCCACGTTCCAGAGGTTTGAGATTGAGGTAAGTATTTTGATTTTCATTTCAATGAAAATATCGAGACACATTTGGTTTGTGCTTGGACGGAAACATACAGTTGCAATCCTACCGCTTTATAGGTGAGTAATCATTATCGGTTTATTTAGCGTCGGTTTTAGGGGAGAATAGGCGGCTATTATATTGTATATGATTGGGCAATGCTATTGGTAACCGGCGGTAAATTTTTAAGAGGCGTTAGAATGAGTCCAGGAAATAACTATATATTATAAGAAGGGTATAAGCGTAAATTTATGCTGTATTTTTTTTGGTCTTCACTTTTTCTCACGAGCTTTTTGCTGTGGCGCTACCTACAAATTAGTAGCGGTATTAGAGCAAAATCCGCAGTTGGATTTATTGGTCGCCATCCCGTCAATTCCGCTTGCCGGTGTCATGTCGTTTTCGAAATCGAGTTATGATTTTAATGATTTTATACGTTTATACCAAAGCGTTGCCGCCATTTTGTGTTCAAAAAGTTAATGCGAAACATGTCTAAATTAATACAAGCTTAGTCTTTGAACTATGAATTATTTGTTTTTATATATCTGTAAAAGTAACTGAATATATTTTTAGATGCAGCATTTAAAAACAAAGGAAACAAAAATACTACAGAGAAGGCAATACACGATAAATGTCAAAAATATTTAAAAAGAGCCAAAGAAAGGACAGATGCAGGGCCGTAGACATGGTGGACCTGTGGCTCCCCTACTGGCCCCCCCATTAACCTGTCTAAATATATTATACGCTACGCTCATACACGCACAATATTTTTAACGAAATAAAATACTCAAACCACAATTAAACAAAATATCTCTACTAGTAAGAATCCCAAATATAAGCTGGCTCTTACCCTCTAGTGCTTCATGTGAGCGAACTTTCTCTTGTTTAAAAATAATAAAATCATTTTTGAGAAATAGAATCGGGGATGACAGACTATCAAACTTGGTTATTTTATCAATTGAGAAGTCATTGGTAGAAAACATAGATCTTCAAAGAGTAATAGATATATTCGCGGAAAATAAGAGAAGAATAAATTTAATTTTATGAATTGTTTTTTTTTGTATTTTTTAGTTAACCGTTTATATTATTCATGTTTATTTTTTTATTAGTTTTAGTAATACTTCCACAACTGTACATTAAATAAAAGTGAAAAAACATGTTGTTTCAGATGTGTTTAATTAAGTTACTTTTGTATAAAATTTGTTATTTACTTCAAAAACCTAAAATAAATGTAGAAAATTCGTTTTAATTTTTTTACTGGCACATATTGTTTGTTACAGGATCCATCATTAATGTAAAAAAAATCTTTACTAGGAAAGCATGTTACTTTTAAACAAATAAACAAACAAAAGTATGCTTTATTGGCGCAGGAAAAATTGTTACAATTTTATGGACAAAGCGAAATTTACCTTAAAACAAAAAAAAAACAAAAACAATGAAAAAATGAAATAAAATCATTTTTCGATGGGTCAATGCAACGCAAATACATAAATTGTAAATACAACTTGACACTTTGACACACTAATGACAGACCCTGTATATAGGCCCCTAGAATTATTTGTGCTCCCAAAATTAATTTTCTGTCTACGTCCCTGGAAGTTAGTTTCAACTATACTTTTACTTATATGTATAATATATTACCGGGTAATGTATGGTGCATGGAAAACATAAGAAATCCCCTCTTGTAAATTTAAATCTAGGTAAATATTAGTTAACCTATCCGTCTACTGGATGTCCAGTAAATGACCACAGGACCTCCCGTGGGCTTTCATTGGACGTCCGGAGAACGAAATATTTTGTAATGGGGTGTACTCGAAGTCCAGAGAACGCCTAAGAGATTTGTAATGGACGTGTAGGACATGCAGTGGAGGCTAGTAAGCGGCCACAAGACGTCCCGTGAACGTTTATTGGTTGACAATGTACTTCCAGAGAACGAACTTTTTTGGAAATGGAAATGATTTTGGGAACGAGACGTATATAAAGTCCAATAAACGTCCGAAGCGCATGTCCATAGGACGTAGGTTTTAGAGACATTTCTTGAAAACTGGACGTTCTATATCTAAACGTACCACGCAGAACGTTCACTGGACTAGAAGTCCGTTGCAGGACATCCTCTTGACGCTTCTGGGCTGTTACCATGTTACTGTGAGGAATACCTTACCGCTGTTTTCTGATGTAATACTGATTCATATACAAGAAAATTACAAACGCAATTTTATTGAAATTACTGGTTTGATAGGTGTAAGTGACGGGAAGTGCACAAGTGGTTCAGCGGGAGTTTTTTGTTAGAACTGAGATGGAATTTTTCACCAAAACATGTTATTTTCTATGTAACCGTGTTTTAATTATTATAGGACTGCGTCTTTGATGGTTAGCCTACGTTAGGCCCTTTTGGGGTTGTAAAAACGAGCTCTATGATATTTGTATCAAGCGATATTCAATTGCAAGTATTCAAATAAACTCAATTCACAAGTGCACTATTAGTAATAATCACGTCCGCGACCTCTTTGTCAGGATATTCCAAGGCAGCCTGATGCCGCCTTTAAATATTGATCTTCACTGGTTCCCTTATAATTGCAGTGGCGGTGTTGTCTCATTTATCAGTGGTTTATGTAAAACAAAATAATTTTGTTATACAACTAATTCGATTAATAATAATTTAATAGCAACATGTCAGTTGAGGTCTTCATTAGTTAGAAATAATTCAAAGTCTTTAAGGACTATAAATAAATGTAATACAAATGAAAATATATTTATTTCACTTATCCTAAAATTGTCTTCATACAGTATCCATTCGTTTCGTACAACTAAAAGAAAACAAAAAGACAAATATATACCTACTTACTTACAATATTCTACGGGGTAAACATAAAATTATCTGTACATTAATTTATGTAAAGTATACGCCTTATGCAAGGTCCGACGCACCGCGCTGCTGGGCTCACTTGGAGTTCTTTAACATTTGATATCACTTTTATAGATGGCAGTGAGGTGCATCAAGACCTGAATAGTTACCGCTTAATATCTATAGGTAATATTTAAGGTTAAGTCAGTTTTGTAAGAAATTGTACACCCAGTTTTAAGATATGCTCTTAAATATAATGTAGCATACGTATATATCCCACTCTCTTTGACTATTTTTATCCTTTTCTATATCAACACTCCGAATGCATGAACTGTAAATGCGATCAACACACAAGAATGACGGCAGGGCAAGGCAAGCATGGCTGATTCAATTAAGTCTTTGAAATAATGTGCACACTGTTTCAGTTCTTTTATAATTTATTATATATTAAGTTCTAATGGCAGCACTGACATTAATGTCTCTTCCTAGGAATTCAATTCTTTCCTCATGAGGGTATCCGGTATTTTTTCTTAGATCATTCTTTTATAGTTGTGGCTTATTTATACTTTCTATCACATTTCAACTTCCAGGTGCCGATTTTTTAGCCTTTTTCGTTGAGGGTGCGGATTCTTTGGGAGGATTATTAGCGGCTGATAACGTTTCCTCTAAGTTTCTTTTATACGTGCCTACTAATTCTGGAAGGTCATAGGCAATTGCTATATCCAACCTATTTATTGGACAACCTGTAACAAACATATTTTTTAGTTTTCAATGTCTACACAATGTTTGGTAATTATTTACTTTTTTGCTCCATCGCCGATTTTAATGATTTTTGATATACTGGTAGGTTTTGGTGCCCAGATCACGAATGCGAAGTCAAATTTTTCGTTTTTGAGTTCACAGACATTCTAACCCCCCTTTCCACTTTTTTCTTCCTGCCTTGTGATGGAAATTGACTGTTTTTTTATGAAATTGTTACAAATCATAATAAAAACACGCACAAAATTTTATATCCGGTTTTTTTATTATTTTAACTAAAAACTTGAAAAAAAGGAACACTCAAAAATAACCTTAATTCATGCTTTTTGAACTAGTAACGTTTCTCGTTGGCAACTTAACATCATGAAAAACAAATTAAATTATTATTATTATAGTGAATTATGGTTATTTTGTTACATACAAAGGTGGATCGGTACCACTAGGTGGATTGGTACCGTGTTAGCACCAGATTAGGAGCGGCAGGCATCGTCGTTAAAAACCTAACATAAAAGAAGATTAACAGATGAGTGCATCACCGTCGGAAGACCAACTTTTGGCATGAGCCCCAAAGGGTCAATGCCTTCTTTAAAATTTAGAGTATGTTCCTCCCTGTAGGAGAATGTTGCCAAGTTGTTTGATAATTAGATACACTTCTTTACTTCAAAAGCAAAGAGAAGCCTAACCTGGGCTAATAAAAACCCAGTCCGATATTTAAAACACGATTACATATAAAAAGGCGTTTTTGGTTAACTCAGGTTAGGCTTTTTTGATTGATACGAACATAAAAACATCCTAACTACCAAAAAACTTGGCAACATTGCGCTGCTGCGATCAACGGTTGGTTTTAAAAAGTTGCCTTGTTTTTAAAATGCCAATGTGAAAACTAAGAAAGAAAAGTTAGTAGCTCAAAAAACATTGGTTATGGTTATTTTTGAGTGTTCATTTTTTCTGTGTTTTTATTATTGTTTATAATAGTTCCATACAAAAACTGTCAATTTTGATACAAAAAAGGGGAAGAACAGAATGGAAATTGAGGTTACAATGTCTATTCCACGAAAATTAAAAATGATCGAATAAATTTACTTCGGATTCGTGATCAAGGCGCCAAAATCTACCAGCTAATCATCAAAATCAAAGATGGTTTAAAAAAGGTAAACACTCCCCAATATCTAATCCGAAAAACAATCCGAATATAAAGTTTGTAAGTTATGACCTACCAAGATAAAGTATTTATATTAATATGCTGCAATTAATCATTTACTATCGCTGTCGCTAATAGCAATGAAGTTATAAAGCTATTTCAATATATCGCTAAAGGGCACTTTTCGTATATTTAAAAATTCATTTTCTTTTTATATCAGTTGGCAAACCAGAAAGGCTAAGGTACCATGGTTGCCTGATAATTGATTTTGGTAGAACTTCTATTGTGGGATTATTTAAATGGTGTCTGTAAAAAAGATGCATGAGAGTAGAGCTTTTGCTTCCATATCTCAATTGATAGAAAAACGTAATTTCATCCCACTAGAGCCTATGGCAATGTGTTGAGAAAAATTAAAGAAATCTCACTTCTAAAGCGGAATTCGGATTCCTTGTTGAACTGAACAAGGTTTTTTTTACTATTTAATCTACACTTTTCTGAAGGGTCTGGGATATAAACAAAAGAGTTACCTTGCTTTTGTGGGTTTCAAAAATTGTATATTTCAGTTAAGCGTGTTATTATCTACGTAGCTCTACATAGGATTACTGGCAGAAGGAAGCACATCAGATGAACTAGCAATAGGGAATGGGGTCAACACTGAGTCCAGTAAGAACCATGTACTGATTTTGTGGAACCCAGATGAATGACCATCAACCACTTCAGAAATATATAGTTTTGAAGTAAGATCATAAGGAGGACGTCATGCCAAATTTAATAAAATATTTTGGATATTTAAAAATCGGCTTCTCCATGACATTCTATGGATTTGCTTCATTTGGGAGTTAAGAAGGTAAGAAGATCTGCTGCTAATTTTCGGTGACGGAAGCCATATTACTACACCATAACAATCTGCTATGAGCATAGGTACATACATATCCCTGTTGAGAAAGAACGATGTTAAATGTCCGCAACCAGAAATGCCAAAGTGATTGCTTAGGTTTGAACATAATTTTGTAATTAGATGTTCAATTCCTTGTACTGTACTCGATGTACTTAACATCGTCTCCGATGATCGTAGCGTTGAGTGCACCTCCGGAATTTTTTAACAGACAAGAAGCATTTACCGTTTCAATTAAACTTATTTATACATTGATGTTCATTTACCTGTGACTTATGCTATCTTTGAAGAAGATCTCAAGAAGAGAACCAAGATAATCGGCTACGAATTAAGAGGCGCCACCTATAGCCAGGTTCACGGAAATGCTACCTATATACAAACCAACATTGAACACGTCCCTCTCATTGAAGCTAGAGACATACAAAACATCTACCTGGTAACCATCAAATTGGAAGATCTAACAGTAGTCAACGTATACAAACCTGCAAATTTTCAATTGCTCAACGAACTACTCCAGCACACTAACCACCCAACAATATATGCCCGCGACTTTAACAACTACCACGCTCTATGAAAACGATAAATCTCTCATGGACTGGATCGAACAAAATGGCCTAAATAAATGTTTAGATTAGTTGCATGGAGAAAAGACTATAACTCGAACCTCTGTCTCGTCACGTGTAAGGACAACGAGGAACTTCTCCCAACTGAGAGACTGGTCTCCAGTGACTTTCCTCATAAACAGCACAGACCAGTTATCCTAAATGTTGGCAGTTCTATACCTCTGATCCGAACTAAGCCCAAGATGGAATGTTGAAAAGTTTCAATAGAATAAATTCACCGAAGAGCTTATACTACAGCCCCAAAAAAACTTTAACCAATTTTCTAACATCATTGCATCGAGAGCAAAAAAATATACATCAGGGTTATAGAAGAGAATTTATACCAGGTTAGAATGCGTACTGTGAAAGTCTCTACAGGCAAGTCAACGAGAGTCACTACAGCGAAATAGCTGATGAACTCCTTCACAGTTTTAACAATGTTAGAGAAGTAAGTAACAATGTTAGAGTAGAAATAACTCAAAGGACTTATTTTCAGTTATCAAGTAGAAAGGTATGGAACCTTCTGCGTAAGCTGGGGAGCTCCACAAAAACAGTGCAAAAAATTCTAAAGTTACGCCGGAGAACACAGTAGAAAAATAAAAACAGAACTCAAAGGAACCCAAAGAAACGCGACAAAAATCTCAGCGATCTCTCAACTCCTCACAACGTTAGTAATAATAGCTACTTAAAGATGTTGCAATAACACTTAAAGATGTCAAGTCTAGAAAGGCTCCCTAATATGACAACATCCACCGAGAATTCTTTATCCATGTAGGAAAAAATACACGTAACTGGCTCTGTTCCCTCTTTTTAAATACCGGTGTCCAGCCGAGAGAATTTGTGGGTCTTCGCGCTGTCTATAATACGATCTGGAGACAACGCATAATATACAAGTTACTTCTAGTAATTAAATGCAAAACACCAGCTCATCTTATTGATATTACGCTGACGAATAGGTACTCCCAAGTTGTGCACGAAGGTGAGACAGCAGACCTAGATTTGTTAATAAAAGCCTCTCTCAAAGGTCAGCACTAGCCTCGCTTCTATTTAATTTGTGTATTTCAGGCCTACCAAAAACCAAATCACGCAGAAATTTTGCTAGCACTCGCTACCGAAGACAAAACCTTAAAAGAAACTGAAGCGACGCTTGCTAGCGATCATTCTATGCTACACGAATACTAAAAAAATGGAGATTTTAACCAAGCCTAGAGAAGACATAAAATCCACTTTTCATTTAAATAATAAACAAGCTCTCGCTAAACTCTACATCCAGTTCGCCACAACCCTGCGAAACAATAAGGATTCTAAGTATCTCGACGTCACGCTCGATCGCACATTGTCATTTCGAAAAACCTGGAAAACATAGCTGGCAAAATTCGAATTTGAAACTACATCTACAAAAACTCTACAGGCTATTTTGGGGTGCTTCTGCGCCAACCCTCTAATTGGCTGCTAACACTTTGCTAGTTCTTACTGGGACAATTAGATCAACACCGACCACCTGACCTCTCATATTAAGAAATGTTTTCCCTTCAAGTTTACGCAGAAAGTAGTCACTTCTCAGAGTAGATGACAAAATTCTTGCTGACCCAACGCCACCGATCTATGAAGAGTTAAAGTCAAAAACCCCTCCTCTAACAGTAACTTTAAACCTCTTAACGAATGGACGCAACTATCGAATCCAACAAAAGATGCCATCCTGCGACGTTGGTTTGCAAATAACTGCCACCGAACACATGGCACCGTTTTAATTTACAAAACTTGGTCTACTCTGAACAGAATCTCCTGCATGTGACTGTGGGGCCTAGCTGAACAATGCGGCACCTGACCATGGAGTGGGACCTGCGCACGTACCACGCCGGTAACTGGAATGACTTCTTGGAAGTTTGTTTCGCCACCTGCACCCGGCTGGATAGATGATTTACATTATAATTTTTGTTTTTGCTTTTGTTTTATACTGCTTATAACCAACTTCTTGTTATGTTTATTGTAGACAGTAATCTGTATTATTTGCATGTAGTCGTACGAATAATAAAAAACAAATAACCTATATTTGAATTCTATTGTCTAATGCATATTTATTACCTCTAAAATATGTACAGGTAGCAGAAAGTTGTTGGAACTCGTACAGTGGATTTAACTTGAAGAAGTCTCTATACACATCAGGATCCGGCAAGTCGTAACGTGAAATATTCGTAAGGGTTGATAGACCTTCGTAGATATGGTAATCTTGAGGATGTTCTATGATTTCGTTAGCAACCTGTTTGCGGTTACCAAACACCGATTTGTGGTTATAGTAAGTTGTTAAATAACAGTCTACCATCTTGGCATGATTCCTTACGCGTACCTAAAACACATATAAAAGTTATAAACTAGAAAAATTGATCGAAACAACAAATCAATAATTGTGATGACCCTAAAATACTAACAGCAAATCTACGTGCGCTAGCGATCTTGTTCTCAACACGTCTATCAACGGCAGTCCTCAGATCTCGTAAAAATGCTCTTTCTTGAGCTTGAAGTAATCTTATAGGAGCCCAGGGCTCGTAAGGCCTTGACCATAAAGAGGTTGTATACATCACAGGCGGCTGAGGAGAGGACATCAGTGGTGAGATATTCCAGATAAGTGCTCCTTGGACTCGCATCAGTTCTTCTGGTTTAACTTGGTCGGCTTTATTCAGAATTATTCTTGTCTGTAAAACAAAGAATTATTCGTTACTATTTTTGATACTATATCTTAACTTTTTAAGGCTGCAGATGGTACTTTCGGGTAGCAATGCGACCCGCTCTGTCCGAACCGGGATGTAAAGAGACAATGCGGGCGAGAGACCAATGACATGAGTGTACAGTTATTTATAGGTCAGAATTTGTTGACCTATGACGCGATTTAAATGTGTCTTAGCAGCTTTAACCCCAGATTCCCATAATCCACCGAAATGGAGGCGAAATGCTCCATTCAATTCCTTTATCAAGGGCTGTAATACAGGCGTATTTAAAAAACATTTAGCTTCTAAAGTTCAAGAGCGAGGTAAATCACCCGTAGGAAGTTGAAACGGTTTAGGATTAGTTCTCCAACACGTGATAAATTTAGAAATAACAGGGCGTACGGTGCGAAATCTAGGGTATAAATATTTTAAGTGATAAAAATTAATAAGAAGCGTAGTCAACGGACATTGTCGGATTAATAAAGTAGGGTGTTATGATTTAGGGTTGAAAATTTAAGATCGCCGATGTAAAATACCCAGAGGGTCAACAAAACATTTAATTTGCTAAGAGGTTTTGAAACAAATTTTACTATTAATTTTGGATTTTGCAGCGAAAATTTTATTAAGAATAACAACGCCTTATAAAGTTCAATAGTGGAGAGTGGACCCAGTTTTTAATCATGTTTATTTTTAGCGTTATTTGTAAAGCGTAAAATGAAGGTAAAAACGCTTTGAAGCTTAGTAAACGATGAAAAATTATTTAATAATGAATATAATATATTACTGTTTTTGCCTAAATTATTAAAGATTGCAATTTTTTTTTCTTCGGTAAAGATTTGCGGGAAGCCCCTGAACTTTCTTTACCAATTGTTGTGTTAAAGTAGTTTGCCTTGTTTTATGTTTGGTTAGCAGATATTACAGGATAGAAAAAATGCTCCAATGAATTGTATTGATAAAAAAATTAATAGAATAATTACAAAAGTAAAGTCAGCACCAATTGAAACCCAGTACCCCCCATTCCGCACATTTTTTCTATAATCAATGCAGTATATGTTAGCTTGCTTTACATGATTCAATCAAATGTATATTTAAAAGTTATTTATTACCTGGTGTTCTCTCCCTTTCAGTTGGTCCAAAATAGCCTCAGTTTCAGGTCCAACGTCAAGTTTGGATGGATCATATACTAAGAAAATTATATCCGCTCTATCAATAAACCATTGACAGGCATCGTTAAAGGGAAATACTCTAGAAACTTGTTTTCTGACTTCCAGGATTCCTGGGATTTCTACAATATTTACTTTTTCCAAAAGTTTAGCCGGAAGCTTTACTCCTCGAAGGCGTTCTTCCAAACCTTGCCCAAACTTCTGAAGTCCGGAAAAAGTAAAGTCTGCGGCTAGTTCAGTACCATCAATGATTTCCGGCTCATCTCCATACATTAGTATATTAAAGTAAGCAGGAGATGGCTCAGCACCTTAAATTAAAATATTAAGATAGTGATAATAAGTATAAAAAAAAATAAGTATCAAAAATTCAGGATGGGATTCTTTAACTAATTTTAAGGTAAAAGTTCATATACTTTAATCTAAAAGCGGGTATAAGTATATTTCTAGATACAATCATCCTCCGAGATTTTTGAAGATCTTTGCGTTTTCGAGTCCCTGGACACCGAAAAAGATGTTCTCCCATCGTCAATCTGTAAGTTTCTCATTTTGTCTGTTCTCGGCGAGCTCAAGAGCTACTTGTCCGATTGATTTTAAGTTTTGATTAAAAATAAAGGGTCATATGGGGATGAAATGGTTATATTTTGGTAATAATCCAATATGGCGGCCTCACCAAAATTTGCAGAAAAATAAAGTGTGATATAATGATAAACTGGTAAAAGTTTTCCAAAAAAAAAACTTGAATCAGCCACACATAGATAAGGAAACATCCAACAGGTGGTTGAAGGATATACAACTATTCCCAGAGACAGAAGGATTTGTGATGGCAATACAGGACCAAGTTATTAACACACGAAATTTATCATCAAAGATCGGTCCGTTGAATCCTATAAGTGTCGAAAATGTAGCGAGATATCAGAGACTATACAGCATATAACATCTGGCTGCACTTACCTAGCAAACACGGACTACCTCCAGCGACATAACCAGGTGTGTAACATCATACACCAGAAGCTTGCCAATAAATACGCTCCTGAACACCTTTGTGCTCTATTATAAATACTAACCAGGTTCAGTGCTTGAAAATAATGCCTTCAGACTGTACTACGACCGGGCAATTATCACCGACAGAGGGGTGACGAATAATCGACCTGATGTGGTACTGTTAAATAAGGAAACAAAGACAGCTTATTTGGTAGATGTCTCTGTACCCAACAATAACAACGTGTTGGATAAATATCAAGAGAGAAAGGCCAAATATGCGGAGCTGGCTGGATACAGCAGATGTGGCGACTGAATAAGATGTGATGTGATAACGATCATCGTATCATAAACTGGACTAGTTCCAAAAAACACTAGAACAGAACATAAAAATCATAGGACTTCATCGACATCTAGAAGGCAACACCTTCATCGACATCCAGAAGGCAGTCCTGCTCAGTACTTGCCACATAGTGAAAAATTCTTACAGGACAACACATAGAACTAACAGAAACCAGCACACTCCTTTTGATGCATGCATCCGGGATGGGCTTGGAACCCAACTTTTGTTGAGAAATTGGCTGTCAATTTCGATAATAATAATAATAATAATAATAATAATAATAATAAGGCCGGAACTGAATACACCGCGAGACACAATTCAGCAGCGAAGGTCGTTCATCAAGCATTAGCCACAGCATACAAACTAACAGAGAACACAGACCCTTACTACCATTATACACTAACATACATACTTGAAAACGAAGACTACAAGCTCTACTGGGACATTGACATCCACACAGATAAAACAATCCCCGCAAACAGACCCGATATCACCTTTCAATCCAAAAAAGAGAAGATCACTTATTTAATTGACATGGCTGTCCCCAACGAAGAGAACATCCCAGCGAAATACAGTGAGAAGATCGCCAAATACACCGACTTGGCAATGGAAGTACAAAGGCTGTGGAAACAGGAAAGAGTCATCATTGTTCCTCTCGTCATATCAGTAACAGGTCTCACTCCAACAACATTTACACCGCATTTGGCTCAATTAGAACTTAATACAGACATTCACAGGAACATCCAGAAATCGGTCATTTTGAAAACTTGTAGCATCGTTAGTTCATTTCTTTATACACAATAGTTGTTTTTTTTTCATTTCCATTTTTTTATTTTTTTTGTACTGACTTGGTATAATCCCGTCAGTATAAAATATAACCACAGGAATACTGTGAGACAACAAGTCGACATAATAATAATAATATTAATAATAAATTAAAAACTTAAAAAAATTGAACTAAATTACAGTTTATAGGATTGATATAAAGTTATTACCAAATAATTATATGCATATATAGACTGTTCATTTTAAGTAGTAAAATTCTGTACAAGAGACGATGGGGTAAAGATGAATTTACCGATTTTTTAAATTATATTCTTCATTTTTAAATTGGAATATATATTACCTTTTGTAGTATTATTGACATTTTGAAGAATCTACAGGATGAGTTTTTTTTTGCGGTCCCGACCCGACGGTTTATGTGACGATACTAATCTTACTTGGTAACTTCGTCAAAGTCTCCATTCTGTTTATACACTTTTTTGTACTATTTTGATATTTGGCAATGATTCAGAGTTGTTTAGCAAAATATTCTTCTTAACGTGAAATTTCAATACAAAAACCTTCAAATATGATATTCAATAAGTGATCTACTTACTTAGTCAAGTGGGCACAGAAAATAAATCCATATAGTACCACAAACAGTTAAAAATAGTAAACATTTAAATTGTAAGTTACATGTCAAATATATAACAAATCACATTTAAAACTTTTATAAAACAAGGGATCACCCCCTTTTTAGCGACCTAAATTATCATTTCGTTCCAGTTAAGGCTGAAATGTGTTGGTCTCAAATACCAGAGTTTGAAGGTTAAACCTACAAGGAAAATTAGCCCTGTGAGGTTGGCAACCTATCAATATATTTAAAATTTAAACCTGTAGGAAAAGAAGTGTCAATGAAGAAGCAAATTTTAACCAAAATAATTAGAAAATTAATCAAATTGAATTTGGAAGGCCGTGGAAATATTTTATATTATTTGTATATATTTGTATATATTGTAAATAAATTGCAAGAGATTCAAATCTAGTAAGGACTATTAGGGGAAAAATTTTTCTCAAGTATTTTAAGTTGATCATATTGATGAAGCAGGGTTGTCTTCAGCGGAGTTGAAACCAACTTGTTTATAGAATTATGACCTAAACAATTTTTAAATTTAATTTTGATTTAATAAAAGTATTATTATTCCATTAAAATTGTTTAAATAAAGAGGAGAAATGTCAAACAGGAATTAGAACAATCAATGTTTTGTGGAGGTTCTGTACAAATTGGTGAACAAATTAAAACATATATACATATTTCAATCTTATTCACAACTAAAGATGTTTTCAGATAAATGTGTGTTATGTAAACAAAGTGGCGAGAAAAGAGAATTTGTATCTTGAATTGAAAATTAAATTTATTTATTTTCAAAATTATGAATTTTGAAACTGGTATAAGTGAGTAAGGAGATGTGGATCGGAAAGTTATATAAGTTTCCTTAAATAAATATTAATAAAGAGAGGAAGAAGAATGGATCAATCAGACAGGGTAAATGACTTCAAGTCTGGGTTCATCATAGAGCGGTGGAATTAGTCCAAAAGTCTGCGGTGTAGAGGGATGAAAGATCTATTGAGGGAGACTTGTGTATTAAGACATGAGTCATTATTCTTCAGTTCGTTGGAAATTTCGATATCCTCTATAAAGTCCAACCTGTTGAAGTTTTTAGACGTTATGTTATGAAGTAGTTTAGAATTTGACCTTGGGCTAAAACTATGATTGGAAGATCTCAGGTGCTCTCCAAAGGCTGAGGTAGTTCTTTTAAGATGTTTATTAATCCTTATGTGTAAGGGTCTACAAGTTCTGCCTATGTAAGTTTTGTCACAAGAACCACATGAAAGTTTGTAAACTCCACTTTTTGATAAAGAGTCTATTTTATCCTTTGTATTTACTAAAAGTGTGCCTAGATTGGATTTAATTTTATGAGAGATTTTTATGTGTGGTATATTATTTGAGAACACTTTAGATACTTTATCATTTAAGCTGCTATTCAAATAAGGTAAAGCTATATATTTGTTAGAATTGTTTCTATGGGGTAAATCTCTTTCTTTAGTTTTTTATGTTTGGTTTTGAGTATCAAGGAATCAATTAGATTAGGATCATAATGATTGTTAACTGCTATTTGTTTTAGTATTTTAACTTCATTGTTATAATTGTCGATAGAAAGAGGAATATTTAAAAGTCTGTTAACATAGCAATGGAAAGCTGCCATCTTATGCTGATTAGGATGATGAGACAAGTTAGATATTGTATGATCGGTCTGAGTGGGCTTTCTATAGACAGCAAAACTCAATCCTGAAAACGTCCTCTCAATTGTTAAGTCAAGAAAGTTTAGTTTTTTGTTGTCTTCAAATTCGATAGTAAACTTAATATTTGGATGTATGTTATTAAGTTTCAACAGCAGGTTGTCAGCCTCGAGTCTGTCACAATCAGGAAAACAAAGACAATCATCCACATATCTAAACCAATGAAGAATTTCAGGATTGCTGTCAGTGATAATGTATGTTGTCTCAAGGTGGTTCATAAATAAATCAGCCAAAAAAGGAGACAAACAACTACCCATTGCTAAGCCATCAGGCTGTTTGTAAATTTTCCCATTGAAAGAGAAAAAATTTTGAGAAAGACAGATGTTTTAAAAGAGATAGTATATTAACAATTTTTTTTTAAGAGATAGTATATTAACAATTTTTTGGATATCAATATTTTTAGCTACAAGAAGGCTACTCACCAGTTTGACTGTTTCATCTCTAGGGATTTGCACTAAATAGAAAGAAAAGATTTTCTCAATTTATATACATCTACGTGCACACAGCCCTTCCCCTTTCATATTCTAGATATTAGGCTTTTACCTTGGGCTTTTTTTGCCACAGACGAATTCATATTTTGCTAAATAGCCTCGAAATGGTGCTGAATATCGAAAAAGAACAAGAAATGAGAGCTTTAGTGATCTGGAGCGAGAAATTTGACAAAGCTACTTACTAAGTTGTGTCAGTGTGGTCACTTAAAAAAGTTTGGGGTGGTAAAAGGAGAATAACCACCCTGTAGATTGTTCCAAATATCAGTGATAGTGTTTTATAGATACTATTCAAAGTAATGTGTCCCAATTTTCATTTAATTATCCTTAAAAATGTAGAATATAAATTAAAAAAACTTTGTCATCCTGTATCTTAAAAAATATGCGTGTTTGGATAAGATTATACATAAACTTCTTTACTTAAAATTAGTAAAAGAATCACATCCTGAACTTTCATACTTGTTTCTGAATCACCCTGTATACTACATTCCTACCTGTTCGCAAAGCGGTCTCATTATACTCATTATTAACTAAATAGTTAATAATGGAAGATTTGCCTCCACTCCATGGTCCCATAAATAATATTAAGGGTTTCGAAAATATTTCGGCATCCCCGAAATGTCGATTGCTTAAATCTCGATATTTATATAAAACTTCTAACGGTTTTATAGCGTTTTCGTATAACCTCTTTAATTCTTTCAGTGTTTCTTCGTATACTTTATTCTGTACCACTTCCAGCTTCGATGAGTCTTGGTCCAGTTTTAGTAAATGCTCAACGTGGTCTCTTGGTTTTAATTCGGTAGGAATATCAGTATCCAGTGATAGCTCCTCCACAGGCGCTTCCCCTCCTAAAATGAATAAATGATAAATATGTTATCCTTTTTCATTCAAATAATAAACCAATAGAGGAAAATTTGAGCATATTCTTGCCTTTTTCTAAACTCTCATCTTCTTCTTCAATTACTGGCTGGATAAATTTAATTGGCTTTGGTGGAACCTTTGCTTCCGGTTTCTTTATTTCAGGCTTCGTAGTTTCTTTCTTAGATGGTGGAGGAGGTGGTGGGGGTGGCGCAACTTTAGCTTTAGCTTCTTTCTTAGCTTCAACTTTATCTGCGCCTTGTTCTTTTAATTTTGGTGGAGGTTGTGTTTTTTTAACTTCAATTTTTTCAGCACTCTCGTCGTCATCTAAAACAAATATTGGCAGTAAGGATTTAAAACATTAACTTAATAAATGGTTTCTTTACCTGTCTTCGATCCCAAAATACAACGCTTATTGTAGCATTTATTTGGACAACATATTTCTCCGCTGCTACAGTCGTCATCTTCGTTACACCTTTCGCCTTCGTGACATGACACCTTGTCAGGCGACGGGCAACCGCTTTCTATAAATTAAAAAATTAGTCTGACAATATTTTTTGCAAAAGAGCTATGACTACAAATTTTTAATTACCCTCTTCTTTGCTTTCAGAAGTGTCGGCCGTAGTTTCCAATTCTGCTTCTTGTTCCTCTTCTTCCTCCTCATCTGAGTCTGGAATGCCAGTTATACATACTTTTCTGTAACATTTATTAGCACAACAAATTTCACCCGTATCGCATTCTTTATTTTTATTACACCGTTCACCACCGCAGGGTATTTCATCACGTTCTGGGCACCCAGTATCTGAAAATTGACAATAATTGATTTTTCAAAATTTGATCCAAATATCTATATATCATCGACTTAAGGTACAAATGGCTTAGCTTCAAAATAGCAAGTTATTATTTAGGAGACAAATTGAAAAAGGCTATTAAGTATGACTCTATATGACCCCCATACAGTACCCCATTAAAACTGTGTAACCGGTGGCTTAGAGCCCGAACCTTAAATAGGACCAGGTATCACGTCACTTTTTAATATTGAGAGATCGCAAAACAAGAAAAAGAACCTGGGCCGAATGTGAAATCCACTTTTTCTAAGTCCTCACCATAGCATAGAGTTTTTCATAAAGTCATCTAGTTAGCGGCAATTTTTCTTCCCTAAAGATGATAAAATATTACTTAAGAGCCAGTATATTAGCCAAGAAAGCCTAATAAAATCATTTATTTAAATCTCACAATTTGACATTTTTACCTTTAGTGTCTTAATTTATTAAAATTTATTTATTTGTTTATTTAATTAGTGCACAATAATTACAAAAATAAACTCAGCACCTATTGAAATACAGTACCCCCCTATTCCGCAATTTTTACTTCCTTCGTAAATTGGAACTATTGTAATCGTGAAAAAATCACCCTCCGATTTTTTTTCAGATCTTCGCGTTTCAGGGTCCCTAGATGCCGAAAAACATGTTTTCTAAATTCCGTCGGTCTGTCTGTCTTTTCGCAGCATAGCTAAAAAACTAATTACCCGATTAACTTCCAATTTTGGTCAAAAATTAAGGGTCATATGGGGATGACCTGGTAATATTCTGGTGAAAATCCAGTGTGGTGAAACAAAATGGCAGCCTAGTGAAGTGTTAAAAAAATTATTGATAAAAAACTGTTTATCCAATTTGTCTAAAATCTCAAGTGTTATGTTGGAACCAACTGGTAACATTTTTGTAGGAATTCAAGAGGGCGAAACAAATTGGCGGCTTAATAAAATATTTAAAAATTCAGCCCGAAAAAACTGATTGATTTCAAATTGTGTCCCATAACTAATTGTGGTATAGAAATCAACTAAAGTGCTGGCCCGTCGAACCTACCCAAGCAAGTTTTTAGACAGAGTTGCGGCATTGAGTTACGGTTTTCGACATTTGATCGCTCAGAATGAAAGCAATGTTCTCATAGCTTCAGAGCTACATCACAACTGTCCTATACAAGGTGTTACGTCATACCATGTCATTTTTGCAAAACTTCATATCAACAGAACTTTTTTAAAAAAGGTCATTTTAATTATTTTATTCTAAATGGGTTAATCAACACCTAAAAACCAAAAAAAAAAAAATTTCTAGCGATTTTTAATGTTTTCTCCGTTCTCAACATACAAGGTTTTTCAAAAAATGTGTACATTTTAATATTTTTCTTTTATTTGCGCCTTCTGTATTTTTCAAAACAATTGGTTGTGACCTGATTTATGATCAAGAATAATGCCTTTAAAAATGTTAATATAATCATTACATACAGGGGCGTCTCAAAAGCTGGGCACCCCCATTTAAATTCAAATATTCTGTTTTTGTTTTTTTTTATTTTTAACCAACTAACAAGTTACACTAATTCCAAGAATATTACAGTACACAACTTTTAGTACCAATTTTAGCAATAATAGATCTTTGTGTCGAGAAGGTTTTACCATTTGAAAATAGCTTCATTTTTAGGCGCTCAAATGAGTTCTTAGTTTTACTTTGTTTAACATAAGAATAGAGTATTCAATAATGAGTACTCAGCTACTTCTTACCCACAAAAAAAAAAAACACTTTAAAAAAACTGACTGTCTTTAGGCGCTAAACGTTCTTAAAAGATATCCGATTATACAGGGGGAATGCAAAAAAAGATGATCAAAAAATTTTTTTTTTCATTTGACAAACAGTATCTTAGAATGTCTTTAAATTATCCTCATCATTTTCTCAAACGGGAAAATTTAGTTGAGATATAAAAAGTATAAACCTTCTAAAATTAAAATGTTATTAATAATCTCACCTTGAAATTAAAAATATCATTTTTCTATCATCGTTATACAGGGTGCATTCAAATTCAGACAGCGATTTGTCTTGAGAAAAGGACGTTAAAACAAAGAACAGAAGTTGTTTGGTGGCCTGAAGGCAGAAAAAAGATTAAGTCATTAAAAAGAAATATGCCTATTTCTTTTTAATGACGCCCTTAAGAGTTCTTTACATATGTATTTATTGGCTTTTTGGATTGTAAAATTGTGCTACTAATTCAAGATGCCCGAATAAAATGGCAGCCAAATAAAAGGTTTGTAATCGTGAAAAAGTCACCCTCTCAGGGTTTACATATCTTCACGTTTTAGCTTCCCTAGATGCCAAAAAATATGTTTTATCAATTCCGTTTGTCCGTCTGTCTGTCTGTCTGTCAGTTCGCGGCATAGCTTAAAGACTACTTGATTGATTTCAAATTTTCGTCAAAAATTAAGGGTTATATGGGGATGACCTAGTAATATTTTGGTAAAAATCGAATATGTCGAAACAAAATAGCGGCCTAGTGAAATATTAAAAATATTGATATTAAAAAACTACTTATCCACTTTATCTCAAATTTTGCACAAACATCAAAGTATTATGTTGGAATCAACTGGTAAAATTTTGGTACGGATCCAAGATGACGAAACAAAATCCGGTAAATGTGTTTGAGCATACGGGTTTCTTTTTTACTACAAATACACTTTAAAAAATTCCTACGCCTGATAGGTCTCTAGATAGAGATACACTTAAAAATTATTTGAAGATATAAAGAGTGGGTCAAAATTATGTAGCACATAAAAGTTAATTTTTTTAAAAGCAAAATACTCAGGAGTTTATTGCATATTTGAATACTCCGTTCAAATTTACGTTAAGTTTCCTATACCTAAATAGTTTTAGTTTGTGTCTTTTTAGTAGCTGTAGTGTTACCATCCATCAAATGACTTGTATTTTTGTTGATAAGCACTCACACTATGCAATGACTTAGCATATAAATGTAATCATCTATCAATCTGTATTAGATTTGGCTATAACTAGCTCGGGAGTTTTTTTTCAGCAATTATTTTCTATACTTTAGATAAGAATTTCAAATAATTTCAGGCAGCGATGTCGAATTTTTGCAATTAAATATCAAAAGTATTAAAATTCTCTATTTACGGAAAAACTATAAAAATTTGGTATAGGTAAACCTAATACAATTTGATAGATAATTCATTTTAACCCTATTTAATAGAAGGTATCACTACACTTTTTAAGAGAACCCTAATTATTAAAAAAACTATGGCATTTAGGTATAGAAAACCTTAATTTAGTTTGAAGCTTTTTCCTAAATTTGGAAAAACTATATCATGGATTTTTGTACAGCCCGTATAATATTAAATAACCGAAGATTTTAATACAAATAGATCAAAGCCTCCTGAATTTTGAGTTTATTGTTCAATTGATGAGGTTGATTATTTATCATTCAGTCTTTGAAGTAAAATCGATAATTTCAATAAAATTTCAATATTTCGAAAACGCTATAAGTAAGGTATAAATAATTCTTGATAAATCTAGCCTAAATTGTAATGGAGAATAAATATGCAATACAATCTAGGGTATTCCGTTAAAAAACTGTAACTCTTATACGCCACCTATTGTCGAAGCACCCTGTGTATCTTCAAATAGTTCTAAATTGTAGCTGTATCAGATCCGCATATATCCTCCAAGTTTATTCCTGTTTCATTGCTATTTAAGAAATTAACATTTAGAAACTTTTTTTCTTAATACTGATTTGTTGCTGTTTTTTTTTCAGTTGTGTGTTAATTTCTTGCTAGCTTATTATATCCTTAATAATAATTCCGTTTTAGACACTTTTATCATTTTAATTAAAATTTAAGTCCCGAAAATCAATCCCGTACTACCTTTTTAGCTTCATAATCTCAATAAACTACTTCTTAATAGTAATTTGATAATAAAACATTTTTAAATAAAAAGCGCACAAATTTTTTTATGGACTTTGACGTTTTATCAATTTGAGAGATTCCCGTACATCCCGCATTGAAATTCGAGCATCGCAACGAGCACTTGAGGTTTTGGCCTTTTTAACTCTATAGAGCCTGAACTACAAGTGTATTAAAGAATAAGCCAACTGTCAATTTTATGTTTTTGGTGGGAAATGTGAGCAAGGGTGGCGCTTGTCCTCTCTGTACTGTATGCTCGAACTATTTTCTATTTAAAGGTTTTTATAGTGTTCAACAAACAGGCATGTAGCCAAAATTTAGTTCGTGGGGGTTCAAACCAGAAATTCATTTCGGGGTCGGGTCCAAACGGTCAAACTTCAGGAACATTTTTTGTTGGGAGACCTCAACTCAGTTTCAATAAAATCTGGAGTCAGCCTATTTGCATCTCACGTCGATGATATAGCAAAGAAACTTACCTTTCCTTGCAACACTTTTAATTGCTGCACGCTCAATTTCGTCCTCTTTTGATTCTTCATCTGATTCTTCTTCTTCCAAATCTTTTTCTGTTGGAATTCCCGGAGTGCAACGTTTTCGGTAACATTTGTTAGGACAACAGATTTCAGTTTGTCCACAGTGCTTGTGTTTACTACATAAATCACCTTCCACGCATGATACTTCACTGGGAACAGGGCAGCCAGTATCTAAAATTAAAACATTTACACACTTCATACACTAATATGACCCCAGAGGCGTAGCTACAAGTTTTACCTCCCTCCATCTGCAGTTCTGAACAACGGGCTCCCTTTACGCACTCACCCACAGAAAATAACTGATGACTAACAAAAAAAATGTCATCCATAGTTTTCCTTGGGCTCCATTACACATTATCGCCGGGCCCCCCAGCATAATGGCGGGTGTATAGCTACGCCCATAAGCTCACGCAAAACTATTTCCAGAGGGGCAATAATGATCAAATTCATGACTAAAAAAAAAGATCATCCATAATCCATTTGGTATATCAATGTAACTCCAAAACCTGCCGGAAGAAGATTTGATTTTGTGCAGGGGGAGGGAAAAATCAATTTAATTTTTTACCACATTATGTAATGTACATTAAAACGCTACTCTACCATACCGACGGGTTACGGATGGCCGAGGCGCAGACGTCAGGTACAAGAGTGTTTGTAGAAAAAATAAACCATAGGAAAAGCTTTCCACTTGGGAAGTACAGCACGGTTTTTCAGGCAGCAATATATGGCATCATGATGGCAGCAACGAGAGAGGAAGTTAAAGAAGGCTTAGAAGATGAAGTGGTCGTTTGCTCAGACAGCCAAGCAGCGTTAAAAGCATGCGGTCTTGGTTCAGGACTGCTGTGACGCACTGGAAAGACTGGCAATGACAAAAACAGTAGAACTCATTATGGAATAGCAGGCAACGAGAAGGCGGATGAGGTAGCTAAGTTTGAAGCCAACTTGCCGCCCCGTAGGACCAGAATTCATATTAGAATTGTCGAGACAGCAAGTCAAGGTGGCCTTAAATGATGGGGCTTTTCAGGCCCTTTCTAGGAGTTAACCCTTCTAGAACAAACAAAGGCAGACTAAAGATTTCGTCGCGGGACCTGATAAGGCCAAAATGGCCTGGTTGCTTGCTAGAAATAGGCAAACCATTAGCTCCCTCATAGGGGTGCTAACAGGCCACTGCCGTTTGAGGAAACACAGGAGGACTCGACCTGCAACGCATGCGGTGAGGAGGAGGAAACTGCACTACACTATCTGTGTAGGTGCGAAGCTAGAGCCAGCATGCGGCAAGACATTTTGAAGTCGCGGTACTGCAAAGGAAAGTTATTAAGGATGTATCTTGGATGGATATCCTGGCCTATATCAACAGGTCTGGAAGGTTCAAGGACGCTAGGGAGGTGGTATAAACGATTGGGGTGAGATCTTGGGGTCAACCGGAAGGGCCAGATTTGGTCTACCGGCATGGCTACGGCCTCCCCTCTACTACTACTACTACTAAGACGGTACGATTTGACTCTAATAGCAAACTAAACAGTGACATTCAGTAAAATGTAGGACAAGCTAAGACCATGAATTCTCTTGTGACTCATTAGTGAACTAAGATGAAGATCATACTGTAAGATATTACAATGATAGAAATACTGAAATAATAAGTGATAATCTGATAATTCTCAATAAAATAAAATTACAGCGGTTAATATCACGTCATAGTTTCCTGATAAACAATTGTCACCATATTATCACTGTCAGTTTGATTTACTAAATAAGTGTATTATAAGTTATTAAGTGTGATATATCTGAAGAGAAATAGATGAAAATGTAATGAACAGTGAACCAGTGAATACAGTGAAAAGCAAGAAGAATATTTGGATTCAATTCATATCATTTTGTTCCAAAAGAAATTACAAATTCATTCAAGATACACCAGTGTCTCATCTGGTTTAAATCTTGTTTTCTTAAAATCTTTAAAAAATTGTGCATTCAACATGCGGACGCAGGACATAAAGACCAGAATGTTAAAACAATCTAGCACGTCACGGCAAAACTGTTATGGTTAAAGAATTTTAGTAAGAACAGATCGAGTTTAAATCGAACGGGGATGAAAATTGCACTTTTTTGAAAGTAAGCGTAAGCAATCTGCATCTTCTTGCGATAGGAAGAATTTAAATTTCTGGTCGATAGTTGTGAAGAGGGGCGAAGGCGTAAGGGCACAAATGGACTAACTATCTGCAAATGACTTTCTTTGACAGTCAATCCATACTGGAAAGTAAACGGGAAATGGAACAAATACAGTCCTGTAGAGCTAAATAAGATTTCTATGCGGGCTAAAAACCTTATCAAGAGGGATTCAAAGGAGACACGAAAATAACGAACCACTCACTAAAAGCCACTGCTGACTTAAAATTGGTCAAAAACGAGGTCTCAAATCAAAATATAATTAAAATCACCGGCTATTCGAATGCGATGTCTCGTCCTAGGTATGAATAAAGAATACCATAAACGTCTGCCACAACAATCCCAGCAGCTCCGCAGTGTTTGTAGCGTCAGAAAATAAAATATCATCACACGTTTTATTATTCAATAAACACATAAGTTGTGCAAATATTTAATAAACGAATTTTACATTTTTTTGTCTAATTCACTCAAGCGAGTTTCCTTTATAAAAATGTAGAAAACAATATCGGTAATTTTAAATTTTTTGTGGTATTACTTACGAACATTTTGAAGGTGGCTAATGCAGCTACTCTGAGAAAAGACCTCTGAACTTTTTCAATGGAATTTACATATACAATGTGGCTTGAATGCTATCAGATGCCGCTATTCAATTCAAGGTCTGACTAGGGCCCTTTTGTAATAATGCTGTTAATATACCGAACAAATTAAAGTTAGATATAAAAACGAATATCAAACTCTTTTATCTGGGGCACACACCTCCAGGGAGCTCCTCTAATAAGAAGAATCAGTGAAGTTTTCGCCATGTTTAAATGAAATTCAGGGATGTTCAGTAACACACTCAATGAGTCTGTTCGGGTCTAAATGAAGCCGTTAACAATGATCTCTGTTGTACACTTTCAGAAAAAGTTTATCGGCGTAAACAGAGTAGTCACTCTGATGGAAACAATTATGAATATCCTTAGTATACATTAAATAATTCCAAATGAGAATTCAGTGGAACGATTCACAACATCAGTTCTGCACGGGAAACCGTTGTAAGTGTTGGGGTGTAAGGGACAATGGCGTAAACAAGGTAAACGCCAGTTCAAATGTCAACCTCACCTGCACGAGTGTCGACTTCGGTCAACCGGTGCACCCTGCTAGATAACTAACGAGGCTCTGGCGACCGAGTCACAGCGGTATAACTGTAAGACCTAGGAAATGTAAGTCTGCGAACCTTACCCACCCTACCAACACGTCTGGCCAGTGCGGTAAAGTAGACGCCATCGATATATCGCCCGTCAAAAAAACGGTCGGCAGATTACAAAGCTAAGCGCAATACCTGGATATAAAGTCAAGTGTTCGGGTTGCAGGGTAGGATTCGAAAAAGTTTTTGTGAAAAAATTGCGGTTAGAAAACAGGTATTTTAAATTAATGTTTCCAAACCATTTCGTGTGTCATGGTCATCAAAATGCGGATCAATAACTCGCATTATCCATTATAATAACGCTATTAGGTTTCAAATTAGGAATTAATATATGCTCAAACCATTCTTTGAATATCTCAGAGTTCATGTTTTTATAGTAATCACCGTTACATTCATCCAGTTTTTTTCCACTTAGTTTTAACGCATTTGCTATCCATGCATCAGTAGATCCACAATGGATAATAACCATTCTAGACCTTTTACTGGGAGGTACACCTTTTAGCTGACACCTGACTAAATCATCGGTCCAACCTTTTTTTGCCATGTCGTGGATATCATACCAAGTCTCATATAAGTAGTAAAGTGGTCGATTCTCGCTTCTAAATTCTCTTATATTTTCTAAATATCTATAACGTCATTGAACGATCCTACTGCTTTCCATTATGGCACTCGTTTATTAACAATCTTATATTTAAACCCTAATTTCTTAAGCTGACGTCTCATTGTGGTTTTTGGACAAGGTCTACACATTTCAACAAACTCTTTGTATATTGCGCCAATAGTCGGAATTTCTTTTTTTATATTTATTTTAAACCAGACTTTTCAAACGTTTTGCAGTCGACCAAGTCAGTTCTTTCTGTTTTCCAGCATTAAACCTTCTTTTTCTTTGGCAAATATTTTTACTGACAATATGTCGTATAGGGAATTCCAGTTAATGTTGCTGCTTTTTTAATCATACTCCCTTCGCCGTTATTTTCTCAATCATTTATGAAATTATTATACATGTTCAGACAAATCTGCTTTGCTTGTTCGTTAAGGTGATACCTTTTTCTTCCATTTAATGTGTTTTGGTCGTTAGAGTTAGAGTCGGTATTTTTTCGAAATTTCACTAATATTTATCGCCACTGCTGTCACAAATATTTTTCTGGATGTCAATAGTTCGACTGAGTGACTACAGCTTAGGCGCTCCCACGGACGAAACATTGTATTTAGGCGAAGTTGAATCCTTCCAAGGCCGAAACGTTGCACAATTATTATAATTATTATCACTAGCGTTACTACCATAAATATACAGGCAATAGTTTAACATGAACAAAATGTTATAATTATAAAACGAGTTAGCGAAAAAAAAACAATTTCAAACTACATTATTTACGATCAATAATATACATGCAAATACGAACTAAAACCAAACAGTTATGAAGGGAATTTCCTTAAAGATTATCGAAAGGAATATTCCTGTTATTTGGCCCTTTTTCATAACTTAACAACACAAAATGGCTTTTTCACAATAGAGACCTACTTTTAGGCAATATTAATCTATATAACAGTTAATTTGAAAAGCAAATTCTGGGCTCCAGTTTTTTGCTGTAAGGGTGTATACTAAAAGCGGCAATTTCTTTGGTTTTTTATGCGGGCGACATATCGATGGTGCCTACTTTAGGTGTATGACCAAAATAGCCCATATGCATGCTTCACACAAATAAGCAAAGCCCTTCAGTCTCCGGCAGCTCAAAGATCTCTGACTATGGTAGCAGTCAGGATAGATTCAGAGTAGAGGTTGCTAAGAATCACCACCAGGCTACCGATGAAGAGGAATATTATACACGGTGATCCAGATAACTCTTTAAATGGAATTATCTCGGTCATTTTTGAAATTAGAAAAAAAAGTTGGTACTCTGAAAGGAAGAGAAAGAGAGAGAGAGAGAGAGAGACAGGGGGTAAGCTTGGAGTGTCAATTGATTCTTTTTTGTATGAAATTATTGATTTAAAACCATTAAAGAACACTGTGTAGTTTATTATGACCTTTCATCAGGTCCCACTCCGATTGTATTGAATCATTTATTATTTCTTTAATAATAATATTTATATCTATTTTACAGTAGATATTGGAAGCATCTTCTCCAGATATAGTCGCCTGCTTTGCAAAGCAGCCTTTTCATTGCCAGCAATGACGACATGGCTAGAGATCCATAAGAAAATCACTTCGAGATTTGGTTTAACAGACTAGATATAGATTTATGAATTGATTATATGAGGGGATAAGGATGATCTAATTGATGTGCTTCCAATGCACTTTTGGATTCTGATTGGACGCTGGAGTAGTGCCATGTAATTTAAATTTAGCGGCGCCTGTTGTTTTTTTTATCCGTCCGTATACATTTGTATGTAATTTTTGTATTTGTTGTTAACAAATATTATATTAATAAATAATTTATTAACGATTATTTTGCAAGTAGTTTCTCGTTTGTCAAAAGAACTTAACGATAAATCAGTCAGAATACTCTTTGTCCAGAGACGAAAAGTGAATTGAGGGTACGAAAATGGATCAGAAAGGACGAAATTAAAACATTTGGAATCTGATATTTCAGCTGAAAATTTTATTAGATAGTGTATGTGTCATAGGGAAAACAAGGTTGGAAGAATTATTTATGGGTCGGGATATAGTTTCTATATCAGAGACTCGAGTATATTTGAAAAGACAAAATGCTTTCTATAGGAGAGAGACATGGTTTCAGACAGGCATTCTAAACCACGTATAGGGCTTGTGGAAATGGCGGGAAAGAGCCAGTCTTATGCTTTTGTTCTGTAATGTGTCAATTCTTTTTATATAGGATGGTCGAGTGGAGGAATAAACAATGCTGCCAGAATCTATCTTGGATCGGATAATAGATTTGTATAGTTTTAGAAGGGTAGCGCTGTCATCCCTGAAGCATCTGGTCTTAATATGATTCTTCTTCCAGTTTAATTTAGTAACTGGAGGAAAAGCTTCGAATGTTAAAGTCGTATATCGTTGGTCCTAGCGGAGTACGAAGAAGAGGAGAAAATTAAATATCGTTAAAATCATCTCATTTATTGCTCTATATAGGACTGGAAGTCACATCCAGTCGTTGGATTGATGATCCACAAAAAACATGAAAACACAGTGGAGATCAAGAGCATTTCTTCAAGGGTCATATTGTTTTGCGATTAAATGTATATATTTGGATAACCTTGACGTTATCCAAATATATGCACCTATCTCAAATTGAATATAATAGGTAAGGACAACATAATGCTAGAACGACTGAATAATGCGTCTCAGGAGATGGATCTCAAAATAAATACTTCAAAAACACAGGTTATGACAAACTATAAGTATCTTGGCCACGAAATACGGATTGGCAGAGGTAACCAGACCTGCGAGTTGAGTAGAAGGATAGCATAGCAGCATTCGAAAACCTGAAATATGTATTTAACTCGATTATCCCTGTCTATTTAAAATGGAAGGTCTTTGATCAGTGCGTGTTACCTGTTTTGACATATGGCTCAGAAACATTGACGTTAACTATAAAAACAGCAAATGATATCAGAAAAACACAGCGTGCAACGGAGAGATGAATTTTGGGGGTGCCTTTAATGGAAAGGTTGTCCAATGCAGATATAGGTAGGAGAACGAAAGTTGTTGATGCCTTGGAGGGCAACCTTAAAGTGGAACTGGGCAGGACATGCCGCAAGACTGATGATAGATGAACAAGGAAGATTGTTGAATGGAGACCAAGGCACGAAGCATTCCGAAATAAGGGAGACCACCAACTAGAAAAAAACTGGATGCGAGCTGCACAGGATAGGAAGCGTTTAAGGGAGGCTTATGTACAGCAGTGAACTTTAGAGGCTAATTGAAGATCAAAATCCTTAAAAACCTCACAAATATATCGTTCATTTGCCATCAGTACGATGATATTTTTTAATTCATAATAACACAAAGACATGTGAGTTTCCTAGAATTTTCAATGAAATTTAAATAAACACACATGTTACTTAAGTACATAGAAAAATCAAGTAAGGGTAATGACAACGGAATTGAAAAATATAATATAATATGTAGTACAAATACTTAAAATATACCATAAATTACTAATAGCCCAATTCATTCTGAAACTTTCGACAGATCTGCGGAGTAATGCTTACACCAAAGCTTATATATAAATCCCTAAAACTTGGGTTTATAAAAACAAGAGTTCATAACTTTGAGGAAACCAATCAATCAACATATTATGACAATCATCCTAGACTATAGTTTTTTTCGTAAAATGAATCAACATTGTAATTTTCTCCTTATGTTACATTTTCCAGCCTAATGGTCACTAACTCTCTTGAATTTTGATGACACTTTGTTCAAAAACATGACAAAAATTGAAAAAGTAAACATTGGGCTGCAGTATGTAAGAAAACAAGGGATATAACACATGATCAATCAGCATTTGCAAGCGGCCGTTCGTGTAAAGTATGGTTGTACAATATTGACATTTTACGGAAATACCGTTATTCGGGATTTTTGCGCCACATGTTATTTTGCTGATTTCCTCAAAGCCATGGACTCGTGATGCTTTTCTAACATTCTATGCCTAAATGTTGAGAAATATCAATTTCGCATAAGTTCAAAATCAACGCAATTTTGCATCGTGTTTGGCAGTTTAGTCAAAAGTTTTGGGGAGTATTGGGCTATTACGGTGAATAGTATCGAATCAATGTAATCTGACTTAAACCGATATGGAGTAAATACAAGGTTTGTGAAAATCACCCTGAGTATGGAGAAAAATATTAAGAACTACATATGAATATAATAGTTGTCAATTGTACAAATGTAATCTATGTTTGTGTACTTCATATTATATTATTTTTCTCAGTTGTGTTGTCATTTAGCATCAAAGTTAAAAAATATGTTGCTATCAATGGAAATTTGGGTGTATACGTTAAAATTTTGAGGATATTAACTGAATTTTATAATAAACATAATAATACCAATAAATAAAATACCTATTTTCAGATTTTGCTCTGAGTGGCAAATGGTCTCCAAATCACCAAGAAACATTTCCGCAAGAATTTTCATGATGACTTTTCATCTAACATAAGGTATTTGTATCATTGTCTCCACGCCGTAAGATCTTTTTTATTGGATTTAACTTGTGATATTCCTGACGAGTATTTCTGTTGATGAGAAAAGGCGAAAACGCTTTGCTGTGATTTTTTAAATATATTTTGCAAGAAATGCGCAATCTTTTCACTACCTAAAATGTATTTTTTCTGATTACCTGGCCTCGCATCTGCAGTTTTTTCAGCAGATTTTTCTTCTTTTGAATATTCCTTAGAGTCTTCCTCAGATTCTTCTGCAAGTTCTGCCGTTGTAGCAGTGCCGGGTGTGCATCTTTTCCTGTAACATTTGTTTGGACAGCAGATTTGATCATCATTACAATGTCTGTGTTTGCTACATATATCACCTTCGGTGCACGATACTTCACTAGGTGGTGGACATCCAGTTTCTAAAAAACATTTTTTTGTATAATATATTGTAGTGTACATTTAACTAGGAAAATAGATCAATTTTCAGTGTTACCTGGGATATTTGGAACAACCTTTTCTTCACTTGCTGCCTCTTCTGACTCTTCAGATGCAGATTCTGCATCCAGTTCGGCTTGGGAAACTGTTCCTGTTATACAGCGTTGTCTGTAACATTTATTGGGGCAACATATTTGATTTTCTCCACAATTTCTATGCTTTGTACACAGTTCGCCTTCGGTGCACGAAACCTGATCAGGTGATGGACATCCAACCTCTGAAAATGTATACATAATTTATTTCTACAGGTCATCTTTCAATATGGAAAGACTTAAAATAAACAAATGAGTGTTACCATACCTTCAACGCTTTCTGTTGATGCTGCATTTTCTTCTTTGCTCTTGTCTTCTTCTTTAGACGATTCTGTGTCTTGTTCCTCTTTCGATTCAACCTCTTCGAGTTTTTCGTCTACTTTACTCTCAGTTGCTTCTTCCACTGATTCTTCTTTGGATTTTACTGCTTCTTCTATTCTTTCTTCTGTACTCTCCTGTTTTAAAACTTCAGCACTGTCTCTTTCATCAGCCTCTTTACTTTTATCTTCCTCTTCTACGCTTTGCTGTTGATCCTCTTCAGCACTTTTGGTGTCAACTTTTTCATCGCTTAGGTCGTCTTCTTGACTGCCAGGAGTTGCTTGAACTGATACTGAATCAACTGGCAGAACTGCGGGTATATCTCGTTTAACTATGTTTAGTTCCTCTACTTCAGGCTCTTCACCATGTTCTTGACTTTCTGTACTCGGGCTGTCAGGAACCTCTTGTTGAACTTCTTGTTCTTCTTTACTTTCGTCTTCTATACTCGCCTTGTCCGCCTGTTCGATTTGCTCAACTGATTCTTCTTTCGAAAGTTCTGTCTTCGTTTCTTCCTCGGAATAGGTTTTTTCTAAATCCTAAAAATGAGGCACTGTTATAGTATCGATTAGAGTTTCAAGCCTATGATTTCAGATCATACATATAAACAACTATATTAAATGCTTATAGCACATCTTTTAGTTTACATTTATAATGGTTTGGTGCACATTATTGGCAGAATGTCCTCATGCTAAAAAAGATGAATTTTATTTAATTATTATGAACTGTCAGGATTTTAAACGAACTTATAAATGGTCTACTATAAAAACTCAATAAAATCCAATTTACCCTTGTGCTATCATAGGATCAGTAATTGCCTATAAAGCTGTCTTCTGGAGGTCAAAATGGCAATACATTGTTATTATCATTATCATTATTATTATTGTTACTAGCTGACCCGGCAGACCTTGTTCTGCCTTTTCCGTTAAATGGCGCGATGAGTTTCCTGTGGAATACGGGGCGCATTCACCACATCGTCCAGAAATGTTATTGAAGAAAAACATATTGGTTTTACAGAAAAAATACGAAATAAAACAATACAAAAAAAATAGTGTTGAAGGGTCTCGGGAACCAGACGATTATTTAAAAAAAAATCGTATAAATTGGTGCATTACTCTCTCACGAACTTGCTGAAAAATCTGGCTTAGAGTTTTAAATATATAGATTATATTCATCTAAATGTAATGGCCCTACCAACAATAACACGCTTCAGATCCGTTTGTATAGAATCACACGTAGGATGTAGAGAAACTGGAGACCGCCCTTGCCAAATGCTCAGATAACAATTTTCCTAAGTTTTATCTTTAAGAGGCCGCCAATGAAAACGATACCGCTTCAGAACTAACAATACAAGTTTTTGCAGATGAACCAAAAACGGAAAAAGAAATATGCTATCAGCATTGTTTAAGCTGAACTGAATGGCATAGTTATCGTTGACAAGCGTTACTAGCCCTAAAGAGTTATAAAATAGCTGCAAGGTCTATATTGGAATGTCTTAAATCAGTAGGAGATGTCTCCCAGACAAACAGAGTGTATACTGTGTTATAAGGACTCTGCAAGAGACAACAAGGAAACTGATAAGTTGGTCGGTGAGTTACAGCAATGTTAGAAATGATTAAATAACACCCACAATGACTTTGAAAAGTTGTGTGATGACACTAACAACTGCGAACTTGCCAAGATCCTAAGATACCTCAGCAAGGAGGTAGCAAGACCTACCTGGCAATGTTGAGGAGAAACCTATGATTAGCAACAGGAATTCGAAATGAGAACTGTCAGCTAAGAAAACATCTTCACCATACGAAGGTAAGTAACATTTCTGGTGCAATCAAAAGGATGAGACGGTATTACATTTAATTTTTGAATGGTTTGCTGTCTCATCAATCAGACAATCCAGCTAGGTAAGCTGAGAATAGGCTGGTTGATGATCTAGTACAAGCGATGTTCCCACGAAGGATGTAAAAGGAACATAATGCTGTCCAGGGGTGAGGCTGTAATGAGACGCCCTATCCTACTACATAATACAGAACTTTTCTTCTCATGTTGAGTAATTCCGCAAATAGAGACAGTAAGAAAGTTTCGCTCGAGAAACCAAAACTGTTAAATGATATGTTATAAGGCAGTATTAAAATGCGATAGTGCAATAAAGAAGCGCTCACGTAACATTACTTTGCCCTATATGAAATAAAACATGTTCTTCACGTTAGGTTTAAAGAACATGATAACTAACTAAAACCGCATAGATCCCCAGACTTATTCGCTGACTATTTTGATGCATACAGTTTTGCGAAGCGCTTCACAATCGAATGTCATTAAATAATTTAGAACTTTTTTGGAAAACGTCAAAACAATATAATAAAATTAAAATGGATTGTAAATGGAAAAATATGATGTGTTTTCAGTCCGGGTGTGCATCCGATCACTACTCAAGTTCTAAAAATCATTTTGCTGACTTTTCGTCTAAATCGCATTCGAAGTTTTCTGTCCTACATCCGACTGGAGACTGAACGACAAAACATCAGCAAAATGTCTTTGAAAGTGGTGGACAATGTATGCCTATAAGAAGAACTTATTTCCTGGACTTGCATTGTGTTTATTGTTGTTTTTTCAGAACGTTTAGACTAGTGTCTAAGACCAAAGGTTTACACACATCTGAAATTTCAGTATTGGTTTGCTAAAAATGTTGACATTATATTAGATAAATGCCGCTTCTTTAAAATTGAATACCCACGTCTGACTTGCACTTTGAGTAGCAAGTTTATGTCAGTCTAGGAGAAACCGTTTTTTGCCACCATCATTCAACATACGTATTGACCGTATACTTTCATCTCAAAGGACACTTGACGAAAACAACGCTGAAAAAGACTTTTCTTGCATCCTACTAAACAGTCCTAGCAATCACGCCCCTGGCCGCCCACGTTCTAGTGGTTTTGTGAGGTATATATTGTGTATTGAACGTGCAGGCCTCCAATTAGTCATCTAAAATCCCCTCTGACAGTGTGGGAAAGAGGAAACCCTCCCTCAAAAGAAATTCGTTTAATATTATTACGACAAGGTCACTTGTTCGCTGAGCAAAGGAAATATGCTGCTTCGCAACCCTAAGTTCGCGGCGTTGCCACCACCAGAAGAGATTGGAAAAACTTTCCCTTTTTGAATTCTTAAATTAAGTGGCTTAGTGGCAGTTCATCTATCCTTAACAGAAGGGATGTCACAGTTTTTGTATCAAGGACTTCGATCTTGTGCACCCCAAGATCGCACCGCCATTTATTTTTAGGTTATCAGTAAAGTCCATTGCCTTCTTTAATTCGATAAGAACCACTTTTACCAAATCCAACTCTTTATACGTTGATTTACCACGAAGCACAGGTAAACCTGTTTTCGACCCCAATACTTGGACATGGTCTCCAATTTTACTCACAAGCCCCAGTTTTCGTACTTCGCAGTTAGCCTGGCGAATCCACATCAATGGACGGACAAGGCGTCCGATATAGTTATCCGACAACCCTTGTTCCTGGGCAGCCAATCCTCTGTGACATTTACAAGCGACCACAGACCATCTCTGAACGAAGCTGTATATGTTTAAATATTTAGGCGAACTTGTGTCAAAAATTCTGGATTAAAAGTGTTTAGCGATAAATACGAGTATGAAATTAAATATATTTAAAGCTTTAGTGCAAACTAAAGTCCTAAAGATACTAAAAATCGATAAAAATGCGCTCTCACACATCTTTATCAAAAGTTCTTGGCCGGAGTCCTAAAGCTTTATTTCAAGGTGTTAATATGCTAATGTTATTGCTGTCAAAATTAATGTATGTTTTTAGGTGATTTTTACCTTTTCGTCGGGCGTTTCACCTGAATCTTCTTCACTTTTGTCATCTTGAGTGTTCTAAAATAAAGAAACGTGTGTGTGGTTATGATTAAATACAACAATGAAAATGGGAAGGTAAATATAAAAAAACAAACCCCTTGTAGATCCTCCTGCTGCGTTTCCTCTTCCTCTGGACTCTTATCTTTTTCTTCTTCGGTTTCGTCGTTCCCTTCTCCACCATCTTCTCCTTCTTGGTGGCTAGAGTCGTCAGTAATTTCTACAGTAGGAACATCTTCAGCACTTTCGTCTTTGTCTGAAGGTTCCTTGTGCGCATGTCCGGCCTCACCAATCTCGAGCTCCTTGAGAGCTTTCTCGATGTAAGGTCGGCAGTCGGTTTCGGTTGGTCCATCAGTCTCAGCTTCACCTTGCATGCCTAAGAAAGGAACATTCGTTGAATAAGATTGGATCAGTTTCCCATTCATTTATATTTTATTTGATTATTTTGAATTTTGCGAAAGTAATATTGTGAGGTATAATTATAAAAGTCTAGTTCCGGTACATTTAGTTTAACCGGAAGTGGTTGAAATTATCTTCTCAAAATATCGAGAAATAGCTGAAAAACAAATGAATACATTAAACCAAAATTATTATTACGTGCTTTATTATGTGAATAAATATTGCAACATAAAATCTTTCCAATTTCAAGCAGCCTTTCTTTAATTCATATGATTGTTCATCAAATTATCATTCTAATAATGAGGAAGTTGACACTATTTTTTTAATACCGGGTGATATTTAGTTTTAATACAATTTTTGGTTTAAGACATAATAAAATTTATCCTTGATATCCTGTGACTGCAACAGGGACGTAGACAGAAAATTCATTTTGGGGGCACAAATAGTTTTAGAGTGGCCTATATACAGGGTCTGTCATTAGTGTGTCAAAGTAGCATATTTTCCTACTAAAGATTTTTTTTACATTAATGAAAGATCCTGTAACAAAAAATATGTGCCAATAAAAAAATTAAAACGAATTTTCTACATTTATTTTAGGTTTTTGAAGTAAATAACAAATTTTATACAAAAGTAACTTAATTAAACACATATGAAGAAATGACCTCTCAATTGATAAAATAGCCAAGTTTGATAGTATGCCATTTCCAATTCTATTTCTTAAAAATGATTTTATTATTCTTAAACAAGAGAAAGTTCGCTCACATGAAGCACAAGAGATCGAGATTGTTATAGCGATTATTACTGTTTATATTTTCTTTGTTTTAATAACGTAAGAGTCAGCTTATATTTGGGATTCTTATTAGTAGAGATATTTTGTGTTATTGTGGTTTGAGTATTTTATTTCGTTAAAAATATTATGCTTGTATGAGCGTACCGTATAATATATTTAGACAGGCTAATGGGGGGGGCAGTGGGGGGCCACGGCCTATCTACGTCCCTGGACTGCAATAATATAATTTAACAGAAGGATCACCGTACGCTGAACATAAGTAGATAGTATTATCTAAAATTCGGCAAAATTTTATTATTTCATGGAATTTAGGAAATATTTGTATTTAGGCTAATTATCACCCAATATTTAGAAGCCAATGCTACCTTGTGAAAGATCATTAGGAAGGTAATGTTTTTAAAATATAAACGCACTAATGTACAGAGTGGTCCAATAATAGAGGACGTCGGCTGTAGCTCGGGAACGGTTAATGAGAGAACTTAGGGAAAAAAAATATTTGTAGATAAATCGACAAAGAGAAATCGCAACACAAAAGCGTAAATGCCAATTTTCTCTAAAATTTCTATAATTGAGGTCTATTGAAAATATAAGCATTGTATTCCTCAACCAATTACGCACTTTTTTACTCCAGAACATTTTTGTTTATTTTTAAAAATAAAGTGGTGGGGTTGTCAAACATTTTTACTGTTAAATGTAGATATCTCTGTTTTGGATGAACCGATTTTATTCAACTTGCTTCATTTCAAGTGCTTTTTTGACCTACTCGTGAAGCCATAAACTGTACCGTAATGACTTTGTTAGTGACCACTAGATGGCGTTGTTTCGGAATTCTCCAAATAATGCTGATTTTCTCGAAAAAATCTATTGATATGCTATGATTTTTATATCACAATTTATTTGGTAGTTATGAAGGGCATTGAATAGTGAAATAAAAAATCCAGGCCCACATTTAAATTTAGAAAGTTGATGATGGTCTCTCGAATCCAGAACGTCGGATTGGAAAATTAACCTTTCCGTTTTGTAGAGGAGGAAAAGTGATAATGGCAAAGTGGATATTATTTTCGACTCTCATTCCAATTAATCCTAACATTTCAGGAAAACCAAAAAACTGGAAAAAAACAAGGCTCCAATAGAAACTTTAGTAAATCTTGCATAATTGTATAGAACAAAACTTGACAAAGGAACAAAACAAAAAATGATGAGGGGTAGTGTGGAATTCAAAAAATATACACGATATACAATTTTGAACTGTTTGAATTTTGAAAAATTTTATGTTTCTGTATTCTTATCTAAAAGTTATTTAAGACGATAGATTGAGACTAATAATTATTATATTGCTATGATGAAAAATGTAAAATCTATCATAATTTTTCTTTGGCGTATTCATTTTTGTTTTTAAGCTTTATCAATAACAATAAAATGGTATCATGTGACATATTAAAAAAAGAATATTAAACTGAGTAATACAGAACCATAAAGTATACGGGATGACACTAAAAATTAAAAAATATTGCCCACTAAACCGAAAGTACCGTGCCGGGAACCTGTAAATTTTCATTTGTATATACACAGTGGGTATTGGTGATACATGTCATACATTTATTGGGAACTTAAAAACTATTAGAGATACATGAAAGGTTTAATATGGGAGGTTTTAGACAATCTAGATAGAAACTTATGAACTCGTGGAACGGTTCGAGCGGTTAGGATTCTTGAAATAAATAGCAGCAAAGCAACCGTTGCATTGAAAATATGTATGTCTTTATTTTCCACAATTTTTCGGATCTGCAAAGAGGCAATCTTTGCAATCAAAATTTTGTGGGTTGATTTTTATAAGTCGATACGGATCTGGATTGTTTAATTCGTTTTTTTACAGGCATTGAACACTCCAAAACCATCCATCCATGTATTCTTTATGATTCGATAGCAGACTTAAGATATTTACGTAAGTGAGAGATAGAAAACAGGGAAATCTCCGTATTTAAAATGGAACAATTTAATTTTTTTTAAGGCATGAGCAAATACCGTATGTAGCTCCTTTATTAAAAAAATCATTCTTGTACTAGCTTTTCAACTTTTTCTTGCCAACAGTTCTTTTTAAGTATATTAATTTTCAAACAAAGGTGCAAATTTCAAGTCAAATAATTTGATATGTTTTTGACAGTACTAAGGGTTATTATTTTTCAGATTTCAGATGCATGTGAATTTCACTGACGAAGATACAAATGTGAATAGCTGTTTTGCTGAGTTGACTGGACCCCATGAGCCCTGATCTGACCACACGAGGTTAGATTTATAAGGAACTTTAGGGGATAATGTATATAAAAATATATGCTAAAAATCTGGAACAACTGAAAGAAAAACGTAAAAAAAAGTAGATTCTTGATCAGATGTCTTGTAACAATGATAATAAAAAAAACTTGGTTTTCTTATTTAATTCGGTACTTGCAACTAATTTATATTCAGTGAGAAGGTTGTTGTAGGTAGGTTTCTAGTATTATGCACCCTCCCTCAAAGTTGTTCGGGTTGGGAAATTAGCTTCCGTAAGTTGCGAAAAACAAAATATGAATATGTTATGGTTGAATTAGCAAATGACTTTTTTTTGTCGGTGACACTTGCAATACAAAAATGTTTTTGTTGGTCTTAGTTTTTCTTACTTACTCCTCCCAATATTTTCTGTACGGGGCGTTTCTGTTGAAATTATGCTCTTGGATGGTTACGCTGTTGTTTATATTGTTTTATATACTTTGGTAGATTTAAGCAATATTTATTTAAATTTTCACCAGTACACTTTTTAATTTCCTTTTACGTTTTACGTTTAACAGCAAACGAAGCAGCAAGCAATATCACATTCCCGAAATTTTTATTTCTCAGTGTTAGATACCCAAGAAGTTAATTAAATATTAAGCATTGGATTTCAGCAGCTAATTAAGAAGCCTATTCGGGTAACTGGATCTAAAGCGACCTTGCTCGATTCTATTTTTGGGTGTGCCGAAGGGGCTGTTAGATCATCGAGCGTAAAGGATACAGGTGATATTTCAGATCACAAGCTCACTTTCTGTGAAGTTTCGAAGTTACAACAATAAAAGAACCATAAAAGATTTTAATATCAATAAAAAGTTTTATAAAAAAATGAAGCCGACTTCACGGAGTAAAATTTTCAAGGTGGAATAAAATATTTTTCACTTTTTAGTGCATTTTTTTGAAGTCACTTTCATTTTTTATATTTATTTTTATTTTATCCTTCAGGTTTACTACGAGGAAACAAAAATCGATTATATACGCCAATGATTTCCACAGACTTACTACTATACTAGTCTATTTGCCAGATTGCTCTCCGTCCGGGGCTTAGTCAGAGCTGGGGCGACTCTCAGATGATTTAAACCTTAGTCCAGTTTTAAGACGTTATCGATGGGATGTCCGGATGACGAGCTCTAAACTCCCTGTACCCCCCGATTCTTCCAAATATCTTTTTAAATTATTCCTTCTTTTCAATCTTTAAAATGCATCTTGGCTTCCCTTGAGAGAACTACTGGTATCATGAGATGACTTTTTCTTTCAATGAGCCCACGTATATTTAAATTAATGATGGCTATTTTTAGCGTGCATAGCGAACATACACCCCGTGTGACTGCGGCTTAAGACGAGCCACAGAAAATATCAACAACAGCCGCATGCCACCATCGGGTGGTTGTTGGACATCTCTTATTTAAAGCGTAAATATGTAAGGCATTAAAAATCCACGTATGGTATTTAAAAAATAAAGTACATATTCTGAAAAACCGAACTACATGTGAAAGGAAATAAAGAAGTCAAAATGTTCAAACAATGACAACATGTTTTTTAAATTTTTCTTTTGCAAATCGATTAACAATTTTATTATAGCCCAACTTTCCCAGTCTTAAACTTTCTACATTATGCAATATCGAAAGAGGTTTGTCATCTCTGGGCCCCTTTTTACTGTTCTAAACGACCGCTTAACCCCTTAATGGATAAAACAGCAGGAAGTAGATGTATATGTCTTCCTCAGGTCCCTCTCCTTTGAACGGTACTTGTTTATATACACAGACAAAATATCATGGGGAATATCTACTATAAAAAATGGAGATTGATTTAAAATTCTACCTGTGTTTACTCTTTCTCGGAGCAGATGCATATTTCTTCCTCCGTCCTTTTCCCTTGAACGGTACTTATTTAAATACATAGGTACAGTTCTGATCAGAAAAATCCGGGCACCTCATTTTCCCTGATGTAAATCTACTTATGAAAACAGGTGACTAATACATGGCTATGATGACAATGTCAAAATTAAAGTGTCAATTTGATAATAATTCGAGTCATGCCGCACTTATCAAACGTTCCAAAGAGTAAAGTAATTATGTTATTAGATAGGGGTTGGGTTGAAATAAAGGTGGCTGAAAGGTTGGGGATAACAAAAAGTACAGTTCATGATTTTAAAGCAAGATGGCATACCCTGGATAGAAAAGTAGGTAGTGGGCAGTCAAATATTCGCACTAATCGTAATGAGGATTATCACCTTATTGAATATTTGCGAGACAGTCCGTTCGAATCCTTACAACCAACGGAGCCAAAAGGGAAACTGCTTTTCGGGGATATGTTATTACCGCGCGCCGTAGAATTAAGAAGTTATCGAATTTAAAAAATTATTCTGCTGTCAAAAAAACCATTTTTAACGTAGAGTAACAAGAAGCAACGGATGGAATTTGGCATAGAATATCAAAAAAAGATCTGGAATTCTGGAACAAAGTAGTGTTTTCCGACGAGAAAATGTTTCAGTCATCTAACAATGTTTTGAAAAACGGTATACTCAGATGGTAGAAACAGCGGAAGGTTTTCTGTAAATGTTTGGGGGTGGATCAGCGCTAGAGGAATGGGATATTGTTCCATTATTAGAGGCAGGTTCAATGCAAATACCAATATTCACGTTCTGGAGAATGTGATGCTACCATCTGTAAACCGTGCATATGGAGATGTTGATTTTATTAACCAGCATGATAACTGCCCTATTCATACCGCGCGGAGAGTATCACAATGGATGGATGAACACCACCTCAGAGTTTGAACATAGTCTTCGAGGAGTCCGCATATAAAATCCCATAGAAAATGTATGGTGTCAACAACTTTCGACCACGAAATGAAGTTGAGGTATGGGAAAGGATCCAGGAAGCTTGGATGATCTAACAGCAGAGTACGCTAGGAGTTTATTTACTTCAATGCCCAACAGATTGGTCTCTGTGATTGAAAATATTGGGGCATCAACCAAATATTAATTCACTTTTATTGTTATATATTAATTTACTTCTATTGTTATATAAGTTTCATAATAAAATGTTGTTTAATTATATAAAACTGTTATTTTATTTTAAGGGACAAACAAAGATAGTATGCGTTCTACTTTATATCAAAAAATTTTATATCAATTAGGATTAAACGGCAGTCCCCAACTCCTAAAATAAATTGCTATCGGTATTTTTTTTTTAACCATTATCACGTTTCATTACTTTTTAATACGGCAATGCGAATTAGTGTAAATCAGATGTAGAAGCCTGATTTACCAAAACACACTAAAACTGACATTATCTACTATAAAACAAGGAGGTTGATTTAAAATTCTATCAGGTTCTACCTTTTCTCGGAGTAGGTGTATATTTCTTCCCCGGGTCCCGCTCCCTTGAACGGTACTTGTTTAAATACACAGAGTATATAAGTATATAAAAAACTAATTGTTGATTTAGTACCTACCCTTTCTTTGGTCCTTAAATATCTATTAATAAAGAGTTGCCCCCTCGAACATCTAGTGCAATGTTCTAAGGTTGCCCCTTTAAAATTTTGTTCTAATAACACAAATGATAATATTTATTTTTTGTACCTAAAGCCGTGCGTTTCTATTTTGCTTCGGTTGAGTTGGTTTTAAAATTGTTAAGCTCTAATTAACTGGTCAAAGCTACTTAATGCTATGTGATAACTGTTAACAGCCAACATGGGATGCATTTTTAAATAATAATGGTCATTTTTTAATTTACCTAGAAGGTTTGGTACGTTGCAACGCCACTGGTTGTTCCGAAAATAACACCAAGAAACAAAAAATCTCAAAGTATATTTAAACGATAAGAAATAGAATATTTTGCTGCTCCAATGCTAATAGATACGTCAGAGCGCTGTTTTAAAAATCATGTCGATTTCACTCGATTTCAAAACTATACGCTCACATCTTATTATATTTTCCAGATTTTAAAAATAGCATTTTTTATTTGCGAAAAAAATTGGCTCTCATTACAAAACCTGGAAAGCAGAATTTTGCTTTTCAAATTTTAAGTTGCAAAACACCCGTGTTATATCCATGTGTAATCGATTTTACCATTTTAAAGAGTAATTTTATACTCCTATTTAATAGCACTTTGGATCATTGCATGAATGAAAACCATTAATAGAATATCGGAGTAAGTGCGTTTTCGTTTCAGCGTCTTATTTATCGGCGAGGAAAAAACGTCCCAAGCAGATATGTTTTTTTCATGAATATTATAGAAAAATCGGTATTTTATTTTCCTCGTAAAAGGAAAGTATTGTTACCTCTATATTTGAGGTTCCCTAGTTGCCGAAAAACATCTTTTCTCAATTCCGTCGGTCTGTCCGTCGATATGTCTGTCTGGTCGCGGCATAGCTAAAAAACTACTTACCCGATTATTTTTTGAGTTCACATTTTGGTTAATGATTAAGGATTTTATGGGATGATACGGTAAATTTTGGTAAGAATCCAATATGGCTGAACAAAATGGCGGCTTAATGAAATGCTAAAAAATTATTATTAAAAAATTACTAACCCAATTTACTTCAAATATCGCACAAAAATCAGATGTGATATAGTAATAAACTGGTAAAATTTTGGTGAGGAGCCTTTATGATGAAATAAAATGGCGGCTTAATTAAATGTTTAAAAAAATACCATTATGAAAAAAATCCAATTATGTTGAAATTAAATTTCTAAGTCGGTAAAATTAACAACAAATAAAAATTTTAAAAATGGTGTAGTATCGGAGCGGTGGTTTTATTTTAGTACGTATGGTAAGTGAATGCATGTTTGTATGTCCGTATGTATGTATGTATGTATGTATTTATGTATGTATGTTTGTATGTATGTATGTACGTGTGTACGTCATAGTCACCGGGTAGATTTTTTATGACCAAACTGACTAAAATATGAAATAGCTCGGTTACCTCATTTGATACCTACCTACAAAATTAGAGCTGGTTTTTCCTACTGCGAAACAAGAAATCTGCAAATTTCCTATCCCTTTCCTTTTCCCTCGCTATATGAATATTTCCTTTTATTAGAAATAGGGAAGTGTGACCCAATTTAGTTCAGTCAATAGTCATTTAGTAACACATATATACTAACATTTTTATTGGGCCCCATTTTTTTCCATTATATTGGATGCGAATCAATATTTTACCAGTGTCTACCTATGTCACACTCGGTTTTTAGGCATAATTTACAATAAATTCAATAAGTACCAGCTTACCTCTATATCACACCTAATTCGTGCACAAAATTTAAAATGAATCTAATAAGTAGTTTTTTCAGGCTGATTTTTAAAATATTTTATTAGGCCGCCATTTTGTTTTGCTAATTTATATTCACCCTAAAATGTTACCAGTTCATTTCTATGTAACACTTGATTTTTGTGGAAAATTTGAAGTAAATTGGATAATTCGTTTTTTAAGTAATCATTTTTTTAACGTTTCACTAGGCCGCTATCTAGTTCCGGCATATTGGATTTTTACCAGTGCTATCCCCATATGACCCTTAATTTTTTACTACAATTTGAAGTCAATCTGATAATAGTTTTTAAGCTATATGCTGCGAACTGACAGACAGACAAACCGAGAATCGGACCGACGGAATTAATAAAAGATATTTTTTGGCATCCAATGACGCTAAAACGTGAAGATATGAAGATATATAAAGCCTGGGAGGTTGATTTTTTTACTATTATAAACATTTTATTTGGCCTCCATTTTGTTCCGCCATCGAATAAGTACCACAGTTTTACTAGTTCATTTCTATACCACAATTAATTATGGTACACAATTTGAAATCAGTCCATTATCTAATGTTTTTCAGGTTCGATTTTAAAATATTTTATGAAGCCGCCATTTTGTTCCGCCATCTTGGATTTACACCAAAATTTTACCAATTTATCCCTACATAATACTTGGTTTTTGTGCAGAATTTGAGACACATTGGATAAGTAGTTTTTTAGTAATCATTTTTTTAACATTTCACTAGGCCCACATTTTGTTTTGCCATATGGGATTTATACCAAAATGTTACCAGGTCGTCCCCATATGACGGAACAGTATGTTACGAATCTCGAGAATATAACACATTTTTTTTCTCTTATAATAGTTGTAGGTGTCTTGATATTTTCAGACTTTGGCAAACGGAATAGTTTTCGAAGTATCCACTATTTTGTAAGAGGGAAGTATATTGTAATGGTGAAAAAAAGTACATTGCGAGTCCCTAGATGCCGAAAAGTATGTTTTCTCAATTTCGTCGGTCTGTTTACGGCAAAGCTACTTTTCCAATTTACCTCAAATTTGGTACAAAGATCAAGGGTCACATGGGGATGAACTGGTGAATTTCATGGAAATCCAAAATAGCGGCCCAATAAAAATGTTTATAAAAACGATTGTAAAATTCTATGTATTTAATTGACTCCAAATTTGATACAAGAATCAAGTATGATATAAAACGTAGCTGGTAAATTTTTTTTTTAAATCAAATTCTGCGCAACAACCAAGCTTAATTTAGGGATGAAGAACTAGTAAGATCTTGATTCGAATCCGATAAAGCAAAAAAAAAATGGCGACCTAATAAAAATGTTTAAAAATCAATACAAAAGTCTCATTTCTTCAGATTTTGTGAAACAAATCAAGTGTGACATTTGTATGTGATTGGTAAAATTTGGTGCATATCGATTTGGTACGAATCCAATATAGCGGTCTAATAAAACTTTTAGAAAGTGAGTATTGACTTTAAATCTTGTGTACAAATCATGTGTGACGTAGAAATACACTGGTAAGATTTTGGTACGAATCCAATATGGCACAAAAAATAGCTTAATTAAATTAAATAAAAAAATCAGTATAAAAACTCATTATTTAACTTATGTCACGATGTGCACAAAAATAGAATGTGACATAGTGATGAAGTAGCAAAATGTTGATGCGAACCACAACAAAATGTTAAAAAAATCGGCTTTACCCGGAACTTTTCTTGTAACGGATTTCACCGCACACATATGACACAATTTATACATACGTATAATTATTTGATAACAACTTTATTATTATAACATTATATTATTATTAATATGTAACCCCCTTCTTGATAAAGTGAAACATTCATTTATTAAAAGGGGAAAGGGCCTTATCTATTTCTGTACGCAAGGACCCAGAAATTACCTTATAATAAAATTCTCGTATTATTACAATTTATACAATATCTATAAAGTTATTGGCAAATATATGTATGCAGAGTAGCAATAAAGTCTGAAAACCTCAAGATGTACCGGAAAGAAACAATATTTGAAAAAAAAAAAACAAAAAGCACGTCGACTTTTCCCATGTTTTAGTAACACTCATTTGTTTCTATCGTGAGATCTATCAAAGTGATGGCATACGTCTTCAGTGTTTTCAACATGGGTCATGTGAAACCTCATTTGGAAGGTACTTTCACCCTGAGTACGCATATCAAATTTGAAGGCATTTCGTGGGCTCTTTTGAAGATGGTAGCTCTTAAAATTTAGATATTTATTAAAATTAATATTTTGTTTTCCATACTTTCTAATTTATAGTTTTGCTGCTTTTTTAAATTTTACTACGAGGATAGATAAATATGTCAGACTGCAGGTTGATATGACTTTGTCATGTTTTTATGTTTTTCTTCGAACGTATAAAATTGCCTAAAATGTTGGCTTTCGACTACTTGAAAATATCTGTCTCTTAAGCTTTTTAAGAAATCAAATTATGGAAAAACTCGATGATCTTCCGGAACATATTCGTGTGGACTTAGTATATCAACAAGATAATGCTTCATACCACTGTGAAGAAGATATAAGCGCACTTTTAAACGAGTAATTTAATTTAACTATATATAGTAACGGTAAGATTCCATGACCGCCGCGAAGTTCCGATTTCACATCCTCAGATTATTTTTTATGGGGCACAGTTAAAGATAGAGTGTTTAAAAATCGAAACAATTATTCTGTAAATGAATTAAAACAAAAAATTCTTGAAGAAATCATTAGTTTTAGTAATAGTGACGGCGTCCGAAATACTGTGGCAAACATCCAAGTGCCATATACATACACTGTGTATAGCAGAAAACGGACAGTATGTGGAAAATCAATTATATAGTCATTTATTTTAAATTTTTCCTGTTTTTATATTTCCATGTAATCTGTTGTTATGTTATCTGTTGTTATTATACGTTGATAGCTATGTTACTCAAGGAGTCTGTTTCTCGTATTAATTTTCAATAATGATATTAAATTTAAAATTTAGCAATAAGTACATAAAGAATAACATTAGGACCATAGTTACGTAAATAGAAATATTCAAGAAATAATTGAGATTTTCTGTTAAATTGCGATTTTCTCTGTAACCATTGAATGTACGTATAGAACACACAAACATATATATATATATATATATATATATATATATATATTTTAATTTTCTTGATTAAAGGTCATTACAGAAACTTGAAATACATAATGAAGTCCGATATCGTTTCGACCGCACTTCGATCTTTTTCAATTCTAAAATCGAGAAAGACGTAGAATTTTAATTGATATTTATACACTTAATTGTTTTTATTTTATTCTTTTATTATTATTACCTTAGAACGTAGATTATTAAAAAATTTACAATTTTTTTGGTGGTAATCTTTGTGTACTTTGGACTTTTTCTTAATTTTTGGAAGGAGAATAAATATAAATTATTCTTTTATGATATTATTATTTCTATGTTACCTCAAAACATAAAATTATTTAAAAGGTACAAATTACCACATTTTCACGTACATAGACTTAAGACAATTATAATATATATATTATGTTAACATTGTCACATCTGGTTATACTAGTACTGAAATATACAATTTATTCAGGTTGTTGACGTCCTTCTTATCGTTGATGGCGGTTTTGCTTTTTTGTATCTCGACCATCTAAAGAAATTCTCTTTTTTGAATATGCCGTTCCGATTTTAATATTTTGGTATTATTATAATCAAAATTATGTCTTTTTCAAATTTCATGATTTGTTAGAGCCGTTGCGTTTTTATTGTCGTACTTGTGACCCTTCGGTCGGTTTTCCAAGTATTGGCTGGTTTGACCTATATACAGACTGTTGCAATCTTTAGAGGGTATTTCATAAATGACATTGCTTTTTTGTTTTTTTGGGGTTTTAGATTTTAATCTGGAAAAATTTTTTGAGAGCAGATTGGAAGCCTTGTTAACGGTTTGAATATTATATTGTTTAAGTAATTTTTGAAGTGGTTGGGATAAGTTTATAAAAGGTAAAGATATAAATTTTGTTTGATTTCTGATTATTTTTTATGTTGTTCGAGTTATAAAATTTGTGAAGTCTACTTTTAATGATTTTATTTATAAGGTGTTCAGGATAGTTATTTATTTTTAGAGCATTTTTGGCTTTTTTAAGGCTTCTTTCTGGTATTCAGGTTCCGAGAGCATGATGCCACGATCTGCTAAACCTACAATTACGGATTTTTTTTGGGAATTTGGGTGGTTTGATTTGTAGTTTGAGTATCTAGTCAAATCAAACCACCCAAGTCCCCAAAAAAACTCCGTAATTGTAGGTTTAGCAGTCAAACCAGGCAATACTTGGACTCGACTGAAAGGTCACAAGTATGATAAAAAAAAGCCGTTGCTTTATACTTGATACTTATGACGAAACATTCAAAAAGACATAATTTTGTTTATAATAATACCAAAATATTAAAATCGGAACCGCACACTAAGAAAAGAGAATTTCTTGAGATGATCGAGATACCAAAAAGCAAAAATGCCATCAACGATAAGAAGTACGTCAACAACCTGAATAAATCGTATATTTCAGTACTAGAATAACCAGCTGTGATAATGTTAACATATATATATATATATATATATATATATATATATATATATATATATATATATATATATATTATAATTGTTTTAAGTGTATGTATGTACGTGAAAATGTGGCAATTTGTACCTTTTTAAATAATTTTACGTTTTGAGGTAAGATAGAAATAATAATTTCATAAAAGAATAATTTATATTTATTCTCCTCTATAAAAACAATTAAATATTAAATGTATAAATATCAAATTAAAATTATACGTCTTTCTCCATTTTAAATTTGAAACAGACCGAAGTGCGGTCGAAACGTTATCGGACTTCATTATGTATTTGGATAAATATATGATTTAAAGCATACGTGTCAAGTTCTGTAATGACCTTATATCAAGAAAATTAAATCAATAATATATACATATATATATATATATATATATATATATATATATATATATATATTATTGATTTAATTTTCTTGATATAAGGTCATTACAGAACTTGACACGTATGCTTTAAATCATATATTTATCCAAATCATATATATATATATATATATATATATATATATATATATATATATATATATATATATATATATATATATGTATAGCTGTAGACAAAAAATTTCGTATTCCGTATAAGCATTGATGCTTTATAAATTTTTAATTACCACCCAAATGACCAATTTTTGATTTTTGCTATTTTTTATAGTGATTTGAAAAATAGCTCCAGTTTTAAAAAAATCAACCGTAACCTTAATTATCTCGGAAACTAGGCAGAAATCGACTAAAGTTTAAATTGGTAATTTATGTTTATTTTTGAGAAGGAGTCAAATAATGGACAAAAATAGAGGATGCCTCATTTAAAATTTTATAGTTGATGTCGTCCCAGCAAAATTGGGAAATTAAAAGAAATTCAAATTTAAAGAAAGTTTTGTATGAAACTTTTTTTCGTATCTGTTACGGATTTCCAGATAGTGGGTACTTTTATGTGGAACACGGTGCATATACAAAATATTCATTCATTTACCATAGCTATTTAAATACAACCACTGCTTCGGTACTACAGTATGCCATTTTTTAATTTTGTTTTTATTTGTTATTATTAATCTATAAAAAAATAAATTTATATATTAAGGCGCTATTGTGTTTTGACATATAGAAAGTTCATTCCTGTTTCTAACTTGACTTTTTTTGCAAAATTTCAACTCAATTGGGTAAGTAGCTTTTGATCCTAATATTTTAACATTTTATTATGTCGCCCATTTCCTTTCACCATAATGAATCCTCACCAAAATTTTACCAGTTTATCCCTACGTCATACTTGATTGATGTGCAAACATGAAAACATGTTTTTCGGCTGCTAGGGAGCCTGAAACATGAAGATCTGAAAAATATCGGAGCATGATTTTTTCACGATTACAATAATTTCCTTTCCAGTAATGTAAATAATGTTAAATGTGTCGTAGGTTATAAATAAATTTTACCTTTGTAATAACCAAATGGTATTATTTAATTTATTTTTGCCGTAAATAATTAATTTATTTTTTGCCGTAAACAATAATTCTGGCTTTCATAGAGCCTTAAGTAAAAAATAATGTCATACTCCTAAATTTCTTAAAAAAATAAATTACCTTTCGTGATTGGTATGCATCGTTTCGTATAACATGAGTTCGCACAACATATTTCCTTACTCTGACAGTCTTCATCTGCACTACACTTAGTTCCACTCGTACATGAGACTTGGTCGGGTGTCGGACAGTCAGTGGTTTCTACAGAAACAACAACAATATACACTTTAACATGCGTTTTATTAGATGAATTTAGACTAAATCAAGGGTTAATAATAACGGTAATAATATATGGTTATTGTTATATCAAGCTCTAACTGAATTGTTGAGTTCTTATTGAAACAAATATATATATATATATATATATATATATATATATATATATATATATATATATATATATATATATATATATATATATCTGACTAAAGGTCTTCATCAGTACAATCAACTAGTTGAAACACGAGTACAACTGCCGTTGATATCGATAACCTTAAAGACCGAATAAGACAGGAAATTAGATTGATAGAAGTTCAAGTAGTGCAAAATGTTTTGCAAGAATTTGAAGATCGCTTAGGATATTGTCAGGATGTTGCTGGTGATCAATTTCAACAATTTTTAAATTAATATTACATTACAATTTTGTCTTTTTTTAATAAAAATTGATTTTTGATACAACTTAATTTAGACATATGAAGATTATGATATAGGCCGACACTTGACACAACTGTCATGGAGTTGCCGGGCTCATAACGATCAGGCGGTATTTTACCCCTAATAAAGCAGTAAAGATCTGGTTTGCAAGCGTTTCTCAGTACAAGTCGGTATTTTATTATTAGATCATTTGAACTGTGGCATTAGCGGTGTTTAGTGGTGTTATTTATTTTTAGAGTAATAATGTTTAGGCCGTGGGTTGAAAATTGTGAATCCGACGACGGAATTGGAGAGATAAACGAGCAAGAAACAAAATGCCATTTACCGAATTGCTGCAAGAGAATTGTTTTACGAGTATATCAAGGTAAAATTTATATATATATATATATGTGTTTTTATTCCGGGTGTACATCCGTTCACTACTGTCGTTCTGAAAAGAACAGTTTTGCTGACGTTTCGCCAAAATCACATTTGGCATTTTCGAAGCTTTCTTTCTCGCGTCCGAATAGAAACTGAAGTGTTGGTGACTGCGACGCTTCCTTTTATACCCCCACTCGGGGCCAAAGATTATATCTGCGCAGGCGTTGGTCGTTATTTATGTTTTCCGGATGGTGCTGTTGTTGTTGCGCTAATTGCGCTTGAGTTTTTGCGATTTTAGATTTGTCTATTATTGTCTTCCATACTGTTGGTAGTTTTAATGATTCGTCCCTTTTATTTAAATCACCTTGCTTTTCAATTTCTATGGCTTCTCGGATTATTCTGGTCTTATAATGTTCTATATTGGCAATCTCCCTACACCCCTAAAGAAAAATGGCTACACAAATCGCACCATAGAGAAAGCTATTAATGCACAAGTTTCCCGAACAACGAACAACAAAAAATATGAACCGGGAAAGCAACGAGTAGTCTTACAATATGTAAAAGGCACAACAGACAGAATCGGAAGAATTCTGAGGAAACACAACATACAAACAATACACAAGCCACAAACAACTATAGGTAAACTACTCGGAAACCCAAAAGATAAAATCAAACTGGAAAACCACGGAGTGTACAGTATTCCGTGCCAGGACTGTGAAAAGTTGTACGTAGGGCAAACTAACAGGCGAATATCAGCAAGAGTGGAAGAGCATAAACTCAGCATCAGAAATAAACAAACAACCTCAGCTTTATTCCTACATCATCAGGAAACCGGCCATAAAATAAATTTCGATGGGTGTAGGGAGATCGCCAATATAGAACATTATAAGACCAGAATAATCCGAGAAGCCATAGAAATTGAAAAGCAAGGTGATTTAAATAAAAGGGACGAATCATTAAAACTACCAACAGTATGGAAGACAATAATAGACAAATCTAAAATCGCAAAAACTCAAGCGCGATTAGCGCAACAACAACAGCACCATCCGGAAAACATAAATAACGACCAACGCCTGCGCAGATATAACCTTCGGCCCCGAGTGGGGGTATAAAAGGAAGCGTCGCAGTCACCAACACTTCAATCTCTATTCGGACGCGAGAAAGAAAGCTTCGAAAATGCCAAATGTGATTTTGGCGAAACGTCAGCAAAACTGTTCTTTTCAGAACGACAGTAGTGAACGGATGTACACCCGGAATGAAAACACATTGTATTTTTCCATCCGTGAAGGAGTAAAAATCAACACATATATATATATATATATATATATATATATATATATATATATATATATTGTTTCTTAGATGTATCTAATAAAACAATCACTCTAATTCATTCGGTCAATCACATTAAATAGGTAGTTTTGTTTAAATACTCAAATTACTATTATTTTAATAGGAGCTAAAAAAATTTTTAAACATTTTATCTGTAGTATGAAGCGGTAAAACGGTTCTATCGATAAACTACTTAAAAACGATTTTTACGCTAGGACAATATCAATAAGGGGCCACAATTTTCTTTTTCTAAAAATATAAAAAAACTTAATTCGAAAAATTAAATTATTACAAATAATACTCATTCTTTTATTTTAGTAGTAATATTTATGTAATGCTCAAAATATGTAAAGGAACATTCCTCGGAACATTCACTAAAAATAGGAAAAATAAAAATATTAACAGATGGCTGCTCCATACAATTCAGTTTTGGAACGAACTCCAAAGTATACCTAATTTTTTTAAATACTTGAAAGTCAGCTGTTGGCCGGCAGCCATTTTGATTAATTTTAAAATATTTTTGTTATCTCTGTTTTCTTCAATTGTATTTATATGGTGACGTTTTTGCGACTCCTTTACAGTGCCTTTGACTATAGCACATTCGCCAATAATAACTTGCATACTAATGCAAATCTTTAAACCGCATTCACTAATATTTATATGCAGTAAAATCAAGAAACGCCCAGTAACTTTCAAATGTTTGTCTGCAGTACTTCTAAAAGCGTCAGAGGGCATAGACTTTAGAGGAAAGTGAAGTTAACCGGCATTCGAAGGTCTACCTTGCGTCGATTCTTTGACCAAGACAATTCACTGGGGAGGAAGAACAGATCTGACAAAAGCAAAATGAAAGGGTTTAGAAATGGTAGTATATGAGATGTATGAGCTTAAGCATATTCCGTCACTTGATTCTTTGCTAGAAAATTTATTAGCAAATGGTCAATTCACTGCTAGTCGCGAAACGTTGCGCCGATTCCTGCATACAATTGGATTTCGATTTAAAAAAATTGACAAGCGCATTTTCATTAGAAAGACCCAACGGCTAGTGGAATGGAGGCAAAAATATTTAATCCGAATTCATCAGATCCGCACAGAAAACTCAAATATTTACTATTTAGATGAGACTTGGTTCGACATCCATGAGACTACAATTAAAGGTTGGCAAGATTCTTCACCAAAGTGCATTTTAGATACTTGCTTCTCGAGGAAAGAGAATATCCATCTTACACTGTGGCTCGAGGGATGGCTGGGTGCCAAACGCTTTGCTAGCAAAAATATTAAGGACTGGTCGTTAGACTATCATCAGGACATGACAAGTGAGCTTTTTGAAGATTGGATGAAAAATTCTCTTCTTCCGAATATCCCGCCAGGCAGTGTAGTCGTTTATGACAATGCTAGTTACCACAGCACCTTAGCTGAAAAAGTGTGAACCATAAGCAGCAAAAAAGAGGTGCTGCAAGAGTTTCTTAGCCAATATGACCTCTATTTTGAAGAAAATTATACAAAAAAACAACTAGTTGAGGTACTAAAAACTAAATCGTATGATAAAACATATTGGGTAGATGAGGCTATAAAAGCATCCGGTAACATACCACCTAAATTGCCCCCCTACTACTGCGATTTGAATCCTATAGTAAATGATATGGTCTGAATTAAAAAACAAAGCTAGGCGCAATAATGTAAACCCAAAAATGTCCACTAATGTAATTGAAGTAATTAAAACTCAATGCGAATTAATACCAGAGAGCAGTTGGAGAGCATGCGTTTGTTTGGAATGTAATAATAAACATTGTTTCAATCTTCCTACTACCACCCTGGACCGGAATAATTTATTAGCCAAAACAGTTGCACAAGCAGGCATAAAGTATAAAGGTATTAGTTAGTCATGACCATTTATCGTGTGTCGGACTATATTTTGCTTTTGGATCACCCTGCATAAATGAAATTATAAATATAATATATATATATATATATATATATATATATACATATATATATATATATATATATATATATATATATATATATATATATATATATATATATATATATATATATATATATATATATATATATATATATATATATATATATATATATATATATATATATATAAATATATAACATTTTTACGATTACAATACTTCCCTCTTATGAGGAAACTACAAACAAATAACATTCTATTTTTCAGTGAACACAAAATAATAAAAACAAATCATAAACAATATGTAATAATAGTAAAATAACCAAAAGAAGATCAGAAACGTGGGTAACTAATTAAAAATTTATATATTATGTCGAGATTCTTCTGTCAGTATAAAGTTGGCCAGCTGAACTAAATAATTGTTCACTAGCTACAGTGGGAGGTTTTGAGAAAAATGTTTTCACAGCCTGTTTTATCCTATTTCTACCTTGAGGTAGGCGTTAAATATATGCGCGCTCTGGAAACAACGAGTTGAGTTTTAGTATATATTTTTTATCGAAATCAAAATTGAAAAAAAATGTAAATGCATTTTCTATGTAGAAATATAGCTTATTAATATGATAAGTGAACGATTTGACTAAAACGAAATAAAAACTAGGTTTTAACATAAAATTATTTTATTTTTTAATATGTAAAATATTACTTCAACCGGCAAAAAAGTGGTGGAAAAACAAAAGAGTTTTAATGTAGCTTTCTTAAAATAAGTTTAAAAGCATTTGGTTTTAAGAATGTTTTAGGGATGTTAAAAAAAGCCAAAATACTGTAAACTGCTTATACATAAGATTTATCAAAAACAGTTGGAATACGCAGGAGGTCTAACTTCAGGGTTGGCTTGGCGCGTGTCAGAAAGCGTTTGACTGTGTGCCAAAAAAAAATAAAAATTCTGCAAATAATTGAGTACCAAATATTGTTCATACCTATAGTACCCATTGCCTGAAAAGAGGGCGACATAGTGTGGTGGCCAAACTATAAAACCCAGGTTGGAACTCTATCAAAGAACACTAAATCGGTTTCAGACAAAACGAAATAGAAAAAAAATCTCGGTTACTAAACGTACTGGTCTTTCGTCACGCAGGCAGAGCATGAAATGACCTAAATTTTGTTCACAATGGTACTTTAGAAGTCGAAGTACTGTAATATTTCGTTTAGAGCTATTTTGATCAACCACATAGTTTGTTTTTCTACAAGTAGCATTTTATAGTTTTTAAAGCTTCCTGGAATGGTAACTAACGTTGTCGATACCGATAACTGTACTGAGGAGGAATACCTGAAATGTTAGTAAACTACCTTCGGCAAAGCCTGTTTTGTATCACCAATATGTACGATTATTTACCGCCTTCCTTTTCCAAAAGGGGCTTTAATAATTCAAGAAGGATGGTCCCCTTCTAAGAAAGCTTGGCGCGAACTTATCCTCCTATATTTTACCAACGGTGTGTCCTTTTACTAAATCTTTTCATAGTTTTTTTGGTGAGATGCCAGCCATTCTAAAGAACAAACTGTTTCACTCGATACCATAAGATAAACCAAACCAACTTAACATTTGTATATATTTCATAAGCAGTATAGGCGCTAATCGATTTAGGCAAGCATATATTTCATAAAAGTATATTGCAAAAAAGTGTCTTATAGAGACAACCCAATGTCCAGGTATAGTCTTACTAGAATTATAAGGGTTTAATAAAATATTGCCTATCTGAGTTACCTAGACATTTACCTTCAGTTTATATACATGTAAATAATAAAACATCGGTAAATTTTCTTTAACCCGAACTTCCCTCGTTATGAATCTTTCTTTTTATTAGAAATTGTGGAGTGTAACCCAATTTAGTTCAGTACATAGTCATTTTGTGTAACACATATATAGCTATTGTCTTTTCAAACATTTTTATTGGGCGCCATTTTGTTCCATCATATTGGATTTCCACCGATATTTTACCAGTTTCTACCTATGCCACACTTGCGTAATTTAAACTAAATTCAATAAGTAGTTTTTCATTTACACACATTTTGTTGCGTCATGTTGAATTCGAACCAGTTTCTCACTATATCACATTTAATTTTCCGCAAAATTTAAAGTTAATTGAATAAGATTTTTTTATGTTGATTTTTTAAAAATTTTATTTGGTTCCCGTCTTGAATTCGTACACAACTTTACCAATTTATCTCTATATCACACTTAATGCTTGCACAAAATTTGAAACTAATCCAATAAGTAGTTTTTAGGCTTATTTTTTAAATATTTTATTAGGCCGCCATTTTGTTTTGCTGTCTTTGATTCCTACCACAATGTTACCAGTTCATTCCTATGTAACACTTGATTTTTGTCCAAAATTCGAAGTAAATTGGACAATTATTTTTTTATTAAGGTTTCATTAGGCTGCCATCTTGTTCCGGCATATTTTTTATCGAAATAAACCAGGTCATCCCCATATAACCCTTAATTTTTGCCTAAAATTTAAAGTCAATCTGGTAATTGGTTTTAAGCTATGCCGCCAACTGGCAGACGATAGACAGACCGACGGAATTGATAACACATATTTTTTAGATATGTAAAACCTGACAGGGTGTTTTCTTTTTCACGTTTACAAACATTTTGTCTGACCGCCATTTTGTTCCGCCAACTTAAATTTTATTACAGTTTTACTAGTTTATTTCTTTACCACAATTAGTTATAACACTCAAATTGAAATCAATTTTTCAGGGCTAAATTATTAAATAATTTTTTAAGCCGCCATCTTGGATTCGTACCAAAATTTTACCACTAGACTCCTACATCGTATTTGATTTTTGTGCAAAATTTTTGAGATAAATTTGATAAGTCGTTTTTTAGTAATATTTTTTTATCATTTCGCTAGGCCGCGAACAGACAGACTGGCAGACAGACATACAAACAGACCGATAGAATTGAGAAAACCTGTTTTTCGGCATCTAGAAACCCTGAAACGTAAAGATCTGAAAAAATCTCGGAAGGTGAATTTTTTTTATTTATAATACTTCCCTTTTACGAGGGATGTAAAAAGATGATACTTAATCGAATAAGTCAACGTCATGTCATACACATATTACAAAAGAATCAATGTTTTGCGACACATTCTTAAAACTATTTCCAAGACTAATATCATGTTTTATGGCATTTTTTCAAGTTTCCGATGATATTAATTTTGTTTCTTCAGTCAAAACCAGTTTTACGAAGATAAATGTAAACAGAAGTTGGGTTTTATACTGTTTAAATCAGAAACATAGAAATTGCTTCTGGGGGGATTTTGAGACGATGAAAATTTTCAAAAATCAAAACAAAAAGTCTTCACTTTTTGTTCTTTACCTAATTGAGAGTAAATAATATGAACCACAAAAAAAAAGCCCTTAATTTAATTTAGTTGCAGATGAACTGGCTTTGGGGGGTGTTTTACCCTCCAATTCCGAAAAAAAGATCTTTACTTTATACTCTTTCTATCATTTTAGCTTAAAAATACGCCACTGTGGCAGATTATTACAACAAATTTTTTGCCAGTATTAGAGATTACGGTAAAAGAAATACTAAAACTGTTCTGATAATTGCCTTAAACTCATCCTGTCTGTATCAAGAACATATTCACAAATATATAGTTTTGTAAGGGGTTCCTTATTAATATTAATATTTAAATTGTATTAATATTTAAATTTGACGTGTAGATGCCACTGTTCAAATAATATAAATAACGTGGCATAATGCAAAAACAATACTGAAAAATTTTGGCGAAGTTCCTACGCGCAGCACGAAAATGAATCATCAATGAAAAAAATATTTCACTATTAAATTTAGTCTGACACGTATGCACGATATATTCACGCAACACTGACACACAGCTTTTAGTTTTTTAGTTCAATTAGATAATAGGAATAGTTCAAACTGCCAAGTGTAGCACAACTATCTCCACAAAGTTTTCGTGGTAACCAGAGTCCGACGTTTCGGTGATATTGTGGAAACTTCATCCCATAATGTTGTTATATTACGGTGGCTTATAAACATTGTTATCTTAATTGGTCCCTTCAGTATTTTTTTTCCACCAACTTGTGAAAGTCAAAGAAATATACAATTTTATTACTCTCCACTTAATTTCTCTAAGATGAAAAAACTAAACAAACAAATATATGTTATAACCCATGGGCCAGCTAGTCATATTTAAGTAATCGGTGTAGTTTGGTGTTACTACTATGATTGCCACTCAAAGTCATAGCTAATAAAAATGTCGAGCAATCTAAGATGGTGAATACTGACTATTAAAAAAGGCCGTGTATCTAAAAGGACTTACTTGCTACACTTTCTTTTATTATTAATTTATTTACAACGGTTCGATTTGTTCGTTCAGACAGGGGTACCCTAGACTCTTTTTGTTGTAGGGGGGGCTTCTCCAGAGGGAAAAACCAATAACAACAACTAGCTATTACACTGGGGAACAGCAAAAATGTTTCCTAGACCAAAATAGCAAAATCTTCCTTATTTTATTATATTAATTAACAATCTGTCTTGCAAAAGTCTGAGTTGGCTCCGGTTTTATAGATCCATGCTTATTATAATAATTTACCTACCTGTCCTTAAGAATGAGAAATACCTGGATAAGGGGTTTAAATACTTATAACATAAGTCCTAAATTGTTATTTGGATTTCAACCACAAGTTGATCGAGAGCTGGGGGTATTTAAAAAATATAAGATATAAAATAAGCTTTGATAATTTTGTTATATATGTGAAGAAGTGACTCTTGTGAAACAAAGACGTACTCTGAGCCAAAGTTGGAGACCAGGATAAAAATTGGGCTTCCCATAACTGCTGCAACAAATGTGCTTTCAATATTCGCGGCTGGCTAAGTGGAAAAGAGCATAAGTTGCCCCTTACTGTTCCTATGATCTTGCGAGAACCGAAAGACCACGTTTCTGACTGTTACTTTTGCTTGACACCTCCCATCAATAATGGCTTTTCGAAGAAAAAAAGGTCTGCAATACAGTATCCAAATTTACAATCCGCTATACGCCCGGTGCCCCATAGTGACGAATTGCCTGTACCTAATCCACTTCCGAAATATACTCTTGATTCTGATGATGATTAAACGGATTCAAACGGTAATGTACCGGACAATGTTGCCGGATCATCAACCTCGCAAGACTCCGATTTTGTATATGAAGTTCCCAGTAAAAAGCCTCACAAAATAAGTCAAAGTGATGTAGGTGACATTATAAGGCATTTAGAATTGCCCAAGAAAAAAGCAGAACTATTGGCCTCTCGATTGCAACAATGGAATTTACTTCAAGATGAAATAAAAGTTTCAGTGTACTGAATTTATCAAAAAAATCTAACACCATTTTTTAACATGGAAAACAATTTGGTAGCCTGTAGGGTATTGAGGAATTAATGGCAGCTTTAAATCTGGACTATGATCTTCAAGACTGGAGATTTTTCATTGATTCCTCAAAAGTAAGTTTTAAAATGGAAACGAGTTCCCTTCAGTCCCAATTGGTTATGCAGTCCACATGAAAGAAACGTAAAGCAATTGGAAATTGTTGCTGGAGACGATACAATATGAAAGATGTAAATGGCAAATTTGTGGGGATTTAAAAATTGTGGCGATTTTACTTGGAATGCATCTGGGTTATACCAAATATCGGGTCACTACAGAAAGAAAATTTGGCCATTGAGAGAGACTTTTGAACCAGTTAAGACAAATGTAACCAGCGCGCCATTAGTACTTCCTGAAAAGATTTTACTACCGCCATTTCGATAAAATTGGGAAAAAAAGTTTTTGAAGGCCATGGACAAAGAAGGCTGTGTTTTCAGTTATTTAAAAGGAAAATTCCCTATAATCAGTGACGTTAAAATTAAAGAGGGAATATTTGTAGATCCCCAGATTAGAACTATTCGAAGATGCGCAATTCGATTCCATACTTGAAAGCAAGGAAAAAGACGCTTGGAATGACTCTAAAATGGTTGCAACAATTTTTTTGGCAAAAATAAAAGCAGAAAACTATAAAGACCTGATTGCCCAAGTTTTGTGTTACCGTTGAAAATTCATTTCCTGAATCTTATCTGGATTACTTTCCGGAAAATCGTGGTGCTGTAAGTGACGAGCACGGTAAGAGGTTCCACCAGAAGGTATCAGGGAAAATGGAACTGTTAGCCGACTACTGCCGGACTATTACGATAGATGCCCCAGAGGATACTAAATGAGTGTCTAAACTTTAGATTCAAAGATAAAAATGTGATATTTAATTGCTTTTGTTGAACCAACAATATATTGTTATATGTATTTTAAATGTTCATTGTATATGCCTATAAATTAAAATTTTGTAACAAATAATACAGTTTTTTTTTTGCGAGCTAACTAAATTCGCTAATTAGGTTAGGTATTAGATTTTTTTTGCGAGCCAGCTAAATTACTTAATAGGTATTTTTTAGTTATTTGGGTAGCTGAATCCAGAAAAAATAGGTTTTGTTCAAGAAACAAAAAAAAAGTTGAAATATGTTTTCTTGTGTTATCAACGATTATTAAAAAAAATTCCATGGGCTTTTGTATTACGGTTGAAACCCAGATCCCGGGTTCTGCTTCTTTGTAAATTATAAATGTGTCTCGTAATTTGTCAACTCAACCACGATTTAGCCAAGTTACCCCGGGATCCCCCTTCCCGAAAGCAAAATATTCCTAGTTATTGGCTCCTAATTGGCTTAGTTTTTGCAAGTATCTTTTTGGCATATCTTGTGTCAACTTATACATAAACTGAGGGAAAAAAGTTAAGAATCTTGTAATACAGGTTTAAACTGAAACATTTATAATTTTGTCTGTAGTAGGTTTCACAAATGTGTAGAGTAATAAAATTGGGAATTTCGTCCAGTTTGGCTGAATTTCGGGATCGTCCATAGGCGGAGGTAAACTTTGTTTATAGAAATAATAAAGATCCTTTTAAATCCCTGTTGCATACCTAATAAGGTTTTTGTTACTCTATGGATTATATTTATTACTCAATGCGTATATAATAGTCTAGTACTTAATGAAAGCAGGTACCAAAACACAAATTATAAATACTTCTTAATTGTGTTTTAAACATGTTAGTATTTGCTGGTACGCTATATTGTTAACAGTATTATAAGAATATTAAAAAATGGCGGCATTCACTCCAACGAAAAGATGTTCTAATAATTATTCACTATGTGAGTGGAAAAGTTCTTGTTTTAAATGTACACGATTGCATAAAACACAATGACCTTAGTTTTACTGTATAAGAAATTGGTAAACAATGTTCCCAAATGACTGAATTGTAAAGTTCACCGTTCTCAAATTATTGCGGTAGAGAAAGTTAGCAGATCAAGCGGAACTCTTCAGGAAAATTCCAGGAAGACCAGCAAAAGTCCTTGATGAAGACACAAAATGGGCAATTGGTGAAATGATAAAATATCTTCCGGCTGATTCGGTAGTGGTTATGGATAAAGCAAGCTATCATTTGCGGCGCATAGAGAAGATATCAACTCCATCTTAGGCATCTCCAATAGTTAAAAAAACAGTTTAAAACATTAAAGTGTCTATCGCAATAAAATTGAGAGTTACTTTTTTTGAAACGTAATCAAAATAGAAAAGCAATTTGGAAAGGCAATACATAGGTCAGAAAAATAAAAATAGAGACCATGATATAAAGCCAGAACAGAGTAAAAGAAACGTGTTTTCCAAGATTTTTAAAAAGTATGTATAAAACAGGAAAAGATGTTTATTTTTGACGGTTGTCACTAATAATGCATACTAACGTATTTTCCTTAAAAAATGGTTTGACAACACTTTCACAAAATTGAAAATTTTTTCTCCTGACAGAAGATGTGAGAGACTTTAAAGGAGCTCTCAAAGAAGTACAATTTAAAGCAGAAATTAACCTGCTTCCTAATTTTCCTAATAAGTGATAACGTTTAATTCTGCAGCGACGAAGCAAGGAATCATAAAGACTCTATATGATCGAGCAGTGGCGATTTGCACCGATCAGCCATCCCTAGACATGAAAATCAACAATATTTAAAAAAAATCTCATGCAAATAGGTTATACAGAAAATTTGATTATTCACACAATTTTCAAATGTCAAAAGAATATCGATGTTTGCCCGATTGAAAGACAGGTAAGTTTGGCAAAACAAAAGGAATCAAAACAGTTTCGAATCCAGAAATACCCAAGGTGTTTGTTGACTAAAACCAAACCAAATAGAATTAGTAATCAAAAGAGCTAAATTAATCAAATCCCTTGTGTTGTGAATGCGGTGATGCGGATCGAGGTCAAAATTATACACAAAAACAACATTAAAAAAAAAAACAAAAATTTAAAGAAGCAGGATACAATAACAGCATTTTCAGCAAGCGGAGTATTGAAATATTAAAAGTTTAGCGATCTTTACTCAACACTTACCGTAAATCGGTGCTACTTCGACACCTTTCGACAAGACAGACAATCATTAGCACATTTGGCATTTAAGTATCATCTAGGCAGGGTTAAAGCGTAAACAATTTTTCGTAACGTACTCGGTGTAAATATATGTACGGAGCTGCCCAAAAGTCCGGAATTAAATTAATATAGCCTCAACCAATAACTTTTTGAAAAAATGCTCAGACCCGTTAAATTAGTCTTTTAATTGCACACATTTTGACGTAATTCACTTGTTTTTGTATTGGCATTTGTCACAGGTATGACGTCATCGACTTTTTTTTTAAATGGCAACATACAGCTTGTGATACATCATTGGAAGGCTCTTATCTGATACAGTATGCTCCTAAATTCTGGGGCGATTCTGTTAAGCTATTTCAAAATGGCTACCGTTCAAAATAAAAAAAAAATATTTCACTAATGAATTTATTTTTTCATTTAACACTAGATATCTGTTTAGTGCATTCAAAAACGCTACAATAGTTTGTTTTCTCAAAAATAAATAAAATTAATAAAACAGCAAGGCAAAACAAAACAAAATAAAAAGGTTGTTTAAGGTCGCAAATTCTGAAACTGTCCACTCGCTACTTGGCATGCTTCCAGGCGATGATAAAATCCGTCCACGGCATTCCAAATGGCTTCAGCCGGTATGTTATTTGACTCCACTCGAATTCTGGTTTTCAAATTTTCAAATATTATTTGGCCTGTTTTGCTTTAGATGTCCCCAAAAAAAGTAGTCTAAAGGCGTTAAATCTGGGGACCTCCGTGACCATTCAATTGTACCACGTTGTCCGATCCACCGAACTGCAAATACTTCACCTAAATATCCTCTCACATTGACACCAAAATATGGTGGAGCACCGTCTTGTTGAAACCAAATTGTTTCATTAGGTATATCTGGATCTACTTCTTTACGAAAAATAACAGCTAGAGCAAGTATCAACTCAAAGGTTAAGAAGTCCAGATATCGTTCAGGTGTAAGGTTTTGTTCAAATAAGAATGGCACTATAACTCGGTTATTAATTATACCTGCCCATACATTTACTTTCTGGGGACGACGCTGCGTATGAGCTTGACATATCCGGTGTGGATTTTCCTGACTCCAGAATCGATAATTGTGTCTGTTAACCACTCCGTTTAAAAAGAGGGTACATTCATCCGAAAATAATATGTTATGGGGAAACCTATTATTCTCGTCACATCGTCTCATCATTTCCTGGCAAAATTGCAAACGCCTGTCATAGTCATCTTCTAAAAGCTCTTGGACAAGATATACTTTATAAGGATGGTATTTTTCTGCTTTCAAAAACCTGCCAATTGTACCTCTAGACGTAAAATGATTTTGGGCCAATGAAACTGTTGAAACGTGTGGATTTTCCTGTAGAGATAATGCAATGTTCAATTTTTCATTGTCGTCTAAAATACGTGGCCGTCCATTTCTGGGCAAGTCCTTTACTGTACCATGTTCCTCAAATTTGTAGAATATCTTACTAATATATTTATTTATATTTAGCATTAAACAAAACAAAAACAAATGAATTACGTCAAAATGTGAGCAATTAAAAAACTAAATAACGGGTCGGAGCGTTTTTTCGAAAAGTTATTGGTTGAGGCTATATTAATTTTATTCTGAACTTTTCTTATTAAATTTTGAACGGTCGCCATTTTGAAATAGCTTGACAGAATCGCGGTAGAATTTAGGAGCATACTGTATGAGATAAGAGCTTTCCAATGATGCATCACAAGCTCGATGACGTCATACCTTTGACAAATGTCAATACAAAAACAAATGAATTAGGTCAAAATGTGAGCAGTGAAAAAACTAATTTAACGTGTCCTAGCGTTTTTTCTGAAAGTTATTGGGTGAGGCTACATTAATTTAATGCCGTACTTTTCTTATTAAATTTTGAACGGTCGCCATTTTGAAATAGCTTCACAGAATCGCGCCAAAATTTAGGAGTATACTGTATGAGATAAGAGCTTTCTAACGATGTATCACAAGCTGTATGTTGCCATTTAAGAAAAGGTCGATGACATCATACCTTGGATAAATGTCAATACAAAAACAAATGAATTACGTCAAAATGTGAGCAATTAAAAAACTAATTTAACGGGTCTGAGCGTTTTTTAAAAAGTTATTGGTTGAGGCTATATTAATTTAATTGCGGACTTTTGGGCAGCCCTGAATATGGTCAGAGTATACAAGAAAAAGGTGGGTGGTAGGAAATACAGAGGCTATAATGATAGTGATTTTAACAAAGCAGTAGCTGCTATTAATGCAGTTATGTCTCACAAACTTGCTAGCGTAACCGTCCCCGAACGATTTACTAGACAAAATCACCTTAACAAAATTGGCTATGCAAATGTATTCGTAACAGAAGAGGAGAGTTTAATTGCTAAAACTCTTGGCACGATAGGAGACTGGGGATTTCCGATGGTTAGTACTGACATTGTTACAATTATATTGTAACGGGGTTTGCCCGTTGGGGCGTAATGTCCGTGAATGGGAAGACAACAGACCAGGCTATGACTTTGTATGAAAATTTGCTACTAGAAACAAATCAACTGCACGTTTGGCTACTAATAAAGAATTCTTTACTAATATAGAGTCCTGTCTGGTAAATGCTAGTCCGTTTAATGTGTATAACTAAGATGAGGCCCAGAACATTCAAGAACATCAGTTAGCAAAATGTTCTGTGGTACAGCATAAGCAAAGTTGCTTCCATCTATGGTTGTTTAGAAAGTATAAATTTATATGAAAGTGGGACAAAAAGGAGTCTAAATGATACAATTTATTCAAAAGGTAAGAGTGGTTGGCACGATACGAACCTCTTTGAAAAATGGTTCTTTGATATTTTGTTGCCACATATTAAAGAAAACTGCTAACCAGAACAGGAAGTTTGTTATAATTTAGCGTGCCATTTTACCCCCACAGTTACAGAAGCTGCTCTCAAGAACAATATTGATATAATACCACTGCCAGCAAATGCAACACGTTTAATGCAACTGCTGGACGTGAGTTTCTTTGGTCCTATGAAGAAAAAGTGGCGATTGATTTTAGATACTTGGAGGAAAGAATTTCTTTGCAAGGGATCCATCCCAAAGGAACAATTTCCAGGTCTACTGAAGACACTTTGGTTGGCATTTTCAACCAAAGCCGAAGCAAATTTGAAGTCAGGCTTTTGAACTACAGGATTATCGTTTCGGCCAGATGCTGTGTTCTAGTCCAGAAAAATTACTGGATGCTAGTTTTTTCGAGTTTCTCAAAGAATTTCGTGGATTCGAAGAAATTCGAGACTGACGAAAAGTAAGAAGATTGTTATACAACCTGGCCAACAGATGCGTCCCATGTCAAGTCCTGGAGAAATGAATGCATCATATCAGATTCAGGCTCTACGGGTAGTAGTACCAAATAAGTTGGAAAGTGCGCCGTCTTGAGAAACAGAGGACTTGAATCAAAGGTCCCGTCTAAATGATTGAAGGACAGGTTCTTCTAATGAAAAACTATTTCAAAAGAAGAATGAAGAAAATTGTTCGCTGTGCGAACCCAAATTCACTACACACAGGGTTCAAGAATGGATTTGCTCTATTAGATGGATCAAAGTTTCTAAAGACCCTAATTATTAATGCTTTCCCTGCAATAATGTATGTGCAATATGCAAATGGGGGTATTCTATTTATACTAACAGAAAGGCATGGATACAATGCATAATGTGCCATAAACAGATATGTGGCATATGCAATGATGGATCTAAGAAAAAGCAGTACAAGGAAAATTTGACAAGGTGAATAAATATTTTGAAGACACCAAAGAGGATGTTTCTGCCTTTAAAAGCTAAAAAAATCATTGCTTTATTTTTTGTGGTTTTTAAATGTTTCATTAAAAGTTATTACGTGTTCTGTATGTGTTTTATTTTTTTCTATATGTCTATTGTTTTTTTAAATCTAAATTTGCTATAGAAGTAACCCGACATCCTATGTATACTACGCAAAATAAAAAAATACGTTTCTGAAATTTTTCAGTTTTGTTGATGTAGCGGTATCGAAAGCCAAGGCTTTAATTGGTAGGATGATGTACGAGTCTAATGATTTTGCAACTTGTAACGTGGGACAATTTGTGCCGAAAACATGTCGAAGTAGCCCAGTTTTACGATACTCTCTCAAGCTCTGTGACTAGTGGGCGGGACTTCACACATCACTAAACATAACTCATATATAATGACGTAATATTAAGATTAGCTTTTAGTTTGTGTTTGATATGGACTAGTATAGTATATCTATACTAGTCGAAATGTTGAGAAGACATTAACCATAAAAACTATACTGATCCAACAAATAAGTTTTTTTATAATCATATATTATTATTCCTTTATAAAAATAGAAGTTCAAAAGGTGCTGTACATTTTAGGCTCTTGTATATTTTTCGATATATGCAGAAGTTAATTAGTACCTAATTCATTATTAATAATAAATGTAAAGTTTACAACCTGAGCTCTAAATAAACTTGTCAACATTCAAAGCGCCCACCCTAGGTTTTTACCTCATTTTCAAAGTTTTATATCTTGAAAAGTATATTGCCGATTTTGATGAAGAAGAAGAACTTTTTGGGAATGGTGGGTTAACTGGGTTTCATTCGATGTATCAATTTAACGCGTAGTGTCGATTTTAGGGATATATAGGGCACAAATGAAGTGATGTGAAATGACCTAATATATTTCATTTTTACTAAAAAAATGCGGTTCAATTATTTATTCGGTTTTTACGGTCGAGGATGAAAATGTAAAAAAAGTGATTTCACCGATTTTTAAATTTCCTTACGATACGATTTTTTTGCTGAAAAATATTTTTGTAAATACGAGACTAAACTTCACTTGTACCAGTGTGTATAAAATAAGGCATACCATTTATAGTTTTCTTGTTTAAGGTACCTGAGTCTCGGGACAGTTTCGGAATTTCTTAACCATCATCTTTCTTAAATAAGATACAGAACGACTAAAAAAATCGAGTTTTGTTATTTAATAACCTAAGTGGTCCCTAAAAATTTAAATTGTTTATTGATAGAACATTATTTAAATATGCAGGGTGTTTATCATCTAACGAGTAAGTTTCGTTAGACAATTGCTCCATCGTATTCTGTAGCAAGTAGGTTTAAATAATATTCACAATTTTGCCAAATAAAAACACTAGAATAACAATACTGTTAAACTTCCTACTCAACTAGGCGCGGTTAGACACTGAATGAATTCCAGACGAATAACTTACCATATATCCCTATCGATATTTACTAAATCTTTTACATTCACGATATCATTTTCACGCTGCCTGAGCAGTGATTCCAATCTACTCCAGTTATGCTCAATTGGATTCAGAGGATTCAGATCTAGAGGCCTGGCAGGCCATTCCATTCTCTTAATATTGCTCTAACTTAAAAACATCTTGACAATGTGCGGCCGCTCATTGTCATCAATAAAAACAAGACCGTGTTCAAAGTTTTCTGCAACATTTGCATATTCCTGTTTAAATAATTCCCAGCAATCATAGTCTCGTGTACAAAAAAGTTCCGTCCAGCCATATCTCAAAATTTCTCCTCAAACATTGATACCATCACCTACAACCGATATAGTTGCATCCATATTCTCCTCTCTTACTCTTTTATTATTTTCATTTCATACCAAAACATCATCTGAAACGTGCATTTTAGACTTACATTCATCTATTAACACACATTTACTCCATTTTGCTATACCCCAGTAGGCCTGCCCAGTGACCCACTTTTTTCGAGCACTTTCGATGTTGTCTTATAAGCAGGAGGTAACTTGCCTTTCTTTCCGCATGCAGTTTTTTGTCGCTACTTTTGTGATGACGCCCATTGTCAAAGAGTTCTTAAGGAAGAACAACATTGAGAGAATGGAATGGCCTGCCAGATCTGCAGATCAAAATTCAATGGAGAATGTCTGGAGTAGAATAAAATTGCTGCTGAGGCAGCGTGACAATGAGATCATGAATGTGGAAGATTTAGTGAATGTCAATAGGGATATGTGGTAAGCTATAAATCAATAGAACTAAAATTTTACAAATCTACAACTAGCGCTAAATCCGTAATTATATTTTTAACCATCGTATATATATATATATATATATATATATATATATATATATATATATATATATATATATATATATATATATATATATATATATATATATATATATATATATATATATATATATATATATATATATATATATATATATATATATATGTATATGTATATAATATATATACAGGGTTCTTAGCGACCTGGAAAAGCCAGGTAATTCAGAAATATGACTAAAAATCAGGGAATTTACAAAACATAATAGAAAGTCGGGGGATTTTATACTAAACCTGTAAAAATGATAAAATTAATCAGCGTTGCTGTATTGTATTTACCCAAAATTATTTCGTCGCCTTTATATAACTATAATTATATTTAACATATATATTATATAACTATAAATTATTTAACATCTCTTGTATTAGGTACTTACAATTATTTACGACTCTTACATAAGAAATTTATTTAACATCCTCCGTATATTCAGACTTGCCATGGAACTCGAAATATCGGAACTGAGACGAAAAGTTTAACATTTTTTCTATAATCCTTTTAAATTTAATTATTAATAATGCCATGTCGCAAGTATATATTATTTTTTGTTTGTAAATGCTTTGTATAACTGCATTTTTTTAACTTAATTTTAAATAGAACAGAATATCCTTTTAAAAATGTATTCCAGTTTAAAGTAACCCTGTTTGCTCTAAGACTATAGCATTGTCTTTAATATTTTATATTTCTTATACAATTACATTTAAGTTTAATTTGATTAGTTTTGTTGGCTTTTTTATAAGAAATACAAATTCTCAGAATATAACCTGGAATTTCCGTGAAATTGTCAAGGAAAACCTGGAAAAGTCAGGAAATTATATATATATATATATATATAAAAAATTCCTGTTTATATATATATATATATATATATATATATATATATATATATATATATATATATATATATATATATATATATATATATATATATATATATATATATATATATATATATATATATGCCCGAGTGTTCAAAAGAAACGCAGAAAATTCATATCTTGTGTATTTTTCACAAAACCGCTGTGATGAAAAGTGGTTTAAATGGTTGTTCGTTTTTTTTGTAATGCTTTCAGCCCCCTTACTGCAATCACTTAATTTCATAGTCACCCCAAATTTTTTACAAATGGCAATCTAGGGCTCTATGAAAAGATCTTGATCTTGAATCCGATACTAGCAATAAATTAGGGGTCTGCTCATTTCGTTACAGTAAAATGAGTCTATAAAATTAAAATTAACTATCAAAATAAATCCTTATGGTGTAATGCGGAACGACTTTGGTTATCATCAATTATTAGACCCCATCAACCTATCCAGGAACTTTGGAAAATTTCAGTGAATTATCTTGAGAGGATTGATTAAACGATAGTTGTATTTATTATTGGCACATACGTTAAGAAGTAACTTCCTGATGTCACAAAAACTTTACGTCGCAAAATTCAGGTAAGGTTCCCAAATTCTTGAAACTCTAGGACAGTTTTTTCAACATTTAGTTGTTCATTTGGCAAATACCTACACACAACAAAATAATAAATTCAATTCAATTGTAAGAAAGTGTTAGTATTTTGGAAGTATGACATTTTTGACTCATGGTGCACTCAGAAAGGCAGCGTAATGACAATTTTGATATAGTCGGGTTGTGGAGACAAAGTACGAAGTCAGGATGAATTTTGTGTGTTGTTCAATGAAAAGTATCCCGAAAATACAATTACACGGTCAAGTGTGAGTAGGATATTTTACAAATATGAAGAGCCTGGAACAGTTAGGGATTTACCTAAAACATGCCGACCACCCGCTATAACTGAAGACAAAAAACTTGATTACTCTTAGTAGTACAACACATTCTTCAACTAATACCTTAGCGCTAAATAACGATGTCAGCAGTAGACCTTCTGTAAGTGATTATTAAAGAGCCAGAAGTATCACCCGTATAGGATGCATGTTGTACAGGAACTTCTTGAAGATGACTACCTTAGGAGATTACAGTTCTGTGAAGAAATAATGGGAATATGATGAAAATAACATATTGTTCAAAATATTACCTTCTCCGATGAGGCTATATTTTATTTTAACGGAATGATCAATAGACATAATTATCAATTCTGCTCTGATCAATGGATACGTGAGTGACATACACATGCCCAAAAAGTCAATGTGTAGGCTGGCACAATAAATAACCGAATGTTAGGACCAAATTTCTTTGAAGAAAATCTTACTGCTGAGCGTTACTTACATTAATCTTTTCTAACGAGGGTGATCCAGATATTGCCTATGAGAGAATATGGTTTCAACAAGATGGCGCACCACCGCATTTTGGTATAAATGTTCCAAGGTATTTGGACGAAATTTTTCCAAATCGGTGGATAAGTCGACTGGATCTCATTTGATGGTCACCAAGCTCTCCCGACCTTACACCACTGGATTTCTTTTATGACCAAACAGCATTGAGGACTTACAAAATAGAATAAGGATGGAGGTTTTTAACTTACCAGCCGAAAGTATTCGAAGTGCGGTTGATATCACAGACTTGGTGAATGTCAAGTGGAATGTGAAAATCACTTTCAGCACTTGTAACATTAGCCGGATCCCCCTCGAATATTAATTTTAATTAAAAAAGTAGGTGGACTCGTTTAACTGTAACGAAATGAGCAGACCCTTAATTTGTTAGTAGTATCGGATTCAGTTTTAGAAGACCTTCTCATAGAGCCCCATACGACCTAGGATGCCATTTGAGAAAAAAAATTTGGGGTGACTCATATAGAAGATATGAATTTTGAGCGATTCTTTTGAACAATCCTATATATATATATATATATATATATATATATATATAATTATATATATATATGTGATAATTCATAATAAATGAAATATAGAGGGCATTGTAAGAAAAAAGTAATTATAACTTTTGAAATTTTCGTCAGTTTTCCACTTCGCAGGATTCTAAAAGACTTATTTAAACTAATATTTATCCACCAAATAAGCATTTCTTCTCAAATTCCGGATTTATTTCAGCAGATGTTTTTCCAAATCAATAACCACAAAAATACAAATGTTTTCGTAATTTGATCACATTTTGAGGTGTAGGCAGCAAATTTTATAACAAAAATTTTTTGGTTTGTTCTTGGCAAAGAAAAGACATTCTTTGTAGTTTATACCTTTTTATATAGCAGTGGTTCAAATAAAAGTAATAGAAAAACTACTTTCCAATTATCGGTAAAGTTATTACAGACATTTAGTAAACAATTTTAGGGAGCTTTCAAATTGCATTCTATAAAGTTAATTGGAAAGCTATTTTTTGATACGAGTTATTGGTTAGTGGGCATTTTATTAGACAGTTATTGTGAGTCGCAAAAAGAAACGTTATTTTTCAGTTATGGGATAATAATAAAATACAGTTTTAGCAAATGTTGGTTGCGGCATTTTAGTATTTATAAGATACTGCACATTACGTTCCATAAGAAATATACGTTAGGTGCAGTGTTAAGAATAAGAGCCATGGGGATCTTGGACTATTAAAAAAATGGAACTCCGTTAAAAAATCTTAATGACTAACTTACTTTAGGAAACGGCATTACTACCGAAGCACATTATAACTTACAAAAAAAATTATTTTATTATTATTACTATTTAAATTTAGAGTTAAAAGTTTAGTATAAAAATTAAGAAAAGAAAAAAAATTTAAGGTGGAAGATTTCATCGAAATGATTTATTTCCGTTACTGTTTCTAAAATGAAAGTTGCATTTCTCTTTTGAATAGCCAAACCAATTTTTTGAATCGAGAAATAATTGATTTCGAGTTTTTGGTATTGAAAATTCACTTTCAATTGGCAATAGGGCAAGTGCGGACATTTCAGATCCTTGTACTGTTGACCTATGTCTATTTTTAATGTAAGCTAATGTTGATTTTTAGTCCTTCACGGATGGAAAAATACGATGTGTTTTCATTCCGGGTGTACATCCGTTCACTACTGTCGTTCTGAAAAGAACAGTTTTGCTGACGGTTCGCCAAAATCACATTTGGCATTTTCGAAGCTTTCTTTCTCGCGTTCGAATAGTCTCTATTATATTTTAAAAAATTGCTAAGATTTTCTAATAATTCTCTATGAATAACCCTGTATACAAAATTAATATGTCGTACTTGACCTTCACGCGATGGCGGTTTGCAGTAAGGAACATAAAGGTACTACCATTAACGCAGCTGTTCAAGATTCATAAAACTTATTAAATTTACTTGCATTTTCAACTTGAAACTCAGTCTAAAATTAATATTAATTTAATAAATACTAAAATGCATGCGGTGCTCATCCTCTTGTCATCCTAGCATTATCAGCATAGTTCTTCACGAATCGTTATTGCTTTCACAGGGCATTGATTATACCTATTCTAAATTCATTGTTCTTTATACTTTCCGCGAGTACTGTTTGACCGGTTATTGACTTTGGGTTCAGGCAAGGCCAATTCTGTTGCATCGAACCAGATTGTTGTTGTTACTGACAGGATTTATGTAAGCTCGGTATATGAGGGTTACCCTCAACAAAAGACAGTGTGTTAGATTGTACGACACGTTTTTTCGTTATATAGAGCAGTGACAGGTTTCCTTAATAAGGAAACACTCACTAATCCGGAGGATTGGCCTGTGAATGAGGGATATAAATACAGCGGGTGTGTGAATTTGGGTAATATTAAGACAATTTTTGCATTTATGATTTTAGGTGAAAATAAAAACATATCTGAAAAATAAAATTTATTTAAAAAATAAGTCATTTTATATACAGGGTACGAAATAAGTACAAAAATAGTAGTTTGTAAAACAAAAATAAAAAAGAAATTCAAAATTTTTACACAGTTGCATTAAAGATGCAAATACAAGTCAGAAAGCTTTTAAGAGTTTTTTTTCATAATGAACTTGGTCTTTGAGAAAATTAATGGTAAATATTTAAATAAAATGAGTCATTTGAAATTTTGGACCTTTGACCATTAACTTACCTAAAAACTAAACTTCGTACAAAAACACTTTAAATTACTTTTTATCTCATATTTTTACGCTCTCCAATTCGGCTTTGATTTAATTTTTTTTATCTTCTTGCTTTTGCGTATTTTTTGGGCAACTTGTATGTTATATGACCATATTTTCTAAGCCAAACTTAATTTTTTAATAAGCAAAACCTTTTTTTTTTGATAAAATCAATAATAAAAAAGTTTGTCATATGTTACTTAAATCCACGCACACGGTGGACACAGTCTTTTTAAAAAATCCTAGAACTAGCCTTCGTACCACACGATTTGAGAGGGTGCACGGTGAAACGACCCCACGTAAACTGCTAGACATTTAAAAAAAAATAAAAGTGTGAATTTGGTAAATGTTTTGGTAGTTTCTTATTGTACGATATTTGCAGTTTAACATTTTGCATCGTTCTTCAAAAATAATTGCTTAACTCACTCACTTATCACTCTCGCAAACTTGCGTGTTTTTAAGTGCATTGAAATTTCGTGTTTCGGGGTTACATTGAAGGTGTACTAGTCAAAGAAATGTTTTAAGTATATATCTTTTAAACATCTGAGGTATATTTGAACCTTTTCCTATAACATAGGGCTAGATTTTGGTTTCATTATTTCGCCATAGGTGTCGCTGACTATACTCAAATTTTGTTACGAATTTTTATAAAGATATAAATAAATGATTTAACTTAAAATGCTAGAAAGTGTTAAAGCAACCTTATACTACATTTCGTGGAAGAACATGTCTACTTGGTATAATTGTTTTCAAAGTTGGCCCGATAGTGCCCGAATTTCAAACAAACGCACTTTTCTGAAATTACCCATATATTTTAAATTCAACTTTTTATTGTCTAGAGATAGTTGTCATGTGAAACATATGAAGGTAAGTAAATTAAACATAACGTAGAAGTTTGCTTTGACAGCCCCTTTACTGTTAGAAATGAAAATTTAAAAATTTGATTCGATCAGTAAATATATGTATGTGCAGGGTGGCTCGAATTCGAGCCTCATCATTGGGATCTTGGAAACCGTAAGAAGTCCAGTGTCAAATTATGGTAAAGTTGCGTATTTAGGTGCTTAACAATATGCCGTTTAAAAAGTTTTGAAATTTCGAGTATTTCCGGAGATATACGGAAAAAAATCGGTAAATTTCTTTTACCCGGAACTTCCCTCATTATGAATATTTCCTTTTATTAGGAATGGTGAAGCAATTTAGTTCAGTACATAGTTATTTCGGAACACATATATACTGTCTTATCAGACATTTTTATTGGACACCACTTTGTTACAATAGATTGGATCCCTACCATTATTTTACCACTTTCTACCTATGCTACACTTGATTTTGGGTATAATTTAAAATGAATTCAATAAGTAGTATTTTCATTGACATACACAGCGATTTTGTTACGTCAGTTTATCTTTATATCATATTTAATTTTTCTCCCAAATTTACAGTCAGTTGAATAAGAAAATTTTTTTACGTTAATTTTTTTAACGTGTTATTTGGCCCTCCATTTCATTCCGCTAACTTGAATTCGTAACAGAACTTTACCAGCTTATCTCTATATCACACTTAATGTTTGCAGAAAATTTGGAATAAATAGTTTTTTCAGATTGATTTTTTAAATATTTTATTAGGCCGTCATTTTGTTTTGCTATCTTATATTCATACCAAAAAATGTTACCAGTTCATTATTATGTAACTCTTGATTTTTTTGCAAACTCTGAAATAAATTGGATAATTCGTTTTTTTAGTAATAAGTTTCACTAGGCCGTCGTTTTGTTCCGGTATATTGGATTATTACCAAAATATTACCAGGTCCTCCCCATATGAGCCCTATTTTTTGTCCAAAATTTGAAGTCAATCTGATGAGTAGTTTTTATGCTATGACGCGAACTGACAGACAGACAGACAAACCGACAAGTAGATCGACGGAATTGATAAAACATATTTTTGGCATCTAGAGACGCTAAATCGCGAAGATTTGTAAAACCTGCTAGGGTGATTTTTCAGATTACAAAAATTGTATTTGACCGCCATTTTGCTCCGCCATCTTAAATTAGTACCAAAGTTTTAGTAGTTCGTCTCTATGCTACAATTAGTCATGGCATACAATTTCAAATCAGTTCATTAAGTAGTTTTTTCGGGCCTAATTTCTAAATATTTTATTAAGCCACCATTGATTCCTACATAATACTTGATTTTTGTGCAAATTGGATAATTCGTTTTTTTAAGTAATAATTTTTTAACGTTTTATTAGGCCGCCATCTTGTTCCGGCATATTGGATTTTTATCAAAATATTACTAGGTCATCCCCATATGAGCTTTAATTTTTGACTAAAATTTCAAGTCAATCTGATGAGTAGTTTTTAAGCTATGCTGCGAACTGACAGACAGACAAACCGACAGACGGAACTACGGAATTTATAAAACATATGTAAAACCTGAGAGAGTGATTTTTTCAGATTTCAAAAATTTTATTTGGCCATTATTTTGTTCCGCCATGTTGAATTAGTACCACACTTTTACTAGTTCAGCTCTATACTACAATTAGTTATGGCAGACAATTTCAAATCAGTTCATTAAGCAGTTTTTTTAAGCTGAATTTTTTATATTTTTTTTAGAAGCCGCTATTTTGTTCCGCCATCTTGGACTGGTACCAACATTTTAATATATGATTCCTACATAATACTTGATTTTTGTGCAAAATTTGAGATAAATTGGATAAACACCTTATTAGTAATAATTTTTTTAATATTTCACTAGGCCGCCATTTTGTTTTGCCCTAATGGATTTTTACCAAAATGTTACCAGGTCATCCCCATATGACCCTCAATTTTTGACCAAAATTTGAAGTCAATCAGAAAACTAGTAGACCGACAGACAGACAGACAGACAGAATAGACAGACCGACAGAATCGGGAAAACATGTTTTTCGTCATCTAGGGACCCTGAAACGTAAAGATCTGAAAAAATCTGGGAGGGTGATTTTTTCACGATTACAATACTTCACTTTTATGAGGGAAGTATAAACCGAAACTTTGAAAAATTCTTTTATTTTGAATTCTTAAGGATTAGGGCCGATTAATGCATGGATTTTTTAAAATATTCCGATGTGTGCTATGAAAACAATGATTTGTGTAATTTTGCAAAATGTCAAATTGACACCTATAGTGCTGTAGTTTTCGATTTCCTGTGAACACAAAAGTCAATGTCCAGCGACTGCCATATGCTCGTTCCACTGTGGGGCGGCGGCTAGGTGAATTTAGCCCCTTCGACTAAGCCAGTTTTCACCCCGTTCCGGTTTTTTTTCATCGATTCTAGGTAATGATGAAGAAAAATTATGCCGATTTTTAAATATTCATATAAGATTGGAACAATTATTAAAATTAATAATAATAATAATAATAATCTTTATTGTCTAACAGATACATCCATTTATAAGACAAATGAGCATGAAATAGGAGACATAATATAATAATAATAACAATATCACTTAGATAAGCTAATATGTATACAATTAATGTAATTTGAACTAAAAAAGAAAAAAAAGCAATAGATTTCTACCAATAAAATTAAAGGTAAATTATAAAGGTCTTCATTCAAGGCACAAGAATCTATTCTTTAAGAGTGTTGTTGTTGTTACAAGTACTGTTGAAGATATTCATAGCCTGATATAACGGCGTTTTCATGACAAAATTGGTTGATGGGGTCGGCAAATGGAAAACTAGTGGACCTAGCAGGAACGTGAAAGAGGTCTTGCTGCAACAGCATCGGGCAGTCAACGTAGTACCTACATAACTTTATAAGAAATGTGATATGATAGCATCTACGGCACGTTAATAACGGCAGCTGAAATTGCTTGGTCAGTAGAATCTCATCAATGCCTTTAGCAGGATACACTTTATCCCGCCTGAACATTAAAAACTTAGCAAACTTCCTCTGGACACTCTCTAATTGGCTGACATATTTAGTATAAATTCGATTCCATATAATTGCACCATATTTAAGTCTCAAGAGCACATAGCTAGAATATAAGGTTTTAAGTGTTGAGATGTTCTCGAAACCAGTGGAATTGCGAATTATAAAACCCAGCATCTTTAAGGCAGAATTGCAAATTCCATCAATGTGGTCAGCAAAAGAGAGCTTAGGATCGAATACAATTCCAAGGTCCTTGACAGTGTCACAACGCCGAATATTGTTGGTATCTATGTTATATTAAAATTAACCAACTAGTCAGACGCAGGGAAGGTCGTATAGGAAGGATGGGGGATGCTTTCCTCAATATTTTATCCTGTTGGCAAAATATAATTTTTTGATAATATAATATTCAGCTCTGTTGACACTTGACGAACATTTTTTTAAAATGTTTATTTGTGTTATGAAATTTTAAACTTATTTTTATAAATTGTGTTTAGTTTATTAAATAATTGTTTAAATTGTCTTATATTTTTAAGCAAATCAATAAATATTGTGTTGACAAAATTGAAAAGCTGTTTAGGCAAAATTGTAATATCCCCCCTCAATTTCTCTTCGGTCCGTCTCTGATCAGACTTTAAATAAAACAGTCTGGGACCAATATCTAATTTGGTCGAATGGACTGTCGACTCAAATAGATCGGTCGAGTGTTGTCTACTTTACTGAAGAAGAAATATTTGAAATTGTTTTACTTCATGGGAAAAATCAAACTAAAATAGATACACCTCAAAACTAACATAGGGGCAGCTTTTATTTTAAATAAGAATCATCCGCAAAAAATGCATATCATACGCGAGTTGGGAGTATAATCGACAAATTTCATTAATCAGGCATCCTTAAAAGTGATTTAAAGAAGCCATATTTAAATTAAAAATTTAATAAAATTAAGGAAACTGTTTTGCTCTTCAAACATCGAATTGTTTCTGCAAAATATTAACAAACATCAATTTTATTGGATCAGTAGGGCGAGAGTAGTCAGTGTTGAAGTCAGAGAGTTTCCAAAATGAGTTTTACAAAAAAATTTCTATTTTGGACAAAAAATCCATCAAACTCTTTTTCTCAAAAATCCAAAACAATCGTATGATGCATATCTCAAATTAGAACAGCATTTAAATAATTAAATTTTAAAATAGAAATTAGATGAGCTTAAGATAAAGAAAACTAAAATGAAAATATGATTATAAATATAATTTTAAATATAGTAATTCGATACCTACAACAATGTTTTGTGCAAATTAATTTAAAATCCCCGTATTAATATATTATGTCATAATCCGGGGATTTTATCCAGAAAATTATCTTGTACGTAAAATATTTTTGACATATTAGTATATTTTTTGGGTCAGGCCAAAATTTCCATTTTCCTCGCTTATAGGTAAATTATTTCGTCTTATCATTAAGAGACAGATAAGCGGTCTCAGTGCTTTTATTTATTTTTAAATTTCACTATATATCTTTTACTTTTGTGACCAAATTAAACATTGAGTTAGCGTTAGTTCAATTGCCAGGGAAAATTGCCAGTCCAGTAGTTTTTTTTCAGCATGATATTTAGGTATATATAAATGATCAGTGTTTGTTTTTAGCACTTTTATTGGAATTTCTGCCTAACATGTTGAGAGAAGGTTTACGTATCACGATTTTATTACAGATTTTATCAAGTCTGTCATAGAACATGGGTCTTTTCACAGGTAATTATTAAAAGTACTAGTCACTCACAGAAGAGAGTCTCATCGACAAACATGATAGTGTTACATTCAACGCGCCAGTTTACCTGTTCTTAAAACCGTCGGAACCCTGCCATAAGCAAGGGGTTTATTGTTTTATTGGCCTAAGATGTCGAAAGTCTGTCTGGTTTAAGAGACTTAATACAGTTCCGGCGATGATACTTCTCTGTTAGTAGCAAAAAAGGAAAGACTCAAAAGAGTACAGTTTTTTTATAGTTTTTTTAACTAATTTCTTCTCTAGAATTTGTCATTCTTATAGTAGCTTGCCTTAATCGTTTTAAATCGAACTATTCTCATCAGGAATTTAAACGGAAAACCACATTTCCAAACACTTTAACAGGATCAGTCCAGGTACGTAGCCAGGGGGGTTCCAGGGGGTCTGGAAAATATTTTGTTATAAGCACGCTTCGTTCTAATTTTTCTGAGGCTTGACCGTTTGGACCCCAAAACTGAATTTTTGGCTTCGTGTATCACACTATCGTGCATCCGTAAGTAGTAAATCAATTAATTGGTGCCCCTTTGAAGAAAGGTAGACGTTATCAATTCGACCCTATGTATCTTTTACTTTCCTCGTAAAACTGAAGTATTGTAATCGTGAAAAAAGCACCCGCCGAGATTTTTTCAGATCTTTACATTTTAGAGTCCTTAGATGCCGAAAAATATGTTTTCTCAATTCCGTCGGTGTGTTAGCCTGTCTGTGGCGTAGCTAAAGAAATCATATCAGTATGACCTGGTAACACTTTAATAAAAATCCAATATGGCGAAACAAAATGGCGGCCTAGTGAATTGTTAAAAAAATATTAATAAAAAACTACTTACCTAATTTACCTCAAATTTTGCATAAAAATTAAGTATTACGTCAGAATCCACTGGTAACATTTTGGTATAAATCCTAGATTGCGAAAAAAAATGGCGCCTTAATAAAATATATAAAAATTCAGCCTAAAAAATTACTAAATGGAATGATTTCAAATTTTGTGCAATGTTTATTGTGGTATAGATATGAACTGATAAAATTGTGGTACGAATTCAACATCGCGAAACAAAATGGCGGCCAAATAAAATGTTTGTCATAATCGAAAAAATCACTCTCCCAGGTTTTACATATCTTCACATTTAAGCGTCCCTAATATGTCTTTTTCATTCCATCGGTCTGTCTGTCGGTCTGCCCGCCTGTCAGTTCGTGGCAGAGATTAAATACAATCTATCCCTATTCAAATTTTGGGGGAATATGTGGATGACCTGGTAATATTTTGGTAAGAATCCAGTATGGCGCAACAAGATGACGGCCTAGTGAAACGGTAAAAGAATTATTACTGAAAAACTAACTATCCAATTTACCTTAAATTTTGCACAAAAATCAACTGTTACATAGGAATGAACTGGTAAGATCTGGTATCAATTCAATCCAAAATTCAGTCTGAAATAACTACTTATTAGATTAATTTCAAATTTTGTGCAGAAATTAAGAGTGAAATAGAGATAAATTGGTAAAGTTGGTATAAATATTCAAGATGGCGAAACAAAATGGCGGCCAAATAAAATCTTTAAAAAAATCAACTTAAAAAAATGTTCTTATATTTAAAAATTAAATTGTGATATAGCGATAAACTACGCGTACGGAAAATAATAGTACGAATCCAATGTGATGGCACAAGATAATACCCAATAAAAATGTTTCAAAAGAATGAATATTTCCTCTTATTAGGAATAGTGGAGTGTGACCCAATTTAGTTCCGACATAGTCATTTAGTATATATATATATATATATATATATATATATATATATATATATATATATATATATATATACAGGGTTATTCACGCAACCCGTTCATTAAAAGTTTTTGATGATGTCATTTAGATAAAAATTTCAAATTTTGGGATTGAGGTAAGGTCAAGGGGTACTTCTTTTTTGAGATATTTTCAACTTCCTGTCACTTCCGGTTTAACCGGAAGTTGGCATCAACTTGCTTATTTTAAATAGAACACCCTGTATTTTATGATATTTTTGGATTCTACGGAGAATTTTAATGCTATTTTATGTAGCATGTCCTATACCTAGGTTCAAGCGTTCTTAAGATACTTGACCTTGAACCAAAAATGAGCCTTCGGGGTACCAAATTTTAAAATCTCATATTTTTGTAAGTTTTGAAGATATAATCTTCATATTTTGCAGACGATCGGTAAATAATCTTAGGTTTCTATTTTTTTATTGCATTTGTCTATTTTTATACAGGCTGTCCAGTCGGCAAACATTCACATTTTCAAAGCCGCTAAAGTCCGTTTTTTTAAATGGGACACCCTATAACTTTATGCACTATCAAATGTAGAATTTAATTTTCTATCGAACTGTATTAGAGTTCCCTATACCTAAAAATTTTAAAATTGCGTCGAACAGGTAAAATCTGGAAACAAACTGTTTATGTTCTGTTTTAAATTATATTGGGTGCGTCAAAAAAGTAGGGCAACTAAAAGTTGTATTTTTTTAAATGGGACACCCTATACTGATTTTTAAATTCTACATGCTATACAAAAAACACTTTTTTGTATAGCATGTTATATGGCTAAACTTGATACCTTCTTAAATATTTAGCTTTAAATAAAAAAAAATTAAATTTGATGCACCTATGATTAACAATATAACGCCTAATTGTGACGCTAAAAATAAAATATTTTGCTTCTGCACCAAATAAGTATGGAATAAAAGACTGCTGTCATTATATTGAAGATATCACATACAGGGTGTCCAAATTTAAATGCCCAACTTTAACATTTTCAAACCACTTTATTTCAGTTTGTTTAAATGGAACCACATGTATATTTTTATTTAGTCTTGTTAAGAATAAAAAATCTACAACTTTTATTAAACATATTATATACCTATCTTCAATAGTTTTCGAAATATTTCCAAATTTCCTTTTTTTGCGTATTTTAGAAAATCAAACTCGATCAATCAAAGTAGCCATGGAAAAAACAGTCTATAGCAAGTGGCGTCAAAAACGTGTTATTGTTAGTGCATTGTATTTCGTCTTTCGTATTCTCGTCTAATTTAAAATGAATTTTTCACAAAATGAAATGATAGATATGGTCTATATATTGGGTGAAGCTCAAAAAAATTGCCTTCTGGCCAAAAGGCTATATAAAGCAAAATGCCCGGATCAGGACCACAAGAAGATATAAATACCATCTATATCATATAGAATTACACCAAGAATTGCACAATGAAGATTTTGGAAGGCGTGTTAACTTTTGCAACTTAATGATAAGGCGAATAGAAGCATATCCGGACTTTTTAGCGAATATCATGTTTTTCGATGAAGCTACATTTAGAAGCAATGGAGCTGTAAACAGGCATACCTAATATGCATTATTATGCAATAACAAATCCCCACTGGGTCAAATATAGGGTGTCCTGTTTAAAAAAATACAACTTTTCGTAGTCCTACTTTTTTGACGCACCCCGTATAATTCAAAATATTTTTAGAATGAGCGCGATTTACATATGTATCCCATAGCGTAAACAGTTTGTTTCCAAATTGTACCTGTTCGACGTAAATTTACTTTTTTCAATCGTTAACTCACCAGGTACTGTATTTTCAGCCATTATAATTCGGCTCCATTTTGTTCCACTACTGGATTCCTACCAATATTTTACTAGTTTATCCCTATATCACACTAATTTTTGTGAAAAATTTGAAGTCAATTAAATAAGAAGATTTTTTTACGTTGGCTGTTTAAACATTTTATTTGGCCGCCATTTGGTTTCGCTATTCAGAATTCGTATCATAGTTTTACTAATTTATCACTATATCACATTTTATTATCTAATAAACAGTTTTTAGGCTGATTTTGAAAATATTTTATTAGGCCGCAATCTTGGATTCGTACCAAAATGTTACCAGATCATTCCTATGTAGCACTTGTTTTTTGTACAAAATTTGAGGTATAATAATTAATTTTTTAGTTATAATTTTTTTAACAATTTCCCAGGCTGCTATTTTGTTCCGCCGTTATAGATTTTCACCAAAATATTACCAGATCATCTCCAGAGCACCCTTAATTTTTGACTACGCCGCGATCTGATAGACAGGCAGACCGACGGAATTGAGAAAACATGGGTTTTGGCACTTAGACACGGTAAAACGAAAAAATATGTAAAACCTGGGGGGTTGATTTTTGCACGTTTACAAACATTTTATTTGGACAGTTTTGACACAGATTTGCCAATTCATCTCTATATAACACTTAATTCTTGCTCAAAATTTGAAATCAATCTAATAAGTAGTTTCTCAGATTGATTTGTTTAAATATTTTATTAAGCTGCCATTTTGTTTTACCACCTTGGATTCGTACCAAAATGTTACCAGTTGATTCTTACGTAATACTTGATTTTTGTGCAAAATTTCAGATACATTGAATAAATAGCTTTTTTAATAATAATATTTTAGACATTTCACTAGGCCGCTATTTTATTTTGCCATCTTGTATTTTTACCAAAATATTACCAGGTCATCCCCATATAACACTTATTTTTCGACCAAAATTTTAAGTCAATCGGAAAAGTAGTTTTTTAACTATGCTACGAACAGAGAAACAGACGGAATTTGGAAAACCTGGGAGTGATTTTTTTCAGGATTAGAGTACTTCCTTTTTACGAGGGAAGTAAAAACCACACCGGTAGTTACATTCTTCTCTTAGATAAACTAGTAATGGGGTGGGGAGATATTATCGTCAGCTTAACTTAGCCTAAACAGACAATCGGTTTAGTTTCGCGCCAAATAGCTCAATGCTGATAAAACTTTTCATTCGCACTGGCATAATTTAATGCGTTCTTTAACGACAATATCATAAAAATCGAGACGTACTTAAATAAACATTTATTGCTTGATGGCTGTTGGATTCTTAGACGCGGATCACGGTCTTAATTTTTATTAGTTGTGAGAAATATTATGTCAGTTTTATTTGGATTTTGCCCACTGCTATTTTGGCAAACTATCGATTTTAAGCTATTTTAAGTTCTTTAAGCTTTATGTGATAATATATTTAACACAAATATTGTTATTATTTTTGGTGTAGGTCAGGGATGCAACAGGAAGCACTGAAATAGGAACTCGCGGTGATTTTCTGTAGAGATGATTTTTTTTGTTATAATTTCTTTTATATCCCGCTAGTGCAAAAGTTTACGAAATTGTTAATGAATTGATGTTAAAAATGATAAATAAAGGCACAGTCCAGAATTTCAGATGTGATTTTTAGTCAAATAATTCAATCTTATTATAATAGAATGATCTAAAAGGATTTTGTTGTTTTCACAATGTTGATTCTACAAATTTGTTTCAGAAAAACGAAGTTCTCTCTATTTCTACTTTTTAATAAAATAAGCAAACTGAAGTTCTCCCTATTAAAAGTTTAATACAAGTAGATGAAATATCCTGTAGTTATTGTTTATCATGCTTTAAGCCACGCTAAGATTTGAACATGTTAACTCAGGCCTTCGATTTTGGCCATTTTTGACCCCCCATTCTCAGGTAAAGACATGTTACATAAGATTTTACCAACAGTTTCGGGGGGTCCGATCACGAAATTTCTGTTTTTGACTAAAAAAAGGTCCCCACTTTCATAATATATGAATGACCAAGCTTTTTCAGCTCTTTTTTATCTTAAATTAAAAAATGTTCATGGGTTTTTAATTTAGTATAAATTGAGAAAAACCGTATTACCTAAAGACAGATTCAAACAAATCGGTTAAAAATTAAAACGTTTTTAGTTTTAGAATTGTCATTTAAAAACAATGTGCCTAAATTCATTTGTTGATCGGTTTATATGATAACTGTACAGTGTGGTAATAAAGTCTGGAAACACCAAAATATACCGGAAAGAAACAATATTTAAAAAAAAACAAACAGCACCTTGACTTGGTTTAAATTTCGCATATTTTAGTAAAACTCATTTGTTTCTATGTTGACATCTGTAAAAGTAATGACATAATACGTCAACATTTTTTCAAATAGCAACATGGGTCATGGGATACTATTTTGAAAGGTATTTTCACCCTGAGTACGTACGCCAAATTTCGACAACTCGACTGAAAATGGGAGCTCTTAAAATTTAGAAATGTATTAACATGAATATTTTGTTTTCTATAATTTCTTATTTATAATTTTGCAGATGTTTTAGTGCCCCCCCCCGAGGAAATAGTCATAAATATGTCAGACTGCAGGTTGATATGATTTTGTCGTGTTTTTATGTTATCCTCGAACGTATAAAATTGCTGAAAATGTTGTCTTTCGACTACTTGGAAAAATCCTAACATGTTTAACATACTACCTGCAATAAACAATGAGTTTTATTTACATCCTTACCAGCATGTCACGATTGACAGTAGTGTCAGTTCTGAACTATCTAATTTTTTTCACTCCCGAAATGCTGTCACAGAAGCAAAGGATTGAATACTTATGATGTATGGCTGGGGGAATGGTACACGGCATCTCGACGAAATATGTGAACTTTTCGACACTATATATCCAGAACGCCAGCCAATTTCCAAATTGCGAAGTTTTAAACAAAATCCGAGAACATGGATGGGTAACAGATTTACCTAGGACAGACAGGCCAAAAATTAACAATGATCTAAAACTCGACATTTTGCTAACTTATAACGAGGATCCTAATTCTTCAATCCGGCAAGTAGCATTAAATTCAAATATTAGCCACACATCTATTGAAAATATTCTGCACAGGGAAATATTTCATCTTCAAAAGATTAAACGAATTCATAACCTCATTAAAGACGACTACGACCGTAGAATCCAATTTTGTGAAATCATGTAGGGACGTTGCAACTTAGACCCGCTTTTTAGCTCCAATATTTTGTTTTCGGGTGAAGCAACGTTTTACTTGAATGGCACTGTGCACCGTCAAAATTGCAGATATTGGTCTACATAAAATCCACGTTAGACTGAAGTTACCCATACTGAAAAAGTCAACACTGGCTGGCATATTTAGGGACGCTATTATTGATCCTTATTTTTTAACACTAATCTGACTGGCGCGCTTTATCTGGATTTTTTACAAATGGACTTAATCCTCGCCTTATTTCAACGTTATCCAGGCAATGAGCCTGAACACATGTGATTTTAACAAGAAGGGGCACCACCTCATTAAGCGGGACCTATTAGGGAATATCTCAATGAAATATTTCCTAGCAGGTGAATTGGACGATGTGGTCAAATTGAATGGCCTCCAAGGTCAACGGACTTGAACTCCTTGGGGCTACTTAAAAATAAAGTTACTTTAACAGACCTCCTACGATTGAAGTTTTAAACGAACGAATAATGGCAGAAATACGTCCAACTCCAGATGTATTTGTTACGTTCAACAGGAATTCGTAGGATACTGCTGAAACAATCCCAGCAATTTTTGAAATAAATATTTGTCGAAGTGTTTTACGGTTTTATAATTTTTTAATAAGATTACTTGTTACCTAAGATCAACCTGCAGTTTGACATATTTATGATTTCTTTGTAAGCAAATTAAAAAATTTTCAAAATTATAAGTCAAAGTATGGAAAACAAAATATTCATTTTAATACATTTCTAAATTTTAAGAGCTGCATTCTTCAAATGAGTTGACAGAATGACATCAAATTTGGTGTACGTACTCAGGGTGAAAATACCTGTCAAAAGAATTATCATATGACCCATGTTGCCATTTGAAAATATGTAGGCATATGTCATCACTTTTATAGACGTATAGAAATATAGAAACAAATGAGTGATACTAAAAGATGGGAAATTTAAAAACTAAGTCGACGTGCTTTTTGTTTTTTTTTAATATTTTGAGGTTTTCAGATTTTATTGCCACACTGTATAATAAGTAATATATGAAACTTTAAGAGATATAATTGTTTTCGTTTGTTTTCCCAAGTATTGGTTTCCACGCAAAAACGCAAAACATTGACTACTGTCCTACTTAGAGCCAAACAAATTGGATAATATATAGTGTCTTTTGGTATTAACTTCAAACAAAGTTAAAATTTCAATGGCTTTTCCACTTATTAACTCACTGGCAAAGTTCCATATAAACAGCTGTTAATTTTATATATTAGAATAATGATATATAGGTTTAGCAGCGTATCGGTTTTTATTTTGGGAATAGATCCTGTACTGTCAAGCACAAATGTATTGGCTTTGCATGCGGATTGGGTCATACTTGACACAGCTATGTATTCTGAGTTGAGAGATTGGTCATGACCTCATTTTAATGCTGGCACAGGATTTTACGGACGGATTGCAAATATGCTTTTGCTATCAGAAGTTCTATAAATCGTAAGTATAGTTTGTAGTATTTTGAGCACATTAAAATAAAAGCTTCGTACTCCCGTTCAGTTTTTAACTGAACAGAATTGAACTGAATTGACCAAAACTTATGAGCAATCGGCATTATCTGCAACTTATAATTACCTGCTGGCAATAAATATTGCATCAAGAAATTTTTGTATCAAAGTTTAAAGATAGATTTCAGTTGCAAAACGCAATATCGAAATGCGGTTTTCAGTGTTCATTTGGTCGATCTGTTGGGTTTGCTCTTCTAATTGCGCAACCACATATGCGCACCTAAAATAATACATACAGGACGTAAAATAAGACCCCTGCCTTTACCAAAAGTGTGTTAGATCCTAAAATTCTCAAATTTTCATCTTATTAAGATGATCTCTGATAAAATACAAAAAATTAGCTTTTGGCATTTTTTGATATTTTCGTTTCTTTGCAATATACAGGGTTTTTACGAAAATTTGAACATCTTCATACAAATGGAGTTTTATCTTAACAACCTGTATACAAAATAAAATTGTATTACTTGAGTTATGATCAGTAGTTATACCGTTAGCGTTACCAATAATATGTTCAGATACAGGGTGTATCAAAACTCAGCTAGAATTTACCTAACACTGATTTGAGGTATTCTTTAGATCTTTTATAATTCGATTTTGAAATTATGTCAGACGTAAGACGATTACAATATACCTGTTGTTATACAACTTTTGTGAACTATGGTCCTTTTTGCCGAAATGTTTTTTTCACTTTTACTCTAGCCATTTTATTAGTCTAGATACAGGTTATTCGATTTTAGTTGAAAAAAGGGATATATTAATACACCCTGAAAACCCAAAAGTGACAATTTCATTTAAGAAAGGCAAGAAAAGACAATTTTATTTATTCGTTGTACCAGTAATTGATGTAAAAAAAAATTTAAAAGAAATTGCATTTTACTGACTATACAGGGTGTTACAAAATTGAGTGTATGCAATATGCATGGAGATCTGAAAAACCGTAAGAGATACAAAGTATTAATAAAGTTTAATAGTATTCCGTTTACAAATTGATAAAATTCTCAACCACTTCGGAGATATTCGCATAAATACAATTTTTCCCGATTTCGTTTTAATTTTTTCCCGATTTCATTTCAATAGGTCTTTAAAAATAAATTTTAGATTATCGTAGCCAATTTATCTTCTCTACAAGACGGCATTATTAAATTTTAAATGCGACGTTTCTTTTTCGGGCCACCATTATCAAATTATTTTCTTAAATACGGACCCGGATTTTTTATTTTATTTTTTTGAAGCTTAGGACCTCTTAGTTACAATGACGCATCACACACATAAAAGGTGTATAATAAAGAGAATTTTCATAAGAAGCAAAGTGTTCGAGAAAGAAATCGGGAAAAATCGTATTTATGCGAATATCTCCGAAGTTATTAAGAATTTTATCAATTTGTAAACGGAATACTATTAAACACTATATTGCGCATATTCGCCTACTTTTTAAACTACTTTGTATCTCTTACGGTTTTCCAGATCTCCATGCATATTGCATACACTCAAATTTGTAACACCTTGTATAGTCAATAAAATGCAATTTATTTTAAAGTTTTTTTTCATCAATTGCTGGTACAACGAATACATAAAATACATAAAATTGTTTTTTTCAACTAAAAGCTAATACCCTGTATCTAATTAAATGGTTAAAGTAAAAATTAAAAAACCCATTTTGGCAAAAAGGTCCATAGTTCACAAAAGTTGTATAACAACAGGTATATTGCAATCGTCTTACGTCTGATATAATTTCAAAATAGAATAATAAAAAAATCTATAGAATACATCAAATCAGTGTTAAGTAGATTCTAGCTAAGTTTTGATACACCCTGTATCTTAACCTATTATTATTATTAACCTATTAACGTTAACTGTGTAATTACTGATCATAACTACATAATAAAATTTTGTTTTGTATACAGGTTGTTAAGATAAAGCTCCATTTATATGAAGATGTCCAAATTTTCGTAAAAACGCTGTATACTGCAAAGAAACGAAAATCTCAAAAAATGCCAAAAATTCTTTTTTTGTATTCTATCAAAGATCATCTTGATCAAAGGCAAAAAAAAATTAAAACATTTTTGAGAACTTTTGGAGGTAACAAACTTTTGGGAAAATGCAAGGGTTTTATTTTACGCCCTGTATATATTATTTTGTGTGCGCATATGCGCTCGTGCAATTAGAAGGCCAAACCCAACAGATCGACCAAACGAACACCGCAAAACCGCATCTCGATATTGCGTTTTGCAATTGAAATATCTATCTTTAAACTTTGATAAAAAAATTTCTTGTTGCAATATTTATGGCCAGCAAATTATATTAATTTTAATTCGAATTCTATTTGATCAAATAAAGAATTTTAATCTTAAGGCAGAAAAATCGGTAAATACCCGGAACTTCCCTCGTTATGATTCTTCCCGTTTATTAGGATTAATGAAGTGTGATCCAATTTAGATTGAGTATCATTTCTCGAGGAATTGCTTCATAGTCTTCATTTAACACTAACCTTAGCTCTGCCAAAGTTATGTAGCCTTGATGAGCCGGTGGCGAACGTCTCTTTTTAATGCATCTCAAAAATGTTCATCAGTTGGGTTGAGATCTGGGCTGCAGTTTGGCCATTCTAGCCTTCATACATTGTCTTGCATGAGTATAAACTCTACCCCCAATGAAAGGGCCAAATGAAATAACAGGTTCCTCTAGTTTTTCTGATGGTTACTTCACTAACGTTATTCCTACATACTGTTGTAGGTCATGTTTTAGTGAACTGGCAGTAGCTCTTCGGTACCTAATGATTTTAGCAATATGAAACGGCAGCTAAGGTGGTTGATTTTTTTCTTCCGGACCCTGGCCTTCTGGTATAATTTGCCGTTTCTAGAAATCTATTCCAAGTATCTTGTACCATTGATAGCGGAATTCGTACGGTCAACATACATTTTGTTTTATTATCTTATGGTAAAGAGACGACGCTACCCACGTCTGCAGTGGTTAACACCAATTTGATTAGATAATATTGACAGCGTCACTGTCAAAATAAATAATAATAATAACAACTAGCTAATTGACGATTTTACGCTGATTATTTTGATTGATATTGAAAAAATGCAGCGTTCCATTTAAAAAAGCGTAGCTCGTAAAAGAAATGAGATAGACTGATGATTTAGAAAACAAAATACTTGAACTTACGTATTAAAAACGTTAAAAAAAAATTTTAACCTACCCCGGTATATAAACATTCAAACAAACAAAATTTCGTCACGGTACAAACCGCAGCGAAATCTTAATTAATTGGTCTATCGGCCAGCTAAAAAATCATTGCAATAAAATCAAAAGTAAAAAAGTTATGCCATATCAAAATTGTTACAAAAATTTAGATACCGTTTTTTTTGTCGGTGAGTTTATATTGTCTTCTCAAAAATTTTTTTCCGGCTCCATTTTGTTCCATCATATTACCATATTGGATTCCTACCAAAATTTTTACCAGTCTCTACCTATTCTGCACTACAGTTGATTTAGCAGGTAAAATACCTGAAGAAGCATGGTCAGGTTATAAACCAGATGTATCTTACCTTACCTTAGAGTTATTGGTTATAAAGTAATTGTGAAAACCTCCAAACGCAATCGGAAGAAATTACATGCCAGATCAAGAGAATGTATTTTTGTGGGTTATGCAAGAAGTAAAGCTTATAAATGTTATGGCATGATGGAGAAAAAGTTAATTTTTTAAGAAATGTTATTTTCCATGAAGAAATGTTTTAAACCAATCCAGAATATGTGCAAAATAAAAAAATTACTGAACATGAAGTTTTAACCGAAATAAAACAAAACTGACACTTAACTTATCAATAAATGTAAAATTAAATATAGGTATTAAAAACAGTATTACACACTACAATATTAGAATATCCCTTTGTCAGGTTACGTCTTCACGACTCTTGACGTTTGTTTACGTCTACTGAAATAAAACAAAAAATCAATAAAAACACTATAGACACAATATATCTGTATTTCCCCGAAGCTAGACACAAGACATCTGTCGCCGCGTCCTGGCCACGGGCTGCCAGCGTAGGCAACTCGGATAATATTACCTAATCAATAAAAAATACCTAATTCCGTTTAAAACTACATTTTTTTATTTTGGATGTTGACATCTATGTTTGTCACGTTTAACATCGATGGTGAAACATCGAACATCCAACAACAAAACATCGTTGTTTCCAAACCATCGAGAAACATCGCCCAGCACTAGCAGCAAGAAGCAACCTACTGCAGGATCCATTACAGAGGCAGAGTACATGGCAAACATTTCACTAGGCCGCCATTTCCCTCTGCTATATTAGATTTTTACCAAAATATTATCAGGTTTATGATATGAACCTTAATTTTTAACCAAAATTTGAGGCTAATTGGGTAAGTAGTTTTTTAGCGACGCGGCGAACTGTAATGGTGATTTTTTCATGATACAAAAATTTTATTTGGCCGCCATTTTGCTCTGGCATCTGGGATTCGTACCACAATTTTACCAGTTCATCTCTACAACTAATTTACACATTAATTCTTGCACAAAATTTGAAATCTATCAAGTGTTTTTTCAGGCTGAATTTTTAAATATTTTATTAAGCCGCCATTTTGTTTCGCCATCTTGGATTCGTACCAAAATTGTACCAGTTGACTCCTGCGTAGTATTTAATTTTTGTGCAAAATTTGAGGTAAATTAGATAGACACTTTTTAGTAATAATTTTTAACATTTTACTCGGCCGTCATTTTGTTTCGCTATATTGGATTTTTACTCGGTCATTAACATTTTTGACCAAAATATGAAGTCAATTGGGTAAGTAGTTGTTTAGCTTTGCTAATGGACGGAATCAAGGAAACCTTTTCGGCTTCTGGGGCCTGGCCTGAAAAAATCTTGAAGGGTGATTTTTTCACGATTACAATACTTTCCTTTTACGAGGGAAGTAACAAAATAAAATATGGGATTCTGGAATATAGGCAGTGGTTTTTATTTGAGTAGGTATGGCATGTAAATGAATGTGTATATGTGTATGTTCGATTTGGATTTAATTTTTTTTACCTAGAAGGTGAGTTTATCAAAAATATTTTTCCGTCCCAATCTAAATATATTTTAGATATATGAATCAAATAGATGTATTAATACATCATAATAAATAGCTATATACATTGTTATATCCTTGCTCTTTGTTCAAAATTTATTATAAGGTAAGTTCCGCGTACTTGAGTAAAAGATAGATAAAACCCTTTTAACAGAACTTTCCTCACAATCAGACTTTCCCTGTGACAAGTAAAGAGAAAAGGGAAAAGACTACAGATATTCCAACGCGTGAAAGGACGGGTCACTTAAAGCAAAAAAAGCTTATAATCGTGTGATTTAAGAAATGTACCAAATATTTTATTCATTTCATTATCCAGAACTATTAATTAAATCATTATTATTTCAATAATTAAAGCTCTGAAAGCGCAATATTGGAAAAAATACCCCTATTACAATCTGGCAACGCGGAATAAACCTTACTTGCCCCACAAATTGTTTTTGCTACTGTAAACAAACGGATAAAAATATTACGATGTAAAGCCGAAAAAAACTATTTGATTTGTATACCTTTTCGGACGCTGAGATTTGTGCTATAGTGATATTCCTGTGCAGGTAGATGCAACAGACAGTTTATAGCGAAAGATTTTTAGATAAAATATTATTTGTATTATTGTAACTGCGTACGAAAAACCGGAAACGCAATTCCAGCCGACTAATTTTCTTGAATTTTCTTGTTGTCATTTAAAACATTAGAGTACCGTTTGGTTTGTAAAAAACTTGATTCGTCGTTGCCGTGTATGTAGTTTTCGTTACTGTGTAAGTGGTGCAAGATTAAACAAAAAAACGTAAGTGTTTTTACTTAATTTGTTATAATTTATGTATTCAAAAGTATTTGTTTTCTAATCTAAAAATCTATATATTTAAAACACTAAGACAAATTTTTCAGCAAGTTCGTGAGAGAGTTGTACTCCACAGATTTATATGATTTTTTTTTAAATCGTTTGGTGACCGAGACCTTTCAACACTATTTTTTTGTATTGTAAATTTATACAGGGTGTTTCAAAAAATCGGGTCACTGGTTAATCACAATTCTGCTCACATCGCTTCACGTAAAAAGCTGCCTTTTGGCACGAAGGTTAATAGTAGGATGTTCTTGGGTATTTGTGGTTCAAGAGAAAACCTTAAATTATACTAATTTATTTCATTCTTCTTAATGTTGACGTCGCTCTTTTTTATTTATTTTACGTTTCGACCATTCAGGGTTGGTCTTCATCAGTAATTTTTTTTGTCTGTAACAGTAGAGAAATGGATCTAAAAATCTTTTCTCTAGGGAGGTATTAACCTTATTAAGAAATAATTATATGCATCCAAGGATATTCAACATTTTACATTTGAGAGTCTTACCAAAAGAAGGAATTTTCGGTTTTTTTATTATATCCTCCAATTTCTTTTACAGAAACAACATTTATAACGAGCGCACTTAAAAACAAAAGTAGTACGTCAACATTCATGAATATTATAACTTAACATTTCTTCACAGTATTTACAATTAGGGACAAATTGATTATAATTTGGATTTGACTTATAATTAAAAATTGATATTTATTTATTTTTAAAATGAGGTAAATGCAAATTAATTTTGTTTTAATTATTAATTTATTTGTGATTGGGTTTATATTTACTTTGATGACGTTATAATATATTTGGCTCAAATTTTTTATATCTGCTTTGTCGTTTATTGCATTATTTTCCCGTTTAATATATAAAATTCCCAGAACTTCTCTCTTTTTTTTAGATATTATGTGTTTTTTGAAATATAGGTGTTTTTGATTTTAAAGAAGAAAAACATTTCTTTGTCAGGTATTGTGACTTTTATGACATATGGTTAGATCCTGTTTTTTAAGTGATTTTTGCAAACTTTCTGACAACCCCTGTACGTAGGGTATTGAAATGTATTTACTTTTATTATTTGGATTGTAATGAATATTGTTGGGGTTGGAATTAGTTTTGTTTATGTTGTTTAATCTTGATTTAAAGATGGAGTTTTTTAATTTTATTGGATAACTGTTTTTTAGTAAAGTATCTTTTGCTTTTTGGATAGCTTCTTGGCGAAATTCTAGATCACTTAGTTTGGTTGCCCTATCTGCGAATCTTATAATAACAGATTTTTATTTGGAATTTGGGTGCTGTAAGAGACAGTTTATGTATCTACCAGACCAAGTGTCTTTTGTATACCATTTTGTTTTTATGCAGGCTCCTCTATTCTATAAGGTCGCGCCTAGGAAAATTTGTTTTTGCATTTTTTTCGATTACGATAGTGAATTTTAATTTATCGCGGTGTGATTGTTAAACAATTATCAACATATCTATAAAAAAACAATGTCCTGTAATTCTTTCATCACTAATTGTGCAACACACAAGATAGATGAGCCATTCCGCAACTCGTGCGTAAAGTATGTTGATTTTAAGACAAATTTTATTCCTTTTAGAGATTCGTCGATTGATAGATCAGTAGTGTTTTTTATTGTCACTCCATTTTTTCCTTATTGTGGAATTTTGTCATATTGTATGTTGTGTTCCCAGAAAATCTTGGGAGATACTAAACTTTACCTTTGAAAATATCCACTTAAATTGAATTTGGGCACATGCCATATGTATGCTGACTGTACTTAAATATACATTTTAGAATACACGGCAAGCACTTCTTGCCATGTACTTTTTCGACGTACATGCACGATTTTGGCGAAACTATAAGAGATAGAAAAAATCGACCACGCACTCGCGAATTCGATTTTGAATACAAATTGATTCCTGCCAACCGATCAAGGCTACCTTGATTTGATTTTGATATACAGAGCGTTTTCCAAATTTTGTTATTTTTAAATAAATTAAAACTCTCGTTTAACGTTAAACTAAGACATTTTATAGATTTTAACGTAGAATTTAGTGGGGTAACAACTTTTATTCATCTTTTATAATTTCGAAGATATAACTCAAAGTTGAGTTTTTTAAATAGGACACCCTGTATATTTTTTTCAACATTTCGATTTTAAATTAATTTACCTTTTTATCGATACCAAACACTTTTAATAATAAGTGTTTATGAAGTAGCCTATGGAATTATATGAAAGTTTGGTATGTTTAAATGACATTTACGTTGACGCTTTAGTGAAGAATACAATTTTTCTATGGCGTATGATAATTTATTTAATTAAAGATGTTAGAATGTTACTTGTGAAATGTGAATGTCAAAAAGAGTATCGCTGGTTTTAATTCGAACGACCTCAACCGAGGGGCGGATAATTCCAAAAAAATACCTATGCCACACTAAAATAAAATCAATAAGTAATTTTTACATTGACACTCATAATAATTTTGTTACGTCACGTTGAATTCATACCAATTTTTCCTATATCACATTTAATTTTTCTGCAAAGTCAATTGGATAAGATTTTTTTACGTTGCCTTTTTGAAAATTTTATTTGGCCGCCATTTTGTTCGGACATCTTGAATTCGTACCATAATTTTACCAGTTTATCTTTATATCATACTTAATGCTTGCACAAAATTATTTATTATTATTCTAATAAGTAGTTTTTTCAGGCTGATTTTTTAAATATTTTATTAGGCAGACATTTTGTATTGCTATATATATTCATACCAAAAAGCATTTCATTCCTATGTAACACTTGATTTTTGTACAAAATTTGAGATACATTGGATGATTACTTTTTTTATTTGGCCGCCGTTTTGGTCCGCCATCTTGAATTAGTACCACTATTTTATCTCTATGCCACAATAGTTATGGCATACAGTTGGAAATCAGTCCAATAAGTAGTTATTTTAGGCTAAATTTTTAAATATTTTATTAAGCTGCCATTTTGGATGGGTCCAAAATTTTAGCAGTTGATTCCTACATAATACTTGATTTGTGTGCAAATTTGAAATAAATTGGATAATTCCGCCATTTTGTTTTACCATATTGGATTTTTTACCAAAGTGTTACCAGGTCATCCACATATGACCCTTAATGTTTGACCACAATTTGAAGTCAATTGGGTAAATAGTTTTTTGCTATACCGCGAACAAACAGACCGGCAGACAGACACACAGAGCGACGGAATTGAGAATACATGTTTTTCGGCATCTAAGGACCCTGAAACGTAAAGTTCTGAAAAAATTTCGGAGGGTGATTTTTTCACGAATACAATACTTCCTTTTTTTCAGTTATAAAGGTACCAGATTTGATAACTGATAAATAAATTGTTGAACATAATAGTAAGAACAAAGCCATTTTTAAGGGAAATTAACAAGCGAAATGTTTTCTTAAGGAGAAAAGGTGTTAAGTTGAGATTCTTAAACATTTGTTGCAAATTTGATTGGTAATTAGCCAATTTAAACGTAAATCTTACTTACGGTAAGAATATTTTTATGCCTGGTGTATATAATAAGACTGCAAATTTTTAAAAATTTCCAGTATTCTGAAAATTTTCAAAAACAATTTTAATTTTTTTTGCTGTATTACTACAATTCTTAGTACAGTTTTAAAAACAATTTGACAGATTTTTCGAAATTTTGAAAATTTTAGGTTTTGTTACATATCGACTTTAGAATAAGAATTAAAGTAGAGATCACAATTTATTCGTAAATCATGTTAGGGTATGCGCCAACATGGTTGCCCTATTTTCACATTCTATCGACCAATGTTTACGATAAAACAAGAAGTGGGGATGACCCATGTCCAAGCCGTGGCCATTTGTTGACGAATGCCAGTGACGGCGCGAGTTTTCACTTCCCCAATAAGGAAATATCATTAATTGTGAAAAAAGCATCGTTCCGGGTTAATACAGATGTTCATGTTTTTCGATTACTGTAGGTCGGTCGGTCTCTTACGGTATAGCTAAAAAATCCACTTACTCGATTAACATTAACGTTATTTAATTTTCCACAAAAATTATGTTTGATATAAAAAAAAACTGGTAAAATATTGGTATGAATTCAACATGGCGAAACAAAATGACGCTCTGTTAAAATATTTGATGTACGAAAATGAAGAAATGGGCCATGCTTCATTATCGTTCACAAATGGAAAGATTCTTACCTATTCCTTAATGAGGCAAATGGGTATGTTTACAAATTTCAAAGAAATAATCTTTCCCTACTTCACTATCTAAAATCAAACCATCAAGTTAGGTAAGTTTAAAAGGAAATTAGTTATTTATATATTATTAAACTTTAGTTTTAAGTTATGTTTGTTTTATGTCACTGTAATTTTGTAATTGTGACATTTAGAAAAACTAATTGTTCAATTGTTAAAAATGTCATCTTAAACCTGTAACTGTCAAGTTAGATCTTGTCTAAATTTAAACCTCTTTAGTGAATACGGGTGTTAGAGTTTTAAACTAAAATCAATGCTTTTAACACGCTTTTATTGGCTTCCTATTAATCTGATTGTATGTATTGTCTGTTTCAAATCTTGTAATGGATTTTTCAGCACTTCCATTACCGATTAATTTCAAATTTGACATGCATACACTTTCGGATATAATAAATCCAAATTTTTTTAGTTAACGTTTAGAAATCCAAAATGGCGGCGTCAATACGGCCTACGAATTTTGTTACTTGTGTAGCTAAAACTGAAAACCGGTGCCTAGGAAAATTTAAGAGTGTCAGCGTTTAAAAATTCAAAATAGCGGTGTGAAAATGACAATGTCAACAGGTCGGACGGATGATTTTAACGTTTTTGGGGATTACTTAAGAATGCACAATAAAAATCAAAATGGTGGCGCCAATATAGCGAACCAATTTTGTCATTTGTACAGATTAGGCTGAAATATCAGTATCTAGAAGTATTTAAAAATAAAAGTTATGAAATTTTAGTCAATATTTGAGAATTAATTAGATCGTCATTTTGGATTCGTACAAAACTTTTACCAGTTTATCACTATAACATTTTATTTTTGTGCAAAATTTGAAAACAATCGATGACGCAGTTTTTTACACTGGTTTTTTTTTGCATTTTATTAGGTCGCCATTTTGTCCCACTATCTTGGATTTGTATACTAAATTAGATTTAAAAACCTCGAGGAATGTAGGAGGTGTATCAGAAAAACCCAAAAAAATGTTAACATTTTAACACATCACAAAACATTATTCTTTAAATTAATAAAAAAGAAACAATTTAGGTAACATCTTATACACTTGTTGACACCTAGTTGGCATACTACGTACCAAATTTTTTTTAAATATGACTTCTTAGGATATATTCTCATATTCATTATTTATACTGCCTCCAGATAAACTTTAGCTTTGGGTGGATTTCCTTTGAGTGCACAAGTAGCCCTGCTTAAACCAGACATACACAATTATATTTAAGTCAATTTGGACATGAATTAATTTACACCCTGTATATTACTAAAATAATATAGGTTTCTTATATGTGAGATCATTTTCAAGAAACCCTGTATATGCAAACAACATTTTCATTTTCATGATCTGCACACCTCGATATGCATATCTAATTTTAAAAAATTATTTAGAGTAGTGTTAATTTTTGGGACAATCATTTTTAAAGAATAGTTTTAGAAAAGCTTATGTCTTTATTTACAAAAAATTTCATAACATGTGTAAATTAAGAAACCTATGTATTGCCATCTTTGGCTTCAATACAAAACACCCATTCTTTTATATACCTGCAGAAAAAAATAAAAAACCGTGTTGGAAAAAGTATTTCGTATTAGTAAACTATGAGACAAAAAAACTATATAGGAATTTAAGTTGGTGGCTATTCTACAGGGCCATTTGAATACATTTTCGTTATGTTATGAGACTACCTAATCTAAAATAAATTTTTGGACACCCTGTATAATAATAATTATTAAAAAAATGTGTGTTAATTAGACACAGGTTGATATGTGAAAAATAACTAAAAATTTTGAAAAATTGTAATATTTCTCAAATTTTAAAAAATATGTCAAATTGTTTTTTTTTTGTAATTTTACTAAGTAATATGGCAAACAAGAAATAAAAATTATTTTGGTAAATTTTTGGAATAGTTAAAATGTTTAAACATTTGTATGGTTCTCCTATTGTACACCCGGTTTAAACAGTTCTTACTGTAAGTAAAGCTTTGCGTTTAAATTGGTCAATTACCAACCAGTTTCTAAAAACCGCAACTTATTCCGTTTTTTTTTCTGCTCAACACACCGTAGTCGAGTTACATTTCTGACTGCCAAAATATGGAAAACTAGCCATTTATAATTTGGAAAGCAAAAAGAACGTTATCTTGATGGGCAGTGTATTTAGAATTTAAATCCACATTTCTAAATCCACCTTTATGTCTGTGGCCTACATTCTGACAATTATTATTGTTATTTATGTAATTCTTTTCCCAGATATTTCTCTAGCGCCAGCTCTACAAAAGAGAAATTATTCAATTTATCAAATCTATTATTAAACTTATTCTAAAGGATTAGCATAATTCATTTGCCCTATAAATAAATAAATTTTCTATTAATAATTCAACATAGGTGCCAGCAAGTTAAATGAGAGTTAATGGCAAATAGGATGTATTTTTAACTGCAAGTTTCAAATATTTCTCTTGAGATTGAAATACCTGAAATGTTGTTAGCCTTAGAATGCCACAAAGTGATTTTTGAAGTCTAACGTGAAGATATTGGCTTCAAATAAATGATATTAGGAATAAATAATTAAGCGGAGATTTTAATCTTCCCAGCATTAAATGGTCACAAGATCCTACTAATAAAAACTGTATTCCTTTAAATTTTACTGATCAAAACTTAAATTTGTTGCTGGATTCACTTGTCTTTTGTAGGCTATCGCAGTTTAATCATTTTCTTCATTCAGCTAGCAATACTCTTGTCCTGTATAATAATTTTCAAATCGCTAATATCCAAATCTGCAACACACTTCTTGTTAACGTGTGTACCATAACACACTGGAATTCGCATTTAACTTGCGGGAGATACCTTTTTCTTTTAAACTTAATAATACTAATTTTGATTTGACTTTTAACTTTGCTGATTACAATAGAATCAAGACTGATTTAAATTTAGTGAATTGGGATGAAACCCTATACAATTTAAACACGGAAGACAGTGTAAAAGTAACGCAAACAAAATTATACTGGTCGTAGTGATGAAAAACGAAATGAAAATTTGTTAGATCTAAGAAATATAAAGCAGGTACTATTACCGCTCTGCAAAATCCTGATACTAATGAAATGGCCACAGATGGTAAGAAAATATGTGATACTTTTTCCACGTATTTTCATTCTGTTTTTAATCCCTCGAGTAATGCAAATTAAATTATGTCTGTACTAATCAGTACCATCAGGCTAATCTCTCTAATTATTACATACCAATTCACCTATTATCAACAAAATAAAAGGACTTCCTGCTGGTGTTGACAATGTATGGACTGTGTTTCTAAAAAAATGTATATATAAAAACATCTCAACCATTAGATAACATATTTAATAAGTCCCTATATGAGGGCTATTTCCCACGTATTTGGAAATCTGCCTTAATTGTTCCTATATTAAAATCCGGCAACAAATTCATATAATAATGACATTTATTTTCACGAATATTATACCAAAAATCGGTAAATTTCTTTTACCCGGAACTTCCCTTATTATGAATATTTCCTTTTATTAGGAATAGTGAAGTCCAAATTAATTTAGTTCGGTACATAGTCATTTAAGAACACATATATACTGCCTTTTTAAACATTTTTATTGGACGCCATTTTGTTTCAATATATTGGGTCCCTACCAATATTTTACCAGTTTCTACCTATCCAACACTTGATTTTGGGAATAATTTTAAATTAATTTAATAAGTAGTTTTTACATTGCCACACACCGCGATTTTGTTACGTCATGTTGAATTCGCACCAGTTTATCAATATATCATATTTAATTTTTCTCCAGAATTTACAGTCAATTGAATAAGAAGATTTTTTTACATTAATTTTTTTAAATGTTAATTGGCCGCCATTTTGTTCCGCTGAGTTAAATTGGATAATTAGTTTTTTTAGTAATAATTTTCCAACGTTTCACTAGGCCGCCATCTTATGGCGGCATATTGGATTTTCACCAAAATATTACTAGGGCATTTTTGACTAAAATTTAAAGTCAATCTGATCAGTTGTTTTTAAGCTATGACACGAACTAACAGACAGACAGACAAACCAACAGACGGGCCGACGGAATTGATAAGACATATTTTTTGCATCTAGGGACGCTAAAACGTGAAAATACTAAAACCTGAGAGGAGATTTTTTCAGAATTACAAACATTTTATTTGGCCGCCATTTTGTTCCGCCATCTTGAATTAGTACCACAGTTTTACTAGTTCATCTCTATACCGCAATTAGTTATGGCACACGATTTGAAATCAGTCCATTAAGTAGTTTTTTCAGGCTGAATTTTAAAATATTTTATTAAGCCGCTATTTTGTTCCGCCGTCTTGGAATCGTACCAAAATTTTACCAATTGACTCCTACATAATACCTGATTTTTGCCCAAAATTTTAGATAAATTGGATAATAGTTTTTTAGTAATAATTTTTCTAGGCCGCCGTTTTGTTTTGCCATGGTTTTTTACCGAAATGTTACCAGGTTATCTCTATATGACCCTTAATTTTTTACCAAAAGTCAATCGGGTAAGTAGTTTTTTAGCAATACCGCGGATAGACAGACAGACAAGCAGACCGACGGAATTGAGAAAACATGTTTTCCGGACTTTGAAATGTAAAGATCTGCGGAGGATGATTACAATACATCCCGGAAGTTACGTTGTACTGGTTTTCAACTTGATAAACAGTGTATTTATCACTTGGGTTGATAGTGGGGTTGCCTAAAAGTTAGATAGTCATAGGGTAAATCATCTTACCGTGGACTGAAAAGGACAGTTTCGCTGTCGTTTCGCCAAAATCGCATTTGGCATTTTCAAGCCTTTGTGTTTCGCGTCCTATTGAAGTCCTGTTAATGATTGCTAAGCTTTTTTTTTATACCCACCCGAGGCCGAAAGTTATATCTGAGCGGTCGTTTATCATTATTTATATTTTCCGGATGTTGCTGTTGTTGAACTAATTCCGCATTCTTTGGTTTTTGATTAATATATTAATTGTCTTCCATACTGTTGGTTGTTTTAATGATTAGTCCCTTTTACTTAAATCACATTTTTTTCGATTCCCACGATTTCTAAATGATGTAGGATTAAGGGCCGAGGTAGCTTGTTAATTTCTGATGCTGAGTTTATGCTCTTCTACTTTTGTTGATGTTCGCCCATTGTTCAACTTTTCACAGTCCTAGCATGGACTGCTATATACCCGTAGTTTTCCAATTTGATTTTATCTTTTGGATTCCCAAGTGGTTTATCTATGGTTGTGGCTTATAAGAATTCTTCCAATTCTGTCTGTGGTGCCTTTTACATAAGGTATGACAGCTTGTTGTCTTTTCGGTTCATAATCTATGTTGCTTATTATTCAGGAACCCCCTTTATTAAAAGCTTTCTCTGTGGTCCCATTTTTTATACGCGTTTTTCTTTAAACGTAAAGTTTTTCTTGTCCCATTTGTGTATCAGTTATTCGCAAGGATCTAGATGTGAAGATATTTGTCACAGCTTGAATTTGTTCTAAATGATGGTGTGATCCTGCATTTAAATGTCTGTCGGTATGTGATGGTGTCATATAAACGGTGTATTCTATGTTCCGCCATGCAGTTTTGTAACCAGAACATCTAAAAATAGGAGTTTGTTATTTTCCTCTAACTCTAGAGTAAATTTTATTCTGGCACGGATTAATGAATTTACGTGGGTTAGAAAAATGTTGGGTCTGTAGGATCATGTTGCCTTATAATAAAAGTATCATCTACACCCATGAGGGATTAATCAACCCTATACACCTCTACGGGCAGAAGACTTTCAAGAAAATCATGATGTATGAGAAACTCAGGGATAGGAAAAACTAACCTTTTTGTGATCTAACCTTTCAAATTTTGGGATTTAATTCCTACTTTTACACGGTTGTCCTACCATCCTAAATTTAGAAAAACTAATACCATACTTCGAAACGCTAGTAAGACCTTACTAAGAAAACAACTATCCGAGACAGGGAAAGAACTTTTGAAATTGCCTCTTAAATTAAGAAACAGCATTCACACATTCCCAATCTAAAAATAAGCGTTTGTTATTTTCCTCTGACCTCATAAATAAATTCTGGTACGGATTGAATTTACGTGTTGAGTTCTGTAGGATCATGTTGCCTTATAATAAAAATATCATCTACACCCGTGAGGGATTAATCAACAACATACAGCTCTACGGGGAGAACACTTTCAAGATAATCATAATGTAACCTTTCAGATTTTGGCTCGTGACAACGATTTCCTTCCTACTTTTACACGCTTGTCCTATCATCCAGAAAAATTAATACCATACTTTGAAACGCTAGTAAGACCTTACTAAGAGAACAAATCTATCGCAATAGAAAACAACTAGCCGAGACAGGGAAAGAAGTTTTAAAATTACCCCTTCAATTAAGAAACACCCATTTCCAATTATGAAAAAGCATAGAAACTTTGGCTTTTTGACCGACAGAATCAAATAAGAGCATAAACCGATAAACTATGACAGTCTCCCAAAGAAGTGGAGTCAACTTCATCAGTAGACGTCAATGTAATGGTGCACAATATATCGTGCTACAATCTCTCTAAACTTGAAAAATTCGTGCTAAGTATGGATTTTAATTTTTGCGGTAACCCTTAAAGAAGAGTTGACGATGTCCTTGACACCTCTGAAGAAATAGAGGCAGATGAACTCCGACAAGACGTGGAAATGATTTTAGAACCATTCTAATTTTAAGAAAGTTATATTCTATAAAACAATATATCTGTTGTGCAATGGACTTGTTATTTTTAACTCATATTGGTAAGATAAGTTAAGTCACTTAAATAGAGTTATATTTCATTACGACTAGATTATAAATAATGAAAGAAATAATTTTTAGAGATACAATCGTAACTGGGCCATCCGAAAAATACGTTGACTGTTATTTAATAGAAATTTATTTATAGAATATGTTGGACCAAAATAAAAAAGCACTGCAGCGAATGAATATTATGAAAAGTGAAATCGTTTAATTAGTCATCTCATATACATACACTAGGCTAAAGTTCTAGGAATTGAAGGAATTAAAGTAAAAAAAAGAGTTTTTCATCTTCCTTAAAGTAAAAATATAATAGTATTGTATATTTTTAATGTATTGTCTCTTTTAGCTCCTGGCTATGATGACATCATACCCAAAATACAAAAAAAATCAGTGATCTAATATAAGAACATATATTAATACAACTATCATTGAAAAAGGAGATATTCTGGAACAGTTTGAGTTAATAGTTCTGATACCAATGAATTAAAAAAGGAGACTAAAATTATCTCCTCATCTCACTCATAACATTTGACAAAAGTTTTTGAAGAAGTAATTAAATTAAGGCTTAATAAATATATAAAAAAACATTAAATAATTGACAGAAAACAATAGTTTTTTTAGTTGATAAAAAATATATACATAGGTGTAAAAAAATAAACCTGTTCTGTGTGTATTCCTGGACTTCTACAAGGCCTTTGACACTGTGGCCTACGTACTCCTTTTGAAGGAAAATATTCGTATTCGGAACACGCAATATAGATTGTTTTAAAGATAATCGATATCAAGTTGTTATTATAAATAAACTCATTCAGCTGTAGGCAACGTTTAGAATGTAGAGCCCCACAGGACATTGTTCTGGGGCCAATTTTGTTTTTGGTTTATATGAATGACTTTCTTAAAATAAATATTAAAGGCGAAATTATTAATTTTGCGGATGATACGGTAATATTTTTTACATCAGATAATTGGTTGAATCTGAAACATCTAGCCAAAAGAGAGCTAAAACAATATTAACCTGTTTACATGTTACTGGTTTTTAAATTGAGCAACAAAGAAACTCAGTCAGTAGTTCCAATGACAATGTTTTGTCTGATGCAAGCAAATTGATTGTCAAGAATTAATTTATTTAAAACATAATATCTGAGAACTCAATCTACAGCCGACCGACAGATATCTCACTAGAAAAATGAAAGCCATGTTAGAAAAGTAGAGCTAAAGGATCTACGATTATAGGAGGTAGTGGTAACTTCTAAACGTTCTTTTAAAGACAGTTTTATATTTACAAGGCACGGAACAATATTAGAAGCAAATGATTATTTGGTCAGATATATTTAACCACATCCTTACAAAACTGGTGGTCATTATGATTAATACCTTTACCATGATATTTTTCGAATTAGAGTTATATAATAAAATGGGAAAGATTATGGGTTTTTAAAAATATATTTAGATACAGGTTATTCCCAAATACGGAAACTCGCTTCTTCCCACAGCTTCCCTCGTACAGAGTTCAACTACTTAAAATACACAGTCCATATATGCGTATAATTATTTGGTATGCAAATGCTATAAACTGTAATTTAATTTATATTTGGTTGCTATTACTATTATTTTTTTATTTATTTATTAATTTTTCATAACACTATTTATGCAGTCTACCAAAAAAAAATTAACTCCTTTGTTATTTTCCTCCCTTGTTCCGCTATTATGGATTTATACAAAATTTTTAGAAGATTATCCCTATATCACACTTTATTTTTGCTCAAATTTTGTGCATTCGATTAGTGGTTTCTTAATAATATTTTTTATTTTACATTTTGTAAGACCGCCATTTTGTTCCGCCCAACTGGATTTTTACCAAAATATAACCATTTTATCCTCATATGACCATTGATTTTTACCAAAATTTGAAGTCAGTCGGGTAAGTAGTTTTTGAGTTGTGCCGCGTAGAAACAGGGAACTTGGTTTTTGGGGTCCAGGGACCCTAAAACGCAAAGATCTGCATAAATCTTCGAGGGTGCCTTTTTCACGATTACAATACTTTTTTGTCGCAGCGCTGTTACTAAAAATCAAACTGATTTTTATAAAGCATTTTTAAATTCTTCACAAAAAAGTATGCCAATGGCTATCTTGAATTTTTTTTTAAATGGTTGTATAAACTAGAAAGGGGACTCCATACACTCAAGCACAGCATCATTACTTATATAATGTGATCTGTCCATTTTTACTTCCCTCGTAAGAGTGAAGTATTGTAATAGTGAAAAAAATCACCCCCCGAGATTTTCGCAGTTCTTTACGGTCCGTAAAGTCTAAAAAACGTGTTCTCCCATTTCCGTCAGTCTGTCTGTCTTTCTGTAATTCTGTCCCTACGCGGCATAGCTCAAAACCTACTTATCCGATTAACTTCAAATTATATTAAAAAATCAAAGGACACAAGGGGATGAAATGGTTACATTTTGGTAAAAATCCAAATTGGCGGCCTAATAAAATTCGATAAATAATGGGGAAAAATAGTCAGAAATTGGGAATTCCATCCATGCCTGATGCCTTTCAGTTGGCGGATTTTCTCAACGCCAGTATAAGATCTTCTTCAGCTAGATCTTCCCATACCATTGGGTTAAAATCTGCTTTTCTATCATACTCTTCTTTGATCCATGTTGTAAATGATATCTCTTTTCTATATACCATTCCAATAGTTCTTAATCTCTTGTGTTCCTGGCGGGGGTTTGGCATTTGTTCTATTTGTTTTTTTAGAGAGTTGTAAAATTTTGCCTTGTTTTGTAAGAAAAGCTTGTTTTGTTGGTATTGCTTGTTCCTCTTGTCATATCTTTTCGTTCTACATGTCTTAGCCAGAATTAATTAATTTCCCAACTGTTCTAGTCTTTTTCTCTACTTGTTTTGTGATGTCAGCTATTTTTGTTTCTCTTCTCTCCAACTTGTGTCTTTCAGTAGTTTTCTTTGGTGTTATCAGAATGTCTTGAACAACTTTAGCCGAAACATATATTCAAGGGTGTTCTGTAGCTGTCAGTGGCGGTTTGTGGATTTAAGAACTCGTGAAGCGCAGTGTGGCTAGGTGCACAGCGCCGCAGGCTAAAATTTTTCGGGGTGCCACGCCTAAAATGGCTATTTTTAACCTTTTTTTGATGTTAATTATCCATAGCTTTGGAGCGTTTTTTTAATACTTAGGGGAAATAATATGAATTTATAAGATTTTAAATATATTTTTTTGTTCTTAAAAAACACTTATGTACCTATATCTTAAAGCTAATTTCGATTCGATCGATCTAATTTACATTAATTCTATAACAAGCGCCTGCAGCCTACAGCAGCAGTTTTATGCCGCTCCCATCAGTCCCATCTCTTTTTGGCTTACGGATATTTACCATTGCGTTGCCATAGCAACTGCCGTAAACAGCGAAAGCCGACGTGCGGGGGAAGTCTGATGCGGAATTCGTTACTGCTGATTGTGATGCCTTAACGGGTCGCTCTTATGAAAAGGTCTTCGGCGCGCTACGTTTTTAAGTCATTATTATTTTTTGAATATATAACACACTAGTTTTGATAGAAAATGATAGTATAATTAAGTAAATAATGTAAATTTATATAAAACATACTAAATTTTTATAATAAAAATGTAGATTATAAAATGCTTAATATTTTAAAAATATTTTTATTTTTAAGTAAATTGATTGGAAAATGTAGGTGAAACGGCGCTTCACCCGCGTCCCCTAGCGAGCCGCCACTGGCTGTACTTTTCAGGTGAAGCTTCAGTATTGTTTTTAGTGCTTTATTTGTAGAGGCTATGAGTTGTTTTGCTCTATTACCTTTATTAATTTTTCTAAGGGGAAGTCTTAACGTTGTATTTCCCTTTTTCTCTTCCTCGGCCAATTGTTCCAGTATTCTGGCTACCAAATCCATATCGTCAGCTTCACTTATTACTGCTTCTTCCTCTGCTTCTCACGTGATTTATTTTTACGTCATCTGTGTTTAAGTTATCTTCAAGCGAGCTAGAATCCTGTTGAAGTTGATCATTTTCTTTTGCAGTGTATTCTTTTACAGGCATCACTATTTTATCCTGTGACATTTCATTATTATTTATTATGAACCTTCTTTGTATTGCTAAAGAGTTATGATTTAGATTTCGATTAGAGTGGGGGTTTCTGTCTTTCTATATCTTGAAAACATTTTTCATATTCCCCGTCCCTGTTCTTTCTAATGTGTGATAAAGTCACCATAGTATTTCCTTATATTGTTCGGAGGTCCATTTAGTTCTAAGATAACTATTCGCTCTAGATACGTCAAAATTGTCATGCGTGTCATTCCAATGGGCTTGCTCAGTTACTTCAATTCGAGATGTCTCTAGTGCTCCTGTTTTGACAATCTTGTCCTTGTGGCTAATTATATTTGGAGTTTCTCCTCTCCTTGTAGCATAGTATTTTTGATTATGCAGATTAGTGACTTCATTATCACTACCTGTGTTTGGTTCTAGTAATTCAAAATGGCCATTATCCGGTCATAAGGCTGTTAGCATATGGTGATTTATTCGACTTCAGTAATGTATTTGTAGGTCTCCTTTCTTCCTTTTGCGTTTTTAACAGTGCTTAAATCTCCAAGCTGGTTCCAAATGTACCATTCGTACCTATGTAATGTGCATAACAGTATTAGTTTTTCAATTTTGCATCTTCTACTACGACAAGACTCTTGAACTCATTCCATTGTTTCTGTATATAGTTCACTGCACTTTTACACAGTTTTATATACAATTCGTGCAAGGATTGACTTACTACTCGAAACAGGCACTTCCCATCTCCTTTTATCGTCCTAATTATAATGTGTTATGAAAGTCTACTGAAGTATGAGGATTTCACATCACGACGACCTGGGGCACCTTAGACCCCCTGCCGGACGCGACATCAAGCTCGACAGCTCTGATCTCGTTTACGTCATTATTGTTATCCGAAGTTTGTGATTTTTTCTCAATTTGTATGAATGTGCTGAATTTTGGTCCACGGCTGGTATTTTATTTCCCAGCTACCCTCTGAATTATTATTATTATTATTATTTGGAACAAAGAAAGTTGAAAGAAAAAGCCGGTTATTTATGGAAGAAATTTTATATGAAAAACTACTTCAATTTGTAATAGAGGTTAAGATAATTTTAACAGCATTTTCAGCTATAGAACTTCAGAACACGTAGAAACAATTCTATTATAAATAAATATCCTGTACCATGTGATTTAGCATAAGGCTTATTATCTTTAACGGTGGCAACAAAATTTCTTTTTCGGTATGCCCTTTACTCTACCTTAACTGGGCTACCACTAGGTAGTCGTTTATCACCTTTGGTAATTCCTGGACGACGTCTCCTGATAGACGTTGTCTGCAACTTAATATTAGCAGTGCTCAAAAAACTTTTCCAGGAAGTTTGCGTTTTGATTTTTCCTAGTCATTGGATGCATTTAATACTGTATCCGATGTTCCAAAATTGTTGTGCCATTAAGTTAATTACTTTAGCTACATAGGATATTTTCTACATCCGTTCAAGTTATTCAGGCTATTACTACTTGAATAATTAGTATTGTTTCATTTAAAGCATTTATCTTTATTTTTGCCAGCCACAGGTTTCTCAAATGAATCTTCAGGTAAGTTAGAAAATCTCATTTGCGTATAAATTGAAGCAGGTTGTACATCTTTACCCAACGTCAGTTTCGCCATTTCGTAATATGACTGTGTACTTAGATTTGGTGCATTTCGTTGTCATGATAGAAATATATTCCCAGTCTGTCATCCGCGCTACTACAAAATCTAATATGGCAGTCAACTTCATAATACACACTAGATTTTTTTCACTTGAAATTTTCAATTTTCCGAATAATTTTTTTTCAATTTAAGAAGCTTTTAATAATTGGTTTTGAAGAAACAAGTGTGGTATTTGATTTCGTCCGTATACAAAATTTCTAAGTCTGTTATGATAGTATTGCTCCATACTTGTGCAAGTAAAATCAACTAGAGCAGCAGGCTTTGTTGCGTGAATATCTTTGTATTAGCCTCGCTGAAGTTTCTGGTTTAGTGGGCATGAGTTATGAAATCTCTAAACACCATAAACCACGACTTTTTTTCGATTCCAGTATTTGCCATGGAAGTACATCAATTTGGATATTGGTAGTAACGTTTACTATAACTCCGGCTCCCCATCATCTGCTACCCTGTTACCTATTTACCTATGTAACAAATAATCAAAAAGTGTTACTTTGATAAATTTGAATATTCCCTGCTTTTTCTTGCCACATTGATCTATTTTGTGCAGATATTCATGACATCGGCCGGGCATTGACAATATTATCATGAATGGCCGAAATAGTTAGTATAGTGTATCTAAAGTTAATTGAGACAACATAAAAACTAAATATCCGTCAACAGTAGGCGATTTCTTTGTGAAGCATGGGCGGCGTGATGAAATTTAAAATTATTTTTGTAATCCGATTAACTGAATAAAAATACATTTATTTGATATACGTGGTGTAGTAAATTGAGCGTACCCCCAATTTTCCGAGGTCTCAATTTACTTTAGATACACTTTATATTGATTGTAATTAACTTGACTTAGGAGTGGTGAGTCTTGTACTCGCCAGGCTATTTCGGTAGATAATCTTAGTAAATGTTGATACTATTAAACAATTTTATTTTGGACAAAGAACATTTCTTGTATCAGTGTGTGGTAGGGTATAGGTGAAATAGGGGGAGATGGTCTGTAATATCTTGTTTCATATGGTTTTCGGGGTTTTTCAGGGACACGAAGAATGCTGCTAACTTTTGTCTTTGACAATTGGCAGATAATCTAACTGTACATTTAAGATTAAAAAATATAAGCATCGTTTTAACTTAGTCGCCTTATCTATCACTTCTATGTTTATTGATATAATTTTTGGCTAAAAAACTTTATATGTAATTTTATACAAAGAAGGGGCTGCCTAATATGAGTATCGCATTTAAATATAGAGCAAATATATTTTTTTTCAATAAAATACGTTTGGATAAGAAATAAAAAGAGTCCCGGGAGAATGCTCCTGATCTCCTGGATCCTCCTTAAATATGCAACTGGATGTAAAGTGGAAATGTGTTTAGCCTCTTTGCACTACCAAGCTAGATGGCACAAACCTAATTTTGTCGAGGGGGCCTACTATTTGCCGTTACACCAATTGTTCGTACTCCTTCCAGTTGTGAAATACAAAAAAAACACAAAAAAACCCACAAAATCCGGACTAAAAAACTACTTGCCCGATTGACTTCAAGTTTTGGTAAAATAACCTGGTCATATTCTGGTAAGAATTTGTCTGTCGGTCCGCCTGTTCGCGGCATAGCCAAAAACTACTTAGCCGATTGACTTCAAATTGTGGTCAAACATTAAAGGTCATATGGAAATGACCTGGTAACATTCTGGTAAAAATGCAATATGTCAAAACAAAATGGCAGCCTAGTGAATTGTTAGAGAAATTATTACTAAAAAAGTACTAAAGTATATATATATATATATATATATATATATATATATATATATATATATATATAATTAAACAACTATGTACTGAATTATATTGGGTTACAGTTCACTGTCTCTAGGAGGGATTCGTAAGAAGGGAAGTTACGGATAAAGGAAATATACCGATTTTTTTCAAGATTATGAATTTTTGGAGAACGAACAGTCTTTAAGTTTTAAAACAAAAAAAATTGACTATATTCCTTTGTATATTTTTGAGCAAGAAAAGAGTGCAAACATATAAAACGACTTAATTTATAGTAGGAGGTAAAAATAGGACTCAACAATTACACACTGGATAAAAAGCCATAAATTTTGTTTTGCTAAAACAATTCCGCGCAAAGTAATTATAGAAAGAGTAATTGCTAACGAACCATTTTTAGCTGATACAATTTAGGAAGTTGCATCTCTGAATAAAATGTTTTTCATTATTGTTATTATATGCATCTTATCATTTTAACGGAAAAAACAGTCAATTTTTGTTTTTAGTTGCGCATTGGAATATACAGAGTAAGCAAATAGTAAGTACAACGATGTTCATGACTTTTTTAAATGGAACCCTTATGAATGAACCCTGAATATTGATACATTTGTGAATTCTACAAAAAAAAAGCAAATTCCTTTTTGACAGGCTGTAAAATCGAAACAATTGGAATTGGAGCAAAACTTATTGCATATGCATATTTCAGTTTTTTTATGCCCTTTCTTATAATGTCACTTTTCAGTTCAAAATGACATTTTTCTTGAAAAACTGAAAAAACTTTTACTTCTGCTTAAACGAGAAGTTGATGCCATAAGAAAGACCATAAAAAACTAAGGTATGAATGTGCAAATGGTTTCAGCCTCATTCCAACTGTTTCGATTTTACAGCCTACCAAAAAGACTGATTTCAAAAGTCATCTCGAAAACAATTAAGCTTAGACATGTCAAATATACGTGCTTGTTTATGTTTGTAGAATTCAAAATATAACAATATACAGGGGTTTTATTTAAAAAAGACATGAACATCGTCGTACCTACTACATGGCTCATCCTGTATATTTTAATTTGATGTAAAAATATGAGCAACTTAAAGCAAAAACTGACGGTTCCGAGCACTTTTTCCAAGTCGTTGGATTTTAATATTTTTCCATTATCCCAGGCTTTATCTATACCCTGTATAAATATTAACTTTTTCAATTTAGTAAGTAAACTGCTGCACATAATAAGTGGATCACTAGCTTTTTTAGGGCAAATTTGAAGTCAAATGTTTTGAAAACCATAAAAGATGTCTCTGTGCTTCCCCTAGAATTAAATATAAAACTTCTTTAAAATACCCTATTGTCATAATTTTTTCCAAATTTACTCAGTTTTTGGATATATCTTTTCTTTTTTTAATAATCTCAAATATTTTTTTAAAAAATGTACAGTTTTTGCAAAAATCTCTTAAAGAGAATTATTAAAATTATATTTTGCAATAATATAAATTACTTTTTTAAAATTATTTGTTTTTTATTAGCCCAGGCCCTCATTCTTTACAGTGGCGTGCACAAACTCTATAAATTATTCTTTCAAAATTATTTGTTTTTTTTTAACATCTGTGTTCTGTAAAGATACAATACGATACAATACAACAAGATAATTTACAAAAAATTAAAGGTCATAAGATGGAGAATGCGTCGTTCATACGTCTATACTCTTCCACGCAAATTTTTTCTAAAAAAAATGTGCAATAAAATCTATAAATTAGTCTTTTAAAATTATTTTTTTTTACAACCCAGGCCCCCATTGTTTACAGTGGCGTGCATAAAGTTAAAATATACGCGTATTTTCAAGATGTGTGCTCTGTAAAGATACAACACGATACAATATAGTGCAAAGTGCATTTATTTCCAATAAGATAAATTACAAAAAATTAAAGGTCATAAGATGGAGATGGCGACGGTCATACGTATATACTATTCCACACAACTATCCATTTAGTTAATATGTTTTATTATTACCTAGTTTTAAAACTGTACAAATAACTAAAGACTTAAAGTAATGGATATTAATTTTAATACTATTAGATTTTACATGCTAAATATATTTTATATGAAATAATACCCCTTATGCACAGTCCTTTGAGATAAGATATATAATCGCAATTTACGCCTACAAGACTAAAAAGTTATAGCCGACTTGATATGTAAGGGGAGGATTTGAATATTTTTACACTATTATATGAAAAGGACAAACAATGCCATTTTATGCCTGGAAACGCTATAGAGGAAAGAAAATTTAGTTGAACGACCATGAATATCTTACCAATTTTTCAGCCAAATATATGGGAGTACCCAACTCATTTATTTTAAATATTAAACAGGCCATATCAGGAACCTAACCTACCTTTCATCCAAGCTAAGCCAACGAGAGTCGCGGAAACAGTCTGAATCATGGTCAAACTTCCTAAGGCCATAGGAATATCTGATACAAGAATTAAAAATTCTCTGAAGTGGTACCCTTTCTTGTAGCCTTAATGCAGGCCACAAAACAGTATCACAATACGAGAAAGGTGACAAAATAAGAGAGTCGCATAAATTTAGTTTAATATCTTTACTAAGGTAATCCCTAATATTTGTATGGGACTCTCAGTTCCGAATAGATAATTTACATGTTGTAAAAATCTAAGGTCAGTATCAATAAGTAGGCATAGTTCTCGACATGAATAATAAAGCTGAGATATGTACCATTTAAAGAAATATTAAATACATTATCGTGAAGAAGTTTTCCTATGCTTTCCAAACAACAACACCTCCGTTTTGACTTCATTAAGAAAAAGCCAATGGACCCCTGAAATCCTGGAAATGATAGTATAATTATTCATATTAATTTGCGCCGCGGCAGCTTTATAAAGTTGGAATGAATAATAAATCTGAGAATCATGAGCATAAGTGTGAAGTTTACAATCTTTAAGAAAAGTATGAAAATCCGATGAATATACTAAAAAAGAAGGGGTCGTATTACGCTGCCTTGAGGAACACCCCGTAAGATAGGGAGGAAATCTGACGTATTACCATTAAAGCTAACTCTTTGGCGTCGTAGTGGGTAGTTTTCTTCAAAGCAGCTTATGGTCCAAGGTGTCAAACGCTTTACTAAGGTTCAGCAGCCCGAGACATGTATTCAGGCCCTGGTCACTAGCTGTAAAAACGTGATCAGTAACTTTTAGCAGGGTTCTAGTTGTGCTGTGGCCTGATCGGAACCCAGACTGGGTAAGAGAAAGTATTTTTCGCTCTAAAAGATAATTGCTTAATTGTGCTGGGACTATTTTTTCTAAGACCTTAGATATACAGGGTAGAATGCTAATTTTTTGATATTGGTATTACATTGGCTTTTTACTTCGTAAATCGTAAAAAAATCACCCACCGAAATGTTTCAGATCTTCTCGTTTCAGGGTCCCTAGATGCCGAAAAACACGTTTTCTTAATTCCGTCGGACTATCTGTCTGTCTGTCTGTTCGCGGCATTGCTAAAAAACTACTTATCAGATTGACTTCAAATTTTGGTTAAACATTAAGGGTTATATGGGGTTGACCTGGTAATATTTTGGTAAAAATCCAATGTGGAAAAACCAAATGGCGACCTAGTGAAATGTAAAAAAAAATATTACTAAAAAACTGCTTATCAAATTCATCTTAAATTTTGCACAAAAATCAAGTATTATGTAGGAATCAATTGGTAAAATGTTGGTACGAATCCAAGATGGCGGAACAAAATGGCGGCTTAGTAAAATATTTATAAAAACTCAACCTGAAAAACTACTTAACGGCCTGATTTCAAATTGTGTGCCATAAATAATTGTTGTATATAGATGAACTAGGAAAACTGTGGTACTAATTCAAGATGGTGGAACAAAATGACGCCTAAATAAAATATTTGTAATCGTAAAAAAATCACCTTCTTAGGTTTTACATATCTTCACGTGTTAGCGTCCCTAGATGACAAAAATATATTTTATCAATTCCGTCGGTCCGTCTGTCGGTTTGTCTGTCTGTCATATGGGGATGACCTGGTAACATTTTGGTAAAGAAGGCGGAACAAAATGGCGGCTTAGTAAAGTATTTAAAAATTCAGTCTGAAAAGTTATTCAATTTCTGATTTCAAATCGTCTGCCATAAATAATTGTGCTATACAGATGAACTAGTAAAACTCTGGTACTAATTTAAGGTGACGGAACAAAATGGCTGATAAATATAGTTCAGTTCACGGCAGAGCTTAAAAACTATCTACTTATCAGAGTGACTTCAAATTTTGGTCAACAATTAAGTGTCATATTGAGATGACCTGGTAATATTTTGGTAAAAATCCAATATGCGAGAATAACATGGCGGCCTAGTGAAACCTTAAAAAATTATTACTGAAAAAATTAATTATCCAATTTACCTCAAATTTTGCACAAAAATCAATTGTTATATATGAATAAACTGGTAAAGTGCGGGACACGCAAGTGGAAAAGTAAAATTTGTGTATGCAAATAAATTTTATGTTATTTTATTTGTTGTAATAGTTTGCCGCTTCACCTATAAATTGCGCCAGCTAAGCGGTACGGATTTAGTAAATTTCGCACTGGTCCACTTGTAAATGGGATGTGCCTAGAGTCTCCATGCACTAGCCGCTAGAAGGTTCTAGCTATTTCCAGTGGCGCCTATAGATTTCGAGCATTTGTTTTCATTTCTATATAAATGCGTTGCGTTGAATTTGAATTATTATTTCGAAGTAACGATGGCGAGCAAAAGAGGAAAAACAATTTGAAGCGGTGAACGTGAAGTTATTGCGAGCGCTATAAAGGCCTGTACTAAAGAAGCTGAAAATAATAGTTTGACTATTCCAATTCAAAATCGAACAGAACGCGCTGCATTGTACACTAGTGTTTCGGAAAGTAGTGTAAGAAAAATTCAAAGAGAACATAATGATCCCTCATGTTCTATTTCACCTTTAAAATCTCCTGGTAAAAAAAGACCCCGATTATCATACAAAGATCAAATTGTCGATGGTGATTTTCAAGTAATTCGACGAACAATAGAGGATTTTTATATAAACTTGACGAAGCTTCCGACCTGCAAACCCCTACTTCGTGCTGTAAAGAACAAAATAGATTTTCCTATGGGTATAAAACCTTAAATCGGCTTTTACAATCAAATGGTTTTGTTTGGCGCAAGTGCCAAAATAAACGAAAATTGCTCATTGAAAGACCAAATTTTTTTCACTGGCGGGTGAAATATCTGTCAACTGTAAGGCAATATAGGCAAGAAGGACGCAATATTGTGTATCTAGACGAAACCTGGGTAGATAATGATATGAAAGTGAACAAATGCTGGCAAAGTGAAAGTGTTACAGGTGTTGTTCAGAGAATCCGCTCTAGTAGTCGCTTTATTATAGTTGATGCTGGTTCAGAAGCCGGATTTATTCTAGGTGCTGCTTTAGTTTTTCGCTCGAGACTAACAACTGGAGACTATCATGGACAGATGAATAGAAATAATTTTGAAAAGTGGTTGCTCGAGAAGCTTCTACCTAACATTCCTCCCAAATCAGTCGTGGTAATGGATAATGCGTCTTATCATTCTCACGTAGAAGATAAAGTGGCAACTAAATACTCTACAAAAGCTCATCATATCATCGTGGCTTACATCGAACAATCTTGTATATGATCCAACATGGAGAAAATATCAACTATATGAAGTAATATCAGCAACAAGCCTAGAGGAAAGTATAAAATTGACGGTCTTTTACGTAACCTCGGTCATACACCTTTAAGGCTGCCTCTATACATGTGGGACCTCAACCCTATTGAACTTGCTTGGGCTGGAGTAAAAAAATATATTCGAGAGCGCAACACCGGTGAACTTTCAATTAAAGATTTAAATAAAATAACATTAGAAGCGATTAACTCAATATCGGCTGAAAATTGGTAATCGTATGTTAAACATGTTCGTTCTATTAAAGATAAATACTGGGAAGTAGATGGCAACAACAATTGAACCGGTTATCACACTGGGATCTTCAAGTAGTGACGACGAAACCTCATCATTTTCAGAGGAAGACAACTATTTAGAAGGGATCGAACCATTAGAATCACAGCCGTCAACCTCAAAAATGGGTTAGTTTTTTTTTATATATTTTGTAAAATTGTTCATAAAGTAGCTGCCAATAAACTGCTTCAAAATAATTAATTTTCTGTTCAATACCGGGTGTCAAAAAATATCTAATATTGCAATTAATATTTGAAAAATTACAGAACTCATATATTTCCAAAATTAACACATCAATGTAGTTATAGAAGGGGAGCCAGGACGGATTCCAGTGAACAAGATTTATCAAAATTTTAACTTATGCAGTTCGACTTTGGGCTATTCGGGTAAGCCAAAAGTGACCGTTTGTCTCCGTCTGTCATATTACTTTGTACAGGGGGCGTCATTGTGAAGTACTATACAGGGCGTTTCCTAATTGCCTGCTAATGTTAAGGGGGGTGATTCTTGGACCTTTTTAAGAAAACACTTGATATGAACCTAAAACTCTTAACTTTGGAGATACAGGGTTTTAAAAAAACATTTTTTTTAAAACCTAATTTTGATTATAGATAAATAACTGTGTGAAATTTGATACACGTCTTTTATGCATAAAAGGGCATTTTTTATTAACAATCAATTTTTGAAATTTTTACCAGTGGCGTGCATATGTAATTAACCTGCGTAAATCCGTATGCTCCTTAATGCATAGAAGACGTGTATCAAATTTCATGCAGTTATCTACAATAGCATCAGAATTGGGATGAAAAAAAAAAAGTTTTCTTTTTAAACTTTACCATCCTGTATCTCAAAAGTTAAGACTTTTAGGACATAAAACACGCCCTTTAACATCAGCACGCAATTAGGAAACGCCCTTTGTAAAACTTCACCATGACGGCCCCTGTATAAAGTAATATGACAAACGGAGACAGACGGCCAATTTTGGCATACCTGAATAGCCCAAAGTCGAACTGCATAAATTAAAATTTTGATAAATCTCGTTCGCTGGATCTGATGCTGGCTGCCCTTCTAAAATCTCGACTTGTAAATCGTGTATCACTATACTGGGTAGTCCAATAATAGTGGACGTTGGCGGTAGCCCGGGAACCGTTAATGACAGAACTCAAGAAAAAATATATTTATAGGCAAATCGATCAAGAACAATCAAAATGAAATCATTTTAAAATTCGAACGTTCGCCGTTTTTGCAGCTCAAAGGAGATATAGAAGTACGGTACACGAAAGAAAACAGACAAATATAGATAAAGGTTCATTGAGCATAGTTACATTTTTTAATTATCTGAAGTGCGTATAGTCAAAAAGGAGTGCCATATTATTTAAAGAACGACGGGACGCCACTGGTTTAAAGAGATTTCTTGGCCGACCTTCCTAAACCGATTGACTCTGCCCGGTTTTCTTTCGTGTCCCGCACTTTAACATTTTGGTATGAATATGAGATAGCAAAACAAAATGTGGCCTTTTAAGATAATTAAAAAATCAGCCTGAAAATACTACTTATTAGATGACTTCCGAATTTTGTGCAAGCACATAGAGATAAACTAGTAAAGTTGTGGTACGAATTCAACAGAACAAAATGGCGACCAAATAAAATTTTTAAAAAATCAGCGAAAAAAAAATTATTCAATTGACTTTAATTTTGTAAAAAGTAAATCCGATATAGGGATAAACTGGTAGGATTTCAACATCACGTAACAAAATGGCAACAATCGATATAAAAAGTGCTTTTATTTTAAATTATGCCTATAAATCAAGTGTGGCATAGGTAGAAACTGTTAAAATATTGGTAGGAATCCAATATGATCTAACAAAATGACTACGAATAAAAATGTTTTAAAAGACAGTATATATGTGTTACTATATGACTATCTGCTGAACTAAATTGGGCAATACTTCACTATTCCTAATAAAAGGAAAAATTCATAACGAGGGAAGTTCCGGGTAAAGAAAATTTACTGTTTTTTTCTATAATTCAGGAAAGTTACAATTTGTAAGACATGAATTAAGTAAAAATGTGAAGTGCTCTATAAGATAAGGGGTATAAACAAGTTAGCATTTGCGCTGCTTTTTAAGGACCAAAAAATGTTTACTTCTCATCAGGAGATACCGTTTTAAAATAAAAACTTTCAGCATCATCATTCCAACGATCCAGAATGTGGAACTTTTCAGTGGGACTCAAAGTGATTCCTGCATTTGGTGGAGTAGTTAAAAAATAATTATTAAATTGATCTGGATTAGAATTAAAATTATAAAAAGGAGAAAATTTGCCAATATTTAAATATTTTATGGTGAAGTTTGAGCTGTTTATTAAAAAACGAAGTGCATAAATGCTAGTTCTTTTCGACAAGTATAATAAGCACCACAGGCTCATTTACTACGTGAGGCTACCTTATTTTAGAATTTGTAAGAGTTATTTAAATACGGAAGGTCCTTTGATGTTAAACTCTTTAAGCCTGTCATAACATAAATTATAAATTACTGTATATGTAAATTCTGGAAGATGATTTATTTCGGGAAAATAAGAAAAAAAGTGTATACAAATTACAAACAGGGATTCGCAAATGATTCGTTTTGGAGCTATACAGGGTGTTATAATGTTATATATTTTTTAGTTTTTTGGATATACCTGGTACATTTCTAGAGATTTTTATATCAAATTTAGGACTCGTTATACGTATGACTAATGTCAATAAAGTTGTATAAAAATCTACATAGTGTTATTTTGCTACCTTTTTAACCCTTCCAAATATTTTACTTCGACCTCACTGACCACTTTTACAACAAATGTCAAATTCCTCATTCTGTTCTGTAGGTTTTTGGTTTGTTTGCTTGTTTTTATATTTTAGTGACTTTATTGCCTTTAGTCAAGTGTAATAAAGTATAATTAGGTAAAAATATGGTGAACTTTTTGAAAAAAAGTGCAAAACCGTTTGGAGAGCATAGTTTACTTATTCTGTTTGTAAAATAGAACTATTTATTAAAACTATTATCTAATTCGTTGTATCAAAAAATTGGAACTTCCCTCGTTATGAGTGTTTCCTTTTATTAGGAATAGTGAAGTCTGACCTACTTTAGATCCGTACGTAACCTACTTTAGTTCAGTGCGTAGTCATTTACTAACACATATATACTGTCTTTTGAAACATTTATATTGGGCACTGTTTTGTTCCACCATATTGGATTCCTACCAATATTTTACCAGTTTCTACCTACGCCTTACTTAATTTTTGGGTATAAAAAAATAAAAAAGGGGTAACTTTAAAAACCCTGACTACTTTGTCAAGGTAAAAAGGGGGTTCGATCCAAAATTACTTTCCAGTTTATATAAGGCGAGCCATTTGGAAATTACAATTTTGTTTTCATATATTGTCCTATGGTTTTACATTTAGCCCTGTAGCAAATGAACGGTTGATCCTAGGACAATCAAATAAATGTGCAAAGAACCCTATTTATTTGTTCTAGAGACTGGTGTAAAAATCAGCTCGAGCAGGGATAAAACGATTAAATCAATCAAAAATTCTATCTTTTTGTACAAGACATAGAAATTTTATCGGACATTTCAGAATAAACAGTTTGACAGGGACGCGATGGTTTTAACTCGAAATGCCTTCAGAAATGTGTAAATATCCCTTTGAGCGCTTTAAGGGTTAGTGAAAATGGATATACATACCGAAAAGTAGAGAAATAACAAGTATTTAATGCCTAATTTTTTATACAAAATGAAGATAGTTTGGTTTGGATATTCAAAGGTATGTCTTCGAAGTAGTTTTATGCTTATTTTTTTATTTATATGCGGTAGTAAAAGTGTTGCTGACTTTAATATGTGTCATTTCGTGTTATATATTAATATACGGGGTTGTAAAGCAAAGACAATTCGTCCAAAATAGGTGCATTTTGCAGGAATCGGAGGATTCAACAGTATCTTTAATTTAACTTTCTAAAGGTTCAAGAATCAAAAACTAAATATTTTGATCAGAACTTATGTCTTACATATGAATAATAGCTATTTAATATCTAATAGCCTTTAGCTGTTAAAGACATCCTGAATTAAGAGCTGCAAAATTTCTTAGCGTAAATTTTGGACTGTTAAAGATATAGATTTGAGATTCCCATATAACAGCCCATATAAAAATTCATGTTTGGGACCGCATTATCTGGTAACAATCGAATTAAAAACAGATACAGAACACCACAAACCCTATATTGGGTGAATGACCAAAAAGGAAGGTATCTAGAAATATAATGATATACAGGGCGTTCCATTTAAATGAATCGAGAAAATTTGCATCCATTTAATTGATTTTTATTTACCCTGTATACCATTATTAAAGAATACTAAATAAAAATACCGCAGACCACATTTGAAAGTCTTCAGCCATGCTAAAATGATTTATGCTGACGCATTAAAAAAAATACAGGACGTCAAATGTAAAAACCTATATATATATATATATATATATATATATATATATATATATATAAATATATAAATATATAAATATAAATATATAAATATATAAATATATAAATACATAAATATATAAATATAAATATATAAATATATAAATATATAAATATATAAATATAAAAATATATAAATATATAAATATATAAATATATAAATTTATAAATATATAAATATATAAATATATAAGTATATAAGTATATAAATATATAAATATATAAATATATAAATATATAAATATATAAATATATAAATATACTTCGAGGTGCACCAAAGAAATTTTTACTGGAAATTCAAAATGAAACATTTTCAATATGGATGACGATTTTCAGTTACGGTTTTCGACCAGAACTCTTACTGTGGAAGATTTCTTTTTTCTTTGTGCAACCAAAATAATCTATAGTTAGATGTAAAAATCTATATATATATATATATATATATATATATATATATATATTTTTTTTTTAATAAATATATAAATATATAAATACATAAATATATAAATATATAAATATATAAATATATAAATATATAAATATATAAATATATAAATATATAAATATATAAATATATAAATATATAAATATATAAATATATAAATATATAAATATATAAATATATAAATATATAAATATATAAATATATAAATATATAAATATATAAATATATAAATATATAAATATATAAATATATAAATATATAAATATATAAATATATAAATACATATATATACTTGGAGGTGCACCAAAGAAATTTTTACTGGAAATTCAAAATGAAACATTTTCAATATGGATGACGATTTTCAGTTACGGTTTTCGACCAGAACTCTTACTGTGGAAGATTTCTTTTTTCTTTGTGCAACCAAAATAATCTATAGTTAGGTAAAAAAAACAATTTCCAGCGGGTTTTTAGAAAAATTGATTTTTTTATGGTCTGCTGAACAAAGTTCACTTATGGCAATCAGATTCAGTATGGTCTGTCAGATTATGAACAGCGTTGCAGCCTTAAGTATTCCGCCGGCAATATTATATACAGGGTGCACCAAAAACTTAACCGATTCTAAACTTTAACAATGTTGAATTTCTGCTCCGCAAGGTAGGTAGTATTCCAAACCTTTGTTACCCACTGTATTATTGTTACATATTCTCGATTAATTCAAAATGTTGGATAAACAGTTTAAGTAAGTCTGTAATAACAAAAATAACATGTGAAACTGTATTTTATTGAGAAAAAGGGAATTATATCAATGATAAATCATTTTTCATTTTTTATTAAAAAATCTATTTTAAATTAAAGATAATATTTGAAAGAAGTAGTGCAATTTTTAAATGTAAAAAAACTGTTTCGGCAAAAATCTCCATTATTACTAAAACTGGCATTAGAAGAAATATGGAATTCAAGATTGATAGAAAAAAACAAACCCAACAAATCACTATTTAAAGTCCACGTCTTAGGTTTTGGTGAACCCTGTATACAATATTCATGTTGGAAAATTTAATTAATTAATTTAATTAAGGTGTCAACCTAGTTCATAATCTGATAGATATACATTTGATTACCACAAGTAGGCTTTTTTAAGCAGATTATTTTCCGAAAAAAACCCGTATGTCGGAAACGAAGAAAAAATTTCAAAAACAATTATGGATATTGCTCAAACAAAAGTCGAAAACCGCAACTCAAAATCTTCATCCGTACACATATATATATATATATATATATATATATATATATATATATATATATATATATACATATACATATATACATATATATGTGAGCAAAATCCACTCACCGACTGACTGACTGATCACCGTTTCTCTGAAACAGCGTGGACCTTATTTTTGTGATGTAGGTGCGAGGTGAGAGAGAAGTTTTCGACATTTCCTCTAGGGGGGTGAAAAGAGGTAAAACGTGATTCTACTATTTATTGAATAACTTTAAAAAACAATTATCTAAAAATCGATTTCTGGATTTTTTGAAAGTCCACCCTCAAGGGGGTGAAATAGGGTGAATGTTATTATACAGTTTTTACAATGTCTGTCCAACAAACTGAGGTATTAAAATAATTCCTTTGTCAATGGCTTTCGAAAATATTTCACTAAAAACTGTTTTCTGGATTTTCACCTTTAAGGAGGTGAAATGGGGTGAGTTGTTCTTCCCATTTCTACAATATCACTTCAATAAATGAGTTGTTAAAAAACTACTCTTGTCAACATCTTTCAAAAATCATTTTCTGAATTTTTCGAAATTCCACTTGAAGTAAAAAAGGATAAAATCTGTTGTTACTTTTTTTACTATTTCTATTCAGTATATTTTTCGAAGAATTCTTTGATCAATATATTTTTAAAATCTAAAAATGAATTTCTAGATTTTTTTGAAATGGGGTGAAAAGTGATGAATTATGTTTTTAATTTTTTCCCAATATCTCTAACTAAACGAGTTTATAAAAACAATTTCTTTGTTAATAGCTTTCAAAAATAATTAACTAAAAATTAGTTTCAAAATTTTTCGAAATTTCACCCTTAAGGAGGTGAAATTTATCTTAACATTTTTTACAATATCTTTTTAACTAAATGGGTTTTTAAAACAATTCCTTCTTGCCAATATTTTTTAAAAATAATTAAAATATTTCTGGAACTTAAAGGGGTGAAAAAGGGTAAACTATTGTAAATGAGCTTTAAGAACAATTATTTCGTCAAGTTTTCGAAAATATTTATCTAAAAACCGACTTCTGGAATTGTTGAAATCCCATCCTTAAAGGGGTGAAATGTGTTTTTAAGAGTTTTGTGGTGTGTTTTTAAGTTTTTTACAATATCTCTTCAACTAAATTAGATTTTTAAGACGATCCTTTCATCAACAAATTTTAAAAATAATGACCTAAAAATCAAGAGGCGTGAAATGTGATTTTTTTAAAATAACTCTTTGAGTAAATAATGTTTGAAAATGATTCATGAACAGCTTTGATAATAGTTATTTAACACAGATTTCTAGATTGTCTGAAATTCCACCCTTCACGGTGAAATATATTTTTCCTGTAATACAATATTTGTCTTTATGTTTGTTTAAAATTATCGACTTGATTTTATAGCGTGGCCTCTTCCGGCCTTACCAAACGGAATAGTTTATGTATTTAAGCATCAAAATGGCAGACTAAAAATTTAGTTTATAAAAAAGCAATAATTTAAATGGTTTCGCTTATCCCTATTATCATTTTTGGATATTAGTTATTGTTAAAGACACATTTTACGATTTGTAAAACGTAAATATCAGATTACTTTAAAAAACTTTGAAGACTTTGGTGACTTTAAATGAATTTAGGTGACTTTTGGAATCCTCTATAGGAATTTTACATGATTTTCGAGGACTTTTAAGTCTTTTGGGGACTTTTAAGTTTTCTGGGTCACTTTTAAGTCTTTTGAGAAATTCTAAGTTACTTTTAAGTCACCTGAAAGACTTTAGCTGACGTATAGGAACTTATGAGTCATTTTTCTAAAGGCTTTGGCTAGGTTGTACACAGACTTACGGGAGTTATCCGTCTCTCTATTGAGACTGTGATATAGGGTATTCTTATATACAATCTATTCTTAAGGTATTTCGTTTGGGAAATTAAGATTTTGATTATTAACTTATTTAATATTTTGCGTCATAGGTTTCGTTTTATTTTAATTATTTAAATTAAAAAGGAGCTTATCAAATACGTACATATTCACACACACACACACACACACACACACACACATATATATATATATATATATATATGTATATATATATATATATATATTTATATTCCAGACTTTTTAAAAATATCCATAGCAATTCCAAATGATTATTTAAAATTCAGAAACTTATATAACTTAGGAGAGATTCGTAAAAAGAAAAGTCGACCTTGAATAAAAAAATCTAATGAATCTAAAACAAGGGCATGTATTGAAGATGCTCGAGTCAAAATCTAAATATGTAACAAGTCTAGGCTATCTGGCGTGTTGCCTGTTACTGAAAACCGGTGGGTACAGACAAGACAACTTATATTTGCTCCAAATGAAAAGTATTTGACACCACTTTCGATATCAGATCCAATATTTTCCTAACGCTTAACCTTGTTTGGCTATGTCGCGTCTTTGATTAGTTTTAGTTAAGGGTTAATAATTAATGATAAACGTATAATTAAAATTTGCATTGCAACTTTCAATAGAACGAATATGTTTTGTACATTAGCAAATAATGTCATTAATAGCAAAATCTAGTTTGTTTGTGGTAAATTTTATTATTAGAAACCTGCGAATCCAAAAATAACATGATGTCATATAATAGCACCATGAAAAACCGATGGCGACAATCTATTACATAATTTCAAATTTTTCAGATACACTATTGACACAGGATATTTTGGATTGTAGGCACGGTGTTCACTAAAAGCACTGGTACTTATGATTTTTTAACAGTTACTTCGCGGCCTAAACCTCGAATGGATCACACGCGGGCGTAATATTGAAAATTTCTTGAAACGTACCCTGCAAGGTGGCAGCTATAAGGGCGAATCCAAGAAGCAGCAAAAACCATGAGGACCTGGGATAGACCTCCATGGTTTTCTTCTTACCACACCGGTCACATATAAGTCCCGCACTGACGACTAATACGTCCAGGTTACGGTGGACTATGGCATCGGAACGCATCGCGACGCCCGTGCCTTACCAGTGGCGGCTCATTTTTTTTCCTTGCCTTCTTCGGGTTTAATTATTTATAAATTTGTAATTAATCTTCTAATAATTTAAGAAATATTTTATACAACTTATGCCAGAATCAAAACAAAAATTTTATCTTAGGGTATAATTCTAATAACTACAATTTCATGTTTTTCCTAAGAATTGTAAAGATATTTTAATCGCTTTTAAAACATTAAAAAAAGTGTGGTGTCTTATACATGTGGCAAAAGGACGTTGTTCGGAAATCTTGTACGTACCTTTTATTCTGACAATGACTTCTGTATCCATTTCTTTTTATTGCGTAGGATAATACATTGAGTTCTTTTTACCTTATGTATGTGTATGTGTTTGTAGGACGAATCTAGATAAAATGATACTACGTACTAGAGCTTGTCGTCTTGGATAGTGGATACTGGTGTGATTTTGCATTTAAATATCTACCAGTTCGGTGGTAGCTGTTTTCTAGCGTGAATGGTATTCTGGGATTTGTTAAATTCACGTGAGTTATACCAAAGACGGGTTATGTTAAGTATTTAGTATGGCAGTATAACATTAATCGCCCCTGGACAATTAATTTGTACCTGTTTACATGCCTATTACTTACAAGTGCCCTACTTTAAAGTAAAATTGGCAAACAACCCAAAGACTTCTCTACTACAGTCTGTATCTGACAAAGGTCCTAACTTCGTCCTTCAGACTTCAATTTCTATAGCAAATTAATCTGAATTACTTCCCTCGTTAAAGGGAAGTATTGTAATCGTGAAAAAATCACCCTCCGATATTTTCTAAGATCTTTACGTTTCAGAGTCCTTAGATGCCGAAAAATATATATTTTCTCAATTCCGTCGGTCTGTCTGTCTGTCTCTGTCGGCATAGCTAAAAAACTACTTACCCGATTGACTTCAAATTTCGGACAAAAATTAAGGGTCGTGTTGGGATGACATGGTAACATTTTGGTAAGAATCCAATGTGGCAAAACAAAATGGCAGCCTATTGAAATGTTAAAAAAAATATTACTAAAAACTACTTATCCAATTTATCTAAAATTTTGTACAAAAATCAAGTATTATGTAGTAATCAACTTCTGGTACGAATCCAAAATGGCGGCTTAATAACATCTTTAAGAATTCAACCTGAAACACTGCTACTTGATGAACTGATTTAAAATTGTTTGCCATAACTAATTGTCGTATAGAGAAAAAAACTAGTAAATTTGTAGTACTAATTGAAGGTGACGGAACAAAATGGCGGCCAAATAAAATATTCATAATCGTGAAAAAAATTACTCCCTCAGATTTTACATATTCTCAGGTTTTAGCGTCACTAGATGCCAAAAAATATTTTTATCAATTCCGTCGGTCCGTCTGCCTGTTTGTCAGTTCGCGGCATACCGTAAAACTACTTATCAAAATGACTTCGAATTTTAGTCAAAAATTAAGGGTCATATGAAGATGTCGTGGTAATATCTTGGTAAAAATCAAATATGCCTGAACAAGTTGGGGGCCTAGAGAAACGTTTAAAAAATTATCCATTTCCCCAATTTTTGCACAAAAAAAAAAATAAAATATTTAAAGAATCGGCCTGAAAAAACTACTCATTGGATCAATTTCAAAACGTATGCAAGCATTAAGTATGAAATAGAGTAAACTTGGGGTACGAATTCCAGATCGCATCCAAATAATTTTTTTTTATAAAATCAATGCAAAAAAGTCTTATTCATTTGAATGTGATATAGGGATAAACAGGTACGAATTCAATATGACGTACCAAAATGGCGGTGTGTGCCATGTAAAATACGTATACTTACTGAATTTGTTTTAAATTATGTTCAAAAAAATCAAGTATGCCATAGGCAGGCGCGTATACAAGGGGTGGGGGGGTAAAGAGGGTAATCACCCCTCATATGAATCGCTGACAAAATTATTTAAAATTCGCGTCCACGGATTCTGAACACTAAAGTTCATATAATATTACTTGGTACGAAGAAGGGTATAAGCCTGTGCTATATGAAAGTGCACCCATTTTTCTTTTTTGTTTTTTTTGTTTTTGGTCGTCAGTTTTTTCTAATGTTTGGAAAACTTATAAATTACCCTTCTGTGCATGGGTAGACACTGGTAAAATATTGATAGGAAGCCAATATGATAGATCAAAATGGCGCCCAATAAAAATGTTTGAAAAGATAGTATATATGTATTATTAAATGACTATGCACTGAACTAAATTGGGTCACACTTCACTATTCCTAACAAAAGGAAAGATTCATAAAGAGGGAAGTTCCGGGTAAAGGAAATTATCGACTTTTACTTCCCTCGTAAAGGGAAGTAAAAAAATCACCCTCCGAGATTTTTTCGTCTAAAAAACTACTTACCCGATTGACTTCAAATTTTGGTCAAAAATTAAGGGTCATATGAGGATGACCTGGTAACATTTTGGTTAAAATCTAATATGGCAAGAAAAAATGGCGACCTAGTGAAATGTTACAAAAATGATGACTAAAAAACTATCCATTTTATCTTGCACAAGAATTAAGTATTATATAGAAATCAACTGTTAAAATTTTGGTGTGAATCCAAGATGGCGGAACAAAATGGCGGCTTGATAAAATATTTAAAAATTCAGCCTAAAAAACTACTAAATGGACTGATTTCAAATTTTATGCCATAACTAATTGTGGTATAGAGATGAACTAGTAAAACTGTGGTTCTAATTCAAGATGGCGGCCAAATAAAATATTTGTAATCGTGAAAAAGTCAATCTGTCAGGTTAAACATATTTTCAGGTTCTAGATTCCACAAAATATGTTTTATCAATTCTGTCGGTTTGTCTGTGAGTTCGTAGCACAACTTATAAACTGCTCATCAGATTGAATTTTAGTCAAGAATTAAGGGTTAAATGGGAATGAACTAGGAATAGTTTGGTAAAAATCCAATACGGCAAAACAAAATGACGACCTGGTGAAATGTTAAAAAAAATTATTACTAAGTAACAACTTATCCAATTTAGATCAAATTTTGCACAAAAATAAAGTATTATATAGAAGTCAACTGGCGAATATTTTAAAATACAGTATATTCCTAATAAAAGGAAAGATTCATAACGAGGGAAGTTCCGGATAAAGGAAATTTATCGATTTTTAAAAGTTGTGTAAATAATCTATATGCGTACAATAAATTTCAATAGAGAAACAAGTTTCGGTCTACATTACACGTGGAAACCGATCTTAACACAGGGTCACGGATCGGCAAGCACAAGTTGGGTATAAAAGCCCGGCTGAATGTCTACAAGCTCATTCATTGTTCAGATCTCGTAGAGTAAAGATCCCTGAAGATGACTCGTGTAATCGAAGGCGAAACGTCGGATAGTAATTCCAATTTGACACGGTCTAATCGCAAGAACCATGATTTCTTAATTGAAGATTGTTGACCATTTTGAATTTTCAAAATTTCAAAAAACCCCTCTATAAATTATCAGACGAATTCTGCGGTTGTTCGACAAAATTTCCGGCCATTTTGTATCCACCATTTTGAAAATTGGATATCAGATTCGTTATCACAGGCCTTAAAAGCCTTTTACACATACTATTTTTTAATTTTGGCCAGCTTGTATTAATTCTGAAACGCTGTGGCGGCGCCCCTGTTGATATACATCCCAAAATCGGCGCCCAATGACCCCCACTAAATTCCAGTCGATCCTTACAATCCATAGATGACTGTATAAATTTGAACATTTAATTTCGTTGGTCCACCATCCAATCATCAGATCGCGGTTTTAATTGTTTTATTTCCGAAATATTTATTAATAGTTATAATCTTGTTTCTATTCGAAAATTAATTTAATGCACGGGATCTAAACTAAACAATCCGCAATGTTTAGTTTTTTGAAACTTTTTAGACGATCAACGCGGGCGTGACCACGTCAATGCGTATTTTCGGTAACAATTACAAATATTTATTTTCGGCATATTTTTTCGAAACGGTTATCGCTAGATTTAATTTAATGTTACAGATTAATTTGCATCATCTTTTGTCACTACCTTTATATTTTATTTACTTAAAAACAATAGTTGAAACATTTACGTTTATTTATATTATTGTAGCTACAAATTATTGCGTCCTATTTTATTATCTTCAATTACTTTTAGCTTTTATCTTTTTTGAGGGGTAATTAATATAAAATCTGTTATTTATTAGTCTTAATAATACGGTGGGGGAATAAATGGGCGGCGGCGGGGGCGGGCCGCCCCGTGCCTTCTAGTCCACGAGGCCCAATTTCGAATAAATTAAACAATATGTCACAATAAAAAACATCGACTAGATTTCTTTTTGATATCAGGAAAGACTGATGCTAACAGGACCAATTATCACTGGGGAACAGCAATAATGTTTCTGAGACCAAAATAGCAAAATCTTACTTATTTTATTATATTAATTAACAATATGTCTTGCAAAAGTCTCAATTGGCTCCGGTTTTATAGATCCATGCTTATTATGATAATTTACCTACCTGGTCTTAATGTATGGGAAAGTTCGAACATTAAATGAGAAATACCTGGATTTATTATACCAGGTGTATTTTATAAGGGGTTTAAATACATATAATATCAATCCTAAATTTTAGTTAGTTGTATTTCGACCACCAGTTGATCGACCACCAGATGTCGCGAGTTTGTGTAAATAAATCATTTTTGTTATATAATAATATTTTGGCTGTAAAGTTGGAGACCAGGATAAAAATTGAGCTCCCGATAACTGCTGCAACAAAGTGCGTCCAACATTCGCGGCTGGCTAAGTGGAAAAAAGCGTAAGATGCCCCTTGCTGTTCCTACGATCTGGCGATAACCGAAAGACCACGTTACTGACTGTTACTCTTGTTTGATACCTCCCATCAAAAAAGGCTTTTCGGAGAAAAAAAAGGTCTGCGATATCCAGACTTACATTCCGCCATACGCCCGGTGCTTCATAGTGACGAATTCCCTGTACCTAATCCACCTCAGAAATATACCATTGATTCTGATGATGATCGAACGGATTCAAACGGTAGTGTACCAGAAAAATGTCGCTGGCCCATCAACCTCGTAAGACTCCTATTTTGTCTGTGAACTTCCCAGTATAAAGCCTCACAAAATAAGTGAAAGTGAATTAAGTGACCTTATAAGGGATTTAGAATTACCCAAGAAAAAAGCAGAACTATTGGCCTCTCGATTGCAACAATGGAATTTACTTCAAGATGAAGCAAAAGTGTCTAACATAGAACGGCTTTGGTCAATTAAGAAATCATGGTTCTTGGGATTAGACCGTGTCAAATTGGAATTACTATTCGACGTTTCGCCTTCGATTGCACGAGGCATCTTCAGGGATCTTTACTCCACGAGATCTGAACACTGAATGAGCTCGAAGAGATTCAGACAGGCTTTTATACCCGACTTGTGCTCGCCGAACCGTGACCCTGTGTTAAGATCGGTTTCCACGTGTGATGTAGACCGTAACCCGTATCTATATTGAAATTTTTTGTATGTTTAAATATTTCAATTCTCTAACTTTTCGTTTATAAAAACCTGGAACCGATGCTAGAACCTTGGTTTCCTTTACATTTATGAAATGGCCAGTGTTATGCTGGTGTTCAGCCACAGCTGATTGAACAATTTGTTTCTTTTTAATACATCGTTCATGTTCCTTAAGTCTAGTTGATATTGAGCCTCCTGTTTCTCCCACATACACTTCTCCACAGAAGCAAGGAATTTTATATACTCCTTCTGTTTGGAAAGGTACAAGATCTTTCGGGGATCGCAAGCATTGTCCAATCTTCTTATGTGTATTGAAGATTGTACGTATGTTGGACCGCCGAAGTAATCGTCCTATTTTGCCTGTAGTGCCATGTATTAGGAAAGAACAACACTACCTAATGGTGGCTCTTTATCATTCTCCTTTGGCGGAGTTGGTTTACTATGTCTTTTAATTGACCGCGTAATATCTTCAGTGCAATAGCCATTCCCTCTGAGAGCTTCGGTCAGTTTCGATGTTTCCGATGTTAAAGAATCTTGATCAGAAATCGAAATAGCTCTGAATACTAGTGAGTTAATAACCGATTTCTTTTGTGCTGGATGGTGATGAGAATTTGCGTTTAAGTATCTATCTCTTCGAGCTCATTCAGTGTTCAGATCTCGTGGAGTCAAGATCCCTGGAGATGCCTCGTGCGATCGAAGGCGAAACGTCATAGTAATTCCAATAATTTCTCAAAAGTGTCTGTCTATTGAAGCCGTCAAAAAAATCTCACATGGAATACAATTTGGTAGCCTGTAGGGACATTAAGGGATTAATGGCAGCTTTAAATCTGGACTATGATTCAAAAGACTCAAGATTTTTCATTGATTTCTCAAAAGTAAGACCTAAAATCCTTTTGCTTGAGAGAGGCCGTGCATTAAATACCTTCACTCCCATGTAAGGCAGAAGGCCCCTTTTCATATAGCGCTGTAGAGTGACGTGACACAGTCAAATTTTCTCGGTTCCTGGTCGTTATCTCACTTGCTTGCATAGAGCTATTAGATTTAAATCGACTCTTATTCTTAAAAACAAAGCAGCACACTTTAAACAAATATAATGAATCGATTGTCATAATATGCAAATCACAAAAAAAGGGGAGCATAAGACTCAAGATAATCAGCATTACAAATTGACCTCACTATTCTCTTCTGCATAACAAAAACACACCACATAGTTTGGGTACCATATGATAATCGTGAACGAACATAGGCATAGTAAAAGGTCAACAAGGAAGTACGACTAACAATGTTTCTTATATTATAAATTGCGTAGTTTGCCGATGAGAGCCTGCCACACATCACTTCACCATGATTGTTCCAGTTTAAATTTTCGTTTAAAATTATGCCTAATATCTTAACATCTTGAACTTGCCCGATTTTACTATCGGCGACTTTAAGTGAAAATGTTTGCTTGTAATTTAGTCTATTTTGGTAATTAATGAAGTTAGTTTTTGTAGTGTTTGAAAGATGTAAATTAGTTTCACACCATTCGTGCATATTCTTAGTAGCTGTGTTTGCCAAATCAAGAGCTGTACTTTCATCACCATAAGATATCATCACAGAAGTGTCATATGCATATTTATTTTTAAATCATTACAGAAACAAACAAGAAACAATAATGGTGACAGTAAAGGCCCCTGGGGTGCACCAGTGGGGGTTGCAACAAAGTCTGATTTATAAACAAAATTAATAATATTGGCCTTCCTGTTTTAATATATACGGCCTGAGTTCGACTTTGCAAAAATGATTCTATCCATTGCATTGTACCCCTTACTCGTAAACCTTCAAGCTTTTTAAGTAAAATTCCAATATCCATTATATTAAACGCTTTGCTTAAGTCAAAATAAATGCCCATAGGGGTCTTTCCCTCATCAAGAGTTTCAAGTACGGATGATATATATTGAAAAAGAGCTGTCTCCGTAGACTTGGGGGGGAATGGGAAATAGAAAAAAGCAGAAAACTATAAAGACCTGGTTGCCCAACTTCTTTTGTGTTACCAAAACCTAGGGTGTAATATATCGCTCAAATTAATTTCCTGAATTTTCATCTGGATTACTTTCCGGAAAATTGTAGTGCTGTATGGGATCGGGGAAAATAGAACTGTGAGATGTTAGCCGACTACTGCTGGACTATTACGAGAGATGCCCCAGAGGCTGCTTTCAAAAGACAGGCTAAGAAGCCCAAAATGAGTGACTAAACTTTAGATTCAATGATAAAAATGTGCTATTTAATTGAACCAACAATATATTGTTATCTGTATTTTGTATATTCATTGTATATGTCTATATATATAAAATTTTATTTGTAACAAATAATTCAGATTTTTTTTGCGAGCCAACTAGATAGATAGGTATTTTTTAGTTACTTGTTACTTGTGTGTAGTTGAATCCAAAAAATAGGTTTGGTTTTGTTCAAGAAACAAAAAAAAAGTTCAAATTTGTTCCCCAGTGTTATATTTTACAGGAGCTGTAAAAAGAAGACATTTAGTTTTGTTGGCTTAGGAGTATTTTACGATAATATTGTCCTAACACCAGGTATAAAATGTGGAGTTCAGAAAAAATCCCTGATATTGCGCATAGGTTTTGTGTTTTGGCACACATAGACAATACTTTAAAAATATATTATAAAAGGTTAGAAAAAGATATTTTGTGGTAAGAGGTAAATGTTAGTAAACATATAAGGGGCTATATAACGTATTTCTACTAAAAATGTTTACAGTATCTATTTTGAAAGATGGCCGAGGTTGATTCCACCATTACCGATATATGTCATACCGGTAACAAACATTAAATAAGAACTTTAATAACAGCCGCGTAATTAAGGACGAGATCTTATCCCCTGAACTGCAACATGTATTATATTTATAGATAATATAACAAGAATTAAAACCCGCGGTCATCTAAAGCTTTTTGATTCCTCCTCCCCCAAAATACAATGACACTTAGTACCTTCGTTAAAAAATATATTTTACATTGCTTGCGCAAAATAAAAAAAAATCAAACTTTTGAAATCCCCTGAAATCTTTATAGGAGGGAGTAGCATACCCAAAGCCCTTATAAAAAGGTGTTTTTTTAAACGTGGAAATCAAAATAATAAACATGTATTTTGTATTGGATCAATTGGATGTCTGTATGCTCTTTATTGCTTCTTTTTTTTCGCGATATTAGTTAGAAAGCATAGATGAAGACTCAAAAACTATTTTTACTAAAAGGAAGTATTGTAATCGTGAAAAAAATCATTCTCGGATATTTTTTCAGATCTCTACGTTTCGGGGTCACTAGACGCCGAAAAACGAGTTTTCTCAATTCCGTCGGTCTGTCAAAAATTAAAGGTCATATATTGCTTGGTAATGGGTTGGTAAAAATCCAATATGGCAAAAAACGCGGCCTAGTAAAACGTTGAAAAAATTATTACTAAAAAACTACTTATCCAATTAATCTCAAATTTTGCACAAAAGTCAAATATTATGTAGGAGTCTACTGGTAAAATTTTGGTATCAATCCAAGATGACGGAACAAAATGGCGGCTTAATAAAATATTTTAAAAATTCAGCATGAAAAAACTACTTTAATGGACTGATTTCAAATTGTGTGCTATAACCAATTGTGGTATAGAGATGAACTAGTAAAATTTTGGTACTAACTCGAGATGGCAGAACAAAATGTCTGAGAAATAAAATATTTTTAATTGGGGAAAAATCACCCTGTCAGTCCGTCTGTCTGTCTTGTCAGTTCGTGGCATAGCTTAAAAACTACTCATCAGAGTGACTTTAATTAATTTATTCAAAAATTTAGGGTCATGTGAGGCTGATGAAACCTTAAAAAAAATTATTGCTAAAAACTATTTATCCAATTTCCTCAAATTTTGCACAAAAATCAAGTGTTACATAGAAATGAATTGGTACTTTTTGGTATGGATATAAGATAGCAAAACAAAATGGCAGCCTAATAAAATATTTAAAAAATTGGCCTGAAAAAGAATACTCATTAGATTAATTTTAAATTGTGTGCAAACATTAAGTGTGATATAGAGATAAACTGGTAATGTTATGGTACGAATTCAAGATGGTGAACAAAATGACGGCCAAATAATCTTTTTAATAAATTAACGTAAATAATTTTATTCAATTAACTTCAAATTTTGCAGAAAAATTGGATATGGTATAGGGATAAACTGGTGCGAATTCAACATGATGTAACAAAATAGCGTGATTGATTCAAGTGTAACATAGGTAGAAACTGGCAAAATGTTGATATGAAAATGTTTAGAAAAATAGTATATTTGGGTTACTAAATGACTATGTACTGAACTAAATTGGGTCACACTTTATTATTCCTAATGATTCGTAACGAGGGAAGTTCCGGGTAAAGGAAATGTACCGATTTTTTCGATATCTTAACCCAAAATACCGATAGTGAACATGTTGAAAATCGCAAAATGGAAAACGTAGCTTTCAGCTGCTAAAACGCGTTTCATCCCTGAAATATAATAAAGACAAACTAAAATGTCTACCTCCGAGTAGGTTTGACTTCCCGGTTTTCTTAAATGCATTTATTCCGTAAAGTCAATATTAAAAATCTGAAAAAAATCCTGCAGATAGAATTAATTACGTACAAGGTGGCCAAATAAACAACAAGGTACTGTATCTCGGAAACTAGTCTTTTTTCTCCGTATTTTACAGGGTGGCCAAATAGGCGTGATAGGTACTGTATCTCGGATACTAGTCACTGTAGAGATTTGTGGTAAAAAATTTTGTAACTAAACTGGCCAACAGAAAATCCTTGAAATAATATTCACCATCTTGAATTTAGAAAAGTGGTGTTTCTCGGAATTCCACTCTATTAAGATGACACAAAATATATGCTTTTTAAAACAGAGATAAATTTGAATCTTTTTTGTTAAACACTTTTTGCTCTATCTCTAAAAATAAAGTTTTATTATCTTATTTTTTCAATCCAAAACCGTTCGTCCAACGAAAAAAAGTCAAGAGGTTCTTTTTGTTAGCAACTAATAAGTGGCGTGCCATTTTTTAATAAACTAAAATAATATTTTGGTTAATATCAACGGTTCAAAAAAAGGTAGATGATAAATTATTTTCATTAAATTATAAAGAAATTTATCCCCTTTTAAAATATGTAAAAATGAATATACCATTACATTTGTTTTTTTTTTTGAAAAAAACTAAAAAATATGCTACTAATTCAGTTAACGCCATCTAGCGACGCCAGCAAAAGTCAAAAATTCAAAACCAAATAAGCGTTTTGTAGTGCAAATTATGCTCTTTCATACGTTTGCTAAAATCGGTCAAAAAAAACGGGAGACATCTCGGTTTTTTTGAAAAAACAGTTGAACTTCCCCCACCGCTTTATTTTGATATATAGAACAAAACATTTTAGACAAAAAGTGTAGGGAAATGGTCACTAACTATGAAAGTGATATCATCGATATATTTTCATTAGGCAAAATTCTATAAAAACCCCATTTTTCTACTTGGTGTTGGTTGTTACGCCCTCTAGCGGACGTTTGACAAACTCGAAAATAATTTTCAGCAATTTCTCTTGGCGACTTGGTATCTATACGACCAATATCTTATGAGATATGGCCGCTCGCTACCCTTAACTGATCACCCTGTACTTTATGCATGTAATGGAAAAATAATTTACATTTCGGTCTAAATAGGATAAAAGTGCCTTCTATATAAATATGTAAAACTTAAACTAACTTATCAGCGTTCTGAAGCAAAAAGACCATGGCGAAAAAAAAAAAGAAAGGCAAAGAAAAACCCTCTCAACCAATCTTTTCTGAAGGGAAACAATGCTTTCCAAAAAAAAACATGGAATTTTTGAAACCACTTCTATTATAAATTATTCTGTTGTATTTTTAACATAGTAAATTAACAATTTATTATAATTAAATCGAACCAAATAAAATTAATATTTGCTTTAAGTTAAATTAAAACTGTCAAAGAAAGCTTCCTACGCCACAGGGCGAAATGGGACCATGAACTCTCGAAAGGGAGGCATAGGCGATAACAACTTGAGAAGGTCTATCCATATGTAAATCTGTCTACACAATCTAGAAGATAGCGTTAGAGATAAATGACATTTATTATTTTGTTTAGCTTTTAAAACTCTCGAAACTAATATTAGATAAATCCACTTATATCTTCTTTGAAATAATCGAGTCTGTTTAAGCTTTAACCTGAGAAACCGACTGTTTTAGTAAAATATTGTTTGAATAACATTTAGAATATATAAAATATATACTCTAATCGGTTGCTATAGTGTTCCGTTCCAATATGTATATTATTGTTATTGGATGTTAGGCAGGATAAATGAAAATAGACAATTTTTGTCTCAAAATCTTTGGACGGATGAAGCAACTTTTAACAGTGACGGTGAAGTCAATATTCATAACATGCTTTATTATTCTGCGGAAAATCCTCATTGGTTGTGTGAAGTTCAACATCAAGGACGTAGGAGTCTTGATATGTGGTGTGGCATCCTGGAAGGCAGCATTATTGGACCATATTTCTTCGATCGACCACTAAATGACAACATGTTTCTAGATTTTTTGGTCAACCAATTTTGTTAGAAAATGTGCTACCGGAAATACGGCAAAATTTGTTTTTGCAACTGGATGGTTATCTAGCACATTTTGCTAGAAATGTGTGAGAACATTTATACGAAGTAGTTCAACAGCGGTCGATTGGAAGAGGAAGTCTATTTCCATGGCCACCCAGTCTTAACCTATTTGGATTTCTATTTATGGGGGCTCTTAAAGGACATCGTATTTCAAACTCAACCTACAACTAGGAATGGAATTCGCAACCTATCTAGAGCTAAAATTGAAGCTGGCAGTTTTTTTCACGTAAGCGAGGCTCCAGCAATGCATAGAACGAGATTTTTTATTTATTTAATTTTAAGGATGCATTAAAACCATTTTTTCCAAATTGTTCATTTTCAGGGTCACAATTTAGATAAGAAAGAAAATTTCGTAAAAATATGAAGAAACGTTTTCAGAAAACCTATCAAAATAAATTGATTTTTTTCATTAAACCTTCTTTCACCGATAATATAGGTTATGAATAAGATATCGAGGCGTGATTTTCACTTGCTTATTTGGGCATCATTTTGCTATTTATTCGTGAAAAAAAAAGTAATACCAATAAATTCATTTTTTTAAATAAATTTTGCAATTTCTGCCGTAACACTGAAAAATGGCGACATTCGAAATTACAATTACCACAAATAAGATAGGTTTATAGGTTTTGTTACCCAAGAATAGATCCTTTCAACGAAACAAGTTTGTTGGAATCCGTTCAGCCGTTTTCAAGTTACAGATGGTTATTTACAAAACCATTTGAACACCCCCCATCACTTTATTTTTAGAGATAGGGCAAAAAGTGTTTAACAAAAAAGATTCGAATTTATCTTTTCTTTAAAAAAGCATATATTTTTTTGTTATGTTAATGGAGCAGAATTCCGAGAAGCACCACTTTTCTAAATTTTAGATGGATATAATTAATATAATAAATAATGTATAATTTCCAGGATTTTTTTTTGGCCACTTTAGTTACAAAAATTTTTGCCGTAACTCTCTACATTGAGTAGTTTCTGAGATACAGTACCTAGAGCGCTTATTTGGCCACCTTGTACAGCATGAGAAGCATGACATAGGCTAATTCCACGCACATATCCCGCCGTTCCGTCGAAATTATCAGATGTTTTTGTTCATCGTACCGTCAACGCGTATATTGCCGAAGTCATTGAATCAGAGCTTGCCCTGTAGATATTTTATATTTACTGCTCTCAAAAAGAAAATCGCCGGTGCTTGACCTGAACCCTCACAGTCCGATTGGAGTCTCCATTCGCAGCCGGGACAAGGTTTTGAAAATGTCAAGTGCGATTTTGGAGACACGAAAAGAGCAATTTTGCTTACTTTCGCCAAAACCGCATTTGGCATTTTAGAAGCTCTCTGTTCCGCGTCCGAATGGAAAAAAAACAAGAGCACGTGTTCTATGGTTGCTGAAATGGCATTAAGCTTCAGCGGTGATTCCACAAAATTTTCTTTCTGTACGTTTATAGTTTTTGTGGCGTTAAGCTTTTTGTACTTTTGACTGATCGATCATCCGGAAGTATTTGAGATATAATAACTGAACAGATAGGATAGACCATGTAGATATGTTTTTAAATAGATTCTAGTTATTCTCTTGTTGTACTTAAAATTGTGGAAATAAACAGGAATATAGGTGAAACTGAACAAATTAAAAAATTTAAATTCAATAAAAAAATTTATTCAACAGTTCCTTACGAGTATTGCTACATGTAATATCACTCATTTGTACAAAGTACATATATTTTAAACAAAAACAGTTTATTATTTAGTAGATAAAACGTAAATAAACTTAAATCGTTAAAAGCACAACCCCAACAATACCCATGAATTCAATCCATATTTTGATTGCTAATACGTAAGTTACTTTTAAGTATTGTAAGTACAAAAACACAAATCTAACAACAAAACAAAAATATCACTGCAAAATAATATCATAGTATTAGTAGTAAATTGTATTTCTATTAGAACTCAATGTCTCAAAAATTCTTTCATAATAGCGACTGTTAATAAATTGTTATAATCTGAAGGTACACCGTGTTCCACATAAGTACTCACTATACTATCTGGAAATCCGTAATAGATACGAAAAAAAGTTTCATACAAAAGTTTCTTTAAATTTGAAGTTCTTTTAAAATATAATGTTTCCATTTATCCAGGGTGTCCCAATTTTGCTGGGACGACATCAACTATAAAATTTCAAATGGGACGTATTTGTCCATTATTTGATTCCTTGTCAAAAATAAACATAAGTTACCAATTTAAACTATAGTCGATATTCGGAGATAATTAATGTTAGGTGTGATTTTTTGAAAACTGAAGCTATGTTTCAAATAATTATAAAAAATAGCAAAAATCTAAAATTGGACGTCTGGGTGCTAATTTTCAGTTTATATGTCCACCCTGTACAACTGTGGACAAAAATTTAGAATTTTGTATATGGACAATGAACAACAAACGTTTTGTTTTATTTTTAAAAAAAATTTATGGAAATTAACGTTTTTATGTGGAAATTATAGGGCAAAACTCGCTATAAAATCGAAATGAAAGGGGATTTAGGGAAATTCTAGGGGTTTTTTTGAGATTTTGCTAGAGAAATTTAAAATTTTAACGTGGCAACACTGAGTCTGGTGTTAGTAAATTGGCTTTTTCAAGACATGTAGTCTGGATCAGAGAAGGCATAGTATGCCTGTGTTAGTAAGTTGATCCTGACAAGACATATGTTCTCAGCCAAATCAAGCATATTTTGCCTGTTATGTAAGTTGACCCTACTGATAAATTTGTTTTTACCTAGATGAGGCATTTACGATAAAGGTGACGAGGTTAATGGAGGGACAGGGCAAAATTTTATAGTTGATGTCGTCCGGGCAAAATTGGGACACCCTTTATACATGGAAACATTATAGTTTAAAAGATCTTTAAATTTAAAGAGAAACTTGTGTATGTATCTGTTATGGATTTTCAGATAGTATAGTGGGTACTTTTATGTGGAACACGGTGTACAGGGTGTTAGGTTATATTATGAGTGCGGTCTATACGTTTTAGGAGTTAATCTGAATCGTCAGAATTTGTTAGGAGTTAATCTGAATCGTCAGAATTTGTTATAAAAAAAACATATGAACATCTGAAATTGGGAAAATGAGCATCAGCTTTGTTATTTTAAATGGAACACCCTGTATATCTTTAGTTTTCTGAGAAGAGCTTTTTCTCCTGATTCCAAAAATATATAGTTTGTCTATGCTCACTGTAACCATTATCCCATAATTTTGAAAAAACGTGGAAAAATTATCCGCTCTGGCTTAAGTATAGTAGAAATAATAAAAAGCTTTGGTTTCAATTGTTTTTACTTCAAAATGGCCATTCTGTGACTCACTTATCAACTTGTTTTAAAATATGAGCCGCTTTGGCGTATTGGAAAAATAATGGGAGGCTTTGAAATCAATAATTATTATTCTTAGGTTTTTCCTTCAATATGGCCGTTCTGTCATCACTTACTTAGCCACTTTTTTGCCTTTATTTTCAAAACTATGGGATTTACTGATCAAGAAAAAGCCAATATTTTAAAAATATACTCTCTTGTAAATAATTATCGTGACACACGAAATCAATACAGGAGAGAGTATCCTAATTTAGTTGCTCCTTGAATATCTATGATTTATTACATTGTGAAGAATTTTGAGAACAGAAAAACTTTGAAAAAAGAGGATAACCACTAGAAATGAATGTAACGATTTGGAAGTATTGTTATGTTTTGAAGGCAAGGAAATTAAACCTATTATTATTGTTTTCAATAAAATATTCATCATCATTCATGTTTTTTTTTGTAGAAGACCCAGAACGATCTATCGAAGACGCAGTGATAAACTTAAATAAAAAGAGGTGGAAAATTTACGAAACCTTGAAGCACTACAAGTATAAAACTTATAGGTTTAGACCGGTACAGAATTTAACTCCATTGAATAAAATACAAAGAGTCGCATTTTCTCAAGAGATGTTGACAAGAATACAGAATGATCCTAATATCTGTAGGAGAATTTGATTCACCGACGAAGCTGCATTTATCACCGCAGGTATGTTTAATAGAAAAAACAAACATTTTTGGACAACCACAAATCCCTATAAAAAACAAATTGTGCGAATTCAGGGTCGGAAGTCTATTAACATTTGGTTCGGTATGATAGATAATAGAGTTTTGGGGCCTGTAGTAATAGAGAATACTTTGAATGGCCAAAGATATTTTCTACGAAATCAGATCGATGAGGTTTTAGAAGAGCTACCTCTCCAAGTTTTAAACAACCTTATTTGGCACCAGGACGGTGCCCCTCCACACAATTGCATTGAAGTTACCGAATATCTAAACAACAAATATGATCTGTGGATAGGAAGACAGGGACCCATAAATTGGCCTTAATGCAGTACCACAAATTCAAAACAGTATAGCTGTAATTAAAGAAGTAATTAAATTTTTTAGAGAAAGTCCAAAGCGAAGGTCACTTGTTACCAATATTCCTCTTCTATCAGAGACTAGGTGGTCAGCCAAATATAAATCAATAAGAATATTTTCTGAAAATTTTATTACTATAAAGGAAACTTTAGAAAATATTTCTTTGGATCTAAATTTCAATACCCAAACTAGACAAAAAGCCCACCAGTTATTTATTTTTAAATCAGAACCAGTTTTTTTGATATGCCTGACGATAATTTCAAAATATTCTTCACAATTGGAACCAATTACAAATAGTTTGCAAGGTGTGTCTATAAATCAGCGAATAGCCTCGATCTTTCACCTCTCGATTTTTTTTATGGGGATACCTTAAGAATAAAGTATATTAAAATGAACAATTTAAATCAAAATAATTCCGAATTCGCTTTTAAAGCCATAACTCGCAAATTTTCGGAATTATTACAGAAATGTATATTGAATCAAGGCGGCTGGGAAGACTAAATTTAACAATAAATATTCTTAATAATTTGACTTTTTTATTTGTTAAATTCTTGTTTGTTTTTACAGATATCGTTATTGTAACTTGTTTAATATAAAAATAATACCAAAAAGCTTGTTACTTCATTTTCTTACGCCAACATCTCTTCTATCATTTCAAGTAATAATTATAGTAATTATTAGGTATTATTATTTTCGACAAGTAGGTAGGTATATGAGTTAATGACAGAACGACCATATATGAAAAACAAAACAGTTGATTTCAAAGCCTCCTATTATTTTTCCAATACGCCAAAGCGGCTCATATTTTAAAACAAGTTGATAAGTGAGTGACAGAACGGCAATTTTGAAGTAAAAGCAATTGAAACCAAAGCTTTCTATTATTTCTATTATACTTAAGCCAGAGCGGATAATTTTTCCACGTTTTTTTCAAAATTATTAAATTATGGGACAAACCATATATTTTTGGAATCAGGAGAAAAAGCTCTTCTCAATAAACTAAAAATATACAGGGTGTTCTATTTAAAAGAACAAAGCTGATGCTCATTTTCCCAATTTCCGATGTTCATATGTTTTTTTCGATAACAAATTCTGGCGATTCACGATATCTTGAGAAATAAAGCGTATAGACCCCGTTCAAAATATAACCGAACACCCCGTACATGGTAACCCTTTAAAGAGTACAATAGACAACAGAAAGTTTAGAATTTGACTGGATTGAAAACCACGTCAAGAATATCAAGAGAGAACTAATAGATATTTACGATACAAGTAAGTTAACAGCATAAGTATCTTAATGAGGTTAACTCACCTGTATTATACAACATTTTATCTACGTCTGACGCACGGTTGTTAAAATACACACATATTTTTATTAAACAAATTTGTCAAAAAGTTTAAAGCAAGCATTAATCTATTAGCTGTTACCTGTTTGCACTTTAATCCTGCCACTCTGCGTTACCCCGGGCAATGTCAATTTAAGTAATCTTATTGACAGTTTTAATTTCTTAAGTCAAAATGAGTTATTCAGAAAGAAGTATTCCTTCGGATTGAGCAGGAAGCCTCCAGGGCAATTGACGGGTTGCTTCTCGAAAAATCCAGGCCAAAATATTATATTTGCAATGGTGCAGAGAGAAGAATGTGCAGAACTATGGGAATAAAAAGGTAATTATTGCATACTTCGGGAGTTATCTACTAACTATAGGCCTTTTTCTGGACGTTTTATTCTATGATAAGAACAATGATATCTATTAAACTCAATATTGATATCAGCAAATTTAGAAATTTAGTCGCCCTCCTCAAAAGAAAATCTGAGGGATATCAATCAAAAAAGTCAACGGTATTAACTAAAACCAACATTCCTGCTAGAAGCGGATGATAAAAAATACTTTTTTATGAATGATGAGTTAACAAATTTGTTGTTGGAAAATGTCAAGGATGAAGGGTGATGTTTTCATTTTTTTTACCGACAACGAAAACGAAAATAGCCAGGAAATTCTATGTAATATCTGGAAATATTCAAGACATAGACATGGTTTAACTAGTTCGAAAATACATTAATCTTCGCCCATGTAACATCGAGCATGGTAGGTTTTTCATCGAATTTCGAAATGGAGTGTGCATGAAGCAACCGGTTAGCATTAACTCTTTTGGATCCTTGCCAAAACAAATTGCTTTGTATCTCAAACTTGAACATCCAGAAGAATATACAGGGCATTGCTTCCCAATATCATCCACGTCCCTATTGGCAGATTCAGGAGCTGACATTCCAACAGTAAAGGGTCATGTTGGCTGGCGATCCGGTTGGGGAAAGCTACATTGAAAATTCTGCAGAAAAAAGAAAAATAGCATCCAAAATTCTGGGTGAAACGGGAGAAACTTTGGACAAGACTCGAAAAAAAATTATACAAAGCCATCAGATTACCAGTTTAAATAATGAAAACAATGTATTGACTACAAATTTAGCAAACATGGCTGCTTCGTCAGGAATTTATTTAAAAGATTGCAAAGATTATACTATTAATATTTATAATAGATACTTGTTCATGTTTTAGAGTGTTTAATAAAATAATTTTTTTTCGCTTTTTCTATATTACAAATTTCAAAAAAAGAATGCATGAGTGAAAATACGTGCGGTAATAAAAAGGAGTGCGTAATGAAGCTTTTAACTCACGCAAAATGCGTGGGTTAAGAGCTTCTTAACTCACGGACGTAGATAAAATAATTTAATGTAACTTCCATCGAACTTCTAACAATAGTTTCTGAGAGATACGCTTTTTATTAAAATTTAGGGAAGCCAACATTGTAAGGCAATCCTCTTGTCCAAAATAAAGTCCAACTCTAAACTCAATAACATAATGTGTTCTAAATGTGTCAATTAGACTATTTTTCTGAATTTAAAGAATCTGTAAAATAATATTTTAATGAAATTTTGTACTAGTATTTTACCCGAATAATACATGACACAAAACTTATGACGATCAATGCGTTTGTTTCGGCACCTTTTTGAGAACTTATTAATTAGAAATATACCGTTTAGAGTTGAGAAGATTCGTGAATAAATTCACTTATATCTTTATTGGAATACTGATAAAAATTAATGTCGTTGTCCAATATATGATTAGAGATATCTCTGTCCAATTCCTGATATTTTGGATCTAACGTAAACCAGACTGCTAAGGCACATCTTTTGCCCTTTGTTATTGCTCTGACTCCATGAAGATTCTCCTTTCCTGCTGAAAAGGCCACCATCCTTCCACATTTTGGGGTAACTGTGCTCTAAATAAAACAAAATTTACTTTTAGGTTTTAAAATATTTACGTAGGCGTCGAAAGTTGTTTTAAACCGATTTTATTATTAAATATTTTATCGTAAGAGATAAGTCAACATTCTAAGATATCTTCCACATTTTTATAGGATATGACATAAAATTACTGCAAATTATATTTAATTTAATACAAATATTGTGCAAAAGCCTCAATCTGTTATTACTCTAATAATAAACTAAAGAACAAAAATTCTATTATTAAAATAAGGAACTAGTTGCATTAATTGAAACCGGGAAATCAAAAATAAACAAATAAAAATATCGGGTGTCAATTTGAAAACGAACAGCATTTAATAATTCTTTAACTAGTGACACTATGAAAATTTGGTGAAATACGTCAATTTATATATCAAGAATGACAATTGCTAAGGTATTTATTATTATATTACATTCAACTCCCAGGGCAGCTTCCCTTAAAATTTTAAATAGCAACCCCCTTCCCACTATTTCGCCATTGTTGAAATCCTTATAAAATTCTAGACAACTTACATCTGTTTTAAATTGTTTTTTGTCAAAATTAGGGTACTTAAACTCACGGATTTAATATGGAATGTATTTAATTTGCAAGTTTTAATGGGGTTCCACCGTAACAGTCATCCCCTTAAAAATGTGATAATGAAGGTAGTGACATACCGAAATTCTTAAAATTACTTTATAAATTGCTGAAAATGGTTTCCATTATTTTGTAAGCAAAAGTACAGCCCATATTCAGACTGTTCGTGGTCATTTTGAGGTATCTCTGGTGAAATACATTCTTTTACAAACCCTTGTTGGATTGGTTCAAGTGAGTCTGGTTGGGTTTCGAATACAACGGATTTCAAGTGACCCCATAGAAAGAAATCGAGCGGTGTCAGATCTGGCAACCTAGGTGGCGATTCAATGGGTCTCTGACGCTCTTACTGGATGTACATAGTGTGGAGGTGCTCCGCCCTGCTGGCAATGCAATAAATGTTCATCTAAAGCAAGATTTCCATCGACATCGACATCCCTTTGATTGTCCACCTCATGGATTATACTATTTCCATGTGTGAGTATTGTAGTCGCTCTAATAACAGCAGTTTTTTTTGTTCACCTTGCTATATAAATAGAAGGTGCGGTGCTTTCATCACTGAAGCTTAAGACAAGACAAAGTGCAGGCTGATTGAAGGGAAAAGGCATCAATGAAAAATATTTTGCCGGTATAATACAAGTATTGACAACGACGTATATCTCCAATGGCTAGAACGCGGACAGCTATATCCAGAAACCGAAGATTTTCTTATCATCTTCCAAGATGAAGTTATTCCGACACGGAACTATGAAAAACACATTTTGAAAAACCAAGCAAATAAAGATCATCCTCCAGCATACTACGGGTACCAGCCTAAACCGATCCTAGAATGCACAGAAACCGTAGTGTATTGAATAGACCATTTCTTACAGACAGAAGAGTAGATGATAATAAGCCCGACATAGTAGTATGAGCAAAACACCGCAGACGAACAGTTATCCTAGACATAACTTACCCGGTAAACAACAATGTATCAAAAGCTGACATTCACAAAAATCCTAAATACGAGAAAACACGTCTGGAGAGTAAAGTAGGCATCAGTAACAGCGGTAATCTTAAAACCTGAAAAACCTACAAATTGCTTTATTAATTCAAACTATCCAAAAAGCAGCAATTTTACAAACTTACCCAATCGTGAAGGAATTTAGGGATGATCTAGATTAATTTCTTTTTCATACCTCGAGCCGAATTCGTTACAATAATAAGAGAAAACAGAGGAACAGAGAAATAAGTAAAAGTGTTCCCGCTTTCCACTAAGAAAGTGCGTAAAATTAAGTAATAAGTATTAAAAATGTCGATTATTGCTCCCAGAATAGCTGCTTATTAACAACATATGTTTGAAGTTTATGAGTTTTTAGCTATTTATTTCTACTATTAGTTAAAATGTACATCGTTTTCCACATAAAAGTATCCACTATACTATACAAAAGTATTTTAAAATATAATGTTTCTATGTACACAGGGTGTCCCAATTTTGCTGTGACGACATCAACTATAAAATGTTAAATGGGATACCCAAAAATAAGCATAAGTTACAAGTTTAAACTATAGTCTATTTCTGCGCAATTTCCGAGATAATTAAGGTTATGTGCGATTTTTTGAGAACTGGAGCTATTTTTCTCACTATAAAAAAGATCAAAAATCTACAATTGGGCAGTTGATTTGTAATTTCCAGTTTATAAGGCATCAATGCATATACGAAATACAAAATTTTTGTCCACACCTATACAGGGTGGACATACTACGATATCCATCTTGCACCTTTTTAAAGTGAAAAAAGTCGATTTTTTTAAATAGAACACCCACTTTGTTTTTTATTTTTGCAAATAATCATAAAAGTACCTACTTTTTCATATACCTAAATTCAATGGTTACAGAGAAAATGGCAATTTAATAGAAAATCTCAATTATCTCTTGAATGTTGTGATGCTGCATACTCAAAAAAAAACTATAGGAGGCCATGGAATGGATAATATTTCTATTTGCATATGTTAACTATAGTCCTAATTTTATTCTATATTTATTTATTGCTAAATTTTAATTTTAAATCAACATTACAACCACATACTGTCCGTTTTCTGCTTTACACAGTGTATATCGTACTTGAATGTTTACCACAGGGACGGTGTCACTATTATTAAGATTAATAATTTCTTCACGGATTTTTTGTTTTAATTTACTTACAGAATAATTTTGTCGATTTTTATACACTCTATCGTTAAGTGTGCCTCATAAAAAATAATCTGAGGGTGTCAAATCTCACGCTTACTATATATATCTATATATATATATATATATATATATATATATATATATATATATATATATATATATATATATATATATATATATATATATATATATATATATATATATATATATATATATATATATATATATAAAAATTGCTCGTTTAAAAATGCTCTTATATATTTTCCACAGTGGTATGGAGCATTATATTGTTGATAATTTAACCGGTTTAAAAATGTTTGTCTATTCAAATAGTGGTCCAAAAATACACGTCCTATTATGCGGTTGTTTAGAATACCACACCACACTTTAACACTTGCCTTTTAATTTGCTTTACTAAATGTTTATTTGTCTCACAATAGTATTTTTTTTTGTTATGAATTCCCGCAGTGGAAAATATCGTCTCATCTGGATTTTATTTAAATACCTCTCTCAAAACGCAGGTCCATCATTTGCATACAAAAATCCAGTCTGGTCTGGTAACCAGCTTTACTTAAAAATTGAACTGGAAGAAATTTATATGGGGATATTTTGTTTTCTTTTAATACCCAATGTATGCTGGTCATGGAAAAATTGAAATCCCTTTGTGCATCTCTTAAAGAGTTGGTAGGATATTCAATGAAATATAATAAAACCATTTGAAAATCTTCACAGACGACTGAACGGGCTTTCTCTTTTTCTATGTTTCAAAACTCCATGAGTTGATAAATCTCGGCAAATTTTGTCAAAACATTTCGTGTTTGATATCCGTGCCATGGGAAATATTCGGCGATACTCTCTTAATGCAAGTGCTTATTATTAGACTTTTATTATTTCCAATGTAACATTTATACAAATTTAGTCGCTCTTGACTTAAATATTGAGCCATATAAAAAATAGGCGTTTTTATGATTATTTGCATAAATAAAAAACATAATGGGTGTTCTATTTAAAAAAAATCGACTATTTCACTATTAAAAGGTGCAAAATTGATTTCGCAGTATGTCCACCCTGTATGAAGTGGACAAAAATGTTGTATACCGTATATGATTGATGTTTTATAAACTGGAAATTATCACTCAAATGCCCAATTTCAGATTTTTGTTATTTTTTACAGTGATTTGAAAAATAGCTCCAGTTTTCAAAAATACATACCCTTAATTATCTCGGACACTACGTAGAAATCGACTACAGTTTAAATTGGTAACTTATGTTTATTTTTGACAAGGAATCAAATAACGAACAAAAGTACAGGGTGTCCCATTTAAAATTTCATAGTTGATGTTAGTTGATTTAAAGAAACTTTTGTATAAAACTTTTTTTTGTATCTATTACGGATTTCCAGATAGTATAGTGAGTACTTTAATGTGGAACACGGTGTACATGTCAATATTGCGTTTTTAAACAAGTAATGAGTCACACTACTACAAGGGGGTGAGCAATAATCATTCCGGATAGTCATTACCCTCGGCTTCCAACCAACATAATCGCGTGTAACGACTCGCCATGAGTTATAACTATAACAACTTGCTCATTGAATAATACGTTATAATTTAAGGCATATTTTAAAAAAAAAATTCACACTCAAGGTATCGGAATACTCAGATAACTCATCGTACTTACTTATAAAATCGTAATGTAAATTGAATATAAACACTTGTAAAATCAAATACCTGGATGTTTAATCCTCTAGAATCAGCAGAAAAGATAAATTCACCTCCTTCGAAATCGTCATTTATGTATAAAATCGCACTATAATCTCTCCAATAAAAGGCTGGAGATTTTTTCTGGCAAATGTTACCTCCCAATAAGTTACAGTTATCTGCATGTATCATGTGACTTAGATCAATCCTTTTTGTAGGCGAATCTGAAATTTCAACTTTCATATAAATACATTGGATATAAGTTTATGTAGAAAAATATTAGGGTATTATATCAAAAAGTGTTATAGGAAATTGTGGCTATAATTTTTTACGATTGAAGGCTCTTCACTATCATATTCTGATTTTTTCAGGACTTGGTAAATTAAACTTACTTAAATACAGTGATTTATATATAGATTAAATTATTTGACAAATGACTAAAATTATTAAAGTTTTGAATATGTCAACGTCAAATTAATGGCTTTGACAGTCAAGATAATGATTGGGTCATGAGCACATAAAACATCAGACAAAAAATACAACAAATATATTCTATTTTATAATAATAAATGCGTATGACGTTCCTAGCCATTTAACGTAACGTTAAACTAGAACTAATCGCCTGGCAGATACCTAATATACTCGTATTCGTATAATTGTATTAAAGTTTCATAGATGTTCCGAAAGTTCGTTTGGCGCACGTGTGTACAAGGAGGTGAAACTAACGTTGAGCATTGCCCTCTGTAACAGAACAGCCTACGCGCTAGAATTATGACGTCATGCTACTTGGATATTACAAAATAAGCGCGAGAATATAAACATGTTGTATGGTACATGGAAAAAATAATTTACTGCTCAGTAAATATGATTTCTGCTTATAATTTAAAAATAGTAGAGTATACATGAAATGTAGAGGGTGTTGGACTAAATTTTGACCACCCTCTCCACTTACTTATTTTTAAAGAAAGAAAAATTATCTTTTTATCAAACTTTAGGGGATGTGGTATTTGTTTTGATATGTATATATATTATATAGAAAAACAGAGAAAACTAAAGTTACATTTTTTAAATAAAACACATCATGTATATATATAAGAGAATTAAGAGTTTTTTTGGTTTTTGAGATATTTACGTTTAAAAAAGTAGATCTTTGAGTTAACCTGGTAACGCAATTTTTAATACTCATAATACTCCATTTTCTAGTAGATAATAAACTAGCTAGGCGTTGTGTAGTATTAAAGTCTGCACTTTACTTCTAAAAAGAGAAATTATTAATTAATTATTTAATAAAGAATACTTTTTTTAAATCTAAATATCTCAAAAACCAACAAAGCGAACTGTATTATATATGATATTTTTAAAAATCCTTTTAATGTTTAAAATATCTATAAATATACAGGATGTGTCATTAGAGCAAAATGCAAATTTGGCGTAAGCTGTTTTTTTGAGATATTCTGTATGTTATTTTTACGTATTGCACTAAATAACATATTATCCCCTACGACTTGGTAAAAGAATCGTAAAGTTAAGAGGGTGGTCAAAATTTAGTACACACTGTACATAAATATATATGCTGAGGCAAATAAAGTATGGGTCATAATTCAGACATGTTTTACAATATACAAATAATGATTACGTAGGTACTAGTTAGTAAGTTACTAAGTGAAAATGTAAAAACTGTTTTATATTGGGATTGAAAAAAATGTGTTATTTTACAAAAATCATTCAATATCTAGCTGTTAATTAGGTTTAAAACGTTTAACATGTGGCATAGGTTTTGTAGTGGCTACATCATTACATATTTTTTTAGGATACATTTGTCGTTGTTTTTACAATAGATTTAATGATATTGTTTACCTTGTGTTTTCTACAATTAAAGCCTAAAAATAAGTTTATATCAGAATTTTATTAGAAATATTCTCATATGTTATTTTTATAAAAATATTTTAAATATTGAGTTGCTTTAAGAACTTTTCTTTATCTTTTAGCAAATTTTCCAGAGTAATAAAAGTATAGGTAGCACATGATAGAATCATCATCGGAATATGATAATTCCCACGATTTTTACACGTAATTAGGCTAGTGTGGTACAAACTTTCTGTTAAAAAATTCTTGCAATATTCGCAGTTATATTTTTTGATTATAGAAAGGCCACAATAACCGGAAATATATATGAAGGAAGGCCATATAATATCTGAAATATTTTCAACACAAAATGTTATTAGTATTTAATTATCTTAAAGAAAGAGGAATGTCATCTTCGTTAATATTATCACAATCTATGTCTATCTTGATTTATAAAAGATTCAATATCTCCAAACTCTTGACTTGATAATCATCATACTCTGTATCTGAAGTCTCTTTTCCTTGTTGGTTTGAAGTTTGTTCGTTTTATTGCTCGCACCCATTTTTCCTGTTCTTGGGGATCCTGTGGAAAACTAAAACAGGACAATTTGGGCTGCCCAGGATCTGGATAAGAACCCTTGCAAAAAAGGACGCAACAAAGATGAAGCATAGTATTCAAAAAAATGGCAAACACTAGGATTTTTACATCCATATAATTCATAAATAGACAAAAAAGAAAAACACAAAAAGTATAATGAAAAATTTATGAACATTTAAGGTTATTTCACTCATTGTAAGAGAAACTTAAACTGTAAATTTCCTCGGAAGAAGACAGTGTGTGACGGAACAATCGTCATGATTTAATGCAAGGGTCTTCAACCCGCGTCCCTATGCGACCCACCTTCTAATTTCTTGCGGCTACCAGAGGCTAAAGAAAATATTGCATTGCGCCGCACCCGCGAATAACACTCCGAGGACGCTAGCGCCACGTTAGTTAGAAGAGATCCACTCCGTGAACTCGCGATTACGACTACCCACAAGGCCACAACATGGCGTTGCATGTCTGTTGAAAGATTCTAGAAATTATCACTGCTAAAGGGACCTACTCTCTTTCAGCCTTGAAAGAATACAACTTAAAAAGACATTACGATACAAAGCATGCCACAAAGTTTGAGACATTCAAAGGACAAATAAGGCAAGATAAAGTGAGAGCTCTAAAAAGTCAGCGTGAAGGTTAGCTACATTATATCCGAAAAGATAGCTTTGACATCAAAACCTTTTACTATGCCCGTCTCAAAAACAACTTTTTTCTAAAGTTAGTTTGTCCGGTGTACTGTCGCCAGAAGAATTAGCGGCATACATTGAAAATTCACTAAAAGAACGTGCATAGAAGTTCGTATACTATTCTGTTACGCTCGACGAAAGCACAGATTTAACCGATACCGGTCAATTAGCTATATTTATTCTGGGCATTGATAATAATTTTGAAATCACTGAAGAGATGGCTGCTCTTTTTCCGATTAAAGGAACTACAAATGGATGTGATATTTATAAGTATTTGATGACAGTACTGAAACGATATAATTTAGAATTGACGAACCTTTCTGCAGTTGTAAGAGACGGTGCACCATCCATGGCAAGAAAAAATGAAGGGCTCGTGGATTTGATGAAACAGCAGAAAGATCTTCCTTTGATGCATTACCATTGTATCGTTCATCAATAAAATCTTTGTGCAGAATCCACAAATATTGATGAGGTGATGGTGAACCACAGAGAACTACGACATTTCTTACACGAAATTAACACCAGGTATGGTGATGTGACATATTTTTCTGATGTTCGTTGGCTGAGGAACCAAAAGGAAACCAGTTCCTCAATTTAGTGACCACGACTTGGCTGCGCGACTTTGGATTTCTTACGGACATCGCGCTTCACCTCAATGACTTAAACACCAAACTACAAGAAAAAGAAAATCTCATAAACAACCTACTTGACACTGTGAAGGCATTTGAGTTTAAACTGGATTTATGGAAAAATCAGTTGTTGGAAAAAGAGTTTGCGCACTTTCCTAAACTGAAGAGTCGCGAACGTACAGGTGTGGATAAATATGTCGCAGCACTAGATTTATTCAAAAAAGAATTCCAATCAAGTTTTTCTGACTTCAGAGATATTGAAAATTACATCAAACTCTTTGCCCGACCATTCAGGTTATCCGTTGAAGACATGCCAGAAAATTGTCAGAGCTTATCGATTTGCAGTGAAATTCGGAACTGAAAGACAAGTTCGACATGGGTCTTCTTGATTTTTATTCAAAGTATGTCGGTCAAAACTCGTTTCCTCAAATACGAAAACATGCCCAGAAAATGATGTTTCTGTTTAGGAGCACATACGTGTGCGAGCAGCTGTTTTTTCGTATGAAGAATGTGAAGTCTAAAACAAGGTCGAGAGTTACAGACGCATATCTGGAAGGAAGTTTGCGGGTTGCAGCTACAAAAATAAAACCAAATATCGACAGACGTGTCAAAAATAAACAGTGTCAAAAATTGCATTGATTAATTGAAGTTTTTAACCAATAAAGATTATTACACTTTGAAATTGTTTTTTATTTTATTGATATGGTGGTAAAGTGACGTGTGTGATGTGGCATTGTGGTCCTTCGGACGATGCGAAATTAATTTTTGACCCTTGAACTAAAAAAGGTTGAAGACCGTTGGTTTAATGTAATATAGTGGAAATTAAAGTTATAGAGGTTTTATTCAGTGTATAATGGATTTCCATCAAGTATCGGCTAACTCAATTAAATTGGTTATTATTATATTTCTCCGCGTTTTTAAATGTATGTTACAAAATTTTACCGTACTAAGAATTGCACAAGATATCAATATTATTAAACAAATGAGTCTATGAAGTTCTAATATTATTATGAAATGCTAAAAAAAAAACAATAATATACATAGTAAGATTTGGATGTGTAATAACTTGAAAACATCAAAATCCGTTTCCAGATGTGTTCTAAAATTAGGTACTAGTTTGTGGTAGCGGAGCAATCTCTAAAATTTCCCTGAAATACAAGTTTATTTTGCTATACTTAGACAACTTTACGATTCACGGTAAACTGAACAGGGTGTCCTATTTTCGTTGTATTTGTTTGTTATCTCCCATATGCACTACTTTTTTGTAAAACTTGTGACGCCGAAAATAAAATTTTCATAGCCATCTTCGTTTTCGAGTTACAGGGTGAAATTGCAAATGTTTCATTTAATAGATTTTTTTCCAGTGGTGTACTCAGTTTTTCTAGGAACTTTTAATTTTGAGATATAAACCAACCTTGTTTTTTTTATGAGACAGCCTGTGTATATATTTTTTAGTTTGATTTGTTTCACTTTAAGCTTTCAAAAATAAAAAATAATTCATAGTTAATTTTCGAAGCAATTTACAATTTTTAAGTGATTTTTTACCAGAGGGCCTGGAAGATAATTAAAAATCAATATATATTTGTTTCGAAAAATAAATAGTTAAAACTGAATTAGTTTAATTTAACTATTAAGTACTTAGTGCCTCACTGTTCTGCATGAAAAGCTTTCCCGCCAAACTAATGTGCTATATCGATAAGTTCAACATGTGTAACTCTTATGTTGACCTGTAAATTGTCGTATCACGTACCAAAATCTAGCAAAGTAGGTACAAGGATTTACCTGTGCGAAGTTGTTATAGCATACCGATGCGCGACGTTACCAAATCCACGTTTTCCCTAAGTGTAGGGAAATTGTGCACAATCTAGCAACAACGGATGGCAGTGTTTGAGGATGACCCCATCTACAAAGTCTCAACGCCCTAGGGCTCAAAATAACGCAGATATCCATTAAACCCCAACGAGCTCTTGGCAACTTAATTCCAAATTTCACAATACCCCGTAGTCGCTCCGAGTGCTCTGGATATCGGATGTTTCTAGAATCATCAGAAGAAGGATCAGTACTGGATATACGAGGGAAGTGCAAACAACTACCGGATACAAAAGCGTTGTAGTAGTGCTATTATTATTTTCACCGTGTGTAAACGATGTCGTCGCAATTTTGTGTGAACAAATCGGAACAGTTTTTTTATATATGTGGTGAATTGCCACTGAAAGCTCAACGAAAGATTTTGAGACCAGTTGCAAGAAAAGCCTACGAGTTATATTTGGGTTGCAAAATTGGCGGTCAAGACAAAACTTGGATTCTCAAAATTTGAGGCCACACTTACTCAAGATCTTTAACAGGATAGCTACGGGATACTCGCAAGTCTATGAAGTTTGGAGTGCCAATGATTTGGCGGGAACTTCAGAATCATGTTAATGATTGCTACTTTTGCGTAGTAAAAATCCTTTGATTTTCTAGTAAAAGCAAACATAAAATTGAATATCCTAATATCCCCTTAGCCATGAGACCTGTACATCATGACGTTTCTAGCATACCTGTCCCTAAGCCTCAAGCAAAATACAAAATCGAATAATGAACTAGATAATTTTGAACCAAAAGCCTGTAAATAGCCCCATTCTATATCTCAGGAAGAGTTCAACGATCTTATTCGCGATTTGGATCTTTTGCAAAAAGGAGTAAAAATTTCCACGTTTCCATGGAATTTCGATTTCGTATTTTTTTTAGGCTTAGGGACAGGTAAGCTAGAAGCGTCTTGAGGTACAGGTCTCATGGCTGAGGGGATATTAGGATATTCAAATTTATGTTTGCTTTTACTAGAAAACCCTAGGATTTTTGTTAAGCAAAAGTAGCAGTATTTTTCTCAATGCAAATGACTTGGTTTACTGGCATAATATTCCGGGTTTATTGAACGAACTTGGCCTTTCCTGTAAAGTTACCGAGTGGCGTCTGTTTATTGACTCTTCGAAGACAAGTCTAAAGGCAGATTTATCATTTAGTGGAAACGAACAATCACCTGTTCCCGTACTGTAAATATGAAAGACACGTACTAGAACATGCCGATATTACTTTAAAGCATAAAATAAGAAGATCATACATGAAACATCTGTGCCGATCTGAACGTTGTTGCACTACTCACAGGACTGCAGAGTGGCTACACCACATATTGTTGTCTTTTATGCGAATGGGACACCAAAGCCAGAAACCAACATTATATTGAATGGCCATTACGTGAGAACATTGTAATTAAGAGATCATGGTTATTGGGATTCGACCGTGTTCGATTGCACGAGGCATCTTCAGGAATTTTTGCTTCACGAGATCGGAACACTAAATGAGCTCGAAGAGACCCAGGCCAGCTTTATATAGTCGACTATTGTCGAAAATTGTTAGTTTGCTTATAAGTTTCAATACATTCTCTAATTTTCTGTTTATAGAATCCCGTTGATGTTCCTTAAGCCTAGTCGATATAGATCGTCCAGTTCCTCCAATATAGACATCACCACAGGAACAAGGAATTGCATATACTCCTTCTGTTTGGAAAGGAATAATGTCATTTGGCGATCGCAAACATCGTCCAATTTTCTTGTGTGAGTTGAAGATTGTACGTATGTTGGATCGGTGAAGTAACCTTGCAATGTTGGTTCCGTGTATAAATGGAAGAACTACACATTCTATCGGTAATTCCTTATTAGTATCATTTCGTGGAGTAGGATTGTTATAATTTCTAATTGATCGTCTAATATCCTCAATGCAATATCCATTCCCTCTTAAAGCTTGAGTCAGTTTCTTTGTTTTCAATTATAAAGAATTTTGGTCACAAATCGACAGGGCTGTGTAACCTAATGAATTAATAACTGATTGCTTTTGTGATGGATCATGATGGGAATTTTCATTTAAGTACCTGCCCGTATGCGTTGGTTTTCTATATACAGAGTGTCCTAAGGAACCATCCCCTTTCCTTTGTACAAGAACATCTAGAAAGGAAATGGTGCCTTCTGATTCAATTTCCATTGTGAATTTTATTTTAACATGTTGATTGTTGATGTTGATTCAGATGATCAAGAAACCCAAGGAGGTTTTCTGGACCATGTGACCATATTACAAAAGTGTCGTCTACATATCTGAACCATGATTTTGGTTTTAATGGAGGCGACTCTAAGGCTTCCTCCTTAAAAGCTTCCATGAAGATATTGGCTACCACTGGTGACAGCGGAGATCTCATGGCTGCTCCTGAGGTTTGCTTATAGAAAGTTCCTTAAAAGACAAAATACTTTGATGTAAGAGATGCTACATTTAGATCTAAAAGTGAGTCGTCAATTTTATTATGGTGAAATAAGTCTGATATTATGAAAATTGAATCATTTGTAGGCACATTCATATATAGCGATTCTACATCGAAACTGACTAAGATATCTTTGGTTCTTATTGAATTGATTTTAGTTTTTCTACAAATTGCGTAGTGTTTCTAATATATGAATGTGTTTTTCCTGTAAAATTATTACGAATGTTTTGAAGATATTTACCAATTTTGTAAGTAGGAAAGCTTATTGCACTGACGATAGGTCGAAGTGGTACATTAACCTTATGTATTTTAGGTAGCCCGTAGAACCGCCGGATGCTTGAGCTGCTTGGCTTTAACATCTTCTCCTCTGCTGGTAGGTTGGATGCTTTTATAAGGTTGGTTATCCGTCTTTCAATTTTGTTGGTCGGGTCTGCTTGAATTACTTTGTAGGTGTTATCGTCTAAAAGTAGTTGTATTTTCTTCACGTAATCTGTTTTGTCCATGGCGACAGTGGCATTTCCCTTGTCCGCTGGAAGGACCAAAATGTCTGTATTGTTGTTTAATGTTTTTATCGTCGTTCTTTCCGGAGCTGATAGATTTGACTTCGGCGGTTTAGAATTTTTGATGGTCTTCGCTATTTCATACCTTTTTGCGTCAGCTTCTTCTGCTGGAAGTCTTCTAATTGTCGCTTCAATGGATGACACTATGCCTTCTACGGCTATGTCCTTTGGTGTAATGGCGAATAGCCGGCCTGGGTCTCTCCGAGCTCATTCAGTGTTTCGATCTTGAAGTAAAGATCCCTGAAGATGCATCGTGCAATTAAAGGCGAAACGTCGGAAAGTGATTCCATTTTGACACGATCTAATCCCAAGAACAATGATTTCTTAATTGACCACAGCCGTGAAAGCTTTCGTTCTATATTTGATTGTATTATACTTTTTCCGATACAAAATAAAGTATATTTTATAGAATTTTTTTTTTTGAAAATACGTTAGATTGCTTATGATTTGGGTTTCTCATATTTTATATTCTTCTTCCCTTCCCTAAAAACTTGGGGGTGGTAGTTAAAAACCGAGCTCCCATTTCAATTCAGCTTATTACAGTAGATACAAAAAAACCAAAAAAATATCAAAAAGCTACAAAAATTCAAAATACAGAACAGTGAAACAGTTAATTACACCCGAATAAAAATTAAACAAATATCACAGATATTATTCAAATTGATTTCCATGATATCACAGAAATTTCTCACACATTTTTTTAATTATGTTTAAAGCGTTCAAAATAATACCCCACAAATACAACGAAAATGGGTCACCCTGTACAATATAACGGCACAATATATACATACTACACATTTTTTTTATTTAATCATATCTGGAAGTTTAGATTTAAATAGCTCTAGCACGCGGCCTAAAAAATGAAAAACGTGTAAAAAATCATCTATAAAAAGCTCCAAAATCATCATTAACCTTCTGTAAAGGTTAAGCGTTAAGCTTTCTCGTAGGTATTCTGTAAGCTATTTATTAATGGCTTTTTTATTATCTTTATTTGTGTCAGGTACAATAAATTATTTATTAATCTATTAACCATTTTGACAGTAAACAATCCCTATGTAGCAATATAAACCTTTTTGGATCCAAAGGTCCAGACAATAATAAAAATGAAAAATTATGCTAGTTTACCTGGTAAAGCAGATCTGCAAACTAAATGTGTGAACGAAAAGTATAAGTGTTCTTCAATTTGAAATGTTTCAATCGTCCTTTTTCTGATATCTTCTGTCAGCTCTAGAACAAGTTGCAGATACTTTGGTTGAAGTATTCCTATATATACCAAAAATGTTATTCGGCTAAGTGTAATACCCTCAAATTTTTCATTTTTGGTATGTGGAGACGTGGTTTCTGTAGTAACATTACCCTCTGTGTAACCATCATTCATGTTGACAAAAGTGTTTGCTATATACATTAAATTTTTACAGTCATCTAATGACGCCAAACCATCAGAAGCAAACCGTTTTGGACCTCCTAAATCTGTAGCATTTTTAATAATACGGAAATTCCTCTTTCTCTGTTAACAAATAGAACAACTTCAAGTAGTTTTAGAGGTAATATATTGACAGAATATAAGTAAGGGTCGAGTATGTTTATCCAAGCGAGCTATGAAGACTACAGGGGAAAACATGATAAGTCACATTGCCATTATTTTACTCATTCAAAAATTTAACCCTCAAAATTTGGTCGACCTATTCATCATTTACAAGGCATTAATTCAAGTAGTTTTAATAATTCTACAAAATATAATTTTAAATTTATTCTCACGACAAAACTTCAGTGACACCAATTTGTAATAAAGTTACTTCCTTTCATTTTTACTTCCTTCGTAAAGGGAATAGATGAACTGGTAAAATTGCTGTACGAATTCAAGATGGCGGAACAAACAACCAGGTTTTACATATTTTCACGATTTAGCGTCCCTAGATGCCAAAAAAAATATATGTTTTATCAATTTGGGTCTGTCTGTCAATCTGTTTTTCGGTCTGTCAGTTCTTGGCCTAACTTAAAAACTACTTATCGGATTGAGTTTAAATTATGGTCAAACATTAAAACGCATATGGGGATGACCTTATGCTGGAAAAAATCTAGTATGGCGGAACAAGATGGAGGCCTAGTGAAACATTAAAAATGAAAGCCCTATCTACAGAACTATGGAATTATCAGCGTTTTACTTTTACTTCCCGTTTAAGAAAATTTAAAAAATTTGCCTCCACAATTTTTCTCAAATATTTGCGTTTCACGGTTCAGAAGCCGAAAATTTCGTCGGGTTGTCTGTCTGTTCGCGGAGTATCTCAAAACCAACTTATCAGCTTATCCGATATACTTCAAAATTTTTAATCAAAAATTAAGCGTCATATGGGGACGACATTGTTACGCTATGTCCTAGCTGAACGCGATTTCCGCGGTGCGAGCGACGAGGTGGAGACGCGCAATATATAAAACACAAAGAAAACAATCGCGTTGTCCGAACTGGCTGCTAGCTGACGCGATTTTACGATTTTGCATTGTCGCGTGCGATACGCGGCGTTTGAAAAATCAAATTGTTTGTTTTTGACGGCGTCGCTGGTAGTTGTTGATCGCGAACAAGGGAAGTACTTATTTCGGAGGAACAAAAAAGAAATATTTTGTGGAATAAATGGAACGCACGCTACAAGTTTTAGTAGAAAAGGCATGGGAATATGTAGCCAAAAGCACGGGATTAACAAGTAAGTTAAACATTTTTAATGTTATTTGATTTATTGCATTAATCGAAATAAACTAAAAAATGGCGTTAGTTAAATTTGATTTGTAGAAAAATACGGAGTAAAAATTTTCCTTACAACTTCAGCCTCCGCTGCAGAGCAATTATTCGACTTTGATGCATTTAAACTAGGCATTATTTCCTTTATGTTGTTTTCAGCTGCCGAAACATTAATAAATAAATATTTTTCCATATCTAAAATAATATTATGTAAGATATAAACTGCTTTCACAATGTGAACAGCAATTTCAACTTTGGTTTCTACAGCTTTAACGTCTCATCAAATAAGTTTGTAAATGGAAAGCTTCATCACTTAAAAACACGATAGGAACCTTTAAGTCCGAATTTGGTAATTGCGTAACTTTTGGTAAATTAAAATTTCCACTCGCAAGGTTTTTCTAAATTGCTGAATTAGAAAATACACCAGCGTCACTGTCCTTGCCATATGCACATACATCAATCATTGTTAATATGTATTTAGCATCAACAATAGCCATGTGTGCTATAGAATAAAATTGTTTGTAGTTATAGAACATATTTCCAGATTTAGATGGGCATTTTATTCGTTTTTGTTTTCCGTCGATGCTACCTAAACAGTCCGGAAAGTCCCATTAATCAAAAAAATATTTTGCGATGTTTTGAAAATCTTCAGGATTTGGTACTGACATATGATTTTTTTGAAGCGAATTCCAAATGGCCGGACATACCTCTATACCGATAGAAGCAACTGACGATTTTGATATCCGAAACGAGAAGGCTAACTGTCTGAACGCCATTTCAGTTGGAAGATACCTCAAAACAATGGATTCATTATTTAATTTGTTTATTTATAGAAATATTTTTTGATAACGAAGTAGTTAATTAAATTCACAAATTTGTTTTAGAAAGATTTAATTTAAATCGCCTTTTTTTCTAGAAAGAGAAACAAAAAGGAATGGATGGACCTACGCGATCAGTTTGCCAAAGAATTTAAAAAACTACCGACCCAAAAATGCTCTTCTCTTTCTGAAAGGTATAGTCAAACCTAGAACCACAGAAGGAAATATATCAGATGTAGATACTCAAGAAACGTTTGTACTTGATACTCAAATGGCAACAAAAGAATCTGATGAAGATAATGTAAATACTGTTTTAGATAGTGGCAAAGAAAGTGAAAACACACGAAAGATCGAAACAACAGTGACTCGAACATCAGCAGCATTAAGTCAGCCATCAATTTCAGCCAATTTCACCGCTGATCAAGGTTTACCGACACAAACACAATCATCTTGTAGATCATCTACATCTCGTTATTATAAAAAGAAAAAAATCCGTGGAACGAAAGCTTTTACATATAATCTAAAAAGCTTGACATTCTTAACAAGCCAGCTGCATTATCACTTATTACAACCTGCTCACAGAATACTTCTTTAGCATCATCACGTAAGGCTATTTATCCTCACACGAATCCTTCTCCCGTAATGTCATTAAACACAAGTTACTCGTACAACATCTCATCAGTAGTGTCCCCTACGTCGCTTCAAAGCCCTGTTTCTGACTCTTCCCCCTGCACCTTGAGTATATCCAAAACAATGGCACATCTCTTCCATCAGATCATATACATTATTAATAACACTGTATAAGTTTACTTTATTAATAAATGTAAAAAATATCCAATTGTACGATTTTATGTACTTACCTTAAAGTTAAAAAAAGCCTTTCCTGTACTGAAGTAGTTACTTGAAAATTAGTTGAGCAATGATAACACGAATCGCATATTGCTTCCACTATATAGTCAAAAGTAGACGGAATCATTCTAGTGTATTGCCGAAAGGCATTTTTATCTGCTCGTAACTACGCATACAGATGATGCAATTCCCCGAAATAAAGTCTATCTTTATAAATTTCATGTTTGCTTTTTCCTTTTCTTTTTAATTTTAAAACTTTTAGCCTGCTCAAAATATTATCTTTCAATAATATCTTACGTGCCAGTTCTGTCGGAACCATCATAAAGTAAAATGTGTTCTGCTGTCGCCTTTATCTTTTTTACATCGGACTTGATTGCAATTGTCGCTTCTGTTTAGCGGTGCGAGCGATACCCGCATCGCCCACACCGCGGAAATCGAATTCAGCTAGGACATAGCGTAACAAAAATAGTGGCGTAATAAAATGTTAAACAAAATATTACTAAACAATTATCTAATTTACATCGATTATTTTCAAATTTTGCACAAAATCAATCAAGGGATTTTATTTAAGCAGGTATGGTAAGTGAATGAATATTTGTATGTAGGTACGTATGTATGTTTGATCTGAACAAAAAAAGTTGTGGAAATGAAAAATGTGGACTTGTCTCAATGTCATAAATTGTTATTTACGCATCCGAAAAATAACTGTTCGTGAGGACGGCCACTTTCGGCTTGATAAACACACCAAGCCCTTGTAACTAGTAATAAAACTTTCTCATTATTAAGAAAAGTGACTCATATTAATACTTATATAACCTTTATAAAGTTATTATCAAAAAACTATATGCATATAAACATATATTGTAGTTGAAAAGATGATGCTATTGGGCCAGAAGATAAAAAAATCTTAAATATTTTAAAAAATGAGGTAAAAGCCTTTATTGCACATGTTTTCCCCTGTGGTCTTAATATTATGTTCAATTTACATTGCATTATTTAAATAAAATAACAGATCCTTAAACATTGGTTTTCATTACATAGGGTGTTACTAAAGTGAAGCATTTATCAGTTTTCATTTGCAAGCTAAAGGGAGTTAAAAATTATGCTGTAAGTCAAAAAATCGTTTTAGAGATATGTGTTTTTTTTATCATCATTTTCTTTATGTTTTTGGTTATATAATATCTTGACCTACCCAAAGTTGTTTCGTCCATATGTAAAATTTTCGTTTCTCCCTCTTATACCATCGTTCTTTATGTTTCCTTTCACGTCGTATACGAAGAAGGGAATTGGTGTTTTCGTGGTCATAGTTCCGTTGAACGTTGGAACATTGCTAATGCATACATGTATTATGAAGCACATTCTAGTTGCGAGCTCCAGCAATTTAAATTGCTGGTTTTAAGAAATTTAACTTACTGAGGTGGTTACAATACCAATTATTGATTAAGAATAGGTTTTTTTAACTCCACGACTTTTTGTATCTTTTACCTAGAACCTTAGGCCAAAGTATTACAGTAGCACTTTGTTGTTCTTCTTAAGCGTTCTTGTCTCAGAATCATCACTACTGGACCTATTAGGGTTCTGTATAGTTCTGTTCGTTTGGATTTAATTTTATTTCAGACAGCAGTAGCATCTGTCAGCTAACAGAACACAACACAACTTTTAATTTATGTAATGCATCCTTTGCACATTAAACAAAAATAATTCTAGTACATGATATCCATTTCTAGAAGGAATTGATATACATTCAAAGGCCTTATGATAACATTCGGAGTATATTTCTAGCAGTAAATGAAATACATTCTATTTATTTTCAGTGAATTTTCTCAAAATTGTGACATATTTTCTTGTGTCTGTCTTTTTTCATAAATTCAGTTTGCTCTTGAAGCATTTGAGGACAAATCGAAGACAATGCTAGATGCTCCTCCCCAAATTTTGGATGACACGAATTTAGCGCACTAGTACGATGATTGCATATTAGGGACAAATAAAATTGATGTAAATCTATCTAAAGTGTGATGACACTAATACGGTTTTAAATGTTTTAGGGCATATTCCTCCTCCGTTTTTGACATTTCAGTTATTCCCCGGTCTATTTGTTTATCATTTTGCCCGTTTTTATGTTTGTTGTTGCTAGATGTAAGTCTGTATAATAGCTGGTGTTGATCACCCATATTCGTAATCAGAGGTTGCTCTTAAAATGGTGTTGACCAAAAAAAAATGGTTTTATATTCTATAGCCAGATTACCGTCAAGTGAAAAGCGACTGACAGCAGATATTTTTGTTATTGCATACTCGCCCAGAGGTTCTCTATCCTACGCCATTCACCAGCAATTTACCTTAATACAAAGTCCTGTATTTAAAAAAAAAATGTTCAAGTGAAAAACAGAGATATTCCTCCATCTATAACGCCCCTAAAAAATCTGGTATGATTTGTTTTTAAAGTGGCAGTGGTCTTTATAAGAGTGATTTTTTTCTTGTTTTTTAAGTTACTTGTCTTATAACTCGATTCGTTGTTGATGACCCAGTACTTATTCTTGTGGAGGAGTTCCAAAGTTTGTGTGGGCATCGTTCAATGTTATTAGTACTTATTTCCTGTTCTATTATTTTAAGTTTTCCTAAATGCAGTTTAAAATATGATGTCCTAAATCTTATGTCTGTAACTATGGTGAAGGGGTATTTGCGGATATCACTATTTGTTTTAGTAACTCGTTTCGCAGATGCGGCTTAGTTTCTCACTCTAATGTGTCAATTGGCTATTTTCATATCATTCCAGCTGGAATAGGTTGGCACAGGTATCTGAGGAAAGTGATGGTTTTAATATTCACAAACACATTTTACCAAATGTCGAAGATATTAAAAGATGATGTGCATGGGTAATTTACCTTGTAATCAAGTTCAACTCCTAGTATACTATTAAAAGATCATACAAATAGGCATCGCACCATTTAACGGAGATACCGATATCGCAAAACGTTGGTTCCAACCAGAAAATTTGGAAGTGTGAAAACGGATATAGAGGAAAACTTAAATGCACCACTGTTTTGAAAACTGTTTGAAAACTGAAAATGTAAATATGAAAGATCTTAATACACACATAATAAAAAAGATAAATTAAACCGGGAAGTAAGTAGTAACTCTTAAATCCTAAGCAAGATTAATAAAGTACTGATAAATGAGAGAAGAGAACTAAAAGTCAAATATGGTGTAAATTCGACGAGAACAAGGCAATTCACCTAAGATACTTTCAAAGCAGTCAGAAAAGATGTAGGAAAATACAATTCGGAAATGATCATCTAACTTAAATTTGCAAATTACCAAATGCACAGGACCAAATAAAAACAAACAGGGAAGCCTTTCTAATATTCCTATATAAAGAACTTTACAAAAAAACATCAGCATGGTATGAGCAGAAATGCAATACCTCTGTGATATTGCCAAAGCTACAGTTTGCAACTGTTGAATGTTTGTAGAACTCTTTATTGTTAAAATTGTTTAATACAAACTTAAAGTTTTTGAGATTTTGAAAGCCAAAAATAATTGTTTTAATAATTAAAGGTATTAGTTTCATTTAATCGATGGCTTGTTTGGAGAGTAGCTACTTGTCATTCTTGACATCATTGAATCCAGTGAGGTGTAATAGAAGACGTAGTAAAAACATAATTCGAAAGAACAGAGATTTTAATGATAATGCGCTACGGTGAACGACAACAGACGTAGCAAAAAATTTACATACAGTTACATATCCCAAATGGAATCCCACAACAAGATCTACTCTTAGCAAAATTTTGAAGTAATAGAAAGTATGAAGAATGCTGCCGTCCCAAAGCAGCTAGTAGCGTAGATAAGGTTTTGAATTATTTTACTCAGCATAGAAGCAAAAAAAAAATCGACAAATAAAGTGTACAAGTTAATAATAGGTCCAATATGTCCGTTGAACGTAGCTTAAAAGCAGCCTAGTTTAACTCTCTATCTGTCAGTTGGCTAGTTTCATATCATTCTGGCTGGAACAGGTTGGCAGGGGTGTCTGAGGGAAGTGATGATTTTGCTATTCACTAATACATTTTACTTTCAACAAGAAGTTCAACTCCAAGTATAATATTGAAATATCATATAAATAGGTATCGAACTCTTTTTCCCGGATATCGATATTGCAAAACGATAGACCAACTAGAAAATTTCGAAGTGCTAAAAACAGATATAGAGGAAAAATTAAATGCACCACTGGTTTCGGAAAGGGCAAATGTAAAGATCAGAGATCTTAATACAGACATAATAATAATAAAGGAATCCGGGAAGTAAGGGTACGCCTTAAATCCTAAGTAAGATTACTAAAGTACTGATAAATAAGAGAAGAGAACTCAAAGACAAATATGATATAAATTTGACGAGAACAAAGCAATTAAAATATGAAATATTTTGAAGGCTGTCAGATGTCCGAAAATACAATTCAGAAATGATCACTTAACTTATATTTGCAAATTACCTAATGCACAGAACCGCATAATAATAAACAGAGAAGTTTTCCCAATAACTGCAGAGACCTTCTATAAAGAATTTTAGAAAAAACACAGGCATGTTATAAACAGAAATAGAATACGCGGAGTTAAAAATCCAAGGTGCGAAAGAACTTTTTTTATCATATACAAAATTCACTCACAAGGATTTTCACCAATAGACTGACTGCAAATCCACCAAAATCATTTGCGGCGCTTAAAATTTTTATTGAAAAATCGGTAGATTGGAATACATCTCTTATTTTGTAATTCGTAGACTACGAAAAAGCGTTTGATACCATAAACCAACATATTATGTTAGAAGCTTATACTACAAAATAGGTCACCGATACACCACATTAAATAAACATGTCTACGAGAATCCCACAGCAAGTCTAAGGCTAACTGGTGAGAAATATTTTCAGATGAGTCATGTTTTTCTCTCAACAGAACTGCCACAAGTCGATACTGAGCTAAAAAAAGTCCCGATTAGGTGGCTGAACACCGCAAAGAATAATTGGCCTTTCCTTCGTGGAAGAAAATCTGAATGGAGAATTTAGGACTTCTGAGAAATCAAGTTTCCCAAGTTTTGAGGGAAATATTTCCCTATCTTCGAAAGTAAACAAATAATATAAATCTTTTTTTTAGTAAATTCACGTAACGCACCACAAGTTCGGCAATATTCAGACCAAACGTTTTTAGGGAGAAAGGGACAACTTAGTGGCCAGCTCAGTCTCCCGATCTGATCCCCCTCGATTAGTTTTGTAGGGCTTCTTAAAAATGTGGTCAGCAGTCTTAACTTACTTAATAAAATAATTGAAATGATCATCTTAAGTGAGAAATGCTAAAATGTATATAGCAGGAAATATATAGATTTTTATTGTTTTATTTTTATCATAGTTTCTGTTAATTGTTTTTTTACCTAACTTTATTATTTTTTAAGAAAATATGTTCTATTAAGAAATCATGGTTCTTGAGATTAGACCGTGTCAAAATAAAATTACTTTCCGATGTCTCGCCTTCTATTGAGGTATCTTCAAGGATCTTTACTCCACAAGATCGGAACACTGAGTGAGCTCGAAGAGACCCAGGACGACTATTTATAGTCGACCTGTGTCTACCAAACCGTGACTCTGTGTAACGATCTATTTCCACGTATGATGTAGACTGAAGTCCGTATCTCCATTAAAATTATTAGGATGCTTATAAATTTCAATAGATTCTCTAATTTTCTGTTTATAGAATCCCGAAACCGATGCAAGAACTTTGGTTTCTTCAGATAAAGCAGATTGTACAGTTTGTTTCTTTTTGATACATCATTCATGTTCCTTAAGCTTAGTCGATATGGATCGTCCAGTTTCTTCAATATACACATCACGACAGGAACAAGGAATTGCATGTACTCCTTCCGTTTGGAAAGGAGTAATGCCCTTTGGCGATCGCAAACATTGTCCAATCTTCTTGTGTGTGTTGAAGATTGTACGTATGTTGGACCGGCGAAGTAACCTTGCAATCTTGTCTGTGGTTCTGTGTATACACTTCCTATCGGTAATTCGTTATTAGTATCATTTTGTGGAGTAGGATTATTATATTTTCTAATTGACCGTCTAATATCCTCAGTGCAATATCCATTCCCTCTTAAAGCCTGAGTCAGTTTCTCTGTTTCCAATTGTAAAGAATTTTGGTCACAAGTCGCGAGGGCTTTGTAAACCAATGAATTAATAACTGATTGTTTTTGTGCTGAGTGTTGATGGGAATTTACATTAAGATACCTGTTCGTATGCGTTGGTTTTCTATATACAGAGTGTCCTAAGGAACCATCCTCTTTCCTTTGTAGAAGAACGTCTAGAAAGGGAATCGTGCTTTCTGATTCAATTTTCATTGTAAATTTTATGTTAGCATGTTGTTGATTTAGATGATCAAGAAACCCTGGGAGGTTTTCTGGACTATGCGGCCATATTACAAAAGTATCGTATACATATCTAAACCATGATTTTGGCTTTAATGGAGACGACTCTAAGGCTTCCTCCTCAATGGCTACGACTGGTGAAAGCGGCGATCCCATGGCTGCTCCTGAGGTTTGTTCATAAAAAGTTCCTTGAAAAACAAAATACGTTGGTGTGAGACATGCTTCAGATCTAAAAGTGAGTTGTCAATATTATTATGGTGAAATAAGTCTGATATTATGGAAATTGAATCATTTATAGGCATATTCGTATATAGCGATTCTACATCGCAATTGAAGCAACAATTAGAAGAGTTCCTGCAGGAGAAGCTGTCGTAATAAGGTATGAAACAGCAAAGATTATCAAAAATTCTAACTCGCCTAAGTCGAATCTATCAGCTACGGAAAGAACGGCGATGAAATCATTAAACAACAATTTGGTCCTGGAATGGAAATGGAAATGCCACTGTCATCCTGAACAAAACAGATTACGTGAAGAAAATACAACTACTTTTGGACAACAACACTTACAGAGTAATTCAAATAGACCCGACCAACAAAATTGAGAGACGGATAACCAACCTTATAAACGCATCTAACCTACCAGCAGAGGAGAAGAAGATGTTAAGGCCAAGCAGCTCAAGGATCCCGCGGACTACCTAAAATACACAGGGTTGATGTAGCTTTTCGACCTATCAAAATTGTTAAATATATTTCAAATATTCTTAATAATTTTACAGGAAAAACACATTCATATATTAGAAACTCTACACATGTTTTAAAAAAACTAAAATGAATCCAATTAGATCCCAAAGATACCTTAGTCAGTTACGAGGTAGAATCGCTATATACGAATGTGCCTATAAATGATTCAATTTCCATAATATCAAACTTATTTCACCATAATATTATTGACAACTCACTTTAAGATCCTATTGAAGCATGTCTCATATCAACATATTTTGTTTTTCAAGGAACTTTTTATGAACAAACCTCAGGAGCAGCCATGAGATCACTGCTGTCACCAGTGGTAGCCAATATCTTCATGGAAGCTTTTGAGGAGGAAGCCTTAGAGTCGTCTCCATTAAAGCCAAAATCATGGTTCAGATATGTAGATGAAACTTTTGTAATATGGCCGCATGGTCCAAAAAACGTCCCAGGGTTTCTTGATCATTTGAATCAGCAACATGGTAATATAAAACGTATAATGAAAATTGAATCAGAAGGCACGATTCCATTTCTAGACGTTCTTGTACAAAGGAAAGAGGATGGATCCTTAGGACACTCTGAACATAGAAAATCAACGCAAACGAACAGGTACCTTAATGCAAATTCCAATGATCACCCAGCACAAAAACAATCAGTTATTAATTCAATTGCAATATTATTACAATTGGAAACAAAGAAAATGACTCAAGCTTTAAGAGGGAATGGATATTGCACTGTGGATATTAAACGGTCAATTAAAAAATATAATAATCCTACTAATAAGGAATTACCGACAGGAAGTGTGGTTCTTCCATTTATATACGGAACCACAGAAAAGATTGCAAGATTACTTCGCTGGTCCAACATACGTACAATCTTCAACACACACAAGAAGATTGGACAATCTTTGCGATCGCCAAAGGTCTTTATTCCTTTCCAAACGGAAGGAGTATATGCAATTTCTTGTTCCTGTTGTGATGTCTATACTGGAGAAACTGGACGATCCATATCGACTAGGCTTAAGGAACATGAACGATGTATCAGAAAGAAACAAATTGTACAGTCTGCTGTATCTGAACACCAGCATTTCACTGGACATAAGATAAATATAAAAAAATCAAAGTTCTGCATCGGTTTCGGGATTCTATAAACGGAAAATTAGAGAATCTATTAAAATTTATAAGCATCCTAATAATTTTAACAGAGATACGGGCTTCAGTCTACATCATACGTGGAAACCGATCGTTACACCGAGTCACGGTTTGGTAGACACAGGTCGACTATAAATAGTCGGCCTGAATCTCTTCGAGCTCATTCAGTGTTCCGATCTCGTAGAGTAAAGATCTCTGAAGACGCCTCGTGCAATCAAAGGCGAAACGTCGGTAAGTGATTCTATTTTGACACGATCTAATCCCTAGAACCATGATTTCTTAATTGACCACAGCCGTGAAATTGAATGTTTTTCAGGTGTATTGCAATTTATTTTTTTAATATACACTAAGTTACAAAAAAAAGTGACACACTTGATTTTTGAATGAACCGATTTTGAAGAATTTTTTTTTCGTAGGTAGATAACACCTTTGTCTTCTAGCAGAAATGAAACAAGTGAAAATGTTCTCAAAGATCCTTGGATAATAATGAAAAAGCTCGAACCAACCTTTTTTGCTATTTTTTGATTTGCCCTATGTATTAGTTGAGAATTCGTGTAGAAACTTTTTACAACCTATATGAAAGACTCTTTCCTGTGAGCATTTTGTTTTTTTATTCATCGGCTTATCTCTAAAATTGACCGAATTACAGCTTTTTTGCTGAAACTTTGCCAAGCTAAGTGCTAAGGCAAAACCTTGATTCATCAGTAAACAGGACATTTGACCATTCAAGATTAGTCCATTCTCCATAATTTTGTATCAGGTATCTCCGAGCAGTACGATGTTCAAGTAGCAATTTAGGTCCTTTTGCAGGCCTTCTAGCCTTTAAGTTCATTTCGGCTAGACGTTTACAAACCGTCTGCTTACTCACTATTACATCTAGAATTTGGCGAAGATCTTCTTGAACCTAAAACCCGCAGTCTCAAAAAGCGTTCATCTCTAGGGGAGGTTTTCCGAGGGCGACCAGAACCTACCTTCCGAGCAATGCTTCCTGTTTGTTCATATTTCAGGATCGCTCTACGAGTATGAGCTGTTGCTTCAGGGGCCCCCACAGCAAGAGCGACGTAGCGTTTACTACACCCATCATTCACAAAAGCAACTAATCTTGCCGTTTGTTCGGGTGTAAATATGGGGCATTTTATCACTAAAACCTTTTTGTCGTATAAAAAAATGACAATCATGAAGTTAGTGAAATACATAACTGACAGATATGGGGGACTATAACAAATAAATTGCCATGGCGACGGCAATTGTTTTTTCATAGTCCATTCTCTAGCTAAGATTTTTAATACATAATTTCCACCTGTAAAAGTTCAAGAAGATCTTCGCCAAGCTCGAGATGCTAAGGTTAGTGGGCAGACAGTTTGTGTACGTCTAGCAGAAATGAATTTAAAGGCTAGGAGACAAAAGTCTAAAATTATACTGACCTGAATATAGTTCTGCATATTCTAACGTATGATAATGCTCAGTCGTATACCCTAGCAATAGTGCGAAACTGCGGGTATCGCCACATTATAGGGTCTGCGAGAAGCCTCGATATAAATGCAGTAAAACATTTGTGGAATAAATTAAGAAGAGTGCGTTCTCGCGAACGATCTCTGGAAAGCCTAGCAGAATTGGCAGATACAACATCAAAAGAATGGGACGGTATACCAATGGAAAGAATAAGATACTTAATTTCGAGTATGCTACAAGATAAGAAGCTCTCATAGTTGCTATAGAGAAGCCAATATTCGGTACTAATCACATTTCTCAAGTTCTTATCCAGTTATTGTTATTTGAAGTCAAAAAAAAAGTCTAAGTTTTTCCATTAACAACTATGCAGCTTGGTAAGGTTTCAGCAAAAAAACGTGTAATTCGGTCAATTTTAGAGATAAGTCGATGAATAAAAAAACAAAATGCCCACAAAAAAAGGGTCTTTCATATAGGGTGTAAGCTGTTTCTATCCGAATCCTCAACTAATACACAGGGCAAGTCAAAATATAGTAAAAAGCATAGTTCTAGTTTTTACATTAATATCCAAGAGTCTTTTTCATTTGTTTCATTTTTGCTAAAAGACAGAGTTATTACCTACTTACGAAAAAAAATTGTTCAAAATCGATCTAATGGTTTCGAAGATATAAGACATTGAACTTGGGTCAAAAATCAAGTGCGTCACTTTTTTTGGAACTGAGTGTATATTCAATTTAGCAGATTCTATTGTTATCAGCGGTAAATTACATTTATATAGACGAGATACAAGATCCTTTTGAAATCATAAACGCCTTGATAGCCACTATGTTTCGTCAATTAAAAAGACTGAGGTGAAATTTTCGGATGTTCTATAGTTTTCAAAATGCATTGAGTATTTACCATCCTGTACCAATACTGATTCATTAAGGTAGTTTAAAAAAATAATGTATATATTCAAAAAAAAATTAAGCTGGACTCGACCCTTACTAAATTATAATAATAAAAATAGTGATAACCAAAAATAAAATAAACGAATTTATTTATAAAAATATTTTATTAAAAATCAGTACACAACTTAAAAAAGAAAATTACATGGCACATAATAGAAGTGGATATAAAAAAGTTAATAGGCAGAGGAAAATTGCAACCAAACATCAATATATACAAAAAAGTGACCCATTAGAAATAAGCGTCAATCAGAAGCAGTATCGTCAATGTCATTGTCAGTAGATTCATTATCAGAAGCAGTATCCTCCTAAAAGTTAAGGAATTGTTAATATTTCATACGCATGCTCTTCTTATATATTATATACCCTACTTTATTCCTGTTCCCCTTCCAGTTAATTTTGTTTATAAAATTCCAAACAGCCTTAAGCCAGTGCCAAAAACATTGCCATATCGTAATTTTTACAATTAAATTCAAAATAATCAATAAACATAGTTACCTCCAATTGTAGTTCTTGCTTTGACGTCTTATTGAACATAAATTCGTTTTTTATATAATGGAGAATTCTTTGCTCATATGTATCTCTTTGGGCATATCGAATAGCTTCCTAAAACGTATTTTAATAAAAAGAAATTAGATTTATTATATTTTTAATACTTACCTCTCGTGGCGTGAAAAAGTGATCTTGGACTTTCGGAAGCGATTGATAATAGCGCATATTCGCTAACATAGTTTCATCATCAGGAAGGAACAAGAGATAACTGGCTACTGATTGGCAGGCAGCGGGCAAATTGCCTTCTGAAAACAGAAAAGCATTGTATTCATATTTTTTGAAGCATTGTTAATGCAAATAATTTTAACCAAGTTGTTTAAAATTTCCGCTTAAATTATTTAAAAACAAATACACATGACAATTGTTTCGCAAACACTGTGACTTTATGAGATTAAAAATCTAACAGTGTGACGCAAAATGTAGACAGTAAATACCTGAACCCTTTCTTAAATTATTGCGAATATTATACCGGGTGACGACGAAATCATTGGCCAAGGCGTCATTCAGCTGCTTTTAGAACCCATACATTTCGTGGAAAAACAATTGAGTATCGGAAGTAGACTTAGGTCAAGAATTTTAAAGGGAATCCTCTATATATTTTCACACCATTCATGCAAAACACGCAAACATTTCTATTCATCTCGTGTTAGGATGCGTTTTAGCAGTTCTTTCAAATGACAGTCTTTCTCTTGAATTTTATCGAAAACTTTAAATAGGTAACGGTACTTTTTTAAATTAACATTAAAGTATAAGTCAGTGTCTACAGATAAATGCCTGACACACTACACCTTTTGTTTTTATTTCCAAATAAAAACTAAAATCATTCAGAGATGTCTTTTTCATTATAAACAAATACCTACCTTTACATAAAATAGTTAAACCTTTTTTATCACGAATATGGATGGATAACATTTTTTTTTTAAATAAAAAGTAAGTATACCAATCAGCAAAATTTCAGAATTACTGTTTTATTGACTTATACGATAAGGTTTTTTTGTGTATGAAAAGTAGGCTTTGGAAACAAATTGTAGAGATAATTGGTAATTGGTTATTATTAGAAACGTATTTTGGTGTTCAGTTTCATTAATCGGTTGGTTATTAGATATGGTTTATACACGAGATCATCAAATTGATATGCTGCTTATCTATGGCGAATGTAGGAGAAATATCAGATAAGCGAGGGCATTATATTACGAAAGATTGCCAGGGCATGACGCTCCTTCGAGAAATTATTTTCCATGGTTAGTTCAACACTTGAAAAATGAAAATAATGAAGATGAAAATGCTAATGCCTTCACAGTATGCAAAGAAGTTGAGACAAATATATTAGCTTATGTTAAATATGATTGAACTGCTTCCGTTTGAGAGTTGGGCTGCCAGTGCAATACCCCTCGTGAAAGTGTTTTGAAAGTGAAATTTTTAAAGATTGAAACAAATCGAACATTTTTTGTAAAACTTGCATTTAGAAGCAAATGATGGAATGGTCTTCCAACAAGATGGTCTCCAGTCCATAATTCAAAAGCTGTAACAAACTATTTCAATGAACGATTTGGAGAGAATTGGTTGGATACTAATGATCCAATCCGGTAGCCAGCTAAGTCGCCCGACTTGACCCCAATGGATTTCTCTATATGGGGTTTTCTCAAAGAAAAAGTGTATACATCACCTCCACCATTTTTAGAGATCCTAGAAAATCGAATAAGCTGTTGACATGATTTCGGAAGAGCATTTAAGGAACTTACTTACTGAAAATATCAGAAGAATTCAGTTGTGTCAACAAGAAGGTGGTCAGCGGATAGAACATTTGAATAAATAAGGTTTTTTTAAATCCCAGTTTATTTAATGTTATTGCTGGAAATAGATTTTTTTTTCAAATAAAATAAATAAAAAAAAATAGTTAAAAAAAACTTTCAATGATTTTTATGATTTTTTACTTGGTAATAAAAACAAAAACTGTAGTGGGTCAGGCATTTACTGTACTGTACTGACTTATAATTGATTGTCAATTTAAAAAAGTCACTATTTTCTTTTTAAAATTTTCGATAAAATTCAAGAAAAAGTATGCCATTTGAAAGAACTACTAAAACCGTATCCTAATAGGAGATTAATCGAAATTTTCACATTATCTCATTAAAAAATAATCAAAGTGCTCCCTATCTTTGCCGTTTCATTAGGTTGCTTGACGAAAAACTCGATCGATGACGTCACAGTGCCGCCATATTCATGTCTCCTACGCCACCATTTTGAAAACAAATGTCTAAGTGTGATATGTCATTGAAAAGGGAATTTTTCGCACTATCGAATGGCCTAAAAAGATATTCAGGGCTCCCTTTAAGATGTTCGACCTAGGTCTACTTCCGGTTACACCGGAAGCGATATTCAATTGTTTTTCCACGAAATATAAAAAGTTCTATATCTGATCCAAATATCAAAACTCTACTTAAAAAGCAGTGAATGACGCCTTGGCCAATGATTTAGTTGTCACCCAGTATATGCAAACTAGTTGGAATTTTTTCGTTATAAACTAATAAAGGTTTAACAACGGGGAACTATTTAGGTCCCTTGATGGTTTAATAATGTATTGTTATTTTTATGTTTGTTTATATCCATACTTTCTAGTAAACTTAATTTTGCGCCCTTGCGTTCGAAATGTAACATTTCAAAATTCTCATCAAAGGTATGGTTTTCCTGAATTGAATGTTTAGAGAAAATAGAAGTACCTTTTTTCTTTCTATAACTAAATTTGTCCTCATTGATTGTTTGCCTAAATGTTCTGCCTGTTTATCCAATATAAAATTTGATTTATGACGTTTTTGTCTAATTTTTTTAATGTATTTGCCAAGGGTATTATTGATTCTAAATGAAAAATTTTCATCTTTATTCTGAAAAAAGTATGTTAATTTTCCAATATAAATTAAGGTATAAGAGTGTTTATTTTCTTTGACTTTCTTTCTAGGAAAAACAAGCTCTATTGCTTATTGTTGTTATTTCTTTTCTTTACTCTTTTGTCTGTAAGATTTTCTTCATAACCATTTATTAACAGCTATTTGTTGTATTAAATTTAATTCTTTAGTATAACTTTCTTTACATGGTAATATATCAACATACCAATACTAATAAATGAAATTTTCACTAAAGGAGTATTATTGAATATTAGTTTCTAAATGGTCAATACATATCTCTGCTAAAATTGGACTTAAAGAAATTCCCATTATTAAACCTTCCTTACTTTGTTTATAAATTTGATTAACATTATTTTTTAATTCACTAAATTATTTTAACTAATAATATATTATGAGAAGGTTTGCCCCTCTGTTTATTTTGGAAAATGTGCTCTAATCTAATGAACTTAATACTAAAGGCGCATCACGCTCCTGTATCTGAACATTGTTGCTCCTCTTGAAAATGGTACTAAGAGTGCCCATGTGTATTTAGATTTAGAATTACAATATTGTACTAAAGTGTTAATTAACTTATTAGAGAAACATACTGCTGGTGCTGAAATATAAGAAACAACTGGTATAATTGGCGTATCGTTTTATGTAACTTAATAAATGAGTAAAATGTGGGGGCTTGAGGATTTATTAAAGATATTTAGTATTTTTTCGATTTCCTTTGCTACATGTTTTACTAATTTTTAAAATCATAATTCGTTAATTTATTTTCACCCCTATTACATTCAAAGTTAGTTGAAATGCAGTATAGTTTTGGTCCGATTGGAGAGTTTGGTGTGAAAACCAAAACTACACTGCATTTCAACTAACTTTGAATTTTTGTTGGATGAGCGGTTTTGTCAAAAAAAACTGTTCTTCAATTACTTGTATACACTAATAATAACTTTATTGTTATTAATTATTGCACCAGTTTTCGTTACCATGAAATTTAATAATAAGTTGATAAATTCGGTCTGTTTAGACTATCATAGAAATAGAAAAATACCATCATAGAAATAGAAAGATACCAACCCTTGTGTAATTATTAATATACGCGTGCTATCTGAAACAGGAGAGAGTTCTACACCACTACCACAAATGAACAAGACATACATATATTTTGTACTTACTTTTAAAATAAGCATATTGAAGATAGTGATAATGACTAGCCAAAAGATCATCGTAGACTTCACCATTGAGCGATCCTAATTTTTTTTTGCAATTACGTTTGCATTTTAATACGTAAGTGAAATGATCTAAAAATTATATTTTATAAATATCATGTATACAAAAGTGTCAGGAAGGCATATATCAAACTTCACGTGAAACGTAAATTTCATGAAACTTGTCTATCCCATTTATATACATTGCTAATTCTAGGACACATTTATGTCCCTTTATGTGTCCACTCAAAATTACGTGATTTTCTTACTAACATTTTCGTTTTCACCTTAATTATGTGGTGAGGATTTGAGGTGGTTAAAAGTGGGCGCATAACACTGGGGAACAGCTAAAATGTTTCCGAGACTAAAACAGCCAAATCTTATTTACTTATTTTATTATACTAATTAACTATCTGTCTTGCAATTCTCAGTTGGCTAGGTTTTATAGATCCATGCTTATTATGATAATTTACCTACTTGTCTTTAATGTATGAGAAAATTCGACCATTAAATGAGAAATACCTGTATTTATTAAACCAGGTGTAATTTATAAGGGGTTTAAATACATATAACATAAATCTTAAATTGATAGTTAGTTGTACTTCAAACACCAGTTAATCGAGAGCTGAGAAATTAGAGAGTTTTGAGCAACATGTCGCGAGTTTGTGTAAATAAGCCATTTATTATATATGTGTTGAAGTGACTTTTGTGAAAAAAACGTACTTTTAGCCCTTTAATCAAAAAGGTTTACCACTTGTATTTTGGCTGCAAAGTTGGAGACCAGGAAAAAAATTGGGCTCCCCATAACTGCTGCAACAAATGTTCGTCCAACATTCATGGCTGGCTAAGTGGAAAATGATCTGGCGAGAACCGAAAAAAAACACGTAACTGACTGTTACTTTTGCTTGACACCTCCTATCAAAAAAGACTTTTTGGAGAAAAAAATTATTATTCGCCATACGCCCCGTGCCTCAAAGTGGCGAGCCCCAGACTCCAATGTTGTGTGTGAACTCGCAGTAAAAAACCTCACAAAATAAGTCAAAGTGAATTAAGTGGATTCAGCATTACCCAAGAAAAAAGCAGAACTATTGGCCTCTCGATTGCAACAATGAAATTTACTTCAAGATAAAGTAAAAGTTTCTGTGTACCGAATCCGTCAGAAACACCATTTTTTAGAATGGAAAACAATTTGGTAACCTGTAGGGGCATTGAGGGATTATTGGCAGCTTTAAGTCAGGACTATGATCCAAAAGACTGGAGACTTTTCATTGATTCCTTAAAAGTAAGTCTTAAAGCTGTGTTAATCCATAATGGAAACAAGTTGCCTACAGTCCCAATTGGTCATGCAGCCTACGTGAAAGAAACGTATAGCAATTTGAAATTGATACTGGAGACCACACAATGTAAAAGATATAAATGGCAATTTGTGGAGATTTAAAAGTTGTGGCGATTTTGCTTAGAATGCAGCTAGGTTATATCATATACTGCTGCTTCCTCTGCGAATGAGACAGTCGAGCACGATCGGATCACTACAGTAAGAAAATTTGGCCACCGAGAGAGTCTTTTGAGCCAGGAAAGAAAAATGTAACCAGCGCCCCATTAGTTAGTTAGTACCCTCACTTCATATAAAAATAGGACTTGTAAAAAACTTTGTGAAGGCAATGGACAAAGAAAGCCGTGCTTTCGGTTATTTTAAAGAAAAGTTCCCTAGAATCAGTGACGCTAAAATTAAAGAGGGAATATTTGCGGGTCCCCAGATTAGGAAACTTTTCGGAGATGCACAATTCGATTCCATACTTGAAGGCAAGGAAAAATGCGCTTGGAATGCCTTTAAAATGGTTGCAACAAATTTTTTGGAAAACAGAAAACAATAAACACCTGATTGCCCAACTTCTTTTGTGTTGCTAAAACCAAAGGTGTATTATGTCGTTAAAAATTAATTTTCTGGATTCTCATCTGGATTACTTTCCCGAAAATTTTGGTGCTGTAAGTGACGAACACGATAAGAGGTTTCACCAGGATATTTCAAATATGGAAAGAAGGTATCAGGGAAAATGAAACTGTGAGATGTTAGCCGACCACTGCTGGACTATTACGAAAGATGCCCCCCGAGGCTGGTTTCAAAAGGCAGGCTAAGAAGGCGCAAAATAAGTGTCTAAACTTTGGATTCAATTTATAAAAATGTGCTATTTAATTGCTTTTGTTGAACCAACAGTATATGGTTAAAGTGCGGGACACGAAAGAAAACCGGGCGGTCCTTAAAATAAAGGTTCATAGTCTTAAGCAAGCGGAAAAGTAAAATTGTGTACGCAAATAAATTTTATGTTATTTTATTTGTTGTAATAGTTTGCCGCTTCACCTATAAAGTGCGCCAGCTAAGCGGTACGGAAAATTAAGGGAGGATTTAGTAAATTTCGCACTGGTCCACTTGTAATTGGGATGTGCCTAAAGTCTCCATGCACTTGCCGCTAGAAGGTTCTAGCTATTTCCAGTGGCGCCTATACATTTTGAGCATTTGTTTTCATTTCTATATAAATGCGTTGCGTTGAATTTGAATTATTATTTCGAAGTAACGATGGCGAGCAAAAGAGGAAAAACAATTCGAAGCGGTGCACCTGAAGTTATTGCGAGCGTTATAGAGGCCTGTGTTAGAGAAGCTGAAAATAATAGTTCGACTATTCCAATTCAAAATCGAACAGAACGCGCCATTTTACACTGGTGTTTCGGAAAGTAGTGTAAGAAAAATTCAAAGAGAACATAATGATCGCTCATGTTCTACTTCACCTTTAAAATCTCCTGGTAAAAAAAGACCCCGATTATCATACAAAGAGAAAATTGAGGATGGTGATTTTCAAGTAATTCGACGAGCAATAGAGGATTTTTATATAAACTTGAAGAAGGTTCCGACCCGCAAACCCACCCCTACTTTGTGCTGTAAAGAACAAAATAGATTTTCCGTACGGGTATAAAACCTTAAATCGGCTTTTACGATCAAATGGTTTTGATTGGCGCAAGTGCCAAAATAAACGAAAATTGCTCATTGAGAGACCAAATATTTTTCACTGGCGGGTGAAATATCTATCAACTGTAAGGCAATATAGGCAAAAAGGACGCAATATTGTGTATCTAGACAAAACCAAAAAGTTACAGGTGTTGTTCAGGGAATCCGCTCTAGTAGTGGCTTTATTATAGTTCATGCTGGTTCAGAAGCCAGATTTGTTCTAGGTGCTGCTTTAGTTTTTCGCTCGGGACTAACAGATGGAAACTATCATGGACAGATGAATAGAGATAATTTTGAAAAGTGGTTGCCCGAGAAGCTTCTACCTAACATTTCTCCCAAATCAGTTGTGGTAATGGATAATGCGTCTTATCATTCTCACGTAGAAGATAAAGTGCCAACTAAATACTCTACAAAAGCTCATATGATATCGTGGCTTAAATCGAACAATCTTGTTTGTGATCCAATATGGAGAAAATATCAATTATATGAAATAATATCAGCCAACAAGCCTAGAGGAAAAAAGTATAAAATTGATGGTCTTTTACGTAACCTCGGTCATACACCTTGAAGGCTGCCTCCATACATGAGCGACCTCAACCCTATTGAACTCGCATGGGCAGGAGTAAAAAAATATATTCGAGAGCGCAACACCGGTGAACTTTCAGCTAAAGATTTAAATAAAATAACATTAGAAGCGATTGACTCAATATCGGCTGAAAATTGGAAATCGTATGTTAGACATGTTCGTTCTATTGAAGATAAATAATGGGAAGTAGATGGCAAAATTGAAACGGTTATTGATGATTTAATTATCACACTGGGATCTTCAAGTAGTGACGACGAATCCTCATCATTTTTAGAAGAAAACATCGATTTAGAAAGAATCGAACTATTAGAATCACAGCCGTCAACGTCAAAAATGGCTTAGTTTTTTTTTTCATATATTTTGTAAAATTGTTCATAAAGTAGCTGTCCATAAACTGCTTCAAAATAATTAATTTTCTGTTTAATACCGGGTGTCAAAAAATATCTAATATTGCAATTAATATTTGAAAAACTACAGAACTCATATTTTTCCAAAATTAACACATCAGTGAAGCCTATAGTAGGGGAGCTAGCACTGATTCCAGTGAACAAGATTTATCAAAATTTTAACTTATGCAGTTCGACTTTGGGCTATTCGGGTATGCCAAAAGTGACCGTTTGTCTCCGTCTGTCATATTACTTTGTACAGGGGGCGTCATTGTGAAGTACTATACAGGGCGTACCCTAATTGCGTTCTAATGTTAAAGGGGGGTGATTCTTGGACCTTTTTAAGAAAAAAGTTTAATATGAACCCAAAAGTCTTAATTTTGGAGATACAGGGTTTTAAAAAAACATTTTTTTTAAATCCTAATTCTGATGCTATTATAGATAAATAACAGTGTCAAAATTGATACACGTCTTTTATGCATAAAAGGGCATTTTTTATTAACAATCAATATTTGAAATCTCTACAGTGGCGTGCATATGTAATTCACCTGGGTAAATTCGTATGCTCCTTAATGCGTAAAAGACGTATATCAAATTTCATGCAGTTATCTACAATAGCATCAGAATTGGGATGAAAAAAAATATTTTCTTTTTAAACTTTACCATCCTGTATCTCAAAAGTTAAGACTTTTAGGATATAAAAACACCCCCTTTAACATCAGCACGCAATTAGGAAACGCCCTGTATAGTACTTCACAATGACGGCCCCTGTATAAAGTAATATGACAAACGGAGACAGACGGCCACTTTTGGCATACCCGAGTAGCCTAAAGTCGAACGGCATAAATTAAAATTTTGATAAATCTCGTTCACTGGATCTGATGCTGGCTGCCCTTGTAAAATCTGGACTTGTAAATCGTGTATCCCTATAATGGGTGGTCCAATAATAGTGAACGTAGGCAGTAGCCCGGGAACCGTTAATGACAGAACTCAAAAAAAATATATTTATACGTAAATCGATCAAGAAAAATCAAAATTAAATCATATTAATATTCGAAAGTTCGCCGTTTTTGCAACACAAAAGAGATATAGAAGTGCGGTACACGAAAGAAAACAGACAAATATAGATAAAGGTTCATTAAGCATAGTTACATTTTTAATTATCTGAAGTGCGTATAGTCAAAAAGGAGTGCCATATTATTTAAAAAACGACGGGATTCCTAAACCGATTGACTCCACCCGGTTTTCTTTCGTGTCCCGCACTTTATTTGTATTTTGTATGTTTGTTGTATATGCCTATAAATTAAAATTTGCGAGCCAACTAAATTCTTTAATAGGGTTTTTTTAGTTACTTGGATGTAGTTGAATTCAAAAAATAGGTTTTGTTCAAGAAACAACAAAAAGTTGAAATTCGTGCTCTAGTGTAATAGGAGCTTAGACAACATGAGGTAATATACGGATGTCGTTATGCAGAAGGTCACTAACCCACATAATGTGAAACATTGGTATTAGGCTGTAAATATTTTGTTTAAAAAATAAATTTGCATAAATACAGCCAAGTGAGTTGTTGGGTTGGTAGCACTTTGCGCAAAAACATAATAAGCATATCCCATTTTTAGATATTTAACAAGGCGCTAAGCTCTCTAAGTCTTTCAAAATGAATGAATGAAAGTGATTTCACTATCTTTGCTCATGATACCACCATTCTTCGACATGACACGGATGTTAGTGTTCTCAAGGAAAAGATAAGCAGTGACTTACTTAATATTAAACAGTGGTGCCATGCATATGTATTGCCTTTTAATACTTCGAAAACCAAAATACTAAATTTTAAGGGTGTAACTGATGACATTTATTGGGACAATGAAATTATTGTTAAACCTGACAAAAGTAGGTTTTTAGGTAATATAACTGATAGCCCTCTGAAATTTAATAAACATATAAACAATGTATGCAAGAAGTTATCATCATCAAATAATTTGGACAAATCAATAACGCATAGCACATACTTTGCATTGATTTAATCATACATTTGTTATGGGATAACATTTTGGGGTTCTTGTTCTAATATTTGTTTAATGCTGCAAAAGAGAGCAACAAGATATATGTGTGGAGTCAGGATGGGCGACTCTTACCGTCCGTTATTCCGATATTCTATTTTGACTCTGTGTTGTATTTTTATAATGGAGACTGCTTGTTTTAGTACACAAAAATACAAAGACGCACTAGCATTAAGGATAAAATTGTGTAATACTCCACAAACCTATAAGATGTGGTTGCCGATTCCTAAGTCACAAATGATAAAAAAATCCTTTGTTTACCACGGTGACAAAATATTTAACTATCTTCCTCTTGAACTGCGTATGTTACAATACCAGAAGGGCGTTAAGAAGGATGTAAGGAGATTATTACTCAAAAAGGCATTATGATATCCAAGAATTTTTTAATGGCAAATTAGTGTGATTTAATTGTAGTAATTTTAGACTGTGTAAAATAGTTTAACTGCTTGTTTGTTTGTATACATTTTAAACTAGTTTTTTTTTGATTTTTTTAATATTACTTTTTTATATAGCAATATTTAATTCACTCATATATTCCTGTGTAGTGTGGCTTTGTTAACAATGAGTTAAACAGTCTGGACGTTAAAGCTATTTTTTGACCTTGACTTTGAAAATAAACTTTTAAAATGTTTAAATATAAAAAGATTTAAATTTGATCACATTCATCTAGAAACATCTTAGGCATTAACTCTTAAATATACCTATTACCCCTTGCCCATTGGAAATTTTTTAGGCCAAGTATAACAAGTATAAAAAAATATCTTCAACCGGTTACAATATTTTTGAAAGTTGAGACCTGGTATCTTAGCCTACATTTGCAGGACATTTGTTACATAATTATACATGCTTATGTAGTCAATATTCTGCAACGGCGCAGTGGCGGATTTAACGGGTGGAGGCTAAGGGGCTTTCTATCAAAATCCTAGATCTGCGTCTGAAAAAGGCTGCATCAGCAGTACATCTTTATCAGCAAAGATTTTTATGAAAAATAGATTCTTTTGGTCTTCTTATCAATTCTTTTCCTATGTATACATCGCGGGATATCCGCTCTCATAAAAACAATATGTTTACAATTTGGCGTGCGATTTAGTTTTCACTTAATTGGCAATATTGTTTAATAAAAGGTAAACGTACGCCAAAAAATTAAATCTTGCAATTTTCCTAGTATATTGAAATAATTTTGACGATACCAGGTTTCCTGTTTTTATTTTGTAACGTGGGTGCCGTTCCACATATTACGTAACGCTTACAGGGAGTCTAGTGAATTGTTACGTAGAAGGAGGGGACAGTAACTACTTTTGTGATACAACAATTTTTACTTAGATATCCAAAGATCTCACAGCTATTAAATTCGCTCTATATGACAGAAACAGGGTAGACAGTGTGTCCCAGGATGGACGTAACTATACCTATAAACGTTTTATTCTGCATTTTGAAAAAAAAATTATTTCTCATAAAAAGTTTTGCTTGTCTTCAAACCTTGAAAACTAATATTCAAAAGTAAATTAGTTATACAGGTTCTCCAAAAATAATACAAATCTAAAATGTCTCTATTTGTAAAGTACTCTAATTTTTAGAGTTATCGACGAGTATGATTTACGTTTCGTTTTCGATTTTGTCATATCGAGCAATCTGTTGGTTCGTTTGAGATTTCACTGGGTACAAGCATGTCTGATGATGGCAAAGACTCAGAAATCATGATCGCAGGAAGGTACCCTGTGACATAATCGAAAGCAATTCTTCTGTAGGCCGTTGTGCACCTGCAAAACTGATACAGCTTGTCCGGCTAAGAATTTTTGATTAAGATGTGTGAAAGCGCATTTTTATTGACATATGCTATATATTATCAGAAATCGCGCGTTCTTAAAATACATATCGCCTGATTTTTTTAAAATTTAACCTCATATTAACCCATTTAATTTATATTTTTAAATTAAATTGTTTTAATACTGTAATATTTTAAGACATGCGCTACAAGACTGGATTTTTGGGAAAGAGTCGTTTGACGTGGCTGTATTTTCTTTGTCTATTAAAAACCATAAAATTTTAAGCTTATGTTGGCCCTTAATAAGTCACTCAAGCAGGTTTTGAAAATATATACCGGCCAATTTAGAGTCGAAAAAAAGAGAAAAATATGTCATTTCTCTCAGAAAATTGAATATTAAAGGGAAAGCTATATATTAAAAGGAAAGCTGCAAAAAATAATAAAGAGGACGTTCCATTCGAAACGCTGCCCAAACGGTTGGTTGTAAGAAAAAGTTTAATGAGGAAATTTATATGGAATTAAATTCCCAAAAAAACACCGACGACATTTGTATGTATATACAGTTTAGGCATAAGCGTAACACAAAGTTAAGGAACGGAACGCTTTTCCGACGAATTCAGATTTATTATTGTTGTTAAGTTCAACATACATGAACAAATACAATGTATAATACATTTGAAAAATCAGTCTCCACACGAATTGACAAGTCACCTTAAAAATATCAATTTATCTTTAAGGTATCTTAAATGTAAATCAAGAAAAAACCTTTAACATAAATAATATGGCAACTTTGTGCTGTATCTGCCTCACTATTTGGGTGAATTGCGTTTAATCGATTCTATTGATTTTGCAATTAAGGGATTGGTCGGCCGGGAACATTAACGCGATATGAAATATTCCTGTTTAGAGAGGATTATGTGACAAGTCACATGAATGCTATTTTCAAAACAAGTTATAAACTATAGTATTTGAATTAAAGCTTTTTTCCTCAGAAACCTGTAATCACCACGTTATTGATTTTTATCATAATTTTCACATGGAAAAAGAAATATGAAATAAATTATTTAAGCCGCTGCCGTATTACCGCTTATGTAAAAGAATACCCCGTTGGGAGGTGCAAAGTTTCCATATTTGTTTAAAAAGAATTTTTATGGTTGTTTTAATAAATATGAATTTTACTACTACTATCCTCAAAAATATCAATTTGTCTTTAAGGTATCTTAAAGATAAATCGAGATAAAACCTTTAACATGAATAACATGGCAACGTTGTGCGGTGTCTGCCTCACTCTTTGGGTGAACTGCGTTTAATGGTTTCTATTGATTTTGCAATCAAGGGGTCGGTCGGCCGGTAACATTAACACGATATGAAATATTTCTGTTTAGAGAGGATTATCAGGATTTCCGTCGGTTGGATTAGTGCTTCTATTTTATTAGTTTTTGAATTTTAGTTTTATCGTGCTGGGATAGTTATCATATGGTTATTATTAGAAGTTGATTTTGTGTTTATCTATTTAATAAAAATATTTACAAAGCTCGCAAAGAAGTGATGTGTAAATATCCCCACCGTCAGTTCTTGGGATTTGGGTAGCTACTTTTTATTTTATAGTTTTCAGCTGTAATTTTTAAGCTATAGTAATAATATACAGGTTGTTTACTATCTATTTACTAAAAATATTATAACAAAAGTGGCCAAGAGAAATTGACTGAAAATATTTTTAAGTTTCTAAATTGACCGCAAAACGAACAATAAAACGGCAAAGTGAACACTAAATTTCAAAAATTCTAAAAACTCCCAGGACTAGATATAACTTTTAATTTAATTAAATTTCCTATGACTTTGTTTGTAATCTTATTGTCATATCACCCTTATTGAGGGTGGGGGAGCTTATCCGAATTGAATTAGCACTTATTTATAAGAGAATTTCAAGCTGTCTTAGCATTCGGAACGAGTGACACTCCCTAGTTTTTCTGAAATTTGTTAGATGGCGCTATTTATACCGATCATAGTTTTTTTCCAATTTGCTTAAAATTTGTAAAAGGAACTTCTTTTCCTAATTATACAGTCATGTTTTTTGTATTACAGTAATTTTGGTATAAATGCCGGTTCTCCTTGTTGTTTATTGTGTCTCGTATTTTACTAACTCAACCACAAATTAGCCAACTGCTTAAGATTTTGAGTGGCACAGCCCTCCTGTTGGTGACGCCCTTGAACATTTCGATTCTGCTACTGCACGCAAATCACATGATACCTGTGGTATTACAGACCGATGCGGGCTACTGAAAGAAACCTCATTAGTCTAGCAAACGAGCCAAAAGATCAGCCAAATCAAGGTCTTATGTTTCGACGAAGAAAAATAACTCTTAACAAAAATATGTTGTTTTTTCGTTAAGATTGTCGGAAGGTATACAGTTTTTCAGTAAAGAAAAACAAACTTTTTTGGAACAGAAAAAAAAATAAAATGTGAAAAAAAGACTGAGTTTCTGATAATCTTAACGAAAAAAGGTACTCGGGACATTTTTTTTTCATCGAGAAATAAGAAATTGAAAAGTTGATGCGGTTTAGAGGTAACTTTTTACTTAAACGTGCTGATTCCCCAGTCGTTTATGTTTTTTGCAACGTTTGTGAGGAGTGAGTAAAATATTTTTTAGTTATGACATTGAATATATTTTTCTAAAGCGAATGGCATATCCTTTGGAAGTTGTCTATATTTATTGCCCTATAATATTCTTACTTGCAATGGCAGGTACAAAATCAGGATACCATCCGGGGTCGAAAGGACCTTCGCACTGAGCTCTGCATTCGTCTTCAGAATGCAAATAAGATACTAGACTTTCTTCCATATTGTTTATTGCAGTAACCCAGTCTTTCTTCTCATACGCATCAACTCCATATACGTATAAATATACGTAATCCTATTAAAATTCAAAATTGCATAAGAATACTGTTACTGAAGTAGGTATATAGGGTGTACAGGGTCATCATTTATATTTCGCCACTCATTTTCAGGGCTTATTTTTGTAGATAAAAAAAAATAATAAATACAAAAGTGGTATGGCTTTCAAGGAACTTCCTAGAAAAAAATAACTTTGAATATACAGGGTGAATCAGAAACTAGTACGTACCAAATTTTGTTTTTTTTTTAATGAAATGTCTTGAATATTTTTGATTTTTTAGATTCTCCTTATTATTCCCTTTTCAAAAATGTGTGATATGTCTATACTTGGATCGATAGTTTTTTAAATATTCGACTTTAAAATTCCCCCTTATTCTAGTTATTTACGTGAAATCATGTCTAAGGTGTCTTGCTGGTACTAACATTGTCAGATTGGCACTATCATTTAACTTGCCTGTGTTAGTTTTGCCCAACAAAATGGGCTATTCATAGCAGGCAATAATAGAAACCCTACCCACACTCAAAATTAGTATCATAGGCAATTTCCCGGTAGTTTTATACCCGTTTATGGTTTAACTGAAGAACATAATGGACAAAGATTAATTGTTTTGTCAAGAAATTTTAAGAAAATGTGAAAAAATGACGCTCTTTTTACACAATATACTTTTTACCGATGAAGCTACATTTACTACTAATGGTATGTTTAATCTTCGCAATAAACGTTTTTGGGCGACAAACAATCCTCACAAAATTCAAGTTCTTAGTCAAAATTCAAGGACGACAAAGTTTAAATGTTTGCTGTGACATTCTAAAACATAAGGTTATCGGACCAATCTTTTTCCGTGAAAGTCTTACTGGTGTCAGATATTTCCAATATCTGGAAAATGATATGGAACAGCAGTAAATCTGAGATTAAATTCATTTGACAAAAGGATGGAGCTTCTGCGCACAATGTTTTAAATGGTCCTCAATTTTTGAATCGGAACTATGATCTGTGGATTGGACGAAATGGGCATATAAGATGGCCAGCAAACAGTTCAGACCTGACGCCGCTTAACATATTTCTATGAGGTTATCTAAAAAACAAAATTTACTACAATAGCCCCGAAAATATAGCTGTATTGGAACAGAGACTTAGGGAAGAAACTAAACGAAAATCACGCTGATTTTATTTTTAACTGCATTAATCCCAAAGTATCACAAAATATTGAGAGGTGCTTCGCCAACCAAGGAGGACATGTGAATAACTAGAATTTATGGTTTTTAATTTTATTTGATAGTTTTTCTTTCATTTTATAAATTTTAATTTAATATTTATTGTTCATAATAAAATATGTCTTTACTTTAAAATCATATTAATCATTTTTTACAATATCATCAAGACACCTTAGACAGGATTTCACCTAAATTAACTAGGATATTCTATGTGGAATTTCAGTTAAGGGGAAATTAAGTCGGACAGCTCAAATACTACCGATCCAAGTATAGACATATTACACATTTTTGGAAAGGGAACAATAAGGAGAATCTAAAAAATCGAAAATATACAGGGCATTTCATTAAAAAAAAACAAAATTTGGTATGGTACTATACTCACCCTGTATATTCAAAATTCGAGGAAGTTCTCTGAAATCCATACAACTTTTATATGTATTATTTTTTTCTGTCTATAAAAATAAACCCTGAAAATGGGTGACGAAATATAAATGATGACCCTGTAAATTAAATCCATGTCCAGTGAATGCCTGGAAATCCTTATGTGTTTTATCAATTCCGTCGGTCAGTCTGTCGGTTTGTCTGTCTGCCAGTTAGTTAAAAACTAGGAGATTGACTTCAGATTTTAGTCAGAAATTAAGGGTCATTATTGCCCTCGTAAAATGTCGGAACAAGATGGCGGCCTAATGAAACGTTAAAAAAATGTATACTAAAAAAAATAATTAGACAATTTACCTCAAATTTTGCACCAAAATCAAGTGTTACATAGGAATGAACTGGTAACATTTTTGTATGAATCCAAGATAGCAAAACAAAATGGCAGCCTAATAAATTATTTAAAAAATCCTCCAACGCTCAAATTGTAAAAAACACTCCAACTTTTACAGCACCAACCATTATTAATCTCGAAAAAAACTGTTTCATTTTGGCAGAATTTAAATATGACGAAAATTCCAAACAAAAAAAAACAAATAATTTGTTGCCCAAATTCAAGAATCATAGACGATACTTATGTTGTAAAATGTATGAGGCCGTATATGCAAAAGAAAAATCTTTCATTAAATGACATAAATTATGTCAACAAGTCATAAGTAGGGGTCGTCAAGAATTTGGAAGAACCGTAGTCCAAATTTAAGTTGTATTTCTTACAAGTCATCCTAAAATGTTTTTATTTTGCTTTGAAAATGTTTTCTAAAAATAATGCAGTTATAGTAAATTGTTGTGTCTGAATATCTGAATTTGGGTTTTAAGAAATAAAGCTATTTTTGAGTATTTTGTTTTAATTTAAAAAAATTATTAAAATTGTAGATAGTTCATATTTCCTTTTTTAATAAAACAATTTTGTTCATAAAAAAGGGTGTTTTCGGCAAAATCGTGCAAAAACTATGACAGGATCAAAGTAAACCCACTACTCGTTTAACTTTGTTCGAGTCTATAATAATTTATTTTTTAAAACCTATTAAACATTTCCGCAATATTTTTCAGTGGTCAGAAAGTTCATTTAAAAACGATATAACCACATTTTTTTTTTATTAAAAAACCAAAAATTAAAGATTGTATGAGCAATTTCTTTTTATATTGATCAAAGTAGCCTCACTCCACTGTACCAGAGTTGTGGGCATGAATTATTTTACACTGTGTATATTGTCAAACGACCTGTCTCTCTGAACTGACTAGATTAATTATGATATTACTAACTTCGTAACAAACATCTCAAAAACGTTAAATTGCTGACTGGCTAGTTTGGATTTTGTCCTGAAAGATCAACAATCGATTAAATTACGAAAACCAGGAAAGCGGTTCAAAATTGCAGATGACTCATTTGCCAAATTCCATCTCAGCGTTTTTTATATTCAACTCATTTTCAATTAATTTAACCATCAAATTAAATTATGTCCATCAAAGAAAGGTAAATTTTGCCAACCAAAAAAACTTTATTCAAGCTTTATAAAGAGTGGTGAATATCGGTAGCTAAAGTATTTGCATTACCGTTGTCACCCTACAATTAAGAATTTACATAAATATACATACTTTCGCTTCAAAATTAATGACATCCTTCATGTCAACTTCAGGTAGTTCAGAGTACTGCTGTAAATTTCTTGACATTACTTTGTTGTCCGGATGCGCAACCAAAAATGTGAACGCTGCAGAAGCGGCCTTTTGCTTGTCATTTATCTGTAACAAATAATAAATTATATGTATTATATGTATAATATATGGTATATAAATCAGTGTGGTAACTACCATACAGCGGAAATAAGCAGTGTTTAAGGACCCAAACTTTCAAGAGGTTCAACACAAAAGCGTAAATCCACCTAATGTTCTTTTTAACTGCAATTTTTGGGCTACTAACCACTGTGCACGAACAAGTCCGTTAAAAAATTTGTGAAAAATGTGTTAATATACAGATATACCGTGTCCCAAAGTGATTTTTCGGACGTTTTCTTAGTTTCTTGTTTACGCTGTTTCATTTTCCTCAAACGAGAGATCTTTTAGGAAACTGAAGTGTATCAAAAATATTTTAGAAACACGTCTCGATCATGTATGCGTGATATCTTAATTTTATTTATTAAACATATCAAAAATGAAAAATCAGCACTTAGTTAAAAGCTCTGAAGAAATGAAAGCACGAAGACGAAATTTTAAATTTAAAATAAAAATAATGCATGATGTAGCACGTGGAAACCAATCATCACAGTGAGTCCCGCGTCGATGAGCACATGTCGGGTTTTAATATCTGAACTCTGCTCATCGGAGCTCATTCAGTTTTTTCATCTTGTGCAATGAAGATCCCTGAAGATGCTTCGTGTAATCGCAGGCGAAACGTCGGAAAGTAATTCCAATTTGGCACCGTCTAAATCCAAAGAGAACCATGATTTCTTAATTGACTCCAGCCGTGAAAGCTTTGGTACTATGTGGGGAGGACATCAAAAAAGACGCCAAAACTTTTAGCGATCTTCGTACCAGCAAGCGAGACTTTCAAAAAGTCTCGTCTCAAAACTCGCACGAGAGTCTCGCAAAAGTCTCCAAGTATCGCAGATAAAAATGCCAAATATTAATTAATTATTCTAATTATCGCGAATGTTACTGATACATATTTGTTAAATCCGTGTCAAGAGCGTCGATAAGGGGGGTACGGGGGGTAATTAACCCCCCAAGAACTAAAGAATTTTTTCAACATCAATGTTTAAAGTAGTTACATATACATAACTAAATATTTTTAACACATTTTACATAACCAAAGTGAACTGTAAAATTTTATACATCGACTCACGGACTAACAGCACTGGTTTACATAAAATCTCGTGGCTCTGATATCTAATATAGTGCCAACATTTATTTTATTGTAACATATATATATATATATATATATATATATATATATATATATATATATATATATATATATATATATATATATATATATATATATATATATATATATATATATATGCATATATATGCCACCTAAGAGCAAGGCCTTGTGTGCTGCACTTTTCGTATTTATTATTGTGAACGAACTTAATAACATTTTTATTACATTATTCATTAATTCATAAGCTTCTCTGTCAAGCAGTTAATCAGTATTATAGTTAAAAAACACACACATTGCAATAAGCAGTGATTATTTGATCAGGATTCAAAATTATAAAAAATGGCCAGCCCGCAGACCTGAGAGGAAGGTCGACATCCAAAAGAGTTTAAAGGCATAAGGATTAATAGCAAGTCAATTACACACACCAATCATCATGGTTCAACAAGGCAGCCAGGACCATTTACAGTCGCACTAGAATGGCTCTCGTAAAGGAGAGGATCGAGGCTAGACGTCGTGCTTTGGACGCAAATGCCCGTATACTTCTACAGGTACATTTAAAATAAGCTTCGACGCTTGGAATTGATTAATTTACAACATTAGACAAAATCACCTTGCAGCAAACAGAAAGGTTTTACAAGCAACTGACAGCAAAACAACAGAAGAAGTTTGAGGATGTACAAATTAAGTTCCGAAACGTCGACAATTTAAAAAAACTTGTTTTTTACTGAATCTTAACCCCAAATAATACACCACTCTAACAAATTTTTGTTAACGTTGTTCAGCCATATTGGATTTTTACCAAAATATTACCAGGTCATCCACATAAGGCTCTTAATTTTTGGTCAAAATTTGACGTTAATCGCATAAGTAGTATTTAAGCTATGTCGCGAATTGATAAAACATGTTTTTTGGCATCTAGGGACGCAACCTGACAGGGTGATTTTTTCACGATTACAAACATTTTATTTGGCCGCCGATATGTTTCGCCATCTTGAATTAGTACCTGTATTTAACTAATTGATCCCTATACCACAGTTACTTATGGCACATAATTTGAAACCAAACCCTTAAGCAGTTTTTTTCAGGCTGAATTTTTAAATATTTTATTAAGCCGCCATTTCATTCCGCCATCTTAGATTTGTACCAAAATGTTACCAGTTGATTTCAATATAATACTTAAATGCTTTTGTAAAATTTGAGATAAATTGGATGAGTAGTTAATAATGTTTTTAACATTTCACTAAGCCGTTATTTTGTTTCGCCATATTGGATTTGCAACAAAATATTACCAGGGCATCCCCATATGACTTTTAATTTTTGACAAAAATTTGAAATCAATCGGGTAAGTTGTTTTTAAGCTATGCCGCGAACTGACAGACCGACAAACAGCCAGAAAGACCGACAGACAGACCGACCGAGTTGATAAAACATATTTTTTGACATCTAGCGACACTAAAAAGTGAAGATGTGTACAAGTGAGAGAGTGACTTTCACGATTACAAACATTTTATTTGGCCGCCATTTTGTTCGGCCATCTTGAATTAGTACCACTATTTTACTAGTTGATCCCTATACCACAATTAGTTATTTTTTCAGTTGAATTTGTAAATATTTTATTAAGCCGCCATTTTGTTCCGCCATCTTGGATTCGTACCAAAATGTTACCAGATGATTCCAACATAATAGTTGATGTTTCTGCAAAATGTACCAAAATGTTACCAGGTTATCCCCATATAACCCTTAATTTTTGACGAAAATATCAAGTCAATCGGGTAAGTAGTTTTTTAGCTACGCCGCGAACAGACGGACGGACGGACGGACAGACAGACATACAGACCGACGGAATTGAGAAAACATGTTTTTCGTTATCTAGGGACCCTGAAACGTGAAGATCTGAAAAAATCTCGGAGAGTGATTTTTTCACAATTACAATACTTCCATTTTACGAGGGAAGTAATAATGTGAACTATACAGGGCTACTCAAAAAGTCATAGTTGATCAAAGTTTACTTTTTCTTATGGAACATCCGGTCTAGACAAAGTTCATGTGATATTTCCTATACCTACATAGAACCGTGAGGAAAATATTGGCTTTTTCAACTTAAATTAAATATTAATCCAGGATTTCTATTATATAAAGAAAAAAAATATTAAAAATGTTTTCCTTGCACTGTCTGACAATGGTCTAACCGATAATAAAACTCCCTAATTTTTGAATAATTTACTCTGTAATTAATCCAACTTTTTATATTGCCTATAATGCCCCCCACCCACACATTACCTTTTGCGGGTATTGAATGTGACATTTACCATTCGGTACTGTAGAAAAGTTTTTTCGTTGGTTAATGTCTTGGATTTTCATGATGTGCTCCGTTCGTTTTCCTGTTTCTATCATTCTTTGAACAGTTCTAATTACAGCAGATTTAGATATTGAGACCCGGTTAGGAATTAACACTAAATATTTCACGATTTTCCGCAGGGGCGCATAGGTAATACGCGGCTTACGTTGGCAAAGTTTGGGTTAACAGCCGCGCCTAGAAAACTTAAATAAATTTTTGTTAGTTGATGCGTTTAATGTGGATCGTGTGATAGGTTGTGGTTACGATTGCATATTTTTATAGACTTTATTTTCAAGACTTTTTTTTTGATTCTGTGGTTTAAATTAATGTTTTAAAGAAAGGTAGCCACAGTGTTTTAGAATATTAAGACTTTAAAAGCCGTTTTCAATTATTTTGGCGAGCTGAACTTTGAGAAAAGACTCGAATTTAAGACCAGCAGTCGACCTTTGCCGAAATTTAAGATTCAGCAAACAAGTCAAGACAAAGACAAAGAAGTAAGTCATTATTTTTGTAAAAATATGTACGATTTATTTGCCTGGACATATGGTTGCGAAATAACAGACATTTTATTGTTTCGTGTGTCTGATTTTTTCAGATGACTCTTTGTGTTGTATATATATTGACTCCCCTGAAAAATTAAGCACGAGCCGCCACTGCTAGGTACCGTGGTTGCTTTAAATAAAAACAGGGAAAGTTTATTGATTTAAAGACTTGCAAATTAGGAGATCAAGGAAAGACATTTGCTGGACATACTTTGGACACTCTGGGAATAAAAGAGCGAGCAAAGTGGGAGGTCCTTGGTTTTGGCAGTTGGACCGTGAAGGGATGCATGTGGGTCGATGCTCGTGTCTCTCTGGCAGGAATGATTAAAGAGGGCATAATGGATGATATTTCATCAGAATAGAACCCGTGATAGTATCTGTAAAACAGAGACAGATCGCTCACAATTCGAATGCTCTTGTGATGCAAGCTTCCTTGTGAGGTTTGAATCATCAATCAAACAAATAGCTCTTCTCTGGACAGAGTCAAGAACATTAAGGATTGAAGGAAAGGCTGCTCCCAGTGGCGGCCCCTCCATTAGGTCATATGGTCAATGACCCCTCAATAAATATTTCCAAACAGAAAATAATAAATAATTTATATTTTTTAATTTCTTTTAAATTTGGACATTCTTTCTATTATTCTAAGCTTGTAAACTAGTTGAATGTTTATGTTGATTGATTGATGCAGTCGCACTATCGATGCCTCGTACAGCGATCTCCGAAGGTTTCGTTTCGTTGGACCACGAGGCTGACGGCCCGCGAGGTCCTCGTGGTTATAAACGGAGGCGAGTTTTCCCGAGTGTTCCCGATTGAATTTGCATAGGGGCGCATAGGTAATATACGTCTTAGGTTGGCAAATTTTGTTTCAACAGCCGCCCCGAGGAAACTTAAACATTTTTGTCAGTTGATGCGTTTAATGTGAATCGTGTGACAGGTTGTGGTTACGATTGCGTATTTTTATAAAATTTATTTTATTTTCAAGACATGTTTATTGATTTTGTGGTTTAAATTAATTGAAAAAGTTAATGTTTTAAATAATGGTAGCCACAGTGGTTTAGAATCTTAAGACTTCAAAAGCCGCCAGTGAACTAAACTTTGAGAAATGTCTCCAATTTAAGGCCAGATGTCGACCTTTGCCGGAACTTAAAATTCGGCAGACAAGTAAAGACAAAAACAAAAAAGTAAATTGTTATTTTAGTAAAAATATGTACGATGTATGTGACTGGATATGTGATTGCGAAGGGATACGAGCATTTTATTTTTTCGTGTCTTTGCTTTTTTCAGATAACTCTGTGGAGTAAAATATAATAATTACCAAATTAGGTGTATGTATGTATATATGTATGGATATATATATATATATATATATATATTGACCCCCTGAAAAGTTAACCATGAGCCGCCACTGGCTGCTTCCCATATGTGCGAACGAAAATATTCAAGGCAGGGTCTGATTTGCAAAGTGTAAAGGATAAACAGGGTGGCAGATGAAAAGTATTTTCGAGCATGGAAAACAAAACCCAATTTATTCGCGGCTGCTGTGGCAGTTGATGTGATGTGGTTATACCAGGGAAGATCTTTCTGAAAATTGATACTGACTAGACTAAAGGAATCTTTGGCTTCGATCATTTGATTATTCATTTGAATGGTGTGTGTACTGGGAGCTGATTTGTGAGATAGTAAAAAATATTGTGTTTTAGTGGCGTTAAACTGGACAAGGTTCTTTGCTCCCCGCTCTACGATTTCAGTGAGGTCCTCCTTAAGGGATAAAGTCATTACTCTACGCTTATCATCAATGCCAGTCTTGAAGACAGGTTTGGGAAATTGTATATTGAAGTGGAGTGTGATATCGTCAGCATAGCTTTGACTAGGATTGCTGGTAGAAGAAAGCAGGTCATTGATATGCAGGAGGAATAAAGTAACTGACAACACTGAACCCTGTGTGTTGATTTGGTGAAAGTTTGATGAATGGCCGTCAACCACTAAAGAAATATTTCTGTTGGTAAGAAAACTGGCAATGCAAGTACAGTTTTGGAAGAAGATCATAGGCAGGAAGTTCCTTAAGAAATGCGTCATGCCAAACTTGATTGTTGTTGGATATGTCGAGGGCAATAATTTGGGCTCCGTGGAATTCGATAAACTCGTTCCAGTTGTGGGTCACGAGGGTAAGAAGATCTGCTGTGGATCTTTGGTGGCGGAAGCCGTATTGAGTATTCCTCCATATAGAGGTTTTATTCCAGGAAATGAAGTTTTATCGAATATTTAAACATTTTATTTTGTTTTGCCATATTAGATTCACACTAAAATTGTATCTGTCTGTCCCCGTTTCACACTTGAATTTTTGAATGTCTCATTAGGCTGCCACTTTGTTCCACCATAATAGCATTATACACAAATTTTACAGATTATCCCTATATCACATTTTACATTTGTGCAAATTTCGAAGTTCATCTACAAGTATGTAGTTTCTTAATAATGATTTTTTTACATCTCGAGACGCGGCCATTTTGTTTCGCTATATTGGATTTTGACCAAATGTTACTATTTCATCCCCATATGACCCTTGATTCTTAACCAAAATTTGAAGTCAATCGGATAAGTAGTTTTTAAGCTATTGCGCGTACAAACCGAACGATATACAGACCGACAAACTGACGGAAATGGAAGAACATGTTTTTCCGGGTCCAGGGACCCTAAAACACAAAGGTCTGCAAAAATGTCGAAGGGTGACTTTTTGATTTTTCACGATTACAATACTTTTCTCTTATGTAAAAAGTATACTTTGATCCACTACGACTTTTTGTGCTACCCTGTATGCTTCAAATTATTTTCAAATTGTAGAAGTCTGAGAGCTGCACACATTTTATCAGAAACTTCTTTTTCTATCTCAAAGAAATTATTTTTGAACAAGTGACAAACATAAAATATCTGTCGAAAAATTAATATTCTGCAAAACTACTGGATCGAACTTTGGGACATCATGAAATAGAAGATAGGGAATAGAAACCTATTTTTAGTATTCCTGAAGTTAAGAACATTTCTGAGGCAAAACGGAATAGCAATACAACACAAATCTTGCAAGGGGTTTATGAAATTTCTTTTCCTCAGAGAACCTCTTTAATAACACCAGGCTGGTGTTATTAAAGAGAGAGAGTAAATCAGCAATATCCCACACGTGCAAATGATCTGTAATATAAAAGAATAATAAGTAATAAGTTTGTGATTGTTATGAACTTAACAACAAACTAGCAAATTTTGGGTTTAAGGAAAGCCTCTTTACAAATATTTTGAAAAGGGTCGTAGTTATTCCCATGTTTAAACAGGGGAATAAGAGTGACAATCTAGCATAGACCTATCTCCTTTTTACCAATAATTTCTATAATTATTGAAATTTAAGAATGGTGCGATTCATTGAGAACAATCAGTGTTTCACGGAAAGTCAGTTTGGTGTCCGTTGAAATAAAAGAACAGTGTCGGCAATTTTGGGCCTATTATTAAAAATAGTAGGGGCATTTGAGAATCTCGAGCATACAGCAGCAGCTTTGTGTGACCCGATCAAAACGTTAGACTTCGTATTCTACAGTATCCTGCTTTGCTAACTCGAATTGTATAACTTCCACTAGTTCATAGTATAGAATCTTTAAAAAGTTATCTTGAAAAGAGAGAGCAGCAGGTTAGAATTGATCTACCTACAAAATGGCCTGTCAACCGAAACGGGTACCCTGAAAATACACTTTCTTTGCGGACTATACCACAGTTTCTTTTCGCTCCGTGGATTGGGGGGTGATGGGATAAGTGCCAGTACAGTCAACGGACGAAGACTGGTCTACTACAAACAAGTTACTCTTGGACCAATCTAAACCAAACTGGACCAAACTGAAAAAAAATTTCTTTTCTTTGTTCTGTAACCTAAATAAGATAAATAAAAAAAATGCTTCTATTGTTAGCTCTTTGGGGGAGGCATATGCCTCTTTTGACCCCCCCCCCACTAAATGTAAACGTCAAAACACATTTAAACAACCACTAGACAGAAAAAAATTTGTATAATTTGTTTTCATCGCTGTGCATATTGGGCAACCCCTGTGGAATGAAAGCTTCTGTTCTACATAATGTTGCCCCATTGTCTTTAGTTTTTCTAAATTACAAATCAATGTTGAATAACTGACTATATATTGCAGGGTCCTTTAAAAATTTATTACAATATGAAATTGTACTACAAAACTGATGAATAAACACGCGTTAATTTTAAAAATAGTTTTATGTTTCGCGTTATTTATAAATACATAAATATTACAAAGTTGCTAACGTTTGGTCGACCAGAAAATGACAACGGTATCAGTCACAGTTAAAAGCTTTAAAATCGACTCATGATAAATTATTTACTATGCAGCCCCCTCAAATCTGTTTTTAAGGACCATTAGTTTAAACATTTCTTGCATCTGAATATATGATATATGATAGTCGAAGAAAACAGAAACTAAAAAGTGTAGTAAAAAGTTTGTTTAATGTATAAAGTGTTAGAGTTACCAATAAGCAATTTTTTAATCCGAAAAACATGGGTTCCCATTTCTATCGGTTTGTCGCACTATGGGAACCCTCCGTACAAGAACGTAGCAAAAATGGTTATGACGAAACTCATAATTTCAAAAACCTGTTTATGTTTATACATATTGGAATATAATGGTTTATCGGTAGAATAGCTTTAAGTTCAGAGTCGAGCAGGAAGCAAGAGAAGCAGTGCTTCCCCAAAAAAAATTACAAAACATCTAAAATGTAATTTTTTGAAATAGGAAACCATTAATATAGTTTGTGTCTTATTTCTAGTTTAGTCATTAATATAGTTTATATTAAAAATGCTAAAATATTATCTTAATTATCAAGCTCATCATAAATGCGGCCTTGACTCCGACCGAGCCACAATAGAAATAGAATAGAACCTATGCGGGCCACTAGCTTCTCTGCAGCCAAGTCCGGTATGCTTGATTTCCTGTGAATCGAGCCAGAGGTTATTGAACTTTCCACCGGCTGTTTGCAGTTTTTGCATTTCAGTCGCGTGCTTTAAGTGGAGGCGAAAGCATCAACTTCGGCTGTCGATAATAACGTTGAAAAGGTTGGAGAATTTAGTAAGAAGAGTGTGTGTGAATGTGTGGTTTGTGTGTTAATAATAAAGGGATTTTCAACATTAAACTTCGCTGATAAGCTTCAAATAATTTCCAAAGGAAGGTCAAAACCGCCTATGAAAAATTTAACCACAAAAATGAAAAACTGTATTAGACATTTTTATCCGAAAAAAACAATACGAACAATTTAAATGGCTAACAGGGTGTGAAAATATAAGTAAATTATTTTGTTGGCCATGTTTACTTTTTGAAAATGAAAAAGGTCTGGAATAAAACTGGTTTTTCCGATTTAAACCATTTCCATAAAGCTGTAAAAAGACACTTTATGTCCAAAGCGCATTTACAGGCCGTCATAAAAGAAAAAGTCTTCGGCAAAACCAGAATTGAACACACCCTTAATAAACAGTCGGAAATTAGTCACCGCCTACAGAATGAACTAGTCGATAAAAATAGGCAAATATTAAGACAAGGGTTTCTTCAAATAGAGGAAATTTTCAAGATTTTCTTAATTTAATGGGTAAATATGATGATTGCTTAAAAAATTATTTAGAGCAGTCTAGCGTTTTTCGCGGAACCTCGATTCGAATCCAGAATGATTTAATTTCGGCTGTTGCAACCATTATTCTAGAAAGAATTAAGCAGGAGATTGGCGAGGCGCGGTTCATTGCTATTGTTCTGGACGAAACAACTGATATCACTAATTTTAGCCAATTATCTATAGTAATACGCTATGTTAAAACAGACGGAAGTATTCAAGAGCGATTTTTAGGTTTTAAGAATGTGTCCGAAAATCGTACAGCAGATGCATTATATACCGTAGTTTATAACGTTACTAAAGAAATTAATGGAGAGAAAAAATTAGTTGCTCAAAGCTATGATGGAGCTGCCGTGATGGCAGGACAATTAGAGGGTCTGCAAGCTAAAGTTCGAGAAACTTTCCCAAGTGCTGTGTTTGTCTATTGTTTTGCTCAGAAATTAAATTTAGTTTTATCCCAGTCCATCAATCACATTAAAGAGTATAAAGTATTTTTCGTTACTTTAAGTGGCATGGCTGCTTTTTTTCCAAGTCAACAAAACGTACACAAGCTTTGGAGTCCATTGTCCACAATCGAAATTTTCAGTATCTGAAAATCGTGAATCACTGATTGAACTATTTGAGAATATAATAGAAAATAATGAAACGTGGGACTCAGAAGCAATAAACAGTTCGGGGGGGTTTTTGGACTGTTTGAAACGAGATTTTAATTTTAATTATTTGTTGAACATATTTTCAGAAATATTTCCATTCTCGGACAATGTTTTTAATATATTACAAACTAAAACAAATGATATTGCTTTTTGCCTAAAAAAAAGTGGATGATTTTAATTCCATGTTAAGCCAAAAAAGAGATGACTTTGACCTATTTTGGGAGACGTTAAATGTAGAGCCACAAGCCAAGCGTCCTCGAACAGACAAGGTCGGAGATGTTCAAACACCATACAGACGCCTCTTTTATGAAATAATCGATCAAATTTAGCAACAAATAAACTATATATTTAACGGTTTAAATGATTTTAAATTCTTCGAGCTCTGCAATTTTGATGCATTTAAAGGAAAAACTTTTCCAGAAAATGCTTTTAAATCTCTTCTTCTTCATTATGGCCAGTTCTTCGACAGAGTGTTAGTTTTTTCTGAGATTTCCAGTACCTTTAAACGTCGGTCGCTCAATACCACCTTTTCTACCATGGCAACATTGTCTTTCATTATCACATCCTCTGGTCGCCCAGTTCTTGAATCATCTTCAAGGGATTCCTGTCCCATGCAAAAACGTTTTGCCCCTTCTTTCACTACTGAATACGAAGGGGACTTTCGCGGTGCACACCATCCAGCCTTTCTTTTTAGGTGCTAACCCCTTCTTTTGTCAAAAACTGCCCACTCTGTACTCAATTTGCGTTATCTGCTACATTTTCTTGGATGCGCTTTGGTCAAATTGTTCAAATAAACTATAGATTTAACGGTTTAAATGATTTTAAATTCCTCGAGCTCTGCAATTTTGATGCAGTTAAAGGAAAAACTTTTCCAGAAGATGCTTTTAAATCTCTTCTTCTTCATTATAGCCAGTTCTTCGACCGAGTGTTAGTGCGATCTGAACTAAAAGTGATTTACGAAACTGATGACATTAGCGCAAAAAATAACGCTAAGGAACTGATGCAATTTTTAAAAGACAAGGAGCTGGGAGGTGCCTACACTGAAGTGTCGCAATTGTGTAAATTAGTATTGACAATACCTGCCACAAGTTCATCAGTCAACGCAATTTTACAACACTTAAACGTATAAAAAATTTCGCGAGAAATTCAACGTGGCAGGAGAGACTTTCGCATACATCGCTGTTATCATCGACGTTTTTATGATGACGTCATTGACGAATTTGCAAAAAATGATCATACATTACAAATAGGTAAGTTTCTAAAAATTGCTTCCTTTTCTTAAAATTTCACCGCACGCCCCTGTTTAAGTTACCTTAAATGACTTTCAAACATTACACCTCGAAATTTTCTTGTTTTTTGAGGCAGGCATGGTGTTGGTTGGACGTTGGACGTCAGTTTTAGCACAAATTTCTCAATTTCTGTATACACATAGATATATTATATATTTTTCGAATGCTCGAGGTCTGTCATTTCTGATTGCTGACATTAATGTTTGGCTTTTATTAAAAAATAATCGGTAAATTTCCTTTACCCGGAACTTCCTTCATTATATTTCTTAACCCCAAATAATACCCCACTCTAACAATAAGAAGATCGTTAACGAAAACCAATCAGAAACTTAATATCTGGAAAATATCTACGAACCAACGGAGTGAGTAAAGACTGATAATATGAGTTTCATGCAGGATATAAAATTTACATATGTGTCCTGAGAATGCAACAATAAAGTTGCGAAACGTCGACAATAAAAAAAAAGACTTTTGTTTTTTTACTGGAACCTGACCCCAAATAATACACTACTCTAACATAAAAACAAGAGCGTCGTTAACGAAAACCATTTAGAAACTGAATTAATATCTGGGAGATATACCAACGTAGTAGGTAAACACTGACAATATGAGTTTCATATAGGATATAAAATCTATATGTTTGACATCGTTGACATTTTTTTAAAAACAGGTATAGTTATAGGTATTGTAATTTTTTCCAGGGGTATCTTGAACTAAAAACTCTTATTTCAAATGTATTATTTTGGACATGTTTTATTATCCCTAATAATTTTATATTAATAAAAAAAATGGTTTTTATGTTTGATATTTTTTATTATGGTTTTATATTCATTTTGCAGCCTATGCATTCTAGTATATATATGTAGAATTTCAAAGAAATATGTTAAGAAACTAAGAAGTTACAGATTTTTGATACCGAACGCATCGTTTGGCCTCCATAGTGTGTCGTTCTGCCTGTGTGCGGCACAGCTCAAAAACTACTTGTCCGATTTACTTACTTCAAATTTGGCTCAAAAATCAAGTATCATATGGGGATGGAATGGTAACATTTTGGTAAAAATCCAATATGGCGGAACAAAATGCAGGGTAAATAAAATGTTCAAAACATCATAATTAAAACACTAATAATATGTATTAATAAATATTGCAAAAATCAAGTATAATGTAAGGATAAGCTGGTCCAATTTTGGTACGAAGCCCAGATGGCGGAACAAAATGGCGGCATATTGAAATATTTATTAATAATTAGTTTAAAATTTCAGTAGGCCGCCATTTTGTTTCGCCATATTGGATTTTTACCAAAATGTTACCAGGTCATCCCCATATGGCCCTTAATTTTTGATCAAAATGTGTAGTCAGTCGGGTAAGTAGTTTTTAGCTATGCCGCGAACAGACAGACCGACGGAATTGAGAAAACATGTTTTTCGTCATCTAGGTACCCTGAAACGTGAAAATATGAGAGGTTGATTTTTATCACGATTACAATACTTCTCTTTTACGAGGGAAGTAAAAAGAGACGCAAAAATCGGCAAATTGGCCTTTAGCCTTCACCCAGTGATTTCCTGGTAATGAATTTGAAACAGACAACACAGTTTATATATGTATTCATATCCTTATATGGCAACAACTTTATACATAATACACACATTGTAATGTTTTTCTCATTTCGTCATAAAACGATTTATTATGAGGTAAGTTTGTTATTTGAGTGAAAGATAGGTAAAGCCCTTTTGACAGAATATACCTAACAATTTAATAAACATGCTAAATATAATAATATTTCCGAGGAAGAGGTTTTCTAATATCCTCCTCGATAGGGCTCGCTTAACATATTTAGCCTAGGGACCCACACACTTTTAATACCTTCCTACTTAGAACATTATTTTATTATCTGCTGTAAGATTACTCGAATAATTCTAGATATATTACACTAATGTGGAAAATCCTACAATAACAATATGCATTTTTTTAACAAAACAAACTCTAAACGTCAAATTATGTTAGATAATTTACTATGCAATAAAAGGCATATTTAAAATATCTATTACAATGTCAAATCGCGAAATAGTACTATAAAGCTTATGCATAAACAAGTAATGATTTTCAAAATAGTTCAATATTTATTTACAACATTACATGTGATGGACCAGATTCATCCAAATCACGAATAGACTGCAAGGTTATTATTTATATTATTTAGTTCGGTTCCAGTGGCGTAGCATAGGTTAAAGAACAGAGTTGAAAAAACTCGCAGGGACATTTTTTATATCTACGTGGTGATCGCCAAAATTGTCCAGCAAAATAGGGTAACATGTTTTTATTATTTTTTAATATAGCCACTCTTAACTTTAATACACTTATTAATAAAATATTCTTTTGGTTGGTCTACAAAATACACTAAAACAGTTTCTTTTATCTCAACCTCGTCGTTAAACCGTCGCCCACGAAAGTCCTTTTTCAAATAACCAAACGAATAGTAGTTGCTGGGAGCCATGTCTGGACTATGGGGAGGATGATTTATCTGTTGGAATTCACAGTCCACAATGGCATCTTGTGCAACGCCAGTGGGATGGGCAGGTGATCGTGCGAAGGACGCATGCCTCTAGTCGGTTTTACGCGACGTTTTTCACGTATGCAGTCCCGCAATATTTGTAACAATGCTGCTTAATATATTCCATTAACGATGGTATTGGTTTCTTTAAAATCTATCAAAAAAATTCCTTCACAATCCCAAAAGATCGTGGCCATTATTTGGGGTGTCTCACACTTATGGCGTCACTCGTTTGATTCCCTTTTCAATGGAGAATCATAGTAGAGAACCGTAGTTTCATCCCCTGTTACAATGGTTTCTATCACAGGCTTTGGTTCGGACCTACACAGTTCCAAAAAAGATCGCGCACACTCGACACGGCGTTTATTTTTGAATCTTGCACTGACCTTTTGCATACCTAAATGATCATGCAGGATTCGACGAACACTAGTACCAGAAAGGTTAGTCTTTTCTGAGATTTCCTGGACCTTTAAACGTCGGTCGCTCAATACCACCTTTTCTACCATGGCAACATTGTCTTCCATTGTCACATCCGCTGGTGGCTCAGTTCTTGAATCATCTTCAGGGGATTCCTGTCCCATGCAAAAACGTTTTGCTCTTGTACTGAATACGAAGGGGAACTTTCACCGTACACACCATCCAGCCTTTCTTTCTAGGTGCTAACCCCCTCTTTTGTCAAAAGCTGCCTGCTCTGTACTCAATTTGCGTTATCTACGACATTTTCTTGGATACGCCTTGTTCAAATTGCTGCCAATAAAAAATTAAGACTAAGATATGTATTTAAAAGAAGACAAAGTTTTATCGTGACACTAGAGCTGCATATAGGTCAGGCCGGGAAATTTTGGCGCTTACAGCGTTTATAGTTTGAATTACCCTTTAAAGTTTTCTACACTACAGAAATTTCCCAACAATAAATAGATAAATTATTAATTTATTTTTTTACATAAAAATATACTTGATCTTGCTGCTGTTTTCATGAGAGGTATTTTCTCTAAAAGCAGGCGACTTTAATTAATTAACACCCTGTATACTTCTTGAACTATAAGATCAAGCTAAACCTCTTTAATACGGCTTATTATTATCTCGCCTACACAACAAAGATTTTATAACTCTGAAACTAGAAATAGGTAGGTGTAAAATTTATTATGCAGCAATGCTGTTAAATATTGTTGTAGCAATAGTTAATAATATGCAGATGGGTTTCACTTACTGATTAAAAAAACCATTTCTGTTTTCTGTTTTGAGGAATATTTAAATTATATTAAAGCCAAAATATTTAAATTATACAGAATAACATTTGGAAAGAAAAACTGTTTAATGCCCAATCCCAACTTTACCAACAAAAAAAACTGGATATTCCAAATTTAGAATTCAGTTTTTAAATGTTCTCCCTTTTCTACATTACGTCCATTAATTATGGAATATTTAGAAATATAAGTCATTTTCAATCAGTCGTAATTTTCTAAAGACTTTAAGAGCATTAACTAATGTCTCAAGAGACTTTCTTGTACAGGGTGAGACAAAAGTTTAACTACATGCACATTTCATAAAGTTGAAGATGGCAGCACAGCAAATGCCAGCTAAAGAGAACTTTGTCTTTATAGTATTTAAGTTAGGGGCCTATCTTTAGTAATTATTGGCACAGGTACTGCGCCATGCAGTTCCAAATGTTGCCGTATATAGTCTAGTAATCAGGGGTTTGCGGACGTGCAAAATACTAAAGTGCTCTATTTTTTTTTTGCAAATATTACCTCTTAAGGAGCTGTTTCAGAATGTGTAGAGTGCTCACACGTAGGCCATCTGTATCACAAATAAGAAAGGTCCAAAAAGAAAAAAACCTGTTTTTGTCGAATATCTTCCAAAATATTGCATATAGAACAAAATTATTAATTACTAAGAAATGTAGGTAGATCATTACAAAAAAGGTTATTATGTTTTTTTTTCGGAAATATAAGAGTTTTCGAGATAAATTAATTTAAAGTCATCATTGATTTTCCTCTCCCCTCTTTTCGGTCCAAGAGAAAAATGTTTGAATGTATTAGCAAGCGCGCAGAAAAATTTCGCAATAACTCGAGTAAAAAATATTTTTTGTTTATAATTCAAAATGCGTTTGGAACAAGACATCCGTGGCTAGATAACACAACATAACATAACCTCAAAAAGCTATTTTTTTCTATCTTAATTTTCGCAAAAACTATGAGAACTGCAGAAGAAAACATGAACACCTTTTTTTTTAAGTAATAATCTGGCTTACATATTTTAAACAATTTTGTTCTATATGCGATAATTTGGAAGATATTGGCTTTTTTGCACTTCTAATGAACTGTCATTAGTTTTGCAAATTTTAGCAAACACCCCGAGAGTTGTGATATTGTCCACTTCGTTTCAGTATTTTAATTAGTTTATTGTAAAAATTCTTTGAGAAATAATAACATTTTTTTTAAATGGATTTATAAAAAGGAGGTATGGAGATTGGTTTTTTATAAAAATGTTGTACATATTTTGGTTTTAAAACATAAAAACTTTGATGATAGTATCTGTATAAGTATTTAATCGAGTTGAGTATATTTCTTTCAGGAACGTTAGCTCAGTCTATGTAGTTTTTGAACTTATTAAAACTTTGCGGAAAACATGCTAGTTGTACTATAAGAAAATGCTTCTCATGTCACTATTACATACTCAAATGTTTTATTTTAAATTGAGACTATGTAACTTGTAGGTTCTGTCAAATCATATTCTTTTAGGACTTTGATAGCTGTTTTTCTGTGAACTCCAACTTGACAGCTGGCAATAACTTATATTACACAATTAAAATAGTTATCTAGAGCTGTTAGTTAAAGGTTTATTTAAATTATTGCAAAAAATCTAAAACTCATAATAAATCAAAATTTGTCAAGTATCAGTTTTGACAGAATCTTTTTTTCTACATTGTTATAACAAAATAATATTTTTCATATATAATATATAGTTTTATTTGGGAAATAAATTTCATATATTAAATATTTAGATGCTTCGGGTTGCACTTCTATTTATTTTAGTCGCCTTTTGAAAGGACTAATGTAGCATTTTAATTCCAAAAAGATTTTATTATGCAGTTTTTCAAAAATTTGTAATTAAAATGCTCTATTAGTCCATCCAATAGGTTACTAAAATATTCTGAAAGTGCAAAATCTGCAGTTAAAAAAATCGCGAAGGTCATTTTTAATGCTGTAAAAGTGACGCCTTAGGACGTTAAAACTGATGTCTAGTGGACGTGTAATTTTGACGTCTATTAGACGTATAGAAGTTGATGTCAGTTGGCGGTGACTTATTTACGTCATTTAGACGTCCATATGACACGTCAAAAGAAGCCTTTTGAGCGAAAGTGTCGCGTCCTGGAAGTCATTTAGCCGTCATGTGTTACCTGGTTTGTAATAATACTAGTATAAGTATTTGCATAATATTTTGTGTCAAAATTCAAAATTTTCTACAAGAATTCAACGAGTCTAAAAATTTGCAAAAACCCCCAAATCTTCCACATAGAACACCTGTGTGTTTCTGCCGATTTTTAGATTTTGTTAGGTTTAGGTACAGGGCCGAAAAACGGTATTTTTGACGGTACCCTGTATTATTTACAAAATGCTTATTATTTAGGAGAAATATTTTAAGATATTCTTATCTGCGCAAACTGCAATATAGTACTTATAGGTATATCTTTTATATAAACATCTAACAACTTATTAATTTGCCGTCTTAAACCAAATTGGGCAGATTTAAACAAAAAAATAGTTCTGGCCAACGACTCCATAGACGAGAGGTACTATTAGTGAAAAAAATTCCACAATTATATGATTTATATGATTCCTGTGACAGCCTTCAAAACTGTCTCTGGTGACTGAGCTATATATGGATAAAGTTCAAAAAATGTCTCAGCGACGTTGCCCCATTTCTATATATTTCTTTATTATTTAAAATGAACTCTCTTTTTCCTGCAATCGATTACTCGTATCTGCTCAGCTATAATCGCGGAATTTTAAAAGTTGGGATATTGTGATTTTATATGAAAAACCGGCGTTTTTTAAACAAAGGAACCGCACTGTAAAATTTTGTACATTCATAAATTATCAAATGTTTAAAAACACTAGTCCATTTCATACATTCGTAATGTTCTTAATTATTGTAAACCGATTCTTCCATTTTTGGCTAGCAGGCAATTGGATCTAGAGTTTATATAGAGCATGGTAACTAATTTCTTGTACATAACTGAGCATACAATTTTGGTGCATGTTAATCTCGAATTTTAAGTTGGTCGCGTGTCAAATGTAAGCTGAACGAAATTATATCTTTAAAGTGTAACATTTAGGGGCTTATCCCTAGTAATTATTGACACAGGCACTGCCAATTTTCTTTAATTCCGCTTAAGCTATTGCAACAATTTTCGCAAAATAGCTTTAATGCGACACGCCGAAAAATGTATTAGCGACGTTGCCACATTTTTAGTCGGTGACTAAGAGCATTTAAGGCCCGCGGCGGTCTTGCATTTTAGAGCCCCCTTTTTTATAGAGTCACTATTTTTACGGAGGGGAAGCCTAACGAACAAATAAAAAAAGAGGATTAAATCTTTTTAGTATTATCTCTGAAAATACTGGTATTATTTAGAAAAAAATATTCAGCTGTTTTCTTTCATACGTAAATGGATTGGTATACCAGGAGGATTTTACTTAAGCTTCCGCTCATACAATGCTAGAAATTAAAAAATATATAACTAAGACACTCATTTCGTTGGTATAGAGGAATTAGTCAAATTCCGGCATTTTTCTTTAAAATGTTTGTACTCGAACACTTCTCGCATTTCTTCTATATTATGTGCTGGGTATTACATCTTTGAGAACCACACATGACAAGCATTCTAATTTCAGTCAAGATGCCATCCAAAATTGGTTGCAAATGGTAAATTAATATGGAGTTTTCTTATTGTTGCTTTCAGAGCTGTTAACGTTGTTGACATGTTATCATTGAAATATGGTGTTTAAAGATCCATCAGCTTAGAGCCAGGAGTTTATTTATTTTTTGCTGTAGATAAGTTATGGAGAGCAAATGAACTAAGCAACTAGCAACTTGAGCTTAGGTGGAGAAACTTTTAAAAACTTTTCGATTTCCCTTTGCTCCAATCATATTTCTACGGCTATTGGCATGGAGTCTTTAAAGAGCTACCTCCTTCAATTACTATTAAGCGTCAAAAAAAGATACTGCATGTATGTTTCGATTTTTTCTGGACCAAATGTAGATAAAGGCTCAGTATTAGTCGTTTATAAAGCTCTGTCTCTAAAGAAGAAATACTACATGATTTGCACATGTTCTTGTTGCTTTCTAACTATTATCGCAAGTAGATAATAATAATAATAATAATAATAATCTTTATTGTCTAATAGATACATCCATTTATAAGACAATTGAGCATGAAATTGGAGACATAATATAATAATAATAACACTATCACTTAGATAAGCTAATATGTATACAATTAATTTAATTTGAACTAAAAAAGAAAAAAGAGCAATAGATTTCTACCAATAAAATTAAAGGTAAATTATAAAGGTCTTCATTCAAGGCACAAGAATCTATTCTTTAAGAGTGTTGTAAGCTTAGCGAGTGTATGAGAGTGTAAATCAATATCATTACAAGTACCGTTGAAGATATTCATAGCCTGATATAATTGCGTTTTCATGAGAAAATTGGTTGATCGGGTCGGCAAATGGAAACCAGAGAATACTCTAGTGGACCTAGCAGGAACGTGAAAGAGGACTTGCTGCAACAGCATCGGGCAGTCAACGTAGTACTTACATAACTTTATAAGAAATGTAACCATATGATAGCATCTACGGCACGTTAATAACGGCAGCTGAAATTGCTTGGTCAGCAGAATCTCATCAATGCCTTTAGCAGGATACACTTTATCCCGCCTGAACATTAAAAACTTAGCAAACTTCCTCTGGACACTCTCTAATTGGCTGACATATTTAGTCTAAATTGGGTTCCATATAATTACACCATATTCAAGTCTCGAGAGCACATAGCTAGAATAAAAGGTTTTAAGTGTTAAGATGTTCTCGAAACCAGTGGAATTGCGAAGTATAAAACCCAGCGTCTTTAAGGCAGAATTGCAAATTCTATCAATGTGGTCAGCAAAAGAGAGCTTAGGATCGAATACAATTCCAAGGTCCTTGAAATTGTCACAACGCCGAATACTGTTGGTATCTATGTTATATTGAAAGTCGATACTATGGACTTTATTAGTGTATGTCATCAGCGTTGAATAGATTTTATATCCTGCTGCAAGGAAACACAAGCATTTATATTATTTATAACGCGAAGAAGCTTCAAATCGTCGGCAAATAACAGAACATTACTCTCGATGTTGTCGCTGATGTCGTTAATAAAAAGTAGAAAAATAAGTGGGGCCAGGTTGCTCCCTTGCGATGCCCCATTTGTGGCTGTAAATTTAGATGATTTATGTCCACGGATTTCAACATATTGCGAACGGTTGCTTAAGTAGGACTCAAAAAACGAAACAAGATCTCTGCTGAACCCCAATTTGTCTAGTTTATGTAAAAGTATGGAATGATCAACCTTGTCAAACGCTTTCGAAAAGTCATTGTAAACCACATCCACTTGCATCCGGTTTTCCAGGGCATTGCCGACAAACTGCGTAAAGCATTCCAAATTGCTTATTGTACTACGTTTACTAACAAATCAATGTTGATTAAGAGATATCAATCCCCTAACCTGTGTGAAAATACAATCATATATTGACATTTCGAAGACCTTAGCAAATACTGGAAGCAAAGAGACTGGTCTGTAGTTCGATATTACATTAACATCACCTTTTTTAAATACCGGAATGATATTAGCTCTCTTCCATACATCCGGAAATGTGTTTAATTTCAGAGACAAATTGAAGATATAAGAGAGAGGTGCCAGCAATGCATGAGCACAATCCTTTACCAAGAAACTGGGAATATTGTCATGCCCACAGGTAGGTCTGTCCTTTAATTTCTTCAGAGCAGCAAGTAGATGAAAAAAGAACACACTGTCTTCCGGAGGGTGTACAACCATCCATATACAAATGAACTAAATGTTTACTTCACGTTTAAAAAACACACAATTTTTATAATGGCTTTGGGTATCCACTTCCCTCCCAAAAAGTTCAGGTTTTTTTTGGAAAAGTTGGGGCTTATGAAGAACTTAAGAGCATGCAAATGTTTTTGTTTTTATTTTTTGCAAGCAATGTAAACATATTCTTTTAACTCATATTTTGTCAAGTATTATGTCCTTATCATTATATTTTGGGGGTAGGCATAATCAAGGAGAGTTAGAGGAGCGTGTTTTGATTTTTTTTTGTTATTATCCACAATATGTTAATGTTATGGGTAGCAATAGAAAAAAAATATAGGCCTTTAATTTTTTATAGTGCCAAAACACATAACCCTAGAAGATTTCTGGACTCCACAATTTGTTCCTGGCATTATGTTGTTGGCAATATTTTCGTATCCCTGAACCCTACACAACTTAATGATTTTTCAATAAAGCTACTTTAAAATGATGTCTTGTCATCATCAGTTTTTCCTGACTGCAAAAATAAATCTAGGAAAACAACTCGAGTTTCGACGTTTCTAATATGAAATCTTGATAAAAGAGTTTTTGTTAAAAGCATGTTTGTAAAATGACTAGGATTTTATTTTATTTATCTCAATTTGCCCTCCTTGAGTTTCGGGCCACCCCCGCCACTGCACATTTTTATATTTTTCTGTAGGCGAAACCACTTTCTTAATGTAAATGAAACATATTTTCTTTCTGCAACCGATTTCTCGCATCTGCTTAATTATAAAAGCAGAATTTTTAAACTTAGTTGTAAATAAATTAGTATTCTACAGGTTCCCACTTAATCTTTTTATTTCCCTTGTAGAAGGGAATTATTGTAATCGTAAAAAAATCACACTTCGAAATTTTTCATGTCTTTATGTTTCAGAGTCTCTGAATGCCCGAAAATAAGTTTTCTCAGTTCCGTCAGTCTGTCTGTCTATCGCTCTATCGGTATGTCTGTTCGAGGCATAGCTAAAAAAATACGTAGCCGATTGACTTTAAATTTTGGTCAAAAGTTAGAAGTTATATGGGGATGACCTGGTAATATTTTGGTAAAAATCCAGTATGGCGAAACAAAATGGCGGCTTAGTCAAGTGTTAAAAAAATATTACTAAAAAACTGCTTATTCAATTTATCTCAACTTTTGCACAAAAATTAAGTATTACGTAGTAACCAACTAGTAAAATTTTGAGTAAGTGATTTAGTTCCCTGTACTTGATAATTTGGGGAAAGATTTGTCGGCACATAGGGAAAATTAAAAAGGCTTAGATTCTATTGCGATGTTTCGCTAAATTTATTAGCTTCTTCAGTCCAAGAAAATTTTTTTCAAGAAAATTTAAAAAAATATTAGATTTTGCATGAAAACTTATTGCTTCTATGTTTAAATTTGTTTAGCTTTACGTTCTTGCTTAATAACATCAGAATTACATATATGTTCTCCTTATATTTAAGTTCAAAAAATATAAAAATAATAAAACAAAAAAACAAGAAAAATAGAAGTGACTTGACCGAAAATGTAATTTAAAATACACACAAAAATTATAAAAAATCCTAGTTGTAAGGCACAGTATAAAATTTGATGATAAAATTTTGACGACAAAAACAAACCAAGAAGCACCGCAGTCCATCACATATAGATCGACACAGGTGTTTTGGTGTACGGTATGGGTAGGAGAAATTTTATTTTAAAATTAATTTAATTAAAAAAAATAATAAAATCGGTGTCGATCTATATGAGATGGACTGCGGTGCTTCTCCGTTTATTTACGATTCATGTTTTTTTTTGTTGTTAATGTTTATTCCCTTCTATTTTTCTTTGTTTTTTTATATTTTTATGTTTTTTGAGCTATATATATATATATAAGCAAAAAATATGTATAATTTTTTTATTAAGCAAGAGCGTAAGGCTAAACAAACTGAAACACAGAAACAATAAGTTTTCATTCAACTTCTAATATTTTTTTAAAAAAATGTGTATTTATTTTTTAGCTTGAAGGAGCTAATAAATTTAGCGAAACGTCGCCATAGAATATAAGCCTTCGGGTTTTTATTTTTCCTATATGCCGACAAACCTTTCCCCAAAGGTAAAGTTTTGGTATGAATCCGAGATGGTGAAACAAAATGGCGGCTTAATAAAATATTTAAAAATTCAGCCTGAAAAAACTACTTAATAGATTGCTTTTTGTATAAGGATTAACTGTAGTAAAACTATGTTACAAATTCAAGACGACGAAATAAAATGGCGGCCAAACGAAAGGTTTGTAATCGTGAAAAATGTAACATATCTTTACGTTTTAGCGTCCCTGGATGACAAAAAAATATGTTTTCTTGATTCCATTGCACTGTCTGTAAATTACTGAAAAGCTACTCATTTATTAATTTTATTAATTAATTATTTAATCAATTTTTACGCAGGCATTAAGTGTGATATAAAATCACACACATTGTGTAATGAATTCAAGACGGCGAAACAAAATGGCGGAGAAATAAAATGTCTAAAAAAATCTTCTAATTCAGTTGACTTCTAATTTTGCAGCAAAATTGAATGTGATACAGAGATTAGTTGATACGAATTCAACACGACGGTACAAAAATATTTTAAATCACGCCCAAAAATTAAGTGTGGCATAGGTGGAAACTGGTAAAATACTGGTACTAATCCAGTATGATCGAGAAAAGGCGACCAATAAAAATGTTTGAAAAGACAGTATACTAAATGACTCTGCGCGGAACTAGATTGTATTAGACTTTATTATTCCTAATAAAAGAGAAAATGTATAACGAGAGAAGTTCCGTGTAAAAGAAATTTACCGATTTTTTGATATTGCAAGCTTTATTTGCAGTATTTGCTCAAAAATAACCATTTCTTACAATTTTTCTTGGTTAGCTAATAACTTTATCTAAATTAAAAGGTGTATTTGTTAAAATTATTGGTACACGTACCTTGTTACGATATTGCGGGTAGTTTTTGTTTCTAAATTTGTTTTATTTTGGATAGGCATTTCGTGTCCCTAATGAATAAGTGTAACTTGAATTCGTGGGTTATGGGACTGCAATAAGATCTAAAGTGAAACCACTATTTTCAATTGCAACGTTTCGTGTTACATTAACACTTTTTCAAGCTCTTGAGTTAGTGGGAATAATTAAGGTTTTCCCACTAACTCAAGAGCTTGAAAAAGTGTTAATGTAACACGAAACGTTGCAATTGAAAATAGTGGTTTCACTTTAGATCTTATTGCAGTCCCATAACCCACGAATTCAAGTTACATTTGTTTTATTGTTGGGGTCGATAAAACATTTGTTGATATTTCTTTTTATTTTTAAGAAATACATCTTCCCCTTTTATTAATGAAACAAGGTTTTGACAATCGGGTATAATTTTAAAATAAAAAAATCGATGAACAATTAAGAATATTACGAGTGATTGAAACTGATTTGCATGCTTTTGTAATTATTTCATAATTAATGAAAGTAGTGTATACGAACAAAAAAAATGAATATTTCAATTTAATTGAATGTTAAAATTTTCTTGACAAATTAAACAAAATATATTTTATGATTTTGTTTAAATTGCATATTTTCTGTAATGGGAGGAGTGTGACTCATTAAAGCCACAGTAACTAGACCCCCACTGGATCTCTTGAATATCTTTCCTACGCACATCGCTTATCATATACCATCGACCAGTCTATTTTTGCAAAATGGATTAGAATATCGCCTGTGGAATTTCCCTTAACTTGGCGAAAGTAGGCTAGTCCCCACGACGATAACGAAAGAGACAGTGGCGGCTAATCAGGTGAAGTAGGTGAAGTGCTACTTCACAAGGAAAAATAAACAGGCAAACATCTAACTATATTATATATATATATATATATATATATATATATATATATATATATATATATATCTTAAAATTTAAGTTTTTACATTCACCTAATTGGCAAAAAATAAACTGTACATCTCGAATAAATATTTTACTTGACCGTTAACGGCATGCCTTTTTACAACTTTCAATCGAACTTTATTATAACAACTATAACAGTGGCGCAAAACGCTTCGACTTTGCTGGAGGTACTATGTTTAGTTTACGATTTTCCTACTACGTTGCCATGACAATGCGTACGTCGACTGATGACGTCGAGCTCAGCGCCATACAACGCTCTCAGTGAATTGCTAACTCAGTACACTCCACCCACTTGTCGTTCAGTTTGGGGTGGTTGTTTACTTTTATTTTCGCGGATTTCGCTGCAACCGGTTAGTTCCTTTGCAATTTACTTGACTGTTTTGTGTTATATTTATTTATGGTGATGTTACAACTTTATTTGGTGTCGGGTTTATTAATTTACATTATTGATGAATCCGATCACGGATGTGGTTTGTATTTTGTTGGAAACTTCGTTTAATCGATGGAAGAAACAAGATCAGAGTTTTAATCGTCATCCTGCTTTTCGGCATACAAATGTTTATATTGTAGTCAAATATTGCAAAAATTGTTTTGCTGGCCTTGTTTACTAGTTTCCAATAAATATTCAGTGTGGAATAAGGAAGGATTTGCAAGTATGTTATATATATGAAGGTCTTTACATAAACATAAAAAACCCGGCGCACAGTGTTGCACATTATAGGAGAACTGGGACAAAATTCGTAGATTGAATACAGACATAAATTACTTATTGCGAAAATTTTTATTTATACATATGCACCTTAATCAACAACCTAAACACAAAAAATATAAGAAAAATAAAATGGCTCCTATTATACAGGGTGAAACAAAAAGTAATTGCAGGTTTAAATTTTAAAAAAGTAATATTCGTGTAAAAAATAGATTTAAAAAAATATTTGGCATTAAAAATAGGAAATTTTAGAAAAATTAATAATAATAATAATAATAATAAACCAGTCCTTAACATAAAAAAATATAAAAATATAAATTTCTAAATTAAATAATTTTTTTTTAAACACCCTATAATGAACCATAAAAAAAAATGTTACAATACGAATATTTGTAAGAAAATCACTCAAGCATATTTTCATCCAAGTCGTTTTGGAATGATTGTTCTATGCTTTCATTGTCATATAAATATTCTTAAATTTCCATGTCCCACTTAACGACATTTTTTGATGATTTGGAAATATTTCTCAGGTAGGCTATTTTTGGGTCAGAATTAATTAAAAGGGTTCTAATTAGATCTGTATTGCTTTGAATTCTTGAAGTTTTGCGGGTGTGGTGTAAACGAGTTTTTCTAAATTCTTTATGTGTTGCTTCAAGCGCATCTTCTGCTAGTTGCCCAACAGGTAATTCAAAAAAACTAATAATATCGCATCCGTGAATTAAAATTTTATGAATAGTACTTGGCATGTAGTACCATGCATACAAATTTAAATAAAGTATTCTAGTGTCATTAAGGAGAGATTGACATTTAGGTATATTTATCCTACAGCCTGAAGAAAGTACTCTTAATATTAATGAAAAATATTTAATTAGATTTAGATCAATGCCCATAATCTCTGAACTTAGTTCAATATTTTTAAAAAAAGTCCTGGCAGTATTGCCATCATTTGTGGAGCCATACCCAGGCTTTGGTTTATCGACAATTAATCCCATTTTAGTTTTAAAATCTAACTGAATTCGCTTCTTTGTATGCTCAAACATATCCTTACTCTCGTTACCTTTTACTTGCCACTTTTTCAACGGTAAGCGATAGGCTATATGCAATAAACATTCAAAAAAACGAATCCAGCAATGAAGTGTCGATAAGCCAAAGCGATAATTTTCTGTATTTGGTGTTTTTTACAACACTGCTTCCTGATTCATTTCCTTTGGCGTGGCTCCACAAATGATACACCTTGAAGTAGAATTAGTTTCAGATAGAACATTGGCCACACTTCCATCAAACATTGTTAGTAGCAGCTCGTAAAAAACACTTATATTTTTTTCAGAAAAAGGAGTGTAAATTTTAAGATCACGTATTATTGCTTGTATGTCATTTTCGACGGTGCGAATAATATCTGGATTTTCTTTAACAAATTTAAATGCAATTGGTCGACAATACCATATTGAAGACGAACGTGGATTTGACCACAAAACGTTTTCACTTTCGACATCAACTAACTTAAGAGGTACTAATGCCACAAGAAACATGTACTCATCTGTTGAGGAACCATCGTCAAATACCTGTTTATAGAGACTGTGCCCCGAGCTACCATCAAACCCCCATTTGCAAACTAGTTTTAAATTTATATTAGAACTAAACGTTAAATTTGGAATTTTTAAAATACTGTCAGTAGTTTTATTTAAAAGCTCTTGAAGATCTACTTCAGCTGATGTTTCAGTAACAGTAATTTTTGATGGTAGAAGTGCATTTTTAGTTGCAAAAAGTGTGCGGTAGCTCGGGAAACAGTCCTTATGTAAAGAATTTATCTTTGAACGCAGTATATTATATTTTTCAACAGAAAGCTTTAAATCACAGAATAAGGCCAAAGCATTTTCAGGCGTTAATTTTTGGCCTGTCTGAACCTCATAACGTTGAAATTTGACCCTTTCTGCCGCAAAACATATTTCTTCTGGTGTATAATTGGCTATTATTTCTTCTATTCTACGCAATTTAGTTTTTGTTGACGCATCTTTAAAAGGGACTCGCGGTCTTCCACGGCTAGGTCCAGGTCGGGGTTCAATTTCTTCTTCTTCTCGGTTGAATTGAATATTGAACAATTTTAAATTACCTTGTAGCCATTTAAAATGCCTCTTTTCAAAAACATCGGGGCGTCTGCAACAGTCGTTCCACATTCGTTCCAAATTTGATGAAAATAACTTGCTGCTCTGCAGTAATTTTTTTTCTATGTTAGTTGAACAATTTTCGAGTTTTAAGTAAGCCTGAATTGTTTCCATAACTACCAAAGGTTTTTTATGCTTTTCGCAAGTTACCCATTTTTGATATAACATCCTATTAGGAATTGCAGGAGATTGTTCTATAAAAATAAAAAAATAGCAACAATCGCAAAAATTCGCAAAAAATGGTAGGTGTCATTTTAAAGTAAATGTTTTAAAGATTTTATTTTTAAAATTTCATAGGACTATAATTCCATACATTTTTACAATGCTAAGTTAAAGTTAAAAAAAGTATTTTAATTATTTTAATTAATTATCTACTAAAGGATAATTGCGTAACTGATTGCTTACCTTCAACAATAACGTCCATAGTTCCGGTAATATATTAAACAAATATTCAACTTAAAACGATATAATGCCCTTTAAAAATTTAATCTTATACTGATCTCCCAATAAACGCACAAAATTCTTTTTCGTATTTTAAATCTCTGTTTCTTTGGAATTCGTGAACAAAAAAAGTATAACATTATATTCTTATCATCAACTGGCATTCCTTTAAAGATAGCAGTATTAACATATCCAAAATAAAATTCAAGCATTTTTGAATTTTGTCCACTTAGCGCAACACTGTGCGGCGGAGCATGTAAAATGCGAATTAATGCTAAAAACATTTGTAAAAAATCAAAGCTAACACTTTAAAAGAAAATGCTAAACTATATAAAATACATTTTAACGAAAATTTCCGATAAAATAAACTATTTATGTGCTTGGTAATTGACGCAGTTTTATACCTTGCAAAACAAGAGTTAGTCTTTCGCGGCCATGATGAGAGCAGCGAGTCAATAAATAGGAGAAATTTTAAAAAGCGTTTAGGTTTATTAGTATCGAGAAGTTCCCAAGAACTAAAAGATCATCACAAAAAAATTAAAAATGTTTTTACTGGTGACTCGAAAACTATTCAAAAAGAAATAATTAATTATTATTTGAATTTAATTGAATGCATTTCTGATTATTTAAATGATTATGTAAAAAATGAAATAATGAACACACAGTTTTTTTCTGTGTTCTTCTACGTTAATTCAGAAGGTTCAGTAGTCGAGAGATTCTTAGGATTTTATAATGTCAGCTCCGATAGAACGTCGGAGAATTTATATTCTCTATTGGATCAAATTTTGGACCAATTTGACTATAAACATAAATTAATAGGGCAATGTTACGATGGCCTTCAAAAAAAAAAGCACCGCAGGCTGTATTTGTTCTGATGCAGCAAAGTTTTTAATTTCTAAATGTCGAATTTTTTTGCGAGCCTTAGTGGTAGTCCCTCATTTTTTCATCACTCAGCCAAACGAACGTATGCTCTTACATCTGCATCTACGAGGCATATACCAACAATTACAGAAACTCCTTGGTCTTCAAATTCGAAGTTAGTAAATATGATTGTTCAAGTTGCGTTCTTCAAAAAAAAATCGTTTGACATATATTTTTGCATATCCAATATAAAGCGCTCTCGTGAGGCACTCTGTAAAAAAAGAAATAAACATTTTTTTTAATACCATGTTTGATAAAGCAAATTCTATTACAGAAATAAATCATTACAAACGTGAGCTTGCTAAGCTTTCACCTGAGGAAATTAAGGCTAAGTATAGAACCCTTTTTTTAATATTATATTGGACCATATTTTAATAGAAATGACACTAAGCTTTCAAGACTCTGAAAAACTTACATTTTTATGTTTGGCAGATTCTGCTTAATTTTCCCAATATAGTTTAAATTTTCCGACTGGCCTGTTTGAAAATTTGTTACAGTTATATATATGGGGAAATATTTTCAAAAAGTCAACGATTTAAAAATGAGCTTGATCTTATTTTTGCCAATGACAATAATTGGAATATATCGCTGCAAGAGCAAGTGAAAAAAATTAATGAAAATAAAGATATTTTAACGAAAGCATATAAAGTGTTTTCCCCTATTTTGACAATACCGTCGACAAGTGCTTCAGTGGAAAGAAGTTTTTCTTGCCTCAAACGTGTAAAAACTTATTTAAGAAATACAATATCTCCAAAAAGACTTACTTCTCTAGGCAATATTTCAATTCAAAAAGAATGTCTGGAGGAGATTAGGGCAACTCATCCATTTTATGAGGATGTTATAAATAGATTTGCTGCTATGAAGGATAGGAGACTTGATTTAGTATACAAAATTTAGATAAGTCGTAAAAAAATGATCTACGTCTTCCACATATAAAAAAATTCTGGAAAAAAAATAACTGCGATATTTTCTTGCTTCATTTGCACTTCACTTACGTTTTCTTACAATCAACCTGTATGCCAAAATTCAACTTTTTACGTCAAGCGGTTTGAGTAGACTCGTGATTAATCAGTGGTCCGATTTTTTAAAACACCCTGTATAAATATGTACTATATTTAATCATTTTACGTATGAAAAAGTACTTATTAGATTAATTTTAAATGTTGTGCAAGCCATAAGAGTGATATAGAGATAAACTGGTAAAATTATGGTACGAATTCAAGATAGCGGAACAAAATGGCGGCCAAATAAAATGTTTAAAAAGTCAACTTAAAAAACATCTTATTTAATTGACTTCAGATTTTGCAGAACAATTAAATGTGATATAGGGATAAACTGGTACGAATTCAACATTTCACGACAAAATAGCGGTGTTAAAAGACTATGGACGAATTTGAATTTCTCACCTCAAACAACCCCTACATCCCGGTGTTCCGCTATGTCGTTTCATTAAAAATGTATTAACAAAAAAAAGAACACACAATAAAAACTTTGAAACCCTGTATCTTCAACTAGCGGTTGCGTTTGAATTGAGCAATAGTTTATTAGTTGTAATATTACGAATACCTTGAATTTAACCGATTGTACATTAATATATCATTCACTATTTATTATCAGTTATTGTCATATATTACATTATGTGTTGTTAGTAAAAAATATATCTGTGCAAACGGAGCCGAAACATCGGAAAGTAATTTTAATTTGTCAGGGCCTAACCCAAAAATCATAATAAGTATTATTTTACAGAATATTCTAGGCCGATACAAGAAATAAATCGAGTATTTATCAAAGCAAAAGTAAACATTTTAGCTTTTAATCGAAAAACATTATTATAACCTACTTTTCCGTTGATATTAATTAACATTATCAAATCCAGATGCGAAGTTCCTAAGTATAGGCCAATGACCTAATTTGCAAATTTATTTTTACGAAATTTTCGCAACAAAACCGATGTTATGTAAGACACACAAACTTCTTATAAATTTGTTTATGCTTTTAATTATTTATGATATAAATAGCATTGATTAGTCCGGTTTGGAAAAGGAGAACACGGATGTAAAATATATCAGGAAGCCAATACAAACTAATTGAAAGAAATCGTTTTGCAATTTCTCGCAGTTTTTGAAATGTGAAAACTCCTTTTTATGCATTTAGATTCAATAATCTATTTTATTTAATTTTCCAAGAATTAAGGTGAGGCAAAAACTGAAAATATTTTGAAAGTTCCCACTTTTTTTGTGACTTTTCCTCATATTAGTGTTGCAGTGGTTCACAGGCACACAACTTTGTGATCTAATTTTCATTTTTTTAAAAGACATTTGCTTAGAAAAACTCTTTAAATCGTGTCAAATGTTAACAATATTTTTGTCAGTTATTGTAATTGTAATCGTGAAAAAATCACCCTCCGAGATTTTTTCAGATCTTTAAGTTTCAGGGTCACTAGGTGCCGAAAAACACGTTTTCTCAATTCCGTCGGTCTGTCTGTCTGTTCGCGGCATAGCTAAAAAACTACTTACCCGATTGACTTCAAATTTTGGACAAAAATTAAGGGTCATATGATGATGACATTTTAACGTTTTAATACAAATCCAATATGGCACCCTAATAAAGTATTTTAAAAAATTGTACTAAAAAACTACTAATCCAATTTACTTCAAATTTTGCACAAAAACTTCCCTTGCAAAAGGGAAGTAACGGGTACTTTTACAGGGTACCTCCGTTATTTTTATAGATAGAAAGTTGAGGGTTGCTTATATAACGTTTCCCGTAGAACTCAATTCAGCCTTCGGAATCAGTATACAGGGTCAGGTCAAAAAGTTATTGGACTCCACTTTATTTTTTAAAAGTAACACCCTGTATTTTTATAGACTATAAAATTTGTCTTTTTTTACCCTTTCAAAGATATATAATAGTATGCACTTTTTCTCAGAAACACGCAAATAAATAACAATTTTCTGAAATTAAATGCATAATTTAATAGTAGGTTATGGCTATTGTTTATGACAAAAAACAAAAATAAATGTGAAATATTTGTCTATTTTATCGGTTTTTGGATCGACTTTTGGTTTATAAAGCAGTTTATAAACGTTCTTTTGGTATTTTTATTTAATTAATATTTTTGAATTTCTTCGAATAATGGCAGCGTATGAAAAAAATATGATATTCAGGTATGTTTTATACAGAGTAATCAAAATCCTGAAGAAGCCTCGGAATTATATTTCTAAAGGTAAATAAGTTATTATGGCTATGAAAATCTGTATTATCATTATAAGTTTTTGCTTGTTCGATATCCAGAAAGAAGGCAACCGTTTTTTGAGATATTTGCTCGTTTAAAAGCAAATTTAGTTGAGCAAGGATCATTTGTTCACCCGCGTCCTAAAACATACAACAAAGAGAACAGGGAAAGAAAAGAGATAGATGTTTTGGGATACATAGAAGCAACACCTTCGACCTCATGTAGAAAAATTGAGAAGGAAATTGGTGTGCCAAAAACTGACGGTCAGAGGATCCTGAAGAAATATAAGTATCATCCATACAAATTTAATATAGTGCAACATTTGCATCCTGTCGATGCCGAGCGCTGGGCACTGTTTTGCCAATGGTATTTGCAAGAAATCGATGGTAACGATTTATGGCAGACTTGTTATCTGATCAGACGAATGCTTTTTTTTAATTGCGGGAATTTTTAATCGTCACAATACCAGGAACTGGCATAGAGAAAATCAGGATTTAATGTTTGAAAAGGACGCTTGGAGTTGGGGTGTCATGTTTTATTTTGGGCAGACATATACTTTATAGGATTTTCGAAGGGAGGTCTTACAGTACGTAGATACCTAGAAATCCTTGAGGAAGTTATTCCAGAACTGCTCGAAAATATTCCATTAGCCCAGTATAATGATGTTTACCTACAGCAAGAGCACCACCCAAGTCACAACTCTAGGCTCTTAAGGGAATTTCTTGATAATAAATGTCTTCAAAGATGGATAGGTATCAACGGACCTGTTAGATGAGATTTTCGATGGATGGATCTCCAATTTTAGATTTTTTTATGGGGCTATATACAGAGTGAAGTATATAAAATACGATATGATGGCATAGCAGAACTTCGAGAGGCAATTGATTTAGCCTTTCGAAATCTGCGAATCAGACCAATGGTTCTTTTTAACGCTATTCAAAGAATTACAAAAATGTGCCAGTTTTGAATTAGAGAAAATGGTCGTCAATTTAAACATCACCTTTAAAAATTTGTTTTTTCTTTTATTTAATAATGATCTTTTTTTGTGTTTGTTATATTGTTACTTTATGCTATAAAACTGTTGTTACAAACTTACTGTTATTAAAAAACTGTATAGGTATTTTTATATGAGAAGGTACCCAATTCTTCGTTAGCAATATGTAACTTTCAATTGTTTATTATTGTTATTCATGGCCTACCAGTAAATTATGCATTTAATTTCAGAAAATTGTTATTTATTTGCGAGTTTCTGAGAAAAAGTGCGTACAATATATTTTTGAAAAGGTAAAAAAAGACACATTTTATAGTCTTTAAATATATAGGGTGTTCCATTTAAAAAAAATAAAGTAGGGTCCCATAACTTTTTGAAACAGTTTTCATATTTTCGATAAGTTATCTGATGACATTTTGAATTTAGTCCTGTATCTTAAAAACTAAAAGGGCTATGATAATTTTATTAGGGCGTCTTTAGTTTTACGAAAAAGTAGCATACTGTCGCAACTTTCTATCTATAAAAATAACGAAGATACCCCGCAAAAGTAACCAAAATTGGACACCCTGTACTGTAATCGTGAAAAAATCACCCTCCAAGATTTTTTAAATCTTCACGTTTCGGGGTCCCTTGATGCTGGAAAACATGTTTTCTCAATTCCTTCGGTCTGTCTGTCTCCATGTTTTCGGCATAGTTAAAGAACCACTTACATGACCTGGTAACATGTTGATAAAAATCCAATATGGCCCACAAAATGGCGGCTTAGCCATATGTTAAAAAAATTATTACTAAAAAATTACGGATCAAATTTACTTTAAATTTTGCACAAAAATTAAGTATTAGGTAGTAATTAACTAAGTAGTAAAATTTTGGTGCGAATGGCGGTTTAATAAAATATTTAAAAATTCAGCCTGAAAAAGCTACGTAATAGATTGATATCAAATTTTGTGTAAGAATTAATTGTGATATAGGGATGAACTAGTAAGATTGTGATAAGAATTTAAAATGGCGGAATAAAACGACGGCCAAATGAAAGTTTTTGTAAGCGTGAAAAAAAATACCAGGTTTTACATATCTTTACATATTAGCATCCTTAGATGCTAAAAAATATGTTTTCTCAATTCCATTTGTCGGTCTGTCTATCTGTCAGTGGCGTACCTAAAAACTACTTACCCGATTGACTTCAAATTTTCAAAAATTAAGGGATAAAAATCCAATATGACGGAACAAAATGGCGTAAGGTTACAAAAATTATTACAAAAAACAAATTACCAAATTTACCTCAAATTTACAACACAAAAATCAAGTGTTACATAGGAATCAACCTGTAATATTTTGGTACGAATCCAAGACAGCAAAACAAAATGGCAGCCTCCTAATAAATTATTTAAAAAAATCAGTCTGAAAAACTACTTATTAGATTAATTTTAAAATTTGGATATACATTAAGTGTGATGTAGAGATAAACTGGTAAAATTAAGGGACGAATTCAAGATGGGGCGAAACAAAATACTGGCCAAATAAAATGTCTAAAAAATCAATGTACAAAATCTTCTTATTCAATTGACTAAATATCTTGCAGCGAAATAGAATGTGATACTGGGTATAACTACTTATTTTAAATCATGTCCAAAAAATAAGTGTGGCATTACCTATAAACTGGTACAATATTGGTACGATTTCGATATGGTGGAACAAAATGGTGCCAATAAAAAGTTTTTGAAAATACGCTATACCAAAATGACTATGTGTGGGACTAAATTGGGTTGCACTTTACTGTTCCTATTGAAAGGAAATATTCAAAACGGGGGAAGTTCCAGGTAAAGGAAATTTTCACATTTTTTCATGTCTACAAAAATAAAAAAAACGCAATTTGTATGTGTGTTACTAAATAACTATGTGCGGAACTAAATATCGGGCCATACTGCTCTATTTCTAATGAACGGAAAGATTCATAACGAGGAAAGTTCCGCGTAAAGGAAATTTACCGATTTTCTTTTATATTTATAACAATACAAACGTTAATATCGGGTGCATTTATAATCAAAAACCCTTACGGACCTTAAGAAAAGTAATTATGCAATATTGGGCAGCATGAACGCTAATCCAATCACTGGCAGTATATTGCTAAAAGACTTTCTAAAACATACGTAAGTTAGAAGCAAATTAAAAAAAAACTACTGTATGACAATTTCTATTTTCTGTTTTCTCACAGTTGTATTATTCTACTTAGTAAACAAGAAATACATAATAGTTTTATACTCAATGCATACAGTGCTAAAACGTAGAATAAAATCAATTTTCAAACTTTATTGCTTCTGTTTCCCTTGTTTCAAATTTTATAGCCTCGAATTAATAACATTGGGATTTTATGGCACATTTGCTTGTACGCTATTAGTATTTTATTTTCCAGATGGCGAATGGTAGTAACCATAATAACATTAACGTCGGTATTTTTCTGCTTGATTATGTCATTAATATAGTTTAAAAAATTTCCAGCGGGACTTTGCAAAAATATAGAAACATATATACTGATATCGTCGTTATAGTTATATTTACCTTGTAGTAACACAAATGAAGGTACTCATAAGGCCGTCTTTCTTCAAATATTTTTTGAATCTCCCCATCGATGTTGTCATTATTTCCATTGCTATTAATTTTGCAATTAATGATACATAAGGTATTTCTAATATTTTTCTCATGGAATCTCAAATCTTCAATATCTACAGGAAAAAGAGGTTCTGAAGCATCACTTTCGTATCTACACTTTAATCTACAGTTTTGAGTATTTCTTCTCTGAGACCGGTATTTTTTTAAAGCTTCCTCTAATTTTTCCACACATGCTGGAAATCTCTCTTCTAAATAAGCTTCTGTTCCTTTTTCGTAAAGAGTGGCTACTGTATCAGTTTCTTTTAACTTATTCGGCCGAACATGTGTCACTAAAGTTAATGTTACCAATCCGTATAACGCGACCCACGTGATACTGCACATGATAAAATAACACTAAACTCTACACAACAGCTTTCGGTTTCTTTCCCGGCACTTTACTAAGTCACCGGGCTATGAAGATAAATATTTAGTCTGGCAGCATATGTTGAGCTTTGTCTAAATTAAAAAGGCTGAATCAGGGCCGATTCTAGGTTGTTGCCCGCTTGTGTGCTAGAAATTGGGAGCCCCCTGCCTAGAAGGTATTACGTTTTCTGCCAAAATAAATTATATGGATAATAATAAAAGATTGGACTGAAAAATATATTTAAAATGATACAATAATACAAGGACAATAATTTACAATAGTTTTTGATATGTTGGTTTATCTTAAACATGGCCTCCTCTAAACTTTAGAATTTATAAATTCAAAAATTTCGTTTTTTAGTCACATGGTACATATGTATTTGGTATACCTACTAGATATTGTAACAAAAGTTGTGTTTTGGAAAACGTTGTACTTGTCTGAATATTTACTTATATATATACTTATATTTATTTAACCTGTATTAAGACTCCAAGTGTTAAACCTTGCGATGGCATACAGTAGCTCTACAATTAGCTTAACTTCTTTTTTACTTGATGTGTATACGAAGGGATAAAAATACAAAATAATAAAAATAAATAATCTTGTAAATAATTGAACTTGGCAACACTGAACAAGGAAATTAAAATTAGGAGTATATCTCTAGGTATTCAGAAATGTTCAATAGGTAAGTGTATATTTAATTAAGCATATTTCTAAGTTATGGTTTAAAGTATATGTCTTTTTACTCACCCTGATTTAAAAATTAAAGTTTCAAACTTGGTGGTAAAACTTTACGTATCCGTAGCGTATGAAAAAATTAAATCTGCACAAAGAGTCGGGGTCTTTGTGGCAGTCCTATTAAATTTTGGTTTATTTACAAGCTCACGTAACTTTTAGTTTTCCCGGTACAATATAACAAAATTTTTAACTCTGCCTAGGTCTTCAGAAAGTACATTGGCTTTTAAAGCCAATGGAAAGTAGAAGGCCTGACCTATCAGGAAAAAAAAACTTGAATAATAACATAAATATGTGTATTTAAAATTAATGTTAAAAATCAGTGATGCATTATAAGTGTTGACTAGTGTATTAATATTTTTAAGAAACTGCTAAACACGCCAAATTTGTTGTATTTTTTGTACATAAATATTCAGACAAGTACTACGTTTTCCAAAACACAACTTTTGTTACAATATCTAGTAGGTATACCAAATACATATGTACCATGTGACTAAAAAACGAAATTTTTGAATTTATAAATTCTAAAGTTTAGAGGAGGCCATGTTTAAGATAAACCAACATATCAAAAACCATTGTAAATTATTGTCCTTGTATTATTGTATCATTTTAAATATATTTTTCAGTCCAATCTTTTATTATTATCCATATAATTTATTTTGGCAGAAAACGTAATCGCCATTGGAATATCAATTAATGGAAAATTGTTTTCCGATGAAACCAGAATTGGTTTAATGTCCGATGACCGACGGGTTCACGTTTGGCGACTTCCAGGATGAGAAGCCAGGGCTGCCAACAAGGCGGTACAACCATGTTTTGGGGTGGGATAATGTGGAATAATAAAACGCCCTTAATATCTATACCCAGAACGATGACTGGTCAAATTTCCATAGAACATATCCTGGACCCGGTTGTTTGTATGTGACGAGGTGCTGAAGGTCCAAACTTTTTATTCATGGATGATAATGCTACCGCACTTAGGTCGAGAGCAGTGATCGAATATAAAGAAGTAGAAGGACTATCAAGTTTGTCCGCGGTCGCCGGACTTAAAGCCAGTCGAAAATTCTTAGGATATATTGGGAAGGCGTGTAAGGAAAAGAAATAATTGGTTTTCCAACCTTATTGAAGCCCTAGTGGAGACATATAATGCAATTCCACACAACCATGTAAACAACCTAATTGAAAGCATGCCAAGAAGAATTGAGCAACGCATTAGAGCTGGTGGAGAGCCAACAGAAGCCTTGTTATAGTTTCTTTTGTATGTTTGGTAATGAAAACTCATTTATATTAACTGCTTATTAGTGTTTTTTTAATGGGCAACATCTATGAAAAATCTGAAACTGTATTCTCAAATGCAAAATAAACCCTTTGGACTTTATAAAATTTCATCTAACAATTTAACCTTTTCCGTTTCTGCAATTGTGTAAGTTTGAGAACACGCAGGGGCCTTGTGTTTCTCAGGCTTATTTCACGTAGCCGTCTTCGAATTGTTTGAGTTGATACCTCGATGTGATGTGCTGCCCGAATTTGTTCCTTTATAACTGTTGATGTTGTTGGATTCCTCCTTGCCAGTAGTCTAATAAAACGACCTTGATTTGCTGTGGTCTTTCGATTCCTTCGAAGTCTATTTTCAATTGAACCAGTCTCAATATGTCTGGAATAAATTCGAGAGACATCACTTTAGTTAACCCTGTTATTTCAGCCACATTCCTCTGATTTTCACCGCTCACCACTAAACCTATGATACGGCCTCGCTTTAAAGCAGAAATTCTAGGAATTTTTAACTTTTTGTAGTTAAGTTGACAATGTCAAAAAATTCACCTTACAGGTCGATTAGGTTGTTTATTGTTATACGAGTAGTTGTTTATTGACTTTTAGATGACTGATTTCGTTCGAAAGCCGTGTGAGCAAATTTGGACGTATTAAAATTGCAAATGTTTAAACATTGTGATGATATCCAGTAGTTCTGAAATCAGCATCTTTTTTACTTGATACCTATACCAAGTAATAAAAAATGCAAAATAATACAAATACATTATTAAATTTGGCAACACTATTTAGGGAAGCTATGGTTTAAAGTGTATATCTTTTTATTCACCCTGTATTAAAAATTAAGTTTCAAACTTGGTTATGTGGTTCTGCATGCTCCGTACATTTTTGGCAGTCATATTAAATTTTAGTTTATTTACAACCGGACGTAACTTTTAGTTTTCCCGGTACAATACAAAAAAATTTTCAACTGTGCCTAGGACTTTAGAAAATAGAAACTGACCTATCAGGAAAAAAAAGTTTGTTAAAATCGGTTGAATAATAACCAAAATATGGGCATTTCAAATTAATGTTAAAAATCCGTAATGCATTAGAAGTGTTGACTAGTGTAGTTTCTTAAATGAAAGAATGTTTTTAAAAATCGGTAAATTTCCTTTACCTGGAACTTCCCTCGTTTTAAATCTTTCTTTTTATTAGGAAAAGTGAAATGTGACCCAATTTAGTTTGGTACATAGTTATTTATTGGGTGCTATTTTGTTTCACCATATTATATCCCTACCAAAATTTTACCAGTTTCTAGTTATGCCACACTTAATTTGAAATTAAATTGAGAAACTAGTTTTTACAGTGACACACATCGCCATCAAGTCAATCAGATAAGTAGTTTTTAAGCTATGCCGAGAACTGATATACAGACAGAGAGACAGACAAACAGACAGACCGACGGCATTGATATACGTATTTTTTGGTATACCAAAAACGTGCACATATGTAAAACCTGGGAGGGTGATTTTTTCCACGATTACAAACATTTTATTTGAATTTGTACCACAATTGTACTAGTTCATCTCTATACCATAATTAATTATTGCACAAAATTTGAAACCAATGCATTAAGTAGTTTTTTCAAGCAGAATTTTTAAATATTTTATTAAAACGCCATTTTGTTTCTCCATCTTGGATTCGTACTAAAACTTTACGAGTTGATCCCTACATAATACTTATTTCTTATTCAAAATTTGAGGTAAATTGGATAAGTAGTTTTAAGTGATAATTTTTTGAACATTTAATGTTACCAGGTCGTCCCTATATCACATTTTATTTTTGCTCAAATTTTGAAGTTCATTCGATAAGTAGTTTCTTAACGATCTTTTTTACATTTTGTGACAACGCCGTTTGGTTCCGCCATATTGGATTTTTACCCATTTTATCACCTTATGACCCCCGATTCTTGATTAAAATTTGAAGTCAATCGAATAAGTAGTTTTTGAGCTATGCCTTGTAAAGGCAGAAGGACAGAACGACAGACGGAAATGGGAGAACATATAGAGTCCAGCGACTAGGAAGGGAAATAAAAACGGGTGAAAATGATGATCTAATTCTAACAGTTCACAGTACAGGTATGTACCTACTGTATATTCTGATAAATTATATTTTGGACATATACCTATGGACCCATCTTCCGTACCCCACCATTAGACCATTACTGAAAACCAACTCTTTCTTCTTTGGTTAAATTCGTCTAAAACTTTTTTCTACAGAATTGTTATGCAAGTTAGGTGATTGCCTTATGTGATCTCTGGTAGTTCTAATAGAACACGGAAACTTTGGCGAGATATATGATATATTCCTGTCTGACGATACTCTGGGATTCTACTTTCTACCCCTCTTTTCCTTTTTGATATCACAAAACCTTTCAGCCACCCTTCGTTTTTACTAACCTTCTCAAAGTAACTATTTTTCATTTCTTAGCTGTCGTACTTAAAATGCTACATTTTACATTATTCTTTAAAAATGATATGAATAATTTTTTTTAAATTGTTGGTAATGACAATTTTCATAAAAGGTGAAGGTTTCTGTTTTTTTTTTGCTTAAATTAAAACCTGAATTGCAGATGATAAGATAAAAATACGATCTTTCTTGACTTACCAATATTTGGAAACTAATCACAAGTAAAACAAATCACATTCATGTCGAAGAGTTCTCTTTCCGCATGGAGGGTATTTCAATCACAATTGGGTGGTTGAAAGAATTGTTGCTGTTTCCGTACTTCTTTTAGCATCTGACCTTGCAGTTGCGTACGATGCAGTGAGATGTACGAAGGAAGTTAAGCGAGTCAAGGTACCGCTATATAAAATTATCCGAACAATATCATTATTGAAAAGAAACAATAAATATTATAGCCAATTAGACACAAATATTTACTAAACAACCCAAATACAATTAAATACGTACAAATAACAACATTAACCGTTTAAGAGATTAATGGGGACGCAACAATATTTTATATTTACAATTAACGTTAACATACTTAACGATATTAAAGGTAAATTTGATGATTTTAATTGCTTCAGCTGTACCACTAAAACGTACGCTTCCAAAAAAATCGGTAAATTTACTTTACCCGGAACTTCCGTTATGAATCTTTCCTTTTATTGGGAATAGAGAAGTTTGTTAGTAACACGTATATTCTCTCTTTTTAAACATTTTTATTGGGCGCCATTTTGTTCCTTCATATTGGCTTCCTACCAATATTTTACCAGTTTCTACCTATGCCACACTTGATTTTTGGGTATAATTTAAAATAAATTCAATAAGTAGTTTTTACATTGACACACACCGCCATTTTGTTACGTCACACATTGGGGCAAACCGGCTTGAAAACTGGTGATAAATCAAAATACGAAAATGCTCATGGTCAAACATGTTTATAGTTTTTGAGTACGCCAATGGCGTACGCGCAAGAAACTAAGTCTACTCAGTCAAATGTTTTGCTCTAGTTTGACGTTTATACATTAAAAACTTGCAGTTGTTTTTTGACTGGTCGAAAGTGTCATTATCACGAGATTTATACTCCCTAGTTAGAAATATTTTTTTTTGATTCTTTGTGACTATTTGACAAATTTTCAGCATGGAACCTTCAAGTTCAGGTATATATTAATGTTTTTTATATATTTTAAATATGGTAGTGTTTTGGTTTTTGTAATAAACTAGCAGTCACGGCTCCTCAGCAGCGGCAGGGTCGGCCTGGCCGTTCAGGGAAAATTCTCTTTTTAAAAAAATAGGTAAGTATTTTTCAAAAGTAATTTTGCAAACGTTCTAAAAACGCACAAAACGAACTATTATCGTTGCTTGACTAACATAAAAATAACCCCAGCAGCAGTCCGTGGGCCACCGTCCACAGATATTCTAACATATTTATTATAGTCTAGACTTCAGTTACTAATTTACGCGGTACGTAGTACGTTTGCATACATCCCCATGCTATAACATTCGTCGTAGCTTATATCACCCAACACCGGTCCGTCTCGATGTGGCCGTATTTCCGAAATTTTTCCCGATTGAATACTACGATTTTTCAGGTGTTAATTGTAATTATTATAAAATGATACTACTTATTTTTAAATTAATTTGTTAGCTCTTTATATTAGTCATGACTAAAGATGGTTAATATATTATATTAGTAATTTTCACACCATGTTATATTTTTAAATGTGGTGACGCAATGTGAAGTGAATATTTTAAAATAACAATTTGTTTTATAAGTCGGCCGGCCGCATCGTGGTTCTTGCTGGTAAATATACATTTTTCGTTGTGTATGTAGCTTTTACTTTGGCATCTATTTTATTTTCCTCTGAGGCAAGATACACTAAAATATCAAAAAGGTGAATTGACTGACTTAGAGCGTTTTACTAACATTTGTTTTCTATTTATAAAATTTATACTCTAGCCTAGATCTGCTATATATAGGTTGGTGCCTACCTAATTATCATTGAAGAAATAAACGGAAAATAATAAGACTAGTATTTGACCATATTTGGACACGGCACCAATTAACACCACATTGGTCTCAAGGGCGGTTTTAGGCTTTCTTGGGGGGGGGTTAATTTAAAAAAAAAAGTGTGTTAATATATTTTATTGTAAATGGTATGATAACAACATAAATACCCATATTTTTTTTATCATAGTTGTGGCATAAGTGCAAAAAACAAAAAACAGCCTCTAATAAATAGTTATAGAATAACGTCCAATTTTTTTCCTGCAGCAAACTTATTAATTACATTGTTTATATTTACATCAATACTCTATCTATGGATATGCAAGAGACCCAATACAACAAGACGCTTTTGTGCTATAGTGTTTCCTAGCCAAGTTTTTAATCGTAATTTTCACGTAAATATATGTATATTACACATGATGTTTGACCGGTCTGGGGGGAGGGGGTCATTACCTCATTACCCCCCTCACCGTAAAACTGCCCTTGATTGGCCTTGAGCCTCGGCCGACTCTAAATTTTAGAGTACGTGCCGTCACTGTAAACTGTATATAAATAAGTATACGTATTCTGTATTGCTTTTATACGATTATTGAAAAACACGTGGAAAAATAGTTGTGTTCCCGGTTAGATCGGGCTTTAAAATTTGTAATGTTAAAATAAGTATTTACTACGATTTATCGTTCGGTTTTTGTTTTCTGCTACTTTTTGCTACTTTCTTTGTTATCACTGATTTTTCTATGCAAGGTTTGACTTTCACATCATCTCTCCGAAATGAGTATTGCTATTTTCTCTAAATAATCGGGTAATATGTCTTTTTGTGGGTTATTAGGTTCACAAATTTGAATTATAGAAGCTTTTTAATAGTTTATTAGAAAATAAAAAGTGAGGTTATAAAGTTAAGGGAATGAAAATCCAAAATTTCGTAAAGAATCGAGTGATATGTCGATTTATGGGTTTTCGGTTACATAGATATCAATTTTTTCGATCACTGGATGTTTTATTGAGGAATAAGGTGTGAAAGATAAAAAATCAGAGGGTAAAAATTGAAAATTTTGTAAAAAATTCAGACAACGTCGTTTTGTGGGTTATTGGGTTCACAAATTTAAATTATAGAAGCTTTTTGATATTGTAGTAGAAAATAAAAAGTGTATGGGCTAGAAATCCAAAATTTGCAAGAAAATGCAGCCGAGAAAAAACGAACGAAGATACTTTTAGTTGTTGCTAATTAAGTTCAGATCCTGTAATCACTAGTAAACGAAGGTCATCTAAAACAAATATTCTTCAATTACCGAAAGAAGCGTTAAATATATTAAAGTCGCCAACACTAGGATATCTAAATTTAGATGACCAGGAAGTTGATTGCGATAGTGATATCGATAGTGACGGCATTAATGAAGACGACTGAATAATTCCGTTTAATTTATTTTTGTTAATTAAAATATATGTTTATTATTTAAATTTCTTCTGGTTATAGAAACAGTACAATATCTTATAGAAAAATATTAGGTCTATTAAAAATGTTAAATGAATTATTCTATTTTAAAACAATTTATTCGTCGTTATTAGTAAGCAATTGGCTTTGTAGAAATAAATAGGTTTTTACTAGTTTGTGACGTACGATAAATCAAAGAAGCATATTTTCATCTTATCTGACAACAAGAAAATGTATAATAAGTAAATTTTAGCTAGTTTTTAAGATTCTATATTGGGATTGTCCAAGAAAACTATCATTTGTTTTCTCCTTTTTTTCCACTAGGTCAACCATAAGAGTAAACTTAAATAGCTCACTTACGTGAGACATATTGAATATCTGACAAAATCGCAAAATAATAGTTAAATGTCTTACTTAACTAAAACCAAGAATTTAAAAAACTTTTTATTCATATGCTCATATATTTCTAATAGACACGATTTTTTTTACCGTGTATATTAGACAAATTAGAGTAACCTTATGTTATTTCACTTAGTTTTGTAGATATATTAAAATAAAATCTTTACAAAAGTATCCTATTTATCGTTTTTATATTTATTGCTAGCTTTCAAGCTGATTTGCCCCAGTGTGCGTCATTTTGAATTCGTACCAGTTTATCCCTACATCACACTTAATATTTCTACAAAATATAAAGTAAATCGAATAAGATCTTTTTACGTTAATTTTTATTTCATTTTATTTTCGTAGAATTCGTACCACAATGTTACCAGTTTTTCACTATATTACACTTAATGCTTGCACACATTTTGAAATTCATCTAAGTAGTTTTTTTAAGCTGATTTTTTAAATTGGTAATATATTATAAATTAACTATTATTAGGCCGCCATTTTGTTTGGTGTCTTCCCAAGTAGCACTTTTAGTCATGAATACGTCATTGTTACCACAAGTATTCTCGATGAAGTAACCGGAACTTGGTGTCGCCACCTTCTGTTTAAGCTTAGACTACGTAGTCGTTACTAAAATGGGGAACAATTTTAGGGTAACTATTTCGTAAATAACATGTAACTGTGGCTGTGACTATTCCGTAAATAGTACGGAATTGTGTGGTTCCATCCAAGTAGCCGAATAGTAATAATTCACCCTATTTGTTACTTCCCTATTTCTGTCTTTATTTAATCCGTTTTAAAAATATGTATGGTTCTTTTTAATACAAACAAAACAGTTATAGCGACTAAACACTTAAATTGGGAAAATGGTGTAGAGCATATATAGGATACTTTATTAGTTGTTGAGGTAGGACACATGCGTTTCACTTAGTTTTCTAGCTATACTAAGGACCTAAAATTAAAACGCAGGCAATTTCTCTGGTGCATATGGTGATGAAATTTGTAAAAAAATTACGCGCTGTTTTCAATATATTTTGGTCAAATATATCGGCCCATTTAAATCCCAAAAATTTAATACTGAACTTTGGTTTAAATACTAATTATGATTAAATATCTTATTATAAAGAGTGATTCTTTTTTTTACGTGACGTTTAATTTGTATGCACTTTTAATCTTTATACTCACAAAAATAAACATCATAGCCAAATATTTATAGGGGAGATGAAAATAAACAATGGCGTTCTATTGGACTTTTACTTTGAAGTCAGCTGCATTTCTTTACTGAGAAATTTACTTAACATCAAGTGTCTACGACTGCCCCCATACGCTTTTATAGTTTTGGATTCTTTAAATACGCAGCTGTCACTTATACCCAATTACTTTGAAGTCTTGAACACTAATGTGGTACGAATAAAGTTATCTACCATAACCATTTATTTCGTTTTATGTTTTGTTTCCTTAAAATACCGCTTAATGTTATTTTGTTCAGATATGACATAACCAAATTATGATATTTTTAATTTTTTATAAAATGTGGATGAATGACGAATGCTATTTTTTATGGGATCATTAGCATTTTAACTTGTTATTTGTAGGTTATCGTCTACAACACACACAGCTAATTGAGATTGACAAATTCGGACCGAATATAATAAAGTTTAATGGCTGTATACCAAATTACAGTGACTTTATAAGGACGGTGGCGAAAATAGGGTAACCAATTTTTGATTGGTTCGGCTATATTGCTGCTAAGATCGTTTTGTTTACTTTTTGCCTACGTGGGTTTCTTATGAGGTTTGTCGTTTTAGTATATTATTTTATTAGTTTTTGTAATTATTAAAATGAATATTGATTCAAACAAAAAGTTCTCAACCTGGTTCAACTGTTTTTTGCTTGCAATTATAAAGTGTTTGTGATGAATTTGTAAATGACTATGACCGTAAATATTTTAAGTTTAAGTTTATTCCAAGAAAAGTTATTAAATGTTGCACATTACTATGTTTTGGTTTTATTTTGCTGTAAAAGACAATATCGTTTCATGTCTTAGTGTATGTTTTGCTTTATTCAGCACCCCAATTTGAGATACAAGTTCTCAAAGATTAGCACAAAAGAAACTTTATTTTGTAGGCATTCTTCAGTACATACTACATTACTAAATTCACTTGGGAGACAACTGTCATTAGTTACTTGCACAAACATTGTTATTTGTTAAAAATCTAAATGAAAAAGTAAGTTCGCACTAGATAATTCGCATAGATTATTAGAGTAAAGCATTAATATATCCCTACATTTACAACTGACGCTGACAGAGGTTGTCAGTCTAAAGTAAATTTCAATTTTTTTTGTACGGCATATTTCTCTTTGTGAACTGAAATTAATAATAACTGCATTAATTAACCTTTTAGCTGATCCAATTTTCTTATATTAATGTGTTAAAGTAGATATTAATTTACTTATATTTTGCGAAAAACTAACGATAATATGGGTGCGCCCATTTAAACCTTTAGAAATCTTGCATCAATATGTTCCACTGTCCTTATAAAGTCTCTGTAGACCGAATCTCGTACCAACGCCCCCTATCAAGAACCTCAAGTACAACAGGCAATAGTTTCCTTCTAGTAAATAATTACTGTACTTCTAAGTTGCAATCGAAGAGTAAAGGCTGGTAATAGCCAGTTTAAAGTAACATTAGACGATAACTTTTTCTACTCTGCAACGACTCGTTTTACTTTATAGTAATATCTTATAGGAGTACATGTGCACGTAATCGAGTAGTCGCTGCAAGGTTCAGGAAGGTTCTGATACTTAAAAGTTGTAATTTAGTAAACAGATTAGAAGCAGTAACTTTAAAAAATTACTATTATGTCACTGAAAAGAAATTACGACCTTGGAGTCAATTTCGTAAGTAGTTGCTTGGCAATAGTAATTATATAATTACTTCACATAGTAAATTACTGTAAAATATTATTCGCAGTAACAAATACATACATAATACTTAAAACCGTGTAACTCAAAGTGTTTATTGATATATAGTAGGATTATTACTTATTAGTAATAAATACGTAAAAACCCTTAAATAGTAGTAGTGGAAACAGTTACAGCTACTTTAGTGCCAGCTGGGTTGGATTCATACTAAAATGTTACCAGTTCAATTCTATATAACACCCGATTTCTGTGCAAAATTTGAGGTAAATTAGATAATTAGTTTTTTGAGTAATATTTTTTTTAACGTTTCACTAGGCCGCCATCTTGTTCCGGCATAATGGATTTTTACTAAAATATTATCACGTCGTCGCCATATGACCCTCAATTGGTGACTAAAATTTGAAGTCAATCTGGTAAGTAGTTTTTAAGCTCCGCGCGAACTGGCACACAGACAGATAGACCGACGGAATTGATAAAACATATTTTTTGGCTCCTAGGGACGCTAGAACGAGAGGATATGCAAAACCTGAGAAGATAATTTTTTTACGATTACAACATTTTATTTGGCCGCCATTTCGTTCCGCCATCTTGAATTAATACTCCAATTTTACTAATTCATTTCTATACCACAATTAGTTTTGACATACAGTTTGAAATTCATCCATTAAGTAGTTTTTCGAGGCTGAATTTTTAATAATTGTATTAAGCCGCCATCTTGGAATCGCACCAAAATTTTACCAGTTGTTTGCTACATAGTACTTGATTTTCTTGTAATAAATTGGGTAAGTAGTTTTTTGGTAATAATTGTCATTTCACTAGGCCGCCATATTAGACGTTTACCAAAATGTTACCCTCATATTTTAATTTAATTTTTGCCAATCGGGTAATTAGTTTTTTAGCTATGCCCCGAACAGGCAGAGTGACAGACAGACAGGCAGACAGACAGACAGACAGACCGACGGAATTGAGAAAACATGTTTTTCGGTATCTAGGAACCCTGAATCGTAAAGAACTGAAAAAATCTCTGAGTGATTTTTTCACGATTCCGATACTTACCCTTTTACGAGAGAAGTAAAATATCTAGGTTCGTTAATTGTTTGATCTATTGTTTAACGACCCCATATAAAGTGAGTTGCAGGTACGGCTGCCACCTTTTAATGTAAGTTAACCCGGAGATTTACAAAAAAAATAAAAGTAAAAAAAAGTGAGTGGAATATTTCATTTGAACCTGGACTAAAGAAGTTAAAACTCTTCTGCGTAAACGAAAGAAGCAGAGGGACAGAGACATAAAACCGTTGTATTATTTTTCATCTCTTTTCCATTGTTGGGAGGTTTTAATTTACATCCTGACTATTCCTGAATCCAAGAGAGTCGATCGTGATTATTATTTATCTATTATACTTATTCATACTTCCCTATTCCTTTACGTACGTCGGAGATCACATACCTAACTAAATACTGTATGCAATGTTGCTCACAGTGAATAAAATAAAACTTAAAATTAGTGTTGCGGTAATGATTTTATGTCTGCTAAATAAATAAACAGGGGCCCGTTTTTATAATTAGTCTATTCACATAAATTAGCAAACATTAAAAATAATAACTTTTAACCTAGAAAACAGAATAACTCTGTGCAAAATGACATAACGTTTTCATGGCTTTAGAAATAAATAGTTTTTTTCTGTTCTGACACATAGCTAAGGGGGGCGAGGAGGGTGCTTGATTCATTGGATTTAAAGATTAGATAAAAATAATATTGCCTTTTTTTAATAAATTATTATTATATTATATTATTATTATATATTATTATAAATGTTTTACTCCGCGTATGTAATATACCCACCAAGCAAATGTTCATATACTAAGGGTACATTAGTAGACCTGTCTGCAGAAATTTGTTAAATTTGAGGTGATGTTAAAAAAGATATTGTATATTTTAAAATAAATTAATTTTTTACTACGCCATTGACATTTGCCACCCCCCTATCGAAATAGTTTGCAATGTTTTGATGCAATTAGATTTAACATAAAAATTATATTTTTGCCCTTGACAACATTCTGGAAGTCTTGGAATTATCTTTCTTGAATATTTAGATTATGTGAAAGGTCTGCTCCGCTGTAAAATTGTGTTGCTGGCTCCTTGTTACTAGCTACAAGGCGCTGGCTTGATGGTTATGCTTGAGAGGCTGATTCGTACTGTCTTAACTGTTATTCCTGTAGCAATGCTAGTGAGTGACTTGCATTTTTCACTAACATTTGAAGTCTATCTGGTAAGTAGTTTTTAAGCTATGCCGCGAACTGAAAGACAGACAGACAGACCGACAGACGGAATTAAGGAAACATATTTTTTGGCGTCTAGGGACGCTAAAATGTGAAAATATGTAAAACCTAAGAGAGTGATTTTTTTTTCACGATTACAATCCCTTTATTTTGCCATTTTGTTCGGCCATCTTGAATTAATAAGTTAAGCTAGTTATGACATACAATTTCAAATCAGTCCATTGAGTAGTTTTTTCAGGCTTAAATGTTTTATTATGCCGACATTTTACCAATTGATTCCAACATAATACTTAATGTTTGGACCGTTGGACTGCAGGTATTTCCGAGGTAATAAGTGTCTAAATGATTTTCGTTAACGATCGTCTTGTTATTTTAGACTGGTGTATTATTTGGGGTTGGGATCCAGTGAAAAAAAACAGCATTTTTTAAACTGTCGGCGTTTCGCTATTTTATTGTTGCATCCTCAGGACACATATAAATTCTATAACCCCCATTATCAGTCTTTACCTATTACGCTGGTCCGCAGATGTTTCCTAGATATTAAGTTTCTAAATGGTTTTCGATCCTTTTGTTGCTATCTTAGAGTGGTGTATTATTTGGGGTTGGGATCCAGTAAAAAACAATAGATTTTTTTAAACTGTCGACGTTTTACTATTTTATTATTGCATTCTCGGGACACATATATAAATTCTATATCCTGCAGAAAACCCGTATTTTCAGTTTTTACCTACTACGTTGGCCCACAGTTATTTCGCAGATATTAAGTTTGTAAATGGTTTTCGTTAGCGATCCTCTTGTTTTTATGGTAGAGTGGTGTATTATTTGGGGTTAGGATCTAGTAAAAAACAAGACGCTATTTTTAAATTGTCGACGTTTCGCAACTTTATTCTTGCATCCTCAGAACACACATATATACATATATGTGTATATATATATATATATATATATATATATATATATATATATATATATATGTATATATATATATATATATATATATATATATATATATATATATATATATATATATATCCTGCATGAAACCCATATTATCAGTCTTTACCTACTCCGTTGGTTCGCAGATATTTGCCAGATATTAAGTTTCTAAATGAGTTTCATTAACGGTCTTCTTGTTGTTATGTTAAAGTAGTGTATTATTTGGGGTTAGGAAATATCTGAGGACCAACGGAGTACTGATAATACAAGGCCCATTAACTCTATTAGGTTACCTCGCTGAGCAGCTAACGGGCGAGGGGGGCACGAGGGTGAGGCGGGGGTTGTGACGTCGATTGGCGACCCGGTCATACAAATAGACACAACAACATAAACCTAGATGCCCCAAGACTGTTCGTAAGACAAAGGTTATTTATAAGAATGAAATATTCAAATGAACTGGCGAAGGAAAAAAAAATGTAAAAAAAGAAAGCTATTCTGAAGTGGACTCCACGAAAAGCTGTATAAAAAATGAGAAAAATTATTAACTGAATTTTTAATTTGTTACCGTTTAAGCATAAATTATGCGCTGATTTATTTCCTATTATTAAAAAAGATTTTTGAACAGTTAAATAATTGTGTTTACTGCAAATAGCATACCGGTAGTTAATTATTAATATGAAAAATATATATATATAATATACATAAGGTGTCCCGATAGTGTGTTCTCCAAGATATCAACTTGGTACCGGTTAGAAATAGAGAAGAAATTTATGGTAGACTATTAAAAATTAAATCAGGAAAGTGCAAACGGCTTTGTTCTAATTTGAACCGTTTAGACTCTACAGCTGTTCAAAATTGAAAATCCCAAGTTTTTAAATATCTCGAAAACAATTAAACTTAGGCCTATAGACAATACATGAAGTAGACGTAGAATTTTAGATACAATTCAAAAATGTAATAAAATATAGGGTGTTTCGTATATGAAAAACTATTTAAGTAGGTATATAAGTCATCCTATATACTAATATTTATATTTAAACTTTCTCTATCTCTAAGCATTATCACCAAAACAAGAATATTTTTTGAAACTTTAAAAATACATCATATTTTTTCAAATACGATGCGAACTTTTTGCATCGTATTTGAATATTGCATATGGCAGCTCTTTATTTCTAAACCACAAATTTTTATTACTTCAAATGTTATGCCATAATTTTATAGGTATAGTATTAAATTTCGGTCGGTTAATCTGTTTTTATTTTAGTCACTATGGATATTAACATTGATTCATGGTTTATTTATAAATTTGAGACAGCCTTTAATGTTAGGACAATATCGAAGTGAGTTTAAACTCTCGATTCTGTTGTTGCACAATACCATATGATCCAGTAGTTACAAGTGTCACCGAGAGAAACTCACTAGTGTAGCGAGCGCTCCTGGTATAAAGGTAAATACGAAATATGGCATTTGGCCTTAAAAACCCCTTTTTATTTATTTATGGCGGATACTAGTTGTCTCTCATGTCCTGAAGGGCCTAATAAGGCATAGGTAAATTGACTCCCAATGATAGGTAAGTTGTCTTCAAAGTACAGGCTCGTAGCCAGGGCGAGGTTTCTGGGGGTCTGGACCCCCCCCCCCGAAAATATGTTGGTATAGGCATGCTTGTTACTAATTTTCCTGAGGTTTGACCGTTTGGACCCCCCCAAATTAATTTTCTGATTTGGACCCCCCCCGAACTGAATTTCTGGCTTCGTGCCTGCCGAGGTATATCAGGTAGATCATCTTTTGAGCCGGGCAATTTTAACTGTATCATGTCCTTGTCCGATTGTAACATTTTTCATGAGTATAGATCTTGTTATTGTAGAAGTTAATTCAAAATAATAAGATAATAATAAAATAGAACCGACCTTAAAAAAATCGCTAAAAAGTAACAAGTAATATATTATTTATTCCTTAAATACAGACATTCTGAAGTCGACGCCCAAAGCAGCCTCAAAAATATAGTTGATGTATTTTATCTTACATAACCAATGGACCAAATATATAGCCCTATATATTTTAAATGCCATAGTCACTTGCTCACAGGGCTCAGGCCCCTTTGTGGAACTGCGCAAGAGCAAACTGCCATTTCCATCCATTCGCTGAGCCCAAAGTCAAATGGCAATAATTAGTGACTTCCTATAGGACATTTATATACATATGTCCAAACAGATCAATAACGAATTCGCATTTCGAAACATGCCTAGAAATATTTTGGGGGCTTTGCAGCTGTTGGCTAGGTTAGTTCATGAAGATTTTATTGACGGTGTTATAGAAGATACATCTAGGTAAACTAAATGTAGACTATAAAAGAAATCCAACCCCAGCAGGGACCAAATTTACTCGGTAGTTCGACTTCAAAATAGTAACGTGACCCCCTCTGAATAACATATTAAAATCTGTATTAGATTAGTAAGTTACGTGAAAATAGGTAATACATGTATATATATTTTTTGATATATATTCTTACAGATTAGTCATTATTTGGGCTTCGACTTCAAAATTTCTATATTTAAGGAATAAATAATATATTATTTTTTATTTTTTAGACTTTTTTTTGAAGGCGGTTCTATTTTTTTTTAATATTGTTTTTCTTAATTTTTAGTGATTTTTTACGTTACACTTTTAAGAATATATATATATATATATATATATATATATATATATATATATATATATATATATATATATATGTTGATTCTTAGTCCTTCACGGATAGAAAAATATAATGTGTTTTCATTCCGGGTGTACATCCGTTCACTACTGTCATTCTGAAAAGAACAGTTTTGCTGACGTTTCGCCAAAATCACATTTGGCATTTTCGAAGCTTCCTTTCTCGCGTCCGAATAGAGACTGAAGTGTTGGTGACTGCGACGCTTCCTAATATACCCCCACCCGGGGCCGAAGGTTATATCTGCGCGGTCGTTGGTCGTTATTTATGTTTTCGGATGGTACTGTTATTGTTGCGCTAATTGCGCTTGAGTTTTTGCGATTTTGGGTTTGTCGATTATTGTCTTCCACACCATTGGCAGTGTTTATGATTCGTCCCTTTTATTCAAATCATCTTGTTTTTCAAATTCTATGGCTTCTCGGATTATTCTGGTCTTATAATGTTCTATATTGGCAATCTCCCTACACCCATCAAAACTTATTTTATGACCGGTTTCCTGATGATGTAGGAATAAAGCGGAGGTTGTTTCTTTGTTTCTAATGCTGAGTTTATGCTCTTCTACTCTTGCCGATATTCGCCTGTTAGTTTGCCCCACGTACAACTTTTCACAGTCCTGGCACGGAATGCTGTATACTCCATGGTTTTCCAGTTTGATTTTATCTTTTGGGTTTCCAAGTCGCGGGTGAAAAAGTAAGTGAAGTTCAAATAAAGCAAGAAAATATAGCAATAATTTTTTTTTCCAGAATTTTTTTATATGTGGAGGGGGTAGAATATTTTTTTAAGACTTACCTAAATTTTGTATATTAAATCAATTAACCTATCCTTCATAGCAGCAAATTTATTTATAACATCCTCATAAAATGGATGGGTTGCTCTAATTTCCTCCAGAAATTCATTTTAAACTGAAATATTGCCAAGAGAAGTAAGTCTTTCTTGAGATATTGTATTTCTTAAATAAGTTTTTACATATTTGAAGCAAGAAAAACTTCTTTCCACTGAAGCACTTGTCGACGGTATTGTCAAAATAAGGGAAAACAATTTATATGCTTCGGTAAAAATATATTTATTTTCATTAATTTTTTTCACTTGCTCTTGCACCGATATATTCCAATTACTCTCATTGACAAAAATAAGACCAAGCTCATTTTTAAGTCGTTGACTTTTTGAAAATATTTCCCCATATAACTGTAACAAATTTTCAAACGGGCCAGTGGGAAAATTTAAACTATATTTGGAAAATTTAGCAGAACCAAGCATGAAAATGTAAGTTTTTCACAATCTTGAAATCTTGGTGTCATTTCCGTTAAAATATGGTCCAATATTTCATAAAAAAGGGTTCTATACTTAGCCCTAATTTCTTCAGGTGAAAGCTTTGCAAGCTCACGTTTGTAATGATTCATTTCTGTAACAGAATTTGCTTTATCAAACACGGTATTAAAAAAATGTTCATTTCTTTTTTTACAGAGCGCCTCACGACAGCGTTTTATATTGGATATGCAGAAATGAATGTCAAGCGATTTTTCTTGAAGAACGTCAAATAGTATGTCCGTGATTACTAGAGTGACCTGCTGGAACGTAACCTCGTGGAACAGAAGAGATCAAGAGGTGCTTATTGAAATGGAAAAACACAGGATAGACATGTGCGGGATATCAGAAACAAAACGGAAAGGACAGGGAACAGATAGATTCGGCAAATATACCCTAATATACAGCGGGAAACCTAAGCAAGAGAGGGCAAGTTCAGGAGTCGGCATATTGCTGCACGAAAAATATACACATAGTATCGAAAATATAGACTATGTCAATGACAGAATACTTAAAATCTCCCTTAAACTAAATCAAACAACATTACATCTAGTTAGCACATATGCACCAGATATATCCAAACCTATCGAAGAGTCAGAAAGATTCTACGAGCAACTCCAGAACGCTGTAGACAGAATAAATGGTAATCATGAAATAATAATTTTCGGAGATCTTAATGCTCGCATAGGAGAGGGGGTGTTCCCAGGCGTCAAGCAGAAATACAACGAATTGGACATCAATGAAAACGGAGAGCTACTAATTGATTTCTGCGCTAGGAATGAGCTCAGAATCAATAACACTTACTTCTCACACAAGGAGCAACACAAGTACACATTTAACAACACTAGAGGTCAAAAATCAATGATTGACTTCATTATTACTAACAGAACTATCAAAGCGACCCAGGTACTAGATGTGAGGGCACTAACTTCAGCCAATATAGGAACGGACCACAATCTCGTACTATGCAAGCTACTAATTGGACAACCCAGCAGGATCAAGAGGTCGCACGTCTTCATTGAAAAATACAACATAGAATCCCTTGAATCTGAGAGCACACGCAAACTATATGAAAATAGACTAACATATAAATTAAACGAGCTAGATCTCAATGAATGCGATGTGGAAACCTGCTGGAATGAGATCAAGAAAGCCATCCTCCAGGCCGCTGGAGAATCCATCGGAAAAAGGAAAGTCAACACTACTACGACCAATTGTACTAAACCTTGGTTTTGTCAAGAAGTGAAGGAACTCGCAGAACTGAAGAGAAGAAGCTACCTAGCATACAAAGGATCCCCAACCCAACAACAATATGCGGAATACATAAGAATAAGAAATAGAGTCAACTCACGAATTAAAGCTATCAAAAGGGAACACTGGATTAAATTCACGAGCGATATGGACCACGACATATTTGGCGCCCAAAGAAAGGTGTGGAAGATGCTGAAAAATAGGAAGAAACCGGTAAATGTGTTCGTCCAAAGCAAAGGAGTCCCCATAGAAGCGTGGGAGGAGTACTTCGAAAGACTGTACAGCGCCGAGGAAACACACGAAATGCAGGAATACCAAACGGCAGCCAATGTGATAATTTCAAAGGAGGAAATTAAAGAGAAACTGGGGAAAGCCAAAAACAGAAAAGCACCAGGAACGGACAATATTCCGAACGAACTTTTAAAACACGGTGGCCCTGAGCTCATAATAAAACTGACAACTTTGTTTAATAAAATCCTTAACACATAAGGAAATACCGAATGAGTGGCATACGAGCATAACAATCCCCATCTTCAAGAGAGGCCAAAAAACATCACCTGATAACTACAGAGGAATAACCCTATTGTGCACAACAATGAAACTGATCACAGGTCTGATAAAGGATAAACTGGAGAACCACATAACCAATTGAAAAGAACAACAGGGATTTAGAAAGGGAAGATCGACAACTGACGCCATATTCATCACCAAACAAATAAAGGAAAAGGCAATAGAATATAACACACCGGCATTTATCTGTTTTATCGACCTAACTAAAGCATTTGACAAGGTCCAATTGGGCGATGTTATCAACATCCTAATAGAAAAGGAAACACCAGCCAACGCAGTAAGGGTGATACGCAATCTCAACACCGCCAACTCCACTCAAGTCAAATCAGGGCAGCATATCACGAAGAGCATCTCGACCCCAGGAGGAATCAGACAGGGAGACAGCCTCAGCCCACTCTTATTTAATCTTCTTATGGACAAAATTATAGAAGAGGTGGCGTCCTTAAATATAGGATACAGAATAAATAACAAACGTATCAGCATGGTATGCTATGCGGAAGACGCAGCAATTTTCGCAGAAAACGAGAACGACTTGCAAAGGCAGCTATTCAAGTTCTACCAAGTGAGCCGACAACTAAATATGACCATATCCATCGACAAAACTAAGAGCATGACAGTTTGCAGAGAACCACTTCGATGCAAGCTTGTAATTGAAGATAAGCCCATAGAGCAGGTGATGCAGTTTAGGTACCTCGGCATGAATATATCCAGTAACCACGACCCAATAAAAGACCTAAGGGACCAAGTCAATAAAGCATCAGTAACATCAGGCTGCCTAAGAGAGATTGTATGGAACAATCAGTACATGCGGAAGGACAGTAAGATTAAAATCTACAAAGCATGCGTAAGACCCATCATGACTTACGCGATAGAAACAAGAGAAGACACGAATAAAACCAAAGGCGTGCTGCGCGCGGCAGAAATGAGGGTGCTGAGAGCAATAGCCGGCAAAACCAGAAGAGACCACGTAAGGAACACTGATATTAGAGAACAGTGCGGAGTACAGGACATAGTACGATGGGGCAGGCAGAGAAGACGAGAATGGTATAAACATGTCAAGAGGATGCCTGAAGATAGGTTACCACGCATAACACTCGAAGGAGTACCAGTAGGAAACCGACCGCCCGGTAGACCACCAAAGAGATGGAGAGACAGCTGGCAGTCCAGATCACAAGAACTAATCCAACGGCAGGCCCGGAATTGACAGATCACCGGATCTCAACTAAGTAAAAGAAGAAGAAGAGAAAATGTCATTAAACACTAATGCCAGAAACGTGAATTCAAAATCGTTCATCTCACCTAAAAATCCTTTCGCAAGGCGGATTAATTTTTCATCAGATTTGTCACAGTTTGTAATAAATTCAAAGACGTCTTTTAATTTATTCCAGTCTTGAAGAATTACATTTATTAACTTCCGAATTTGAAATTGTAACAACACCATAAATAAATATAATACAAAACAGCCAAGCAAACTGCAACGGAACTCACCGGTTGCAGCGAAATCCGCAAAAATAGAAGTAAACAACCACCGCAAACTGAACGACACGTGGGTGTAGTGTACTGCGCCTGCAATTTACCGAGAGCGTTTTATGGCGCTGGTTAACATTATTCTTCCATGCGGTCGACGTCATCCCGTTCACGTTGTCATGGCATTATAGTAGGAAAATCGTAAACTAAACATAGCACCTCCAGCAAAGTCGAAGCGGTTTGCGCCACTGTTATAGTTGTTATAATAAAGCTCGATTGAAAGTTTTAAAAAGACATGCCGCCAACGGTCAAGTAAAATATTTATTCGAGATTACAAACATTTTATTTGGCCTCCATTTTCTTCCGCAATCTTAAATCAGTACCACAGTTTTACCAGTTCATCTCTATACCACAATCAATTATGACACACAATTTGGAATCAGTCCATTAAGTCGTTTTTAAGGCTAAAATTTTAAGTATTATAATACTTTCCTTTCACGAGGGAAGCAAAAGTCATATACAGGGGATATTATTTCCCTCGTCTTTACAGTCTTTGCGGGGATACAGCATTGGATTGATCCACTGGTACACTGTCACACGGGGAAACTCCCTTCTTGTTCACGGCCTAATTTCTACGGATCGAAAATAATCTTATTTACTTGACTATGATAATAATAATTCTAAAAATTGCGTATACATATTTAATTCTTTTAACTTTAGCCAAATTATCAATGAGCCGATACGGTATGGACAGAACAGTGCTAAGTTACTGGATATTATTGTCCATTCGATAACATTGACAAGATTAACTCTAAAGTCCTAAACATATCTGACATTGCAGGCCACTTCCTCGTAGCATGCCAGATATTAAAAAATAAAGAAAAAATAACGACCTTTTTGTACAAATACCGGGACTTCAAAAATAATTCAAATAATTTTAATTCTGATCTTTCTCTCATTGATTTCTTCTTTTTGCGGGGCGTCGGACATTGAAATTAAAACAAATATTTTCAACTTAATTATCCCTAGCCTATTCGATTTTCATGCTCCTTTCAAAACTGTCAGGATTTAGAAATCCAGCCCCTTGCAAATCGAGGCTATAAAAGAACTTACAACAGAAAGGAATAAAGCATTAAGCAAATTTAAACGTACTAATAACTAGGTCAGTAGGAATTTTTATAAAACTCTCCGAAATGAAGTAAACTATTCTATTAAACGTGAACATAAAGCTTATTTTTGCAAAATACACTGTGAAAAGATTTAAAAAATTTAAATCTGAACTCTAAAAATTCTAATAACCATATCTGGTAACCTTTCTGATCCCTCTTTACTTAATAGGCTCCTTTATAGTTAAGCATACTTGCACAAAATACTGATGACCAGGCAACTTTTGACTTTTTTAATAGAAATAAATTGAACGAACAACAAAATTGTCATTCGAATGAGAACGGTACCTATAAAGCACTTCTTTCAGTTAAATCAAAATCCACAGGCGCAGACGATATTAGCGTGAACATGCTATTGTTATGTTGTCCCATAATACTGCCCGTTGTTAAACATCTTTTTGATTTCATTATGGCTAGCAACCCCCATCCTCGGATTTGGCAAATGTCCCATGTTATACCGATTCCTAAGATTAGTTCTACAGAAGATTTTAGACCAATTAACATTCTATGTGTTTTGAAAAAATTGTCGAAGTTTGTTGATAAGGATAGTATTTTACCAGAAAATTAATCAGGATTCCGAAAAATCCATAGCTGTATTATTGTTCTAGCTAAAGAAACCGATTATATTCTAACAGCTCCTCACGATAATAAACTGACGATGCTGGTTCTAATTGACTATTCTAAGGCCTTTGATTGCATCAGTCCTTCTTATCGCACTTTTAGGTTATCTGCGCTTGTCAAAATATCCCACAGACCTTCTTTCTGTCTACCTGGTAGGAAGAATGCAGGCAGTGAAATTGCATCAGGTCATGTCAGTTACTCTTCAGCACTGTGTTACGCCGACGAGGGTCAAATCTATTAATTTATCTAAACGTCTGCTTGACATCTCTAAGAAATACGGTCTAAATATCAATGCAAACAAGTCGAAAGTAATGTTGTTTGGGCCCGCCGCGATCTATCGATCGGTCTTTGTTTAGAGGCGCTGACTGTCTCGGAATTCAAGGCAGTGGGATAGGTTACCATAGGTTTCTCATTTCTTTTAGTTTAGTTTTATACTCTGCGTCGATTTCGGCAGTGTAACATTCTATTACAGGGAAATAATATTGGCGGCAACAGGAATCAGTAAAACTATCCTTCAAGCTATTAGAAAAGAAGGCAAAAACGTTTTTGCAAATTTGGCCACTCCGTCTTTTTCTAGCCCCAAGAGATGCCGTCATTATGTCCACTGGGACCCTCAAAACTAGCCATCCACCTGACCTATCATCTGAGAAAATGATACATCAAATCTCGAATTTAATGAAAAAGAACAATACCAACACTAAAGCGTTTGTCACTCTCATGTCCCAAATGTTAAATCTTCTACTTGATCAGAGAGAGGGAATCCAGTCTGCTTTGAATAATCTGATGGAGGAACAATGCAGAAAGAATGATATAATTACGACCCTGGAAAGGGAAGTAACTGAAACGAAATGACTTATAGCGGTTGAAGGATAGTAATGCTGGTGGATCTGGCGAACCAGTGCAGTAATCGGTTCCCTGCCAATTGGAGACATTAAATGTAATTCAAGGAAGTCTTTAACATTCAGGAAAGTCAGTCCACTAGGTCAAACGAAAGAGTTGAACACGATAAAACGCGCGTGATAGAGATCTTAGAGCGGCTCGAAATCCTTGATGGCTTAGAATTCAAAGTAGTTAGAATTGGTCGAGCGTTAAATAAAGTTCACCGACTCATCTTTGGTATTAAAATGCATGACGAACAAAAGGAAACTCAGCGGCTCTAATGTTGGTATCAGACCAGATCTCACCCTAATGGAACGTGATCATAGCATAAGGATCTATAAAGAACTTAACCGAAGAAAAGAGAATGGCGAACCAAATTTCGCTATTCGCTATAAAGAGGGTAATCCCTATATAGCAAAAACAAATAGTTAAACTTTCCAAGACACGAATCCAAAAAACGACTAAACCATCTTAATTATTACTGTCAGAATGTTGGCGGTCTACGTACGAAATTGTGTGACCGGCGTGATTCAATCAAGTGTTCGTTGAGATTAAGTTGGCCAGAGGAACTTTAATTCTGGAGGGGTGTATTTACCTCCAAACTCTGCTGAAGATAAATATGAACAGCACTGTTTATCAGTACAGGAGGTGATTATGTATAACCCTTCAGCTGTTTTAACCTTGTTTGGCGATTATAACTTACCAAGAGCCTCCTGTGAAAAAGTGTTTATGGTGTCACAGTCCGCTGCCCTGAGGAATATCCTGCTCGAGGAGTTGCTGAGGTTTTCGCCTATTTGACTTTGTTTCGGGTGAACTGCAACCGTAATATATTCTTGGACTTGTTGTTTTCTCATCTATCTGATGTCGAACCTGTCATTGCAAGCGATGTCTTGCTACCAGGTAGTGTACATCATGAAGCTTATTGTCTTAAAATTTCAACCGAAGTTGATTATTTACAGTACGAGGAGTTCTACTATAATTTCAGAAATGCCAACTTTGTGGCCATAAATGAAGTTTTATGAGGTGTGGATTGGGATGATCTTTTCAAAAATATTAATGTATGCTTAGCAGTAGAAAGATTGTATGATGTTTTGAATTACTGCTTGGATTTCTTCGTGCCTCTGAAGAGAATTAAAAACTCGAATTTTTCCAAATAGTTTAGCCCCAGATTGAAACATCTTATTATTAAGAAAAAGGCTATGCATAAGAAATTCATGGATTCCCACAGATATGATGATTATTCCAAATTTTCTGAACTGCGTGCAATGTGTAAATTAGAGTCTGCCAGATGTCATGGCGCACGCCTGGTAAAATTAGAGGGATCTTTCACCCAGAATCCTAAGTTTTTCTGGAAGCACGTGAATGAACGATGGAAATCTAATAGATTTATAAATTGCATGCATTTTGATTGTGAGGTTGGTCAGAATGGACAGGAGTTAATTTATTTGCCGAGCATTTTTCTAGCGTGTATGTTAGTTCGGATTGGCCTGTAACACAAGTTTTGTCACTATTCGATGCTTCCCCGTAGGTGAGGTTTATAATACAATGTTTGCTCTTGCACACAAGATTAATTGTGGCCCTGATAGCATACCAGACATATTTTTTAAAATCTGTATATGCACCTCTGCAAACAATTTTTATTATGTCTCTTCAAACCTCCAAGTTTTCAGACCTATGAAAACACAGCTATATATCTCCATTTTTTAAGTCTGCGCAGAGGATATTAGAAATTACAGTGGGGTTTTAAATTCAATCAGCGTTATCTAAATTATTTGATAGTTTAGTAAACAATCAACTTAGTTGGGCTTGCATAATAAACCGTTTGGATTTTCTAAGGGTAAATCTACCACGGATAAACTTGTTGTGTACGAGATTGACCTGTTAGAAGCCTCGGAGAATAGGTTTCAAGTAGATGCAATCTACACGGGTTTCTCCAATGCTTTTGACGGGGTTGTTTTTAAAGTGCTACTGGCCAAGCTTAATGCATTAGGTTTCTCTTCATCCTTGGTCGGATGACTGGACAGCTTTCTTACAGGGGGACACACTGTGTCAAGATCAATAACCATATTTCCTCGTTAATCCACGTATCCTCTAGAGGGCCGCAGGGCTCTCACTGAGCCTCGCTTCTTTTCAATCTAGTTCTTAATGATAATTTTCATCAAGTTTGCAACTGCAATGTAAGCATGTTTGGTGATGATTTAAAGTTATATTGGTGGATTAAACAGGTTATAGTGATGCTTCAGAGTAATCTGAATGCCCTGTGGGAATGGACAATGGTGAATACTTTATGTTTGAATGTAAAAGTGCTGTTACATTCGTTTTTTAAAGGCAATGATACGATTAATACTCGTTACAGCATAAATAATGTTGACTTGGAGCGTGTTCATGTAGTCGAAGGCCTCGGAGTTTCATTTGATGAGAGGCTGAGTTTTCGCGAGCATGTCTTTAAAATTGGACTTCAGGGAATGATGATGCTAGGTTTTGTGTTAAGCAGTTTTCTGTTAATCCTATTAAAATCCTCTACTGCGTTTTAGTCCCCCTTTTATCACGCCTATGCAGATGTGATCGAGAGAGTTCAGAACAAGTTTTTACGCTTTGCTGCTTTCAAAGTGTATATTAATATAGAAGGATATCATCGCGCCTATATGTTGCAAACATTGAAACTGCACACACTTAGTGTCTCTACGACTTTGTTTTCTTTCTAAAATTATTAGCGGTCAGACGGACTGTCCTGAGTTCTTATCATTAATAAAACTAAATTTTCCGAGCATTACGTCAATATAACTTATTCTATGTAAAACACCACACAACCAATTATGGAATGCATGCCCCCATTGATAGAACTCTAGATTTCTTAATAAACATCAAAATGACTGTCTTCAACAGCACACTGCCTGGTTTCAAGAGTGCTATTAAAAGAGTATTATTTAATAATAACTACGTTTATTGTTTGTTTTTTAATTAGGTTTATTGTTCATTTTAGGTGTTAATTAATGTATATTGCTGAAAATGTAAAATAGTTCACCCGTATATTTTCTAAAATAAAATAACATAAAATAAATAATATAATTTATAGTTTTTACATTACCGATTATTTTTACGCAGAAAATAAATTATAGTCAAATTAACCAAGATTTATAATTTTCTCAATTTATCTCAATTATTTTTTTATAGCTTTACTGAAGAGCATGCAGGAACAACAACTTAACTTCACAGGTTCAATAGAGACATTGCGGAAGCACTTAATATCTCTATGATCTAGGTATGTTAATTTTGATATTCCCTAAATATCTCTAAAAATGGTATCTGAAGAAAAAAATCCTTTTAATATTTTTTTGTCAAGGCTTTTATACTACAATTATTAAGAAGAAATATTATAGTAGAAATAAATCATCAATTTTTTAGGTGAAAAAAAAAGACAACAGATTTACTCTAATAGAAAAACACGACACTCGATTAAAACGAATTCAGTCCCTCAAAAAAATTATTCAGTACAGAGAAGAAGGAAGAAATATTATCTATCAAGATGACACCTACAACCATAGCAGCCATATAGTATAATCTCATCGTTGGTCGGATCAGTGTAACAGAGAATTAAAGAAACCCATCTGTAAAGGTAGACGGCTTGTAATCGTTCTTGCCAGGGGAGGGATTGGCTTTGTACCAAATGGCTTACTCATCTTTAAATCAGGTAAAGTAAAATTTAACATTTTTTTGTTTGTCTGTAAAGTTTCCCCAACTTCGCTCAGTTTTAATAAACCTCTCTGCGATACATTATTAGATTTACTCATTGTCACAAAGGTCTAAGATTGCCGTCGTATCATTCAGAAGTGAACCCTAAAGAGAAAATATGGGTCACCATAAAAAACTGGGTGGCAGCCCATAATACTACATTTGTGTTAGCCGACGTTGAAGCCCTACCTAGCCAAAGATTTAACGAATTGCAACTCATCGAATGGACGAACATATTAACACTACATTTGATCAAGTTTAGGTTGTTAGATTTGTTATACTAAAGGTATTTTTTAGGTCTGAATTATTTCAAGTTTAAGTTATGTGGGATGCTTCTCTAGCATTTCTTTTTTAGTAATAATAAATAAACTATTTATCAATTTTCTATTCTTACTGTTGGAACTAAATTACAGTTAAATTTATTCAAATTCGTCACCGATTTACGATAGTGAGGTATAAAAAGTAAAATTATCACTAACTTCCGTGAATAGTTTAATGTCGTCATAAATGTAAATGTTTAATGTTTAATACAAAATATGGTATTGCATTTTTATATAAGTCGCTACGCCACTGACCAATACGCCACACCCTCTCGTATACGCGAGCACGTGGCTGTATCATCCTTAAGTTTGTATTACTCTAGAAAATCGGCACGTAATGCTACAGTTCATCACTGTTATCATTGTTAATATGGATACAGACAGATTAATCCCAACAGATGACGCAAAAAACTTAGGGTTCCTTGTGGATTATAAGCTAAGATTCGAAAGGCAAGTCAGTGCTGTTATAAAGAAATATTTTAGTACCCTTGAAGTTATTTACGCAAACAGACATTATTTGAACAAAAGTACGTAGTATTTATTATGCTAGTCCCTTGTTCTATCGCATCTCAACTATGAAGATGTAATATATGGTTCCAACTTACTACGTATTGATGGAGGAGCTTTTTCAGAATGCTTGCGTAAGACTAATATGAGCGGGCATAAGGCCAAGAGGTCATATATCTGGGGCGTTTAAAGAATTGAACTGGCTTAACATGGATGACCGACGCATACTACACGCACTACTATTTATCATAAGATAATGTTAAAAAACCGTCTTATTTTTATAAGGAACTAAAAGTTTGATCATCTGGGCACTCGGTTAATGTACGATATAAACATCCCGTCACTATACCTGAGCATAACCACTATATCGCGGTTCATTTGATGCATAAAAAAATGCAATATACCAAATTACTTAAAATTGCAATATATTCCGGCCTTTAAAAGGTAAGTAAAAAACCGCTCTTAAATTATTAAGTCATAAGTTCTTTATTTCTTACATTCTTTTGTACGCTACTAGACTCGATTAAAATAGGTATGTTTTTAATGCATCCTAAGAATTTTTACTAAATATGTAAATTCAATATTTTTGATAATTGCTACTAGAACTACACTAAGCTGCTTCACTTTATCGTATTGTTTGTTTTTTGCTGAAATTTATTTAGTTTTATTTAAGATTGAGTTGAAAAGCGCTGCTCACTGCTACGCCGGTGAATGCGAACTCTGCCCTTTGTCAGATATGTATGATTTAGAACCAAGTTATGTTTTTGTGTATTTCCGACAATATAATAATACATAAATTATTGTTATATAGCGTACTATTGATTCCCAAAGCTCTATGCCTAATCTAACCTAACCAACCAATATCATTTTTTTACGTATAACAACACTAACAATTCATAATAGGGCCTAACTAATATTTCTCGAAATCCGAACCTTTGGGTCATCGATGGTGTAAGTATATGAAACAAGAAACCATAAGAAGGATTATTATTTCGGTGTACGAAACAAAAGTGTAAGAAATGAGAAAATACACCTTGGATAGATAAGAATGGAACCACCAGTAAACAGAGCTGTCAAAGATACTTTGGAAGAATAATATATAAAAACATCAAAAAGTACAACGTACAGCATACCTACAGTCTACAGCTATGCTGCGAAAGAAAAGAAGAGAGTTCCTTTTACGAGGGAAGTAAGAATAACTACAGTGTGTAACAATATTATTATTATCCTTACTGGCGTCGGAGAGAGAGAGATAGAGAGAGAGAGCTACTCGCAGAAGCAAAATATTTGAAAGTAGAAATTATTTTATAGTAGGTACCTTAAAGTGCGGGACATGAAAGAAAACCGGGTGGAGTCAATCGGTTTACGAAGGTCGGCTAAGAAATCTCTTTAAACCAGTGATGTCCCGTCGTTCTTTAAATAATATGGCAATCCTTTTTGACTATACGCACTTCAGATAATTAAAAAATGTAACTATGCTTAATGAACCTTTATCTATATTTGTCTGTTTTCTTTCGTGTACCGCACTTCTATATCTCTTTTGTGTTGCAAAAACGGCGAACTTTCGAATTTTAAAATGATTTAATTTTGATTTTTCTTGATCGATTTACCTATAAATATATTTTTTCTTGAGTTCTGTCATTAACGGTTTCCGGGCTATTGCCTACGTCCACTATTATTGGACCACCCAGTATAGTGATACACGATTTAAGTCCAGATTTTACAAGGGCAGCCAGCATCAGATCTAGTGAACGAGATTTATCAAAATTTTAATTTATGCAGTTCGACTTTGGGCTACTCGGGTATGCCAAAAGTGTCCGTCTGTCTCCGTTTGTCATATTAGTTTATAAAGGGGCCGTCATTGTGAAGTACTATACAGGGCGTTTCCTAATTGCGTGCTGATGTTAGAGGGGTTGTTTTTATGTTCTAAAAGTCTTAACTTTTGAGATACACGATGGTAAAGTTTTAAAAAGAAAACATTTTTTTTCATCCCAATTCTGATGCTATTGTAGATAACTGCATGAAATTTGATACACGTCTTCTATGCATTAAGGAGCATACGGATTTACCCAGGTTAATTACATATGCACGCCACTGGTAGAAATTTCAAAAATTGATTGTTAATGAAAAATGCCTTTTCATGCATAAAAGACGTGTATCAAATTTCACACAGTTATTTATCTATAATAGCATCAGAATTAGGATTTAAAAAAATGTTTTTTTAAAACCCTGTATCTCTAAAGTTAAGACTTTTAGGTTCATATTAAACTTTTTTCTTTAAAAGGTCCAAGAATCACCCCCCTTTAACATTAGCACGCAATTAGGAAACCCCCTGTATACTACTTCACAATGACGCCCCCTGTACAAAGTAATATGACAGATGGAGACAAACGGTCACTTTTGGCATACCTGAATACTCTACTATAACTATATTGATGTGTTAATTTTGGAAAAATATGAGTTCTGTAGTTTTTCAAATATTAATTGCAATATTACATATTTTTTGACACCCGGTATTGAACAGAAAGTTAATTATTTTGAAGCAGTTTATTGACAGCTACTTTATGGACAATTTTACAAAATATATGAAAAAAAAACTAAGCCATTTTTGACGTTGACGGCTGTGATTCTAATGGTTCGATTTCTTCTAAATCGTAGTCTTTCTCTGAAAATGATGAGGTTTCGTCGTCACTACTTGAAGATCCCAGTGTGATAACTAAATCATCAATAACCGTTTCAATTTTGCCATCTCCTTCCCAGTATTTATCTTCAATAGAACGAACATGTTTAACATACGATTTCCAATTTTCAGCCGATATTGAGTCAATCGCTTCCAATGTTATTTTATTTAAATCTTTAATTGAAAGTTCACCGGTGTTGCGCTCTCGAATATATTTTTTACTCCTGACCATGCAAGTTCAATAGGGTTGAGGTCGCACATGTATGGAGGCAGCCTTAAAGGTGTATGACCGAGGTTACGTAAAAGACCGTCAATTTTATACTTTTTTCTCTAGACTTGTTGGCTGATATAACTTCATATAATTGATATTTTCTCCATGTTGGATCACATACAAGATTGTTCGATTTAAGCCACGATATCATATGAGCTTTTGTAGAGTATTTAGTTGGCACTTTATCTTCTACGTGAGAATGGTAAGACGCATTATGCATTACCACGACTGATTTGGGAGGAATGTTAGGTAGAAGCTTCTCGAGCAACCACTTTTCACAATTATTTCTATTCATCTGTCCATGATAATCTCCAGTTGTTAGTCTCGAGTGAAAAACTAAAGCAGCACCTGGAACAAATCCTGCTTCTGAACCAGTATGAACTATAATAAAGCGAGTACTAGAGCGGATTCCCTCAACAACACCTGTAACACTTTCACTTTGCCAGCATTTGTTCACTGTCATCATTATCTACCCAGGTTTCGTCTAGATACACAATATTGCGTCCTTCTTGCCTATATTGCCTTACAGTTGATAGATATTTCACCCGCCAGTGAAAAATATTTGGTCCCTCAATGAGCAATTTTCGTTTATTTTGGCACTTGCGTCAAACAAAACCATTTGATCGTAAAAGCCGATTTAAGGTTTTATGCCCGTACGGAAAATCTGTTTTGTTCTTTACAGCACGAAGTAGAGGTTTGCAGGTGGGAACCTTCTTTAAGTTTATATAAAAATCCTCTATTGTTCGTCGAATTACTCGAAAATCACCACCGTTAATTTTATCTTTGTATGATAATCGGGGTCTTTTTTTACCAGGAGATTTTAAAGGTGAAGTAAAACATGAGCGATCATTATGTTCTCTTTGAATTTTTCTTACACTACTTTCCGAAACACCAGCGTAAAATGCAGTGCGTTCTGTTCGATTTTGAATTGGAATAGTCATACTATTATTACTTTATAGGTGAAACGGCAAACTATTACAACAAAGAAAATAACATAAAATTTATTTGCGTACACAAATTTTACTTTTCCGCTTGCTTAAGACTATGAACTTTTATTTTAAGGACAGCCCGGTTTTCTTTCGTGTCCCGCACTTTACCACGATTTTATAAGTGAAAATCCTTTTTTTTGTCGCTGATTTGTATGGGTGTTATGTTGTTAACAAAAACCAAAGGCTCTTAAACCCTGCAATAAAATTCCTATTTAAAAGTTAAAAAATATGTGAAAAGTTTAAAGAACTATCAGTTTTTGTGTAATAAATCTATAAAGCATAACCGCGTTTTTGTCAAAACAATAATCTACGATTTGTGTCAATAACCTACAACTTTTGGTAAAAATAAATAGTTGAACCGATAAAACGAAAACTAAAATAGTATAATATAAACATTTGAGGAAAATCTGTCGACAGGATACTACGGTACGCATGGTTCTTTTCTAGAAGCCACAAACAACACGCATCACTTACTTAGGCAATGCGAACTGTGCGAGTTTAATTCCGGGTTAAAGTGAATACTTACCTTCTAGTAATCTGGTAAAATTAAATTTCACAAAACATTATAGTACCAACAATGCAAAACTCTAACCTAACACCCCCCTTGCTATTAGCCGATATTGTTGGCAGCTTAAAATTAGGACGTCTAGCAGGGATTGTTATAAATCCCGGCTAGTCGTAACGACACTTGCATGATTTTAACAATCAGCCGGGACTGATATGAATAGCGGAGCCGAGAGGCTAGTCACAGTGATAAAACGAAAACAAAAAAGGACTTTTCTTGCGGTAACTTAGTTACTTTTTGCAATCTTGGATATTTTTCGGTCTCTAAGTTACTTTTCGGTATTTAAGACACTTTTCGGTATCTAATATACTTTTTTAAATTACAAGATACAGTTCTTTTTAAAAAGTATCTAAGATACTTTTTAAAAAAATGACAAACAATTTTTTTGCTGGTTTTGTCAATAAAAAAAATAATAATTGTTTAAGTACTGTAAATTTTTATAATAATCTGCCACTACCTTGCAATAACAAATTTAATTTTAGATTAATTACAATTCAGGAGGTGGAATCAGTCCTCCAATCTGTTAATTAAAATGCCTCTGGTTGTGATGGGTTATCCCTCAAGATGTTAAACTATTGTATGCAACACATATTACCCCAGGTTTGTCATTTAATTAATAGCTGCTTGGAAACGGGATATTTTCCTACTACTTGGAAGGAAGCTATTATACAATCCATTCCTCAGACAAATGCCCCTACCACTTTGTATGATTTACGCCCAATCAGTCTGTTACCCATACTCTCAAAAATTCTAGAAAAAATAGTGCACAAACAGATAACTGACTTTTTTACCCAAAGTAATATATTACCAGATCGACAGTCTGGCTTCAGAAAGTCCCACAGCACGATTTTGGCACTTTTAAATGTCACAGACGATATTATGAGGGCAACGGATGCCAAGAAAAGCACTGCACTCGTGTTGTTCGACTTTTCGAAAGCCTTTGATACAGTTGATCATGATGTACTCTGTGCAAAGTTAAAGCATATTGGATTTAATGAGATTCCCCTAATTTTTTTTAAATGTTACTTATCTAGCAGAAAACAGAGAATAAAATTTAATAATGAGTCGTCCGAGGCCTTATCTGGTATAACTGGTGTGCCACAGGGGTCTGTCTTGGGGCCCTTGTTATTTTTGATTTACACCTTTGATCTTTTTAATAGGTTAACTGCGTGCTCTGTTCAAGGTTACGTAGACGACACTCTGATTTATTTGAGTTTTCTTCCTGAAAAAGCCAATGAGGCGGTTGGTCTCATAAATCATGACCTAAGTTTAATAAGTCAGTTTTCACAATCACACAGTTTGACTCTTAATGCCAAGAAATCATACTTTTTGCTCTTTGGTAACATCAAAAATCGGGAAAACTTGTTGCAAAACAATTTCAGTCTCATAGTGAATAATGAGAAGATACCATATACTGAATCTGCTCGAAATTTAGGCCTAATCATTGACTCGAATCTAGGTTTTACAGAACATGTTTCTGGTCTGCTAGGACGATCATACTGTATGCTTAGAATATTATATGCGAACAGGCATGTACTTAGTTTTAAACTTAGGAAAATGTTGTGCGAGTACACCATATTTCCAATATGTTATTATGGAAGCACGGTTTACGGTCCTTGTGTGGACATGGTTACCAGGAATCGGATTCAGAGATTGCAACGCATATGTGGCAGGTTTGTGTTTGGATTAAGGAGATATGATCCAATTTCCGCAAACTAAAAAATTTTGGAGTGGCTACCCATGGCTAAAATATGGAAAACTCATTTATTAACCTTTACTCACCGATTATTGCTGACAAATGATCAATTCTATTTAAGCCAAAAACTTTGCTACAGATCAAACTTACACGCTGTTTGTGTTAGGTCTAGAGATATGCTTTCTACCCCTAAATTTAGAACAGCAATATTTCAGCGTGGTTTTTCTTATGTTTCCGTTAAATTATATAATTGTGTAAAACCCTGCCTTAAACACTCTTCTGTTCTGTCTTTCAAGCGAGGTATTAAAAAGGATTATTTATCTAAATATTTCAGTACTTAATAGATTATAATATTTACTGCGCTCTAGTATATGATTAATTATTTTTTTATATTTTCTCTCTCCTCTCCTTTGTTTTCTGATATCAAATAATGTATTACCTTTTCTTGTTTTCTTTAATAAACGTCCTAATAATGACAAATTTATCCTTGTGTATTATTGCGTATTTCATAATTAGAAAAGAAAGGTAGTCTTCTACATTATTGTAGTAGAGGGGTTTAATAATTTATTTACGATAAATGTATTGAAGGCTTGGGATCTGTGGGTAGGTTATTTTTTTCTCAGTTAGTCGTCTTAATGTTTGTTATGTAATTTCATTAACAGTTAGGTTATATGTAAGAATAGCTAGTCAGCTAAATATCGCCTAATTGTGTATGTATTTGATAATTAATTAATAAAAGGCGATTATTATTATTATTATTATTATTATACTAGTCACTTTTTGCCAAAAAATAAAAGGAACTCAGATACAGTAACATCTTTACCCCCTGAAATAAAAAGGAGAAACAATATTTAAAATACTATGGGGTGCTAAACTCTTAGTTCAAATTTCGTGAGTTCGAAAATACATTTAAAAGTTATTGCAAAAATATAGTTTCGAAATTGTAAAAGGAACAATAATGCCTAGAGGAAAAAATATGGTTTTGCTAGTTTCGATGTCATTGATATTCTATCTATATGACATTTGTTATAAGGGGTTTACTGGTATTTTCATTGTAGCTTTTTCTGAGCCGTATTATTAGTTTTAATAAATTGGTACTACATTTTCATCAATAAATAATTTTAAATGCATTCTCGAAATAATTTGAAATTGTAAGGTAGTATTTATTTTTTAGTCCTCTTCGAGAAGTCAAATAAATATTTTAAAAGCTTTTATTTAACTTCACTTGTACGTTGGTTAGTTAGTATGTTTGGGTCAAATCTTGCAAGTAACATTGGAAGCAGTTCCCGCTAGTGGAATTGTGTGAGATTTGGTATAGATACATAAATCCGATGACAATACAACATCATGGTGTCTAATCGTGACTGTCTTATACAGGGTGCGAAAAAATAAATCTAAAGAGTACAAAACAGTTCCCGCTATCGGAATTGACTGAGATTTGATATACATACATAAACTTGATGACAATACAATATTATGTTGTCCAGTCGTGAACATCTTATACAGGGTGAGAAAAAATGCTTTTATTTATAAGCTATTAAACTGAAAAGTAAAAAATAATTAAACTTACATAAACATGCAACTTTTAAAAATAAATAAAGCCTCAAGCTTCCAAGAAAATCTTAAAATTTCTTTTTAGTTTAATTATCTTTTGTCAGCTCAATAGCTTAGAAATAAAAGTTTTAATAAATATTTTTTTACATTTTTTAGCCCCATATCATCTATGTCCAATTCACACTGAAAAGTTATATTTAAAATAGTGGCCACAATTCTTATGCCGCCCCTGAATCGTGAACCGACCTCTCTCGGGGATAGAAGAACCCCGGAACCAAATTTCACCCCACCGCTGGTTTTAAGAGGAACTTAGGGTAGCTCCGCCAACCAGAAATTCACCTGGGGGAAGCCTAAACCTACCCCCTTGCACATACAGAGCCTCGTTTCTTATTCTCAAGAGGATTTATGGGCAATTAAGAAATCCACCACGCAGTTCCGGTTCTATATGATCCTAAACCCCGGGGTTCGTAGGGCCTCCTGCACCCCGCTTCCGCCGCCCGAACCCGAGATTCGCAGGCCCGGGGGTCAAGCGCATCTCATGTAAGGACAAGCTGGCCAACACTTTTTAATAAAGATGACCCTGTCAAACATTCCGATAGTCAGAGCCAGACATATACAGTGTGTCCCAGATTCGCTTCTCTATTTAGGGATTTCAGCTCCTATTATAACTACAGCATAGGTAAGATGGGAAAAGTTTTAGAGGAAACTTAGCGCATTCGATATTTGGCTTCAGATTTATGATCGGTCAATTGGTTTTGGAAATATCCAGTAAATCCAAAAACGGTAAATTTGACGGCTGTCAAAATGTGACATTATTTGGACACTTTTTTAAGACGAATAAGATGGCGTGTACGACATGTCTCCATCGCCTTTTGTTATCCTGTAACCCGCCTCAACTTTCATTTTTCTTATAGCTGCCATATTGGGTTTTTCGACTTTTGGAAAGAGATTAAAACTTCCAGTCTAGTGATGTTTTAAAAGTGCATAAAAGATTTTGAGTATCATCGAAATATCACATATCGTAAAGCTAGGTATCAGTTTTTTCTAAGGAGGCCATGATTTATTTGTAACAAAAGTGGACTTTATGTTAAATAATTCACAAAGTATCCAAGATTCGTTTTAATAAATAGTACCCTTTTCCCTCAATAAAATCATAAATCTGACACACAAATTGTCGAGACTTGAAAATGGACGAGATTCCCTATTCAAATGAAGAAAAGTTTGACATGTTAGCGCTGTAGTTGCAGTCATACATAAACGCCGACATTACCTCAGCAAGGTATTTGGAGAACGAACGACGGCTACCTCATAAAACCCAATTCAGAAAAATCGAAGTTAATTTAATTAACCATGGGGCCTTCGAACAAAATACATTTTAAAAGCTATCAACGAAAACCCTAGTGGATCGGTAAGAACTGTAGAACAGGAAATGTATGTGCCAAAATCAACGGTACAGAGAGTGATAAACAAGAATAAGTACCATCCATACAAACCAATAATAGTTCAAGGACTTGACACCGATTTTCCAAGACGACTACGCTTCTGTGAGTGGTATACTAGGAAGTGTAATAAAAATCCCGATCGATTTTGTAAATCATGTCTTGTGATCCGATGAGAGTAGGTTTACAAATTGTGGAGTTTTTAATAGGCACAACAGTCATCATTGGGCTGTGGAAAACCCTTACGAAGTGGCAGAGAGACGCCTACAGACCAGACTTGGAAGTAACGTTTGGTGTAGGGTCATTGGTACTTTAATCTAACTTACCTTTTTAATGGGGCACCTATTTATAAAGTATTAATCATTTCAGAAAATCGACTTCTAGGACTATTTTTGTTTGACTACAACCTAAAAAGACAGAGATACCTAGAGCTTTTGCGAAACCAGGTTGTACCGGCTTTACCCGCTACTCTAACGGAAGATGAGTTTAGAAGAACCTATTTTCAACAGGATGGATGTCCGGCTCACAACACCATTCAAGCCAGGAACTTCTTAAGGGCACTTAAGACAAAAGAATGGTTTCCTTAAATGGTCCAATATCTTGGACTCCTAGATGCCCTGAACTCTCGCCCTTGGATTTCTACCTCTGGAGTCACACGAAGAATGAGGTCTATGAATTTGATCCCCGTGCGACATGACAATAGAAATCCTGATACAAAGGGTTTTGGACACATTTAGAAATATTAACGGAAATACACTTGCCAGGGTTGTACCAAATACAGTCACCAATTGTCAAAAGTGTCTCGATGTAAATGGACGTCATTTTGCAAATCTGTAAATTAATGTATCCCAGATTCTTAACTACTTAAGAACTTATTTGGATTTTTTTTAACGTTCGTGTTGTATTGAAAAGGCAATGCGTTTAATAAATTACTTATAATTTAATGTAATCTTGTGGCAAAAAAATCATGACCTCCTTAGAAAAAATTGAGATCTATTTTTAGGAAGTGTGAGATGATGATGATACGCAAATCTTTTATGCATGTGTGAGACACCACTGGGCTGGAAATTTTACGCTCTTTCCAAAAATCGAAAAACCCAATAGGACGGCGATAAGAAAAATAAAAGTTGCTGTAGTGATGATGGAGACATGTCGTACACGCCATCTTATTCGTCTTAAAAAAGTGTCCGAATAATAATCTGGATTTACTGGCGAAAAAAATCCGCCATCTTCGGATTTTCGCCCATATTTCCAAAACCAATTGACCGATCCTAAATCTGAAACCGAATATCGAATGCGCTAAGTTTCCTCTAAAGAATCAAATTTGGGACATACTGTATACCCAGTCCATTACCCATTCTTACTAGGGCATGGTGAGCAACATGGTTGACCATCACCATTCATACCCCGACATGACACGTTAAAGAGATTCGTAGCACGGCAATTGCTTAGTAAATTATCACAGCTATATTTAAGTTTGCAATAATGCCTCGATTAGGATTGAAGTCATTGAAATATGCTTAACTGGAATTCTTCCTCGTAATCTAATCTTTTCTTTTATCAAAGAAAGCGAAGTATACCACTATTTACTTAAAATAAAGGGCGTTTTTTTTTAATATTCATCAACCTACAGAGTTTATTATTAAATAGACAAAAAAAAACTTCATTTAAACGAGTTTCTATATTTTCTAATATACATTTTAAAAAAATTAACCAAACCACATCGCTAATTTGGAAAATAATTGCAAGTTTTTTATAATCATACACCCCATTTCCTTTTAAGAGTCTTAGATGTATCCTCAAGATTCTAAAAACATTTCATTCAGAATGTTATATATCATTCGAACGAGATACTGAGGGTTGAAAATTGACAATTCAGATTTTGGAAGGATCTGACAACCAAACTGCTTGACGGATATTAAACCATGGTATTTTATCTTGCTTGTTTTTTTAACTAAGTTTGGTTATTTCAGCAAGGTATCGTAATCCGTTAGGCAGTTTTCGAATATAAACTTTTTTTACATAGTCTCTTGAGTTCTTCATGTGACGCCGTGGAACTAGGAACCCTCGCCGCTAATCTTGGTGTTGATTATTATTTGAAAAAGAATGATTTTTATAATTCTAAGGAACTTTTGAAATAAAACGACGAGCTGTACCCATAATATTAAAATATATTTTTCAGGGATCTACAATAAAATCTTGAAAGCTAACGTGATGAATGACCGTGTTAAGACTTTAAATAAATATCTAACTGAATATACAAATTTAAAATCTTGGATATTAGGGTAACAAACGACTGCATTATGCCTCGTTTATAATAATTACAAGCCTTGTTCTGAGTGTCATTGGCCGCAGTCAAAAAAACTAAATATAATAATGGATCTATAACTGAATAGGTTTAACATATAAATTATTACACAAATTAGGACAGCAATAGGTTTCCTAAAGATAAAAAACGAACTAGTATGTACTCGTCAAAATCCTCATCAAAATCTATAAACATTTTTTTTCTAACAATACCTGAATAAATAACAATTATAAAATAATCGTAAAAATTTAAGTTAGCTTAAATATACATCGAGTTTTAACATCTTCAATACATTTTTATATTGAAGTTCAAAACAAAATTTAATGCACGTTTATAACACTAACTGTTTGCTGAACATATCTTTAGCCGAAACCAATCAACAAGTATACATATTTAGCCTAATGTCATATTTTCGTCAGTTAATCTAAGACAGTTTCACATCAATTCAAAATGATTTTTTATTTTCTCTGAACAAAAAGAGAGGAAGCAATTTTTTTTTAATTTTTACGTATATTCCACACATATATTTTTTACATATTACTTACTATTAGTGTCCTGTATATTTTTTAGAGATGAACACATACATTAAGTAGATTATAAATTTTATGTGGAGATTTTTTTACTGAACGCAGCATGAATTTTGCCGTCCATTTTTGGCCTTTAGACGTGACTTCGGACGGTACTTCTCGAGGAACGCTAGTTGCTTTGCGTTTATTGCACCTCGCCTTTTCCTATAAAACAAAAATATCAAGTTAGCGATATATTCATACAACCACATATATGTTATATTGCGTTGTTTTTAGATTGTTAATAAAATATTTTAAAATAATAGAACCGACTTCAAAAGAAAAAATCACTAAAAAGTAAAAAATATTTTATTTATTCCTTAAATATAGATATTTTGAAGTCGACGCACAAAGCAGCCTCATCCAGCCATTACAAAATATAGTTGATGTATTTTATATTACATTACATATAAACCAAATATATATCTAGCCTTATATCTTTTAAAACTAATGCCCGAATCACTTGTTCTCACAGCCCTTTCATGGAACTGTGCAAGCGCATACTCCTATTTCCATCCGATCTCTGAGCCCAAAGTCAAATGGCAATATTGACATCAGACATCCGCAGAAATATTTTGGGGGCCTTGCAATTGTTGGCTAGGATAGTGCAAGAAGATTTTATTGACGGCCGTGTTATAGAAGATAACACATAGGTAAACTATAAAACAACTCCAACCCCAGCAGCGACCAAATTTACTCTGAACTATTTCGACTTCAAAATAGTGACGTGACTAGAGGTGGGCCAAACTGCGATTTTAGTGGAACAGTGACAAAATGTGACTGCCCTCGTTGTGTCACTGTGACAAATAGCAGTGACTTTTTGAAGCAGTTTTTCTTGCCCACGGTCGCGATCGCCACAGGAGATGTTCACTTCATCCCAGTTTGCAAATTTTTGGTTTGACACTGGTTTATGAAATGTATATATTTTTTTTAGGTTAAATCTCAAGTATACCCCGTACATATTATTTTGTTTTTTTAAGCCAAAGCTATGTTTTTTTTTTTTTCGTTTCTTTGGGTTTATATTTAAATATGAGAAGTTATTATGTCTTTTTTTCTATATATTATTAAGCCAAAGACCTGTTGGTTGTTTCTAGTTAATAATGAATAGGTTTATAGGTAGTAGGTACATACTACATTACTACTTTGCTTTGGTTTTATCTATGTTATAAATTGAGAAAGTACTTTTTTATATTGTTTTATATTACTACCATGTTCATCATTTATTTCTTTTTTAATGTGAAAGGAATATAGACTTTATTTTTTAAATTTATTGTGTTTTTTTAGACCTAAGACGAGTTTAATAAAAATATCATACATATTAGTAGATGAAGTGTTGTATGACTAGGCAATTTAATAACTTTTCTTATTTTTAACAACAATGAATCTCATCTGCCAACGAACTAGAGATATGCGAGAAATCATGTCACGAATAAGGAATAAATACAAATAACAGTCTGCACTCTGCAGCGGCAGTTCCAATTTCTGTGTACCTGGCCGTGACTGCGATTTTGTAACTCTTTTCTATGCTGCGCCAGTCGAAGCGGTCCGTCCAATTCAGTGCCAACCTGTGACATAATGTCACTGCTTTTTGACTGCGACAGACCGTGACTGTGTCAGACGAGTCACAGTGATAAAGTCACAGTCGTGAAATCGCAACTCATCTCTAGACGTGACCCTCTCTGAATACCATATTAAAATCTGTATAAGATTATTAAGTTTAAGGTTACTAGTGAGAATAGGTAATACGTGTATATTTAAGGAATAAATAAAATATTATTTTTAGCGATTTTTTAAAATATTTTATTTCTCACGTTTTAGTGATTTTTTTAAAAGTTTTTAAGAATATTATAATTTGTAGCATATGTAAATCCAATTGTATATAACATAATGCAAAAAGTAACCAATAGAGAAGTAAACGACACTATTAAAATTAGATTTTAGAATAAATACTTAAAAATTTAAATATTAATATCAGAGTTGTTTACTTGTCATTTAATACAAATTACTGTCACGTGTTTCTTTTACCACCACCTACCGGTAGAAAAAGGTATAATCAGGGGCGCGGTAAAGAAAATTGTTTATGTTAAGGGGAAGGGGGAGGCTTCTAAAAAAGTTGTATTGAATTGAAGTCGAATGCAAAAAATGCTTTAAAAAACAATAAATATTAGCTGCGATAATCTATAATTTTCTACGGCACAACCTTTTTGCATGTATGGCAAAATATTGGACTTTTTTAATTTTAGAATAAAAAGGACATAAAATGTAGTTTTTAACTTATTTAGTGATTTATTATTGTCATGGCTACAAATTTGAAATATTTATTAGTATAAATGAAATTAAATGCTGGTTTTCTAAATGATACATTATTTTAAACTTATCTAATTACATATTACCAAATAAATGTATAAACATAAGAAACAAGAAAAAACGACTACTACGACGAACTAGCTCGGTTTTTGTCTAATGTCGGTCTATCTTATGGTCGAATAATATTCTGTCTCTGTTAAATAATACTACTCCTAAAAGTTTAGATTGTTTTAGATATTACATGTGCGTATTCAGGGTGTCCGTTAAATTAAGGTATTGCATATTGTATATATTTTGTACACGATTTATATTTCTATTGCTAAGGCTTACCAATTTTTACGGAAAAAGGAAAACGGGATCTATAAAATCTTGTGTCACTAAAAATACGGTAGATTCAAATCTATTTACACAGCATATCCCTCCTGCCGGCTCCTGCGATCGTTTTCTGGGCATTTACCCTCATCAATCAGGCAGGCTTGTATCCAGGGAGATCTCAATTAAGAAGTCATCGATGTGACACAATCAAAAACGTCTATCTACATGGAAGCGTTTCACGAGCCAAGCATAATATTTAGCGCCACCTATTGGGGCTCTGGAGAATTCCAGCTGCAACCCATAGGGTTTTAGGCGAATGCATGTAATATGCGTGGTAAAACTAAAAAATAGATAAAAATGTGCTTTCACACACCTTTATTCAAGTTTTCTTGGCCGGAAAAGGATATATGTAATATATATATATATATATATATATATATATATATATATATATATATATATATACGTAATATATATATATATATATATATATATATATATATATAAATAAAACGTTTTATTCATACTGAATGTTCATTTTTTCGAAATGTCAAGTAAAATACTAGATTTTGAGGTTGCACATTTTCATGGTCACCCTGTATATATAAAATTACATAACGGGATAGCAAAAGAGATACCTTTTAGCAAATGAAGTTGTATGTCTGGTACACACCTTAATGCTTTAGTTTGAAAAGGTTATTTAAAAAAAATTAATTATAGAACTCGCTGCCTTTATACCTGTTTTTTTTTAAATATTATTATTACAAAAAAACGGTAAAATACTCTCGAAATAACCATTTGCCAAAAGCTTGGTACAAACAAAAAGGAGGAAAAAAGCTAATATTACCACAAAATGTTCTATAGAATACAGTTTCTGACTGCTTGGAAATTTATATCTGTAAGCCTGTTGTAAATTTGTAAAGAATACAAATTGATTCAGTCATTTTTCAAAAAGTATCGAATATCACACGAATGACAGAAGATTTTTTAAATCTTCTTAAACCAATTTCTGTGTCATTAGATATGGTTCAGCAAAAACGTGCCTTTATGCCTAATGCAGTTGAGGCATGAAAAAAACTGTGAACTGGAATTTATATCAATATCAGAGATAATCAAGCTTTAACACCTATTGACTTTTTGGCATACTTACTGGATCCTATCAGAAATAAAAATGAATACCCTGTAGCAGAGCTGTCAGTACTTGAAGTAAAAAAGTTCAACAGTTTTTCCAGAGAAAAAAAATTGTACGCGTTATATTTTAAGTATTTTCCGAGTAAAGGCTAGTTAAACTAAGAGTAGCGACAAAATTAGTATTCGTTTTAAGGGGCACGCAGTTTACGTAATTTTAATAGGGAAATATGTGTAGTTGGGCGCAACATTCGTATTTTTATGAAAAACCCGAATTTAAAATGACAAAATTAGAAGTTAAGTTGTCCATTTTTGACCATTTTTTGACGCAAATGCCAACGCATCGATTTTTTTTTCACAAAACGGCACAATACCGCCTTTCATTGAGTTTTAGACCCGTTTTCAACAGAAATGTATTTTATACATTTCGTATACATAGCATCATCATATACGAGAAATATTACTTTGACGGAATTAAACAGTTTTTACAGAGAAAAAAAATTGTACGCGTTATATTTTGAGTATCTTCCGAGTAAAGGCTAGTTAAACTAAGAGTAGCGACAAAATTAGTATTCGTTTTAAGGGGCACGCAGTTTACGTAATTTTAATAGGGAAATATGTGTAGCTAGGGCGCAACATTCGTATTTTTTTGAAAAACCCGAATTTAAAATGATGAAATTATTTTTTTTTTCACAAAATGGCACAATACCGCCTTTCATTGATTTTTAGACCCGTTTTCAACAGAAATGTATTTTATACATTTCGTATACATAGCATCATTTTTCATATATTTTATTTCATTTTTTTTCCAACACGTCAGTACCATTTCATCTTTCTTGGAACTTGATTAGACCTTGTCGGTGATTTTTCATCTTCTGCATGCAGTTCCTCCATAAAATAACTTTTTGACTGACTTTGGCATAAGTAAAATGAATACTCAAGAAGAAGGCATAAGTAGAAAGAATACTCAAGAAGGTTTCTCGCTACTTCGCTAAACAGTTTAAGTTGCCATATAGACAAACGTTATTCAATATTTTGTTTTGTGTTTGCATAATATTATTTTTCCAATTTCTGTAGTTGTGTTTATTCGGTTGTATGCCCAAGTTTTTGTCATGAGTATTAAAAATATCTTAAACTATGTACCTGTTTTCAAGCTACAAAAGTGTTTTTTCAATAATAAAAAATTTTAAAATATTTATGTTGTCTTTATATAATCTCTTTTTTACCCCTTCATGATTGTTTTCTACTTGTACTTATCTCTACTAACAAATTTTGTGATTTTATTAATTCAGTAAATAAGATGTATTCTGCGAAAATATCAAATTTTGTATCTTTTACGCAACTTGTATATGCAGTCTTAATCTAACAACTAGTTATTGTTACCCGGTATTAAAATAGGCCTCTTATAAATATCATCACAAACCATTTGGGCTCAATTTATACAGTCACCTGACAGTTTGCTGGTTGGTTCTGATTAGTTTGAAACATTTAAAAAATTGAATAAAATTCACCAATCTAAAAAGTATTTGTCGTTCTTTCATAAATATATTAACGTACTTGAAATACCTTTTAGTACTTCAATTACAATTTTTACTTTAAATACTTGTAAAGTATTTGAAATACCAAACAAAGTACTTGAATTACTTTACTTGACAAAAATCAGTTACTTGATACTTCAAATACTTTTAAAATTTGAAGGTACTTGTTGCTTGGTTCGTATTGATGATTTCGAAAGTATTTGGTACTTGTACTTCAAATAATTTTTGTCAGTACTTGTGACAGCTCTGCCTTCTAGCACACGAAGAAAAAAAAGCTGCTTTAGATATTGTTAGTAAACATTTCCCAAACACAGGATTATTCCCATTAATAATCAAGTTAGGAACAAAGGTAGTAAATCATCTTACGTGCTTATAAACTAGTTAATTTTTTCAACATCCGTAGTAATTCGGTTTAAATCGGCTCTAATGTTGTAATTATAAAAAATCGGCATCTGAGCCAGCAATCTATCGTTTTCAAATTTCAAAACGATACGTCATTTACAAAGAACATAACAGGCTGGCTATTAATTCCGTTAAAAACCGGTATATTGTAAAAATTATATATAGCATTCTCTATTACACCAAATGAATATAAACAAACTGCTATATAATATATGGCTTCATTAAAACCGAAAAAACCATTTCATTTATGAGATCATTAACAAATGGGGTATGAATATGAAGCTTTTACATAAAATAGCATCAATAAAACCTATTCAGATAGTCAACCGTATTTTCTGTAGTGGAAAAATGAAGTGCATTTTCCGGACTGAAAAATAAAAAAAAGAAATAGCTTTTCCCATAAAGTTGTAAATGTCATAAAAAGTATTTTGCTGAATTAAAAATTAATGTTGTTAAAAGATTCTGAAAAATAGTAGAGACAAATTGTGTGTAAGTACATTTTAAAAGAGTATTTTAAATTCGAGCACAAACTTTTAATTTTAAATAATCCAGCACGATAAAACTAAAACTCAAAATTTAATAGAAGAGAAACAATAATCAAACCGACAAAACTCCTAATAATCTCTTCTAAACAGAATAATTTTACATCTCGTCAACTTCCCGAACGACGTCTTAAAAGCAAAATTAATAGAAACGATTGACCTCAAAAGACCAATGACGAATGCAACCTAGTGGTGTGTCAATCGTGATTGATTCGTTTGCTTTGATTTAATCACTTCAAAGTATTGAACGACCGAGTCCCGCTTGTTCATAACAATTCGATCACCTCTCGATCGATTGACCGACCGTACCAAAACAAAATCCCATACAGACTCTCGGTTCTCGGTCGTTTCTCAGTGTCAACCTGCTAATCAATCTGCAGTTCGCTACATAGATCGAATGCGATTGATTCATTTGAACCACTGAGATTCAATTGCATGCCAGACCAGAGACTAGAGGACGGTAGTATTGCGAACATTCGATGCAGCGGTCTGGACGCACCTTTATTTGTTGATAGTTGATAATCGGTAGCCCAATATGCAGCATCTACTTCCATTAACTATTTCTGAGAAATTTGTTATATTAACGAACCTAAAAACATACTAAGCTAGTTTCTCAAATGTATTAAGAATTAATAAAAACGCCACCTCTCAAACCCACTCTCATTAACTGTTTACATTCTTTGGTAATTATTTACATTTTTTACACGTAAATAATGTAAAAAATTCAAAATGAATTATTATTATTATTACGCGTAAAGGCACATCACTGAAATATAAATTACGAAGCACTCATTCTTTAAAAGAAATAGAGCAAAATTGTATTTTCAAACGTAGCTAATAACCCATATTTTGAATATGTACCTGCTCAAACTACTTAAACCAACACCAAAATACAATACAATACAGAAGTCACAATATAAAGCAAAACACAACTATCCAACCCGTACTAAAAAAGAATGTTAAGACAAAACAATGTTTTAAGTTCAATCAATCATTTCGTGCAATGACTTCTTTCAATTGGTAACGAAAAGTATTGAAATGAACGAATGATTGAAAAGATTCGATAGTTTTCAGAATCGGTCCTTGCTTGATTCGGTCTTTGTAAAATGAACGATTGACACAACACTACTAATGCAACCCGTCGGATTTGGTGGAGGATCTTCGAGTACTCGAGTAGTAGGGCTAACAAATTAAATACAGCGCAACGTTGCCGTCTTATTCATCTTACAGGATATTTCCCAATTTACCTTTTAAGCACAAATGGATACTTATATTTTTTTAAGATGTAGTAGTAAAATTCATGGTTAATAAAATAATAATAAAAATTCTATATTTATTTAAAAAAACGTACTTTTGGATGAATTTGGAAAATTTTCACCTAGGTAAGGAATTATTTCAATTTTTGGAAACTATGCGCTGGCTTTCCGCCACCTCCACCACCACGGCAACCCCTAAAATAATTTAGTTAGTATCTGTTTTCTTTATCTGAAAATCATAATAATAACCAAAAGTAAGTAGTGCTTACTTACACCTCCCTAAGACGTGTTAGCACTACTTATAGTTTTTATTATGATTTTCAGATTAAAAAAAAAACTTTAATAACTAACACCTCCCTACGACGTCTTAGCACTACTTACTTTTGGTTTTTATTATGATTTTCAGATTAAAAAAAAAGGTTTAATAACAAAAAAAATAAATATATGTCCAAATCGGTCACAGTGGGAGCTGCTGGCGAAATCAGAGAAAAAATAGCTTTGTTTCAAATATATAAATGGGATCTGTGACAATTTACAGGGTTAAGCACGAAAACTTCTGTTCCACTGTCGTTTCAGATTGAACAGGGAAGAGAAATTTAAAAACCGAATAAGGAATAATTCTTTCTACAGACCCCACTGTCAAAGCCCCTAAAAAATGCTGTGAAAAAACCTCAAAAAATCAGTTTTTTATGTCATATTTCGATATCGAGAAAAAAGACTTAAGTTGGGGTTTTTGAAATTTTATTCTAGCTATAGTCTGTTTCAGAAATGTATAGAGTAATAAAACCTTATTAGGTGTGCAAAAGGACTACATGGTGACCCACCAATAATTTATACCACTTTTATAGTTTGGCATTGATCTCTTTGCAAAATTCTTTCTATTCATCAAGTGCCAAATTGACCCAAAGGCGTGCGGTTGGATAGTTATAGAAATAATTTAAATGTAAGGATATTGTATTTTAACAAAATAAAAATTATACAGGGTGGCCCAACGAAAAGGTCCCACCCTTATTTATGACTTTCCTGGTATATTTTGGGAAAAACGCTTGGACACGTCAATTTTGATTTTTAGGGGGACGTCTTTTCATGTATGATTGTATAATACAGGGTGTTCCAAAAATAAGATATCGCATTACACTTGACATTTTTAAATGGAAACCCCCAATTTTTTTTCTATTTTTGGATTCTCCAGGAAGTTTTTAGTAACTTTTGTATAATAGAGTTTATACCTATCTTCAACCATTTTGAAGTTATTTGAATAATTGAATAATATCAAGTATTGATAAATTAAATTCAAGAAAGGGTCAAAATAACGAAACTTTATTATCAAAACGGAAACATTGCAAGGGCTACTGCCCGGTTGTTTAATACGTTACATTCAGTCAAAAATATTAACCATAAGTATGTGGCTAAATTAATAAGAAAATTTGAAGCAACTAGATCTGTATCTAATATTCGCCGGAATCAGGAACACTAAACCATTTACAGTTTTACATTCACATTAAAATTTAAACAAAAATTAGTTACTTAGCTACAATGTGTCAAAAAGTCAATGTGGTAATAAATGTTGAAAGTGGTGTCCGTTTACCTCCATGCAATAATAAATATTTTGCTCAAATCTATTCCTAACATTTTCACACATTTCTGGAGTTATTTGTCTGCATTCCGCCGTGATCCGCTCCCGAAGATCTTGGATGGAGTCTGGCTTCGTACTAAAAACCTTACTTTTTATATGTCCCCAAAGAAAGTAATCTAAAGGACTCAAGTCCGGAGACCTTGGTGGCCACTCAATGGGGCCGCGCCGTCCGATCCACTGATTTGGGAAATGGGTGTCCAAAAACTGTCGTACTGGAGCTACATAGTGCGGTGGTGCACCATCTTGTTGGAAATGAAGAAAATTTTCATTATAATTAACCTCATTTTCTATTATTTCGGTTATTCGTGGCTCTATTGTATTTTCCAACATGTCCAAGTACAACTCCCCCGTCAAGTTTCCAGGAATAAAGAAAGGTCCTACAATATGATTTCCGAAAATGCCGGCCCAGACATTAATTTTTTGTGGGTATTGCGAATGTACCTCTCGAAACAAATGTGGATTCGAGTCGCTCCAATATCGACAATTATGTCTATTTACAGCACCATGTAAATAGAAGGTACATTCATCCGAAAAACAAATGTTAAATAACAAATTTGGGTTATTGTTCAAACGTTGTGTCATTAATTCGCAAAACTCCAACCTTCTATCATAATCGTCTTCATTAAGCTCATGGACAAGTTTAGTTTTGTACGGGTGAAATTTATAGGATTTCAAAATTCTTTGCACTGTTGAGCGTGTAAATCCTGAAGAAGTAGCCAGACCACGAGTACTTTGGGTGTTGTCAAGAGCCACGTGTCCCAAAACTGCTATTTCTCTGGCTTCATTTCTACTTGGACGATTTTCCTGATTCCGGCGAATATTAGATACAGATCCAGTTGCTTCAAATTTTCTTATTAATTTAGCCACATACTTATGGTTAATATTTTTGTCTGGATGTAACGCATTAAACAACCGGGCGGTAGCTCTTGCAATGCTTCCGTTTTGATAATACAGTTTCGTTATTTCGACCCTTTCTTGAATTGAATAAATCATTGCAAAATATTATAATAGAACTAGGCAACTTAACGATTTCAAATCAAAGATAAAGTTGTTCTATGATTTACGATGACATTGACGGATGCTAAATTTCTTGCTGGTATCGGTGATTATTATTTTTTTCCGTATTATCAGTACTAAATTAAATGAGGCGAATTTTATAAAAAAAATTAAAAAAACTTCAAAATGGTTGAAGATAGGTATAAACTCTATTATACAAAAGTTACTAAAAACTTCCTGGAGAATCCAAAAATAGAAAAAAAATTGGGGGTTTCCATTTAAAAATGTCAAGTGTAATGCGATATCTTATTTTTGGAACACCCTGTATTATACAATCATACATGAAAAGACGTCCCCCTAAAAATCAAAATTGACGTGTCCAAGCGTTTTTCCCAAAATATACCAGGAAAGTCATAAATAAGGGTGGGACCTTTTCGTTGGGCCACCCTGTATATAATATGTACAGGGTTTTTCCTTATAATTTGCCACCCCTTTAAATCTTTTATTTCAACAATTATATTTATTTATTCAAAACAAAAAGAAATGACTATCGGAAAATATAGAAAACCATGAACTTGTTATTACTTGTTATGAACAATGTTATTTTAAATTGAACATCCTGTATATTTTTAAGTTTTTAGATACGCCTTATTGTCCTCTTTTCAAAAATATATAACAGGTCTATATTTAGAACAGTAGTTTTTGAGCTATACATACACCTTCAAAGTAACACATTATGAGGTGCTTAACTTACTTTATTGGATCTAGATAACCGTGAGTGGCCGTGGGTGCAATTCGGCCATTATGATTCGTGAATCACTCTAGCCATGAAATGTCAAATGAAACCAAAATTACCTATTCTTTTTGAATAAAAATAATCTATTTTATTTACGTTTTAGGTTAAATTTACATATTTATAGCAAATTAAATATTAAAAGTTATAAAAAAACTAGTTTATTCTAATATAATATGTAATTAACAAACAACAAATGCTAGTGAATAAACAATATAATAATTTATAAAATCTGTATTATAATTTATTTACATGACCACCGCCATCATTTAAGCAATTTTGGAACACGTGTCCCATTTTGTTAATAGCATTACTAACAAAGAAGGGATATTCGGTATTTAAAAATACTATTTCTTGCTGGATTTTTTGCCGTAATTCTTGTAAATCATCAGTCCTATTAAAGTAGATTTTATCTTTCAAGTATCCCCACAAAAAATTATCTAGGGGTGTGAGGTCGGGGCTATTGGCAGGCCACCGGATTGGGCCTTGCCTTCCGATCCATAAACCCTAGCGATTATTAAAAAAAATTGGTAATCGGTTGGACATTGTGAGGCGGTGCGCCATTTTGGTGCCAAATTAATCTAGTGTACTGACGAACTTCCCATTCGTGTCTAAACGGCGCTCCATTTCGTTATTTAAAAAATCTAAATAGCGTTCGGCTGTCAAAATACCCTCAAAAATAATTAGCTCAATAATTTGCTCTCCTAATATGCCGCACCACACATGCAACAACGTACGCCCTTGCTTCTTCCTTTCTTCAATTACACGTGGATATCGGGTTGCCCAAAAATGTGTGTTTTTTTCTGTTAAACATTCCGGCCGTAGTGAAAGTAACTTCATCAGACCACAGAATTTTGTTACAAAATTGGTCATCTCGAAATCTCTTGAGCATTTCTTGACAGAATTGAAGTCGTTCATTTATATTATTTTCTGTTAAATATTGTACTGGCCTATTTTTATAGGATAACCATATTATTTCAAAATCCTATGAATTGTTTTCCATGATCTCCCTGTAAGTCTTAAAACGGGAATTGACCGGTGCGGATTTTCTAAAAAATAATTCTTTTAAACTTCATGTTTATTAAATAAATAGAAAATTACCTTCAAAATATAATAAAATATTAAACCCTTCCTCTAAATTTGCATTTGATCTTCTTTTCTTTCTGAAAAAGTTTTTCCTTTCCACAAATTTTTTTACTATATATGATACTGTCTTTCTAGATGGCACTCGTACCCCTGGATTTTGTTCCCGGTATTGACGCTACTTGCTACTATGCATTATTATAAGGTATTATTTTTAATTTGACGTAAAACGTAAATAAAATATATTACTGTTATTCAAAAATATTAATTTTGTTTGATATTTCATGGCTATAGTTATTCACATAATGGCTGAATTGCACCCATGGCCACTCACTGCTATCTAGATCCAATAAAATAAGTTAAGCACCTCATGAGGGGTTATTTTGAAGACGAATAGCTCAAAAACTACTGTTCTAAATATAGACATGTTATATATTTTTGAAAAGAGGACAGTTCAGACAGGAGTTCCGTTTAAAATAACAAAGTTCATGGTGATTTCTTTATTTTCCGATAGTCATTTGTTTTTTATTTTAGCGTGGTATAAATCTTCAGATGAAATCCTACAACTTTCGTATTAACCACTTTTTTATGTCTTTTGAAATAAAAGATTTAAGGGGGTGGCCAATTATAAGGAAAAACCCTGTACATAATAGATATAGATAAAATAATTATATTATTATATATTATTATACAGCAATTAAATTATAATTGGTTATATTCTGTCATGTGACGAACTGCCATCACCTCTTGACATTATAATTAAAGGGTCGACCGTCTGATCGATCAGGTTGTCAAGATCCCACATTTTCTTCTCCTATTTAATCACATGATGGACTGCTTTTTCGTCAGTTCTCTGGCGTTACTTCCTTAATGGCTTGATCAAACAGTAGCTTAACATCTTTCATTTTAAATGTCGTGTTTTGTCTTCCTACAAATCCTTTCATTTGCGTCCATATAAGTTCTATAGGATTTAGTTCGCAATTAGGGGTTCCCGAGACCGAGATTGAATCAGTCTCGGTCTCGGAAAATGTTTACAATCTCGGTCTCGGAAAATGTTTACAATCTCGGTCTCGATGCTTCGAGACCGAGGCCTACTTAGTCTCGGTATCGGTCTCGAAAGTCTCGGTGGTCTCGAAAACTAAATTTTAAAAATAATAATTGTTCGCCGAGATGTTATTTAGACAAAAGTACATGGAAGCCTACGTTCGAAACCCAGAGTTTTTCCAATCTTAAAAATTTAATGTAAAAAAACCCAATGTTTGAACATTTCAGTAAAATAGGAAGAATGTATATTTATATAAAAAATTATTCCAAAAATCTATAATTCGAAATGATGTTGCCAACAGATGGAATCAGTAAATGAAGATATACGGACAATAGTATCAAAATAAATATAACATATCTTCTTTGGACATCAACAGAAAGGCCACACATAACTAGAGTTACGTAAACAACCATCTACAGAACAATAATTATTTGACATTTCGAAAGATGCAAATGGAATAAGATATATTAAACACAAAATAAGGTCACACTGTATAATGTATAACTGTATAATGCTGTCGAACTCATACAAGCAACGTGTTGGGCATTCTAGGGACAGACGTTATAATTCAATAGGTAGAAAACGATCGATGGCCAAGTAAAGCCACCCTTAGGTATTCTGTAAACTTTGCTATTTTGAACCAAACTTTTATTACTTTGATGCGTATTTACTTTCTTAATCAGGACCGTTCTTAGGAGTCTGCACGTTGTGCTTGCACAAAGGCGGCTATGGTTCATAATACTACTTGTGAATCAACTATTTTTGTTCTTTGGTAAATTAACTATAAATTTTAAAAGTGGAGTAGATTTTAAAATTAAATTTATTTATTAAACAAATATCTACCTGTTCAATTTTTCGCCTGAAAGATCTATGACCTTTTTTGAGAAAATGTACAGGGATAAATATTATATTGTGCCTGCTGAATCACCCATAATATCAAGTTCCATCAAGCGATGATAATTATGACATCGATTATACATCACTATTTGAAAAAAAGTGATTCCAAAAATTGGAGAAAAGAAATAATAGAATATTTGCAATTAAAGCGCGCTCTAAACAGTACAGATATTTTAGAATGGTGAAAAGCACACGATAAACAATTTTCAAATTTAGCCAAAATGGCAAAAGATCTTTTGTCTATACAGGCGACCTCTGTAGCAGTAGAGCGTTTATTTTCACAAGCAGGGTTAATTAATACAAAACTAAGAAGCATGTTAAATGAAACTTCAAACAAATGCTTATTATGTATTCATTCATAGTATAAAAGTAACTTGAAAAATGAAATTATAAAATATTATTTTATTTTATTATATAGGTTGAAATAAAATCTAAAAATATGCTTCTAATGTATGTTTAGAAATTTAAATTTTTACTTTGCTATTAGAACAGTTCGTTATTTTTTAAGCGTAATAGTTGAATTAGCTTTATTGATCATCTATTTAAAATCCTAAGCCAAATTCTACTTTGTGTTTTGTTTGTTGAAAATCTTGTCCGTATGTATATGTATTATTCTTATTATACACATATAGTTAAAAATTTTAAATCGTCCATTATTTTCAAATACAAACAAAATCAATACAAAAATATTGTTCTATAAAACACGTACCTTCTTTAATTAGCAAGCCATCGAAGCGATTAAAGAAGAAAATGTTTTTCACTATTTTTTTTTTAACAATTTTTTGTTTATTTTAAGTCGGAAAATGTTTAAACAAAAATCACCGCAATTACTTCGTCTGTTGGAGACTTTACCGTATCTATACTATATAAGAATATGATATTGCGATATTTTTAGTTGTTACAGTCTATTAGTTATTAATTATTGAACCAAAAAAACTAAAATTTTTTGGATTTTAGTTACTTTCAATAATTAAACATAAAAACCGATTATAAACTTATAAAGATCACAATATCAAAATCCTATATATAGTTGTAATAAAGTGTCTCTCTTTGAGAACAGGGTAACAATTTACGGTTTTCGACGTGTGAAGTGGAATTTCGCTACTAGAATTTCTAAATTTGGAAAATTCTCTTTTTATGGTTATTTATATCGTTTTTTAAATGACTATTTCACTAGTATCATTGTTATAAGAACATATACAATGCTAGTATAATATAATTGATTATAGAAAAATTATTTTTTGGATCAATTAATTTGCCCCCAAACATATATTTCTTGAATTATTTTCTCAAAACAAATAATTTACGAACATTAGTTATTTTGCTACTTCACTTTGAGATCGAGATTCGCAATGATATGACGGTAAGCGCAGAACAGTTACATTATATTTTTCTGCTATATCTTCCACTGCATATTTCATAAACGATTTTTGTGTAAATTTGCTATGGCTAGTAGTTCTTTCTTTATCAAGTTGAAGATGAAGTTGGCGTCTTCTCTATGCGCCGTGAATGATAGCTTGCGTTATCCATAACCACTACCGAATCAGCCGGAAGATATTTCAAATATTTTTCAATACCCGTTGACAGGCCGTGCTTGGCAGGTACTGATTATATTTTTGTCGTTTTGCCACATTTTTTTTCATCAAGATAAAAAAATTTCTTTTGCTTCCTGCGGTACTGCTTTATACTTCTCAAGTATTTTTGTTACCAGCAAACAATTTCATCATTTTCCAGTAAAAGTACTTTTCGGTTATGCTTTTCCTAGGCAAAATTCATATTTTTTAAAGTTGTCCATATATAAGAGATTTCTAGTTATCAAAGGATTACTGTCATCTTGGCCAAGCTCCATCAAAATTGTATCTAGGGTGGGTATTTCTTTTTTAAAATAACTTGGTGTCTTTATCAAGAAGTTTTGCTGGTCTTCCTGGAATTTTCTTGGGCGGTTCCACGTGACCTGCTACCTTTCTCTCCCGCAATAATTTGAAAACGGTGGACTTTCTAATTCCAATCATTCGGGAACATCGTTCCACAATTTTACAGTAAAACTAGGGTGGGTAATCGTGTTTTATGCAATCGTTAAAATAATAATTTGTTCACTATAGATAGTGGACAATTATTAGAACATCCTTTCGTTGGAGTGAATGTCGCCATTTTATTAATATTCTTGTTATACTGTCAACAGTATATCGTAACGCAAAATACTAGTATATTTAAAACACAACTACTTATAATCTGTGTTTTATCACCTGCCTCCATTAAATACTAGCCTATTATGTTAGCATTGAGTAATAAATGTAATCTATAGAGTAATAAAACCTCATTAGGTATGCCAAAAGACAGAGATTTAAAAGAATCTTTATTATTTTTTCTATAAACAAAGTTTACCTACTACGCCTATGATGTATGACCCTGAAAATCAGCCAAACTGCACGGAATTCCCCATTTTATAAACTTCCGAAACAGACTATAAACCATAAAATCGTAGTAATATTCTTAATAATTAAATTCGTTTATTAAAAATGCTAGATATTTTGTAAAAAAAAGTAAAAACAATTTATTTAGATTATTGTAGACATTTTAGTCAGTTTAAATGTATATGGGAATTTGCCTTATAAATCTGATTAAAGCATATCTCACGACAACATATTTCATTTTCGTATTTTTCAATATCTCTATTCAAGGAAGATGTTTTGACGTCGCCTCTGTTAAAGTCAATATCGTGGTTCAGATATGTAGAAATAACGCCTAAATATGAAATTAACAATGCAAATTTAATCAGGCTGTACAGGGTGTCCGGATTTGGTTGCAAAAGCAGGGTATCTCGCTTATTTTTAAAGATAGAACCTTGCGGTTTTCACGACACGACCCTTGGCTAATTTTTTGTGAAACTCATGAAGCCGTTAACAAAATTTTCAAAGCCTTCTTCGTTTATGAGATACAGGGCGAAATAGAAAATTTTGCATTTTGGGACCCCCTCGTATCTCGGTTATCCTTTAACTTAACGCAAAGGGAAAAATTGCTGCTTATGCAGTTTTTTACTCTGGATCCAGTGGCGTAGTCATATTTTTCATTTGAGTTGTTATTTTTTTAAATGGGACACCCTGTATATTTGTCCAGAAATTGATTTGTCCTTTTAAAAGCTTCTCAAAAATATATAATAGTATGGGTCTATTTTAATAAACAACAACAAAAATCCTAATTTTTATAATTATCATCCCAAATTTTGCAGTAGGCCATGCAAAACAATGCTGCCTTTTATTTAAAGTCGTTAACAATATCTACATCGTAACAATAAATCAAAATAAATATGTAATTAAATCTATTTATCAAAATATGTATTGATAATTTCGCACCAAAAAAGTACCACCTATGTAACACAAGAATAAAACAGTAATAAATTATTATGTAACAAGCCTTTCAGCAAAAATCAACTGTCGTATAAGAACTACAGTAACCAAGGAAATCAAAAGAACTCAAACTGATTTCCATTTTGTTCTATGCATGCTTCGCACAATTTTCGTATTCGTTTTAGGGAATTAAGCAAAATAACGGGATGATTTTGTAAATAGCGAAAATTTTCTCTTATAGCATTTCCGAAATCTTGGACATTACCAACGTGGTCTTTGTAAATTCTATTTTCCAGATATCCCCATAGAAAGAAATCTAAAATCGACAAATCTGGGGACCTAGGGGGCCCTCTTATAGGTCCATTTGTTCCGATCCATTGATTGGTAAAATTATTGTCCAGAAATAATCTCATCATTCTAGTTGTGTGCAGGAGCACCGTCCTGTTGAAAATAAATTTCGTTAATTTGCGCTAGAGGAACATCGTCAAGTAATTCAGATATAGCTGCCTCTAAAATTTCTATATAGCGATTGGCTGTTAGATTTCCCTCAAATATATAAAATTTTATATGTGTTCCTAATATGAAGCACGCCACATTTAGACCAAACCTGCCCTGCTGTCTTCTGGGAAATATTTGGTGTTGATTTTCCTGGGACCAGAATCTACTATTGTGCCTATTGAGTATACCAGAATTACTGAAATGTGCTTCGTCTGACCATATAACCATCCTATCAAAATCTCTAACCATATCGCATCTTTCTCGAAACCAATTGCAGAAGACTACCCGATGCTCTGCATCCCCTGGCTGTAAGTACTGCACGAACCTAAATTTGTATGGGGGTATTTGTGCTTTTTTAGAATTTCTCTAGTTTTTGGAATCCCTATGCTCTTTTCACTGGCCCTACAAGAGTTTGCAGGGTAAGCTTCTGTATTAGCCAAAACCGTAATTTCCGATTTTCTTTATTATATGTTTTCGTACGAGGTTTGATAAATGATCCGTGGTTAAGTAAATTCTTTTTTATCCGATAAAAAGTGGATATATTAGGTTGCCTCCTTTCTGGATATCTAAATAAAAATTAAGCAATAGTATTTCAACATACCTAAAAATTAACTATTTACCTGTTAAAATACATCTCAGAAGCCGCTTCAACATTATCATTACTTAATATAAAACAAGCTAACATATCGTACTTTTCATATTGTTCGAAAGTTTGGTTTTCTTCCATAATAATACAAATATATTTTTACACAATAAATAAATACAAAAAACTAGCGCTATATTTTATATACGCGTACAAAATTGGGAAATGTCATTTGCTTCCAAGAAAACAAAAGAAAACGGCATCGTTTTGCATGGCCTACTGCAAAATTTGGGATGATAATTATAAAAATTAGGATTTTTGTTGTTGTTTATTAAAATAGACCCATACTATTATATATTTTTGAGAAGCTTTTAAAAGGACAAATCAATTTCTGGACAAATATACAGGGTGTCCCATTTAAAAAAACACAACTTTGGGTCATATCTAAAAAATAACAACTCAAATGAAAAATATGACTACGCCACTGGATCCAGCGTAAAAAACTGCATAAGCATCAATTTTTCCCTTTGCGTTAACTTAAAGGATAACCGAGATACGAGGGGGGTCCCAAAATGCAAAATTTTCTATTTCTCCCTGTATCTCATAAACGAAGAAGGCTATGAAAATTTTGTTTACGGCTTCATGAGTTTCACAAAAAATTAGCTCAGGTTCGTGAAAACCGCAAGGTTCTATCTTTAAAAATAAGCGAGATACCCTGCTTTTGCAACCAAATCCGGACATCCTGTACAGATTCCCTTTCTAGATGTTCTTGTGCAAAAGGAATAAAACGTCAGAATATTTGGTATATAGAGAACTAACACAAATTAATGGGTATCTGACAGCAAAGCGAATCCTCATCAGCCTCCAGCACAGAAGCAATCTGTTATTAACACGTTACGTTTGTTCTTTAGAGCCCTCGCAATCTGTAATCAAAATTCTTTACAACCAGAAACAGAGAAAATATTAACTCAACTCCGTGACTGGAAATTAGTAAGTGTTTTCATGCAAGCAGGGTTGGATCTAGACGTTGGTTCCAGGGCACAAAAAGTTATAATAATTTTAAATAATTTATTTATATACTTAGACCATATGTATATAAATTATGTATAGGGTTATATTATAAATATAACAAAAAAATATATAAAAAATCAAACAATGTGCATCTTATTATTCTAGATGTGAAAATTCGACACTTAATCAATGCAGTCTTATTCTTACTATAACAAAAATATTAAATAACAAATAGAAACTGAGCATTAACTAAACCAAATTATGAAACAAAATTTAATTATCTCTTGGAACTCCCAAATCAGTTTATGACATTATCCAAGTTTAATGGCAAGTGCTTATGGATCTAAAGCAAGGTTAAACCAGATTTTCCCCCATATTAATTCGTAATCATGTTTTTACTAATCGTATTGTAGAGAAGCTACGTTCGGTCGTAACTATAGAAACGGGCAATCTTTACATCGTTATCAGACTTTCTCACTACAATTTCTCGAACTATATTATTTGATTGAATAGGGCATGAAATCATACATATGCAGTGGGATTGTGGGGATAAGCCTAAATTATTTATTTTTGACAAAAGCTTGGTCAAATAGAAATAAAAAGTAAATAAAGACTTCTTGGGCGAATTCCCCGTGATTATATATATATATATATATATATATATATATATATATATATATATATATATAGGGTGTCAACGAATCTATTAGACAGGCCATAATTTTTAAAGTATTTGATGTATCAAAACGAAATTTGGTATAGGTAACATAAAGGTAGAGTTTTCGCATATTTTCACTTTCCGATCACTTCCGGTTTCACAGTTTCGATTTTTTAAATGGAACACTCTGTATATTTCTACATTTTTTAATTCCTGAGACAATTCTGAATCAGAGTGTGACATTTTAAAAACTTTTTACACCTACTTGATTTCTTATAGCCATTTTTAACATTGCATCTAGGTGGCCATGACCGAACGCAAATTAATCTAAGGACCTGAAATGATGACAGAATAATACAATCGCTAAGTTTTAGTGATTAGTCTGATAGCTAGGAACAAGAGAAGTTGATAAAATAAAATTTTTGTGTCTAACGATTTTTTTCAAATGGCGACCCTTTTCAGACAAGCACTTTTGGAAAAGATTTTTTTGCGAATCTAACGGTATTAACTTTTCTGCGATTGGTTTAAAAATAAGATCAAAAATTAAATATTACTAAGAAAAATACTCCATGATCAATTATTTACCTATATCAAGTGTGCCATGGATAGCCATGCTGAATATTAAGTAGGATTTTTTGTTTTGACAATGACACTTGCCTATTGTTTCTGAGTAGACATAAGATTTCCTTATTTTTCTTGATTTTCAGTATTATTTTTATTTTTAAAAGTCAAAATAATGTATACTCAAAGTAAAAAAAGTCGATATGTTATTAATATTTGGAGGTCATAAAAATTCAAGGAATGCTGCTGAGTTGTATGCTCAGAGATACCCCGACCGGCAACATCCAATCCATCAGTATTTTCCATATCTCGAGAATCGTTTTAGGCAGCAAGAAGGAAATCAAGTGGCGGAAGGCAGATTTATTATAAATGAAGAAATGGGATTAATTTTCTTGCTATGGTTGAAGTTGATAACACTGTTTCTTTAAGAAAAATTAATCACGAACTGGGTTTAAGTCATGAGTCAGCTAGAAAACTACTAAAGAAACACGGATATCGAGCTTTTAAGTACCAATTACACCAACATTTGTATCCTGACGATGGCGATAGGCGGGTATTGTTTTGTGATTAGTTGCTCCAAAATTGTAGAATTGACCCAAATTTTATCAACTTTATCTTATTTTCTGACGAATTTCGATTTACTACTAATGGCATATTTAACAAGCAAACCACTCGTTACTGGGCCCAACAAAATCAACATGAAATGAGAGTAGGAAATTTTCAAGAAAGGTTTAGTGTCAATGTCTGGGCTGGTGTCGTTCGTAACAGAATAATTGGGCCAATTTTATTTCAAGGTCAATTAACAGGTAATTAGGTTTTCTTCAAAATGAAATTGAGTAACATCTTAATGATCTACCTTTAGAAGTTTTACGCCGAATTTACTTCCAGCAAGATGGAGCACCGCCTTACAATACCAGAGTTCTTAATTATTTAATTGAAACATTTTAATAATATAGTTATTGCAACCAATGGCCCAATACGGTGGCCCGCCCGTTCACCGGATCTCACTGTTCTCGATTTCTTTATTTGGGGCTATGTTAAAGAAAGAGTCTATGTAACAGCCCCAGCCACTCTTGAAATCTTAGAAGACAGGATTGTACGTGTATTTAGAAGTATTACGCCTCAAATGTTGCACAACGTGTTGAGAGAAGCAATTGAACGAGCGGAAATGTGTCGTGAACAAAGAGGAATGCACTTTGAACAGCTACAGTGAACTCGAATATTGTGCTTTTACATCATATCATTTCAGGTCCTTAGATTAATTTGCGTCCGGTCATGACCACCTAGATGCAATGTTAAAAATGGCTATAAAAAAATCAAGTAGGTGTAAAAAGTTTTTAAAATATCACATTCTGATTCAGAATTGTCTCAGGAATCCAAAAATGTAAAAATATACAGAGTGTTACATTTAAAAAATCGAAACGGTGAATCCGGAAACGACCGGAAAGTGAAAAATATGCGAAACCTCTCCTCTTTATGTACCATTTACCTATACCAAATTTCGTTTTGATACATCAAATACTTTAAAAGTTATTGCCTGTCTAATAGATTCGTTGACACCCGGTATATTATTGTTATAGTTTTAAACAGTAATTTGACCAGTCACAATAAGCATAATTTAGTAAAACAATTTAAATGTGTTTGTGCATATTTTATACTCTATATATCCAGGAAAATCACCGACGTTTAAAATAAGCTGGCATCGTCATTTTACCAGAACTGCAACATTATATCCCTTAAAAGAGGCTACAGATGTTAGGTGATAAAGTGGTTTCCAATTTCATACGTCAAGGTCCGTCCTCTTCACTCTTCACTCACTTACAATCCTTGTCAGCAAAATAGCTAAGAAAATTCCTGCTTCTCGAGTAATCGTTTAAATGCACGTGTCCTATATCAGGTATCACTGGCGGTATATAATTTAATAATGAGAGAAAAGACACCAAGCAATATAATTAACATCTAGAAATCGATCTGGTTTACAGGGGCGCGTTCTGCTTCTGTGAATAAATTATAACAAAGTAAACGAAAACACTTGTTTAACCCTAGAATGTTATCCTTATTTTTCCAGGATATAATTGTTATAGTGGTGTCGCATATGACATGACGATTAAGTCGACTTTTAAACCAAAAACAAAGATATCTATTTATATATTTATTTATTACATAATATAAAATATATTTTTATAAAAACCTAACTCAAGAAATAAATACTAATACAACAACATTTTAACAAATACTTTAAAAATAGCAACTATAATTCTCCACTGCAAGGGGGACAAATAGGTGTTCTATGTTCAGCACATACATGTCCACCACATCTCACACACAGTCCTCGACCTTATATGTTGGCATTTCTGGGACGATATAACAGAGTTTGTGAGGAACAGGTTGATCTCTTCGTTCAGGAGTTGAAGTATTATCTTTCACGTTTAAGACATCCAGAATTAGTAGACGTAATTACCTAGATATAGTTGGCCCTTTCAGTCTGTTTTGCAATTGAGGTGTGACTAATTGCATTGCTAACATTTCAAGAAATTGCGTTTTTGGAATATGTTTATGGTTAGGGTTTAGTTTTGCTTTATTAGCGTTAAAGATTATATAAGAATTAATTCCAGCTCCATCCAACATTCCATAAAAACTCGTAAAGGCCAGCGTCGAGTTTTCGGGCTACAGTTTTTGAATGACACAATTGATCATAAGTATCTACTCCGTCTTTTGTTTATTTATAGAATAATACGATCTCAGGTTTTTGAGTTTGCTTATCAGTTTCACTATATATGTGAAAAGTTGATAGCAACAGAACTATTTTTTTTTTCGGTGAAAACGGAACCATAGTTTTCAAGAACTCTGGCGGAATATCTGTTTTATTTTTTTGTAGAGTTCCTACTATAGTTGGTTTTTTTCTCCAATAGTTTAATAGCCAAATCAATGGACGATAACCAATTATCAATGGTAACATTCCTATTGGTTTCATATAGGTTTTCACATAGTTTTAGGACATACTGGGTAGGTAAAGCTTCAGAACTTGTTTTAGTTTCTTTTCCAATATACGAAATAGCCGATATAGTTACATATTCCCCCGGTATATAATTTTCTGAACACCTTTTAATAAAAATATTCCACAAATATCTAATATGTGCAAATTTGTCATCACGTTTACGCTCTTGTCTGGTATTTTTGTCGTCAAAACCAAGGCAGTTTAATAAAAACTCAAAACGTTTTTGTGATATGGTCGCCCTAAAAATTGGTAATCCATATTGTCTGGGCCATAAATCAGAAGTACTTAGAGAACATGTTTTTAGAACATTACTCATATACAACAGTCCAAATAAAACCAATATTTCTTGCTTATCAGTAGAGCTTAAAAATCTTTGATCCCGAGTGTATTTGGAGGATTATCTTGTTATTTCTTCGTTTGTGTGCTCGACGATACAATTTATCATGTCTTGGGTAAAAAATAAGTTCCATACTTCAATCTCATCTGTGGCTTTTGAGGCACATAATTTTGGTCCTGGTAATCGAAGCGCAATGTTTTTTTTAACCATACGTGTATTTTTCGAAAAAAATGGTGATTTATACCATTTATAACTATTTTCTTCATAAGTAACTTTCCTATTTATGCCAGCTTCTTCTTCAGAATCTTCATTTTTGCTACTACACCCGGTGTAGAAACTTTCGGAACAATCGCCCTCGGGGATTTCTCATTTTCACTTTCACCATCCTCGCTGTCCATTTCTCTCTCTCTTAGGAACGTACAATTTTTTCTAACTCGGCATAAGTCAAGGATCTACTAGTGGACTACTATCGTGGACTCTTACGCGACCCAATCGAAGATTACGAACAGAGAGTACACGTCACAGCACATATAACTACCACGTTCGAAGCTGAAATGACAGGCCGAAAGGTACAGGGTTTTTTTTATAATTTGCCACCCCTCAGAGCCTTTTTTTAAAGCTACAAAAAAAATGTTTATACGAAAGTTGTAGGATTTTTCCTGAATATTTACATGCCGGTAAATCTAAAAACATATGACGATCGGAAAATCACTATCAACTTTGTTATATTAAATGGAACACCCTATGTTTTTTGACATTTTTGGATTCTCCTTGTTCTCCTCTTTTCAAAAATATATAATGTCTGTACTTGGAACAGTAATTTGACTTATTCGGCTTTAAAGTTGCCACATGACAAATTCACCTTGATGCAATTCGAAGATATTAAAATCGCTTTACAATGCAACGTAATATTTTAATGTTTTATAAATGAACCGATTGCTAACAGCCTTTTTATAAGTTAATCACGTATCACGTGACCCCCTCCATTATCCAAGCAATTTTGAAAAACTCTTTCCAGTTTCCTGATAGCCTTGGTAATGAAAATGGAACATTCTGTATTTAAAATGGCAATTTCGTGCCCTCTTTTTTGCCGCAATTCGTCTATGTTGTCCATTCTATTAAAGTTTATCTTTTAAATATCCCTACAAAAAATTATCCAATGGTGTAAGGCCCGGACTATTGGCTGGCCAGTGAATATTACCATGTTTAACAATCCACAAACTATATCGAGCGTTTAAACAATTTGTGAGATCTTTGATGTTGTGGGGTGATGCTCCATCTTGGTGCCAAATTATTTGATTAAAGGTATTTATAGGAAGCTGCTACAGATGGTATTCTATCTCGTTATTTAATAAATTTAAATACCGTTCCCCTGTTAAAATACATTCAATAAAAATTGGACCAATAATGTGGCCTCTCAAAATGCCGCACCACACATGCAACGATTTCCGACCTTGCTTCTTTTGTTCTTCTATTATATGACGATTTCTTGTTGCCCAAAAGTGTTTATTCCTTCTATTGAACATGTCGGCTGTGGTAAAACAAGCTTCATCTGACCACAAAATCCTTTGAAACAACAGCCTTGTTGCAATCTCCCTAGCATATCCTAGCAGAATTTGACTGATTGGTTTAGGTTGATTAAAATTATTGTCAGTAAACTACTGCACCAGTCTAATTTTGTACGGAGGGTACAGATGCTTCTTAAGCCCCCAATGGATATAATACCAAGATTTTACTGTTATTCTAGAGACATCAGGAATCGATCCGCTTGGATTTTCTAAAAGTTAATTTTAATTAAACTTTTAGACTACCTCTGGAAATATTTGTTTACCTTCAAAATGTAATAATATAGTTAATTCCTCGTTCAAGTTTAATTTTGCTTGCCGTCTTTGTCTATGCAGTGATTTTATTTGTGCATGATTTTTTAGTATATATAAAATAGTTTTTCTGGGGGGAACTCGAGGATATAGCATCCTGTATTGTCGCACTATTATTGTGGCGTTATTCGCATTTCCGAAATACAATTGAATAGTTCTTCTTCTTCAGTAAAAAGCATTTTATGAATAATTATTTGACGTAAAGTCAATAAAATGTTTTCTTTACAAATAAATGTTTTGTTTTTTTCATGGGTAAAGCGTCGAACTGCATCACGGTGAATTTGTCATATGTAGCAACTTTAAGGCCGAATAAGTCAAAAACTACTGTTCCGAGCATAGACATATTAAATATTTTTGAAAGAGGGGGGAATGAGAAGAATCCAAAAATATCAAAAAATACAGGGTGTTTAAAATTTAAACTAAACTAAATAACAAAATTGGTAGTGATTTCTGGATTTGCCGTGCCGATAGTCACTTGTTTTTACTTTTACTGCCATCTAAATATTTAGGAAAAATCCTACAACTTTCATATAAACAGTTTTTTGTAGCTTTAAAAAGAAAGGCTCTCTGGGGTTGGCAAATTATAAAAAACCCTGTACATAGAGAGCTTTTTAAGATCTAACATCTGATGAAGCCACGACATTGGCGAAACAATTGTCATGCGATTTATTTTTTGTAAAATAAACTAAGTGGAAATGTTACAGAAGTGTTTTGATTAAGTTTGTTAAAATGGATTTCCATGAAGTAAGGGCTAGTTTTGTTCAAATAAATTATAATACTAAAAGTGTATCAATAATATGAAGCTCGTTGTTGTAGATGCAAGAGGTTACTTTACATTCAAATTTCAAGTTAAAGAACTAGCTAGAATGTTTAGGATGTTCCAATTCCAATGAGTGGGATATTATTTAAAATTTAATAGTTTTGTACTATTTTCTTATTCTGTTGAATTCTGTATATTGGTTAGGGTTATTAATATTTTGTTAATTAGTGACCATTCTTTTTCATTTATCCATTCCTTATCAGGAATCAATCTGACCTCTTTCTCAATAACTTTATAAGAATTAATAAGCATTGACTGTAAACTAAGTCTTTTATTTAAGTGGTTTAAGTTTTTACGAACCATTTCTATATTAATATGCTTTGTTACAGAATAACTTATCTCTGGTTTTCTGAAATTATTTATAGGAAGTGACAAGATCTGTAGTGGATGATTTGACACAGAGTAATCAATTAAACACATAAGGTAAATGTACCTATCCCCGACCTAGTACTTATTACCGACCATTACATATTTTTCACTTTAAAACAGTCAGGTGTTTCCAGTTCGAACATCAAATTCAAAATTCTTATATTTGAACTTCCCGCCGCGAAAATCGTACGACTTTGCGGCAACCCACCCAAAAATACGTTAATTACATCAGTCTTTGGCCATACATCGCGAAAGCACCCACGATTTCTTAACAAGTGCTCCTAATTTGTGTACAAGTTTATTTAAGGTGAATCTATAAATTAATGTAAGTATTAAACGATATTTACTAACTAGTAGGTTAAATATAATGTTTTAATTTATTTTTGATACTAAAATCTTATATTTTATTACAAGTAATGTTATAATTAATAAAAAATGATTGGTCGGTGATAGGAGCAGTCATTATATACAATGTCTTTTTTACTGACCAGTTGGTCGGAATCAGTAGAGTGCACTATTTTGTTTTTCTTTAATTTTTTATTTATTATCAGAATATTAAAGGACAAAGACTATCTTTTTCATATAAATAATAACTTTTAGAGTTTATAGAGCTATTACCGACCACTTAAATATTTTAAAATGTCTTCATTATGAGTGTATAGAAACAGTAAAATTCTTAGTTTAAACGTGGAATGTTATATTTTTGTCTGATATAAATTTGCAAATATTAAGTTTATTTTGTCGCCAATACCTTTTGGTAACAACTTTTTCTAACACAGATTATCCGATATTACCCCAATACGATAAACATATTTGTCCAGTCTAACTCAAAATTTTTTTTAAATCGATAAAAAAAAAGGTCGGTAAATAGGACCTAAATTCTTATCGGTTTCCTAGGACCGACCAACGGTCGGTCGAAATTTGGCGCCAAACTTTGGCCAATGTATAGCTCTTTTAAAAATTAATGGGGGTTTCGGACTTGAGGTTCCCGTTTGAACCAAATAATATTGATAATTCTAAATTACTTCTTCCAGTAGCAACAAACAATATGCCAAAACAGAATTCAACTGATTGTTCGTCAGATTCTTCCAATACTTTATCACAAATCGAACGACAGTTTGATCAAAGGAAACCTAAAGAATTTCTAAACAGCGGATCGATTTGTAGTGGTCCAATAGAGGATGAAAGTTTATTCTATTTTTAGAAAATAGTAAAGGAAAAAGGCACATCATCTACTGTTCCACATGATGATGTTAATACTGCGCACGATACTACGACAACCAATAATTTACCACTTCTGGATTTCGATTCCTTAGATCTAGGCTTGAATTATTCCGAAAATTTGTGAATGGACATGGAAAACGAAGAGTTAATCGATGATCCTGATCTAACGGCACCTACGCCACAAAATCATGGCAAATTTGAAATTCTGTGTATCGAACCCGTTGGACAACCGGATGCTAAAGTATGGGTTCATCATCCCGCTGAATCAAGTAATATTTTATAGAAACGTAATATTTTTAGTTTACTTATATTACATTTACTTTTTAGCTCCAAGACCCCGTAAAAAAAGTGATAATTATGTCCATACGGCCCCTAATTCTCCAGTTACCATTTCCCCAAACCTTGCTAACAAAGATTTGTATCTGAATCCAAAAGAATTATCTGTTAAAGGCAATACTGTTAGCGACTACCAATGTACTCTTAATGGTAGGTACTTATAAGTAAGTGTTACACATAACACTCATGTCCCAAAATATATGAAATCAATTGTTTTCATTTATTTATTATAGTTTATTTTTAGATGCAAAGTTCATTGACAATAAAATTCTTGATGCCTGTATGTCAACCGTGAAGGCAAGGGCATTAGAGATGCAACTAATGCGCTTGAAGAAATATCTATATTAAACACTAAAGAAGAAACCAATTTAAAAACTCCAGAAGCTCTTGTACGTTCCAACACAGTTCAGGACTTACCTCTAAGCCCATTTGACAACTTTATTGATATCGAAAAAAATAATACCTACAGTTGCTACATCGGAAGAATATATAGAGCACCATAAAAAGATAGACTTGGAGAAAAAAAAAGAAAGAAAAGAACAACCAAAGAAACAAACGAAAAAAGTGAGAAAAGCTGACAATTCTAAACCAGATATGACGATGAAATGGGACCGATAGCGAGGTAAAGCATGTCATTGTAATATATGAAGAATATTTGCTTGGTTTGATCTTTGATTTAAGTTCGAATGGTATAGTTGTATAAACAATGGCAAGGAGTGATGTGAATTGGAAGTGGACCGAGAAGGATAATATACTTACATACAGTTCAAATGAAATTGTGCGCAAAATAAATCCACCAAAATTAATTAACCGCCGAAGCATTTATTGTGTACGTGAAGTTGAAGAGCAGTTTGTTCCCAAAGGAACATGGTTATAAGCGTTTATGTTTTTTTTACTTGGATTCAACTTAGAAATATTAAATCCTTTTTGTTATTTTTTTTCTTTAAAATTTGATTTATTATAATTTCTTGCATTATACTAACACAATAAAAACAACTAAAAAATCAAGGTAAGTATCAGTGATATTCTGCATAAAAATGGCAGTCGGTAACAGGAGCCAAAATGGTCGGTAATAAGAACATCACACAGGAACGGTCGGTAAAGTGTACATATCAGAAGTTTCAGATAAAAAAAATTTTTTTTTTCAATAAAAAGATCAATTTTTCCGTTATTTCTTACTCTCTGTTTCTTAACAACATTTTAAACTTCAGACTAAAAATATTAGAAAATTGAGTTTTTACTTAAAAACCTTAATATCAACCTTTTTCTGAGCTTAGGTGATCGGTGAAGGGTACATTTACCTTATCGGTCTCCCCCAAATTGGATATCACATGATATATTAAGGATGGGTCTAGAGAATCTAGTAGGATGGTCTAATTGCTAGTTGAATCCATATGACTGAACAATTTTACTATACAATCCAGAGATATTGCTTTTATCAAGCAGATCCATGTTCGTATCGCCCAAAAAATAGTTTTGTGTTTTATAAAACGTATAAATGTTTCAAAAATCATTAATAAATCTCGGATATTGTAGCTTGGTGGTTCATATACTACTGTAATGTATATAGTTGGTGTTTGTATTTCTATTGTTAGCATGTATATATCAGAATTATGTTCATTCAATATTTTACACTTTAGTGAGCCCACAACAAAAAGAGCGACTCCTCCATCTAATTTATCTCTAAGCCACACCTCCGCGAGAACTAGGACGCGTGTTACGGTTTTAATTTCTATAATTAACATTTTCAATTGATCCATTTTATTTCTTACTGATCTAATATTTATATACAAAACATTGAATCTATTGTGCTATTTAATATATGCAAATAGTGTAAAACTTATTTATTATGTAGAAAACAAATTAACTATTTAACATATTATTGATTTGCATTTTACTGAATATTTTTCTAGAAGTTGTTCATTATCTTTCCTGGCCTACATTTTACCCATATTGTACCAAACATATTTATAACCACAGCCTTGTAACTTACGCGTTTCTCGATACAATTCTCTAGTTGCAGATAGATCTTCACTCAAGCCAATTTTTATTTTTTTTACCCGGTATTCGACATTCAGTTGTTCCCACAATCGTCTTCCTTTTTTTTTCAGTTACAGAATATGTTTCCCAAGCTCTGCAGTTTTAAATTTAACAAGTAGTGGTTTGCTTTTAGATTTATTCGGTAATAGGTGAACAGCATAATCCTCATTTCGACCTTGAAAGTTTAATTTACGAAAAACTCTCTGACCAACATCTCCATCCAAATCAATAATCACTGTTATTGATTTTGTTCCTAGTTTCTTCTTTGCCTATTATTCCTTTAGTAGTAGCTATTTCATTTTCAAGATTGAGAATTTTGTTTTTAAGAACATTCTGCTCTTTTTTTGAGTTTTTTATTTTCACTCCTTATATTCTAAAAGCCTTTTTGCCACCCGTTCATTCACGAGCTATTGAATTTGACTGACTCCTCCAGAAGATCATCAAACTGCATGGTTTGTTATAATTTGCAATATTTATTTGAGGGCTTGGACGTTTTTAAAATGCTTTCCATATCATAGTTTCTCACTAAGAAATCATGGTTGTTGGGATTGGGTTCTAATCTCGTGGAGTAAGGAGAAACGTCTCATAGTAATTCCAGCTTGACACGCTTCAATCCCAAGAACCATGATTTCTTAATTGACCAAAGCCATGAAAGACCCCGTTCTATAGTTTCTCATTCTTGAGTCAGGAGACAATCTTGTATTTGGTTGGACCAAGCGTGCCGCATCACTGGACTCTTCCTCTCTAAAGATATTATCAGACTCGCCTTCTGAAGAGCTTATTTCCGTGCATTCATAAAATCAATTTTAGTTCTTTTTTCCTAAAGACTTCACATTCCTTATGTGGTAGTTTCGTGCATTCACTATGATACCATCCCTTGTAATGGGCATTCTTATTACAGCACTTACACTTGAATACTGACGTTTTGCGCTTTTTATTCGACATACTGACTACTTTCTCGACAATCAGGCAATATCACGCAGCTGGCGATAGCAGAACAGTCGCTAAATTAAACTAGCGTCTAGAGAAGCCCGGATATTCCTCATTATTGGCTTCCTGACATCTTAGCGCCAATCGTTAATTTCGCCACGGAGTATAAATAAGGCTCGTTAAACTTTCGTTGCGAAGCTGCATTGCAGAGGAGTGTTCGAATCCCGGTTCAGGCAATGGATTTTTGTTAATTTTTTTTAACAAAACTTATAATTTGGAGGTAGTAGAGTTTTAAAAATTGTATTTCGTTTTGGTTAGCCTGGTTGGGCTTTTTTTTTGAGGTGGTGTAAAAAAGTGTATCTATATTAAAACAAGCAGATAGACTTTCTTAGTTTTTTTGTTTAACAAAACCTATACGGTTAGATGTCCCGTTAGGTTAGTACCAAGCGCGTCAATAAAATCATCGTTATAACCATAATAAATAATAAATAGTGACAGAAGTCGGGAAGCCAAAAATAAGAAATATCTGGGTATTTCTAGACGCAAACCTAATTCAAAAACAGTAGCAGAAACCTCGCCGCGTTGGTTTAGTTGGTTCACGACCGTCAGATCGCAAGCGGTCACGACACATCGAATGTATAAGGAATTTCTATTGTTACCGGATTAGTCGTTTTTTTTTTTTTTAGTGTACACTTCACTTGAACAGACAACAATTCAGCTGATTTATTGACTAATTAGAAAGCAGAAAACTTGAAATTTTTACAAAATCCAGTGAGGCACATTTAATGAATTGGGCGAACCTTAATACACAATTCAGTATAAATTCAAATGATAATTACTAACATTATCACCAGATATTAAATAATTTTATCAGTGACGAACAAACTAGCGCGTACCTATGTTTTTTACCCGAATTTTACAATATAACACCCTGTATATATCGAGGACCAAGCACTTGCGGACATATGTTCATATAGGGTTTTTTCTTATTTTAGGAATTACTACACGCTAAATATGTTATAAAAACTAATTTGGTGTAATTTTGTTTTTCCTGTATTTTATGGAATTTGGGCAAATAACTCCATGTATCTTAAAAACTAGTCATATGATTAGATTGTGTCCATAAGAAATTTTGATCAGGACATCAATTTTAAATTAGTCCCTAGGGACATTGAATTATGACGAATGTAAGCATATTGTAATTAACATGGATAAATTATTGATTGATTGATACGTAACCAATAAATACGGATAATCTTCAAAGGCAAAACGCCGACGGACGCAGACGCCGGACAGTGCAGCTTTATGGTCGATGCATTGATAGAAATAATTTTGAAATTGTAGAAGATTTTAGGTAAAAAATCGATAAATTTCCTTTACCCGGAACATCCTTCATTTTATTAGGAATAGTGAAGTGTCACACAATTTAGTCCCGCACCTAGTCATTAAGTGACACATTTATATGTATATATATATATATTTCTCATTTTTGGGCATAATTTATTCTCATATTCATGTTGAATTCGTGCAAAAATTTTGCAAGTGAATCACATCGACTCTTTATGCAAAATTCAAAGTCAATGGAATAACAACGTTTTTTACGTTGATTTTTCAAACATTTTATTTAACCGTCATTTTTTTCCTCCATCTTGAATTCACAATACAATTTTGCAAGTTTATCTCTATATCACACTCAATTCTTGCACATAATTTAAAATCAATCTAATAAGTAGTTTTTCGGACTATTTTTAAAAATTTATTAGGTCACAATTTTGTTTTGCCATCTTGCATTCGTACCAAAAGGATACCCGTTCATTCCTATGTAACACTGAATCTTTGCGCAAAATTTGAGGTAAATGGATAATCAATTTTTTTAACATTTCACTAGGTCATTTTGTTCCGCCAAAGTCGCTATTTTGGTCCGCTATATTGAATTTTTCCCAAAATGTTACAAGGTCATCCCTATATGACCCCTAATTTTTGATCAAGATTTAAAGTCAATTGGCTAAGTTGTATTTTAGCCAGGCCCTGACAGACAGACCGACGAAATTGAGAAAACCTGTTTTTGGCATCTAGGGACCCTAAAGATTGAAAATCTATAAAATTCTGGAAGAATGACTTTTCACGATTACAAACGTTTTATTTGGCAGCCATCTTGTTCCGCCATTTTGAATTCCTACCATAATTTTACCAGTTCATCTCTATTTCACACTTCTTGCATAAAATTTGAAATCAATCTAATAACTCGATTTCTCAGATAGATTTTTTAAATATTTTATTAAGCCGCCATTTTATGAATTCATCTTGGAATCGTACCCACATTTTACCAGTCCATTTATATGCAACACTTGAATTGTGTACGAAAATTGAGGTAAATTGAATAAGTAGTTTTTTAGTAACTATTTTTTTAATATTCCATTAGGCCGCCATATTGGATTTTTACCAAAGTGTTACCATTTACTCCTCATTTGGACCCTTAATCTTTGACCAACATTTGAAATCAATTGGATAAGTAGTTTTTTTAGCTATGCCGCGAACATACCGACAGACACACAGACAGAGAGACAAAAGAGGCAGACAGGCAGACCGACGGAACTGAGAAAACATGTTTTTGGCATCTAGTGACCCCGAAACAATTGCAATACTTCCGTCTTACGAGGGAAGTAAAAACAATCTCTATGATAATTGAAAAATAAATATTAAAGACGTTTTTCCACATTTTTTCGACTGAATCAAAATTCGAAGACATTTCCAGGTATTCCATATCATGTCGAACCCTGTAAATATGAATATAGCATTTAAAAGTATACGAAAAATTACACCCATCCTCCAACTTTCCAGTTAAGCTACTTTCATAAGCACCTTACCTACTGCTGTTTATATATTTTATCCTAATTAAAAATAATTTTAAAGCAAAGCTGTGAGAGTTGTAACGTGTCCAGAAAAATCTTTATTCGTAATTTTCGAGTGAAATGCCCAAAGTTTTTGATGCATTAATCAGCTTTTCCAACAGTTTGTTGCATAATTTCGTTAAGACATTTTTCAAGTTTTAATAATGATTTGGACTTAAAAACTGGTAAAATTTTTGTGTAAATACTTGAAATTCGGCGCAAAAATCAAGTGTTAATAGACTGGCAAATTTTCATTGCGAATCCTACATGGCAAAACAAAATGGTGGTCTAACAGAATGTTTAAATATTCGGTAAAATTCCATTTCCTGGAATAAAACCTTCTTTTTATGGAGGAAAATAATAAAGGATATTTTTTGTACACTACAAAAATAATGTTATGAAAAATTAAATAATAATAACAATAATAAGAATAGTAATAATAATACATTAAATACAACCTTAAAAAAATTGAAATAAATTACACTTTATGGAATTTGTATAAATTATATGCATATAATATAGATTGTTAAATGTAAGTAGCGAGATTCTGTACAAGGCAAGCTAGGAGTAAAGGTGAATATACAGATCTTTTTTATGTGATGTACAGTAAATTGCCATAGATAAAATTCTAGAAAAATAAACTCTCACACTTTTCTACCGTACAAGAGTTATTAATGTAATATAACTATAATAAAAATATGTGCAATTAAGTTTAACTAACGGTAACATGGTGTATTTTATCTAAAATCCTGTAAATTTAAATTCTTATATTGCCAACATCGTGGGTTTTTCTAATTTGCATCGGGTCATCTCTAGTAGTCATGTTACACGAATAAAACCCCCGGTCTGTCGCTGACACGCTTGATTCAATTTGCTAGTTTATTAATTTGTTTTATTAGTGATACGCTTTCGTTTAAACGTAAATTAGGTTTTATTAGTTTGTTTTGACTTTAACTAAGTGGATTAGTGCCAGTAGTGTAGTACATCGGGTATCGCAGAAATCCAGTCGCAGTAAATTTATTTATGTGTGAAAACAAAAAAAAACTTTACTATGCCATTTTTAGGCACGTGTCTAGGGTTTCTTAATGCTTATATGTATGTATATATATATATATATATATATATATATATATATATATATATATATATATATATATATATATATATATATATATGTTTGTATGTATTTTCATTCTGGATGTACATACGTTTATTAATGTCGTTCTGAAAAAAACAATTTTGCTGACGTTTCGCCAAAATCACATTTGACATTCTCGAAGCTTTCTTTCTCGCGTTCGAATAGAGACTAAAGTGTTAGTGACTGCGTCGCTTCCTTTATACCCCCACCCAGGGAGGAAGGTTATATCTGAGGGGTCATTGGCCGTTATTTATGTTTTCCGGATGTTGCTGTTGTTGCGCTAATTCCGCCTGATTTGTTGTAATTTTAGATTCGTCTATTATTGTCTTCCATACTGTTGGTAGTTTTAATGATTCGTCCCTTTTATTTAAATCACCTTGTTTTTCTATTTCTATAGCTCGGATTATTCTGGTCTTATAATCCTCTTTTGGCAATCTCTCCACACCCATCGAAATTTATTTTGTGGCCAGTGTCCTGATGATAAAACATAAACAATGACCAATGGCCGCTCAGATATAACCTTCGGCCCCGGGTGGGAAAGCTGACAAAAATGATTTTGGCAAAACGTCAGCAACACTGTTCGTTTCAGAACGACAGTAGTGAACGGATGCACACCCGGAATGAAAACACATCATATTTTTCCATCCGAGAAGGACTAAGAATCACTATATATATATATATATATATATATATATATATATATATATATATATATATATATATATATATATATATATATATATATATATATATATATATATATATATATATATATATATATATATATATATATATATATATATATATATATATATATATATATATATATATATATATATATATATATATATATATATATATATATATATATATATATATATATATATATATATATATATATATATATATATATATATATATATATATATATATATATATATATATATATATATATATATATATATATATATATATATATATATATATATATATATATATATATATATATATATATATATATAACATGACCATTTTATCCCGCGTAAACGCGGCGTAGACATGCTGTTTTATTGCTCTTATAACACTTGAGTCGTAAGAATTGACGACAAAAGGTTAAATAGTTTTTATAGCCCTGTTCTTTTTATGTTGTTTATAAGAATAATAAGAGCTGCTGCCGAATTTTAGCAACAAAATATAAGAAGATTCCGAATATGTAATAATTTAGCTATTGACATAATCAATAAAAATGATAATTAAATATTTACTAGTACCTTAATGAGGAGAAATGTGTTAAAATAAATATAAATTTCGTTCTTTTTTTTGAAATAATATAAGTTTATATATGCAGGTATTTACCTTCTTGATACAAATTATTTAGTTATATTATCAGGTAGTGGTTATTACTGCGAAACAATGCAAAGCGCGTAATATAATAACTTAAAGAACACTCTATATATGTATATAATTATTTGGTAATAACTTTATACAAATCCTATACACTCTAATTTATTTCATTTTATAAGTTTTTAATGTTCTTATTTAGTACTAATAATTGATTATTATTAGTATTATATTATTATTATTATATTATTATATAACAATAATTGAGCGTCCTGTTTCTCCCACTACACTCCTCCACAAGAGCAAGGAATTTTATATACTCTTTCTGTTTGAAAAGGTTCAATATCTTTTGGGGATCGCAAGCATTGTCTAATCTTCTTATGTGTATTGAAGACTGTACGTATGTTGGACTGCCGAAGTAATCGTCCTTTTTTGTCTGTAGAGCCATGTATGTAGAGAAGAATAACACCACCTAACGGTAACTTCTTATCATTCTCCTTTCGCGGAGTCGGATTACTATATCTTTAATTGAACCCGTAATATCTTCAGTGCAATCCCCTAAGAGCTTGAGTCAGTTTTGATGTTTCCGATGTTAGAGAATCTTGATCAGAAATCGAAAGGGCTCTAAATACTAATAAGTTAATAAACGATTTCCTTTGTGCTGAATGGTGGTGGGAATTTGCATTTAAGTATCTATTTGTATGCGTCGGTTTTCTCTACACAGAATATCCTAATGTACCATTTCCAAATACATCTAGAAAGGGAATCGTTCCATTAGATTCAATTTTTATTGTGAACTTAATATTAGAATGTTGACAAAAGTATCATCTACATATATGAACCAGTGTTTTGGTTTTAGTGGAGCGGATGTTAGAGCAATATTCTCAAAGGCTTCCCTAAAGATATTCGCTGGCACAGGTGATAGAGGAGATCCCATAGCTGCCCCTGAAGTTTGTTCATAAAAAATTCCTTGAAAACTGAAATAAGTAGATGCAAGACAAGCTTCCTCTAGGTCTATTAAGTCAAGATTATTATGATCCAATATTTCTGATATAATGGAAATTGAGTGGTTAACAGAAACATTTGTGTATAGTGATTCTACATCGAAACTGACCAAAATATCTTCGAGATCCAACTGGATTGCCTTAAGTTTCTCCACGAAATGTGCAGAGTTTTTTATAAAAGAATATGTTTTTCCAATGTAAATGGATTAAGAAAATTTGAAAGATATTTACCTAGTTTTATGTGGGTGAGTCTATTGCACTGACGTTCAGTCGAAGTGGTACATTTTTCTTGTGTATCTTGGGAAGACCGTAAAACCTGGGAATCTTGGAGCTGCTTGGTTTTAACGATTTCTTCTCCGCTGGTGGTAGACTCGATGCGTTAATCAGATTGGTGATGTGTCTTTCTATTCTACTTGTAGGATCTGCCTGCATAACGTTATAGATGTTGTCCAAAAGTTGAGTTACCTTTCAACGTATTTCGTTCTGTCCATGACGACTGTGGCGTTGCCTTTGTCTGCTGGAAGGACCAGAATGTTTGCATTTTGACTTAAGGTTTTCATCGCTGTTTTTTCGGCTTGGGGGAGATTCGACTTCGATGGTTTTGAATTTTGAATCATCTTTGCTCTCTCAATATCAACTTGACTTAAGGAACATGAACGATACATTAAGGAGAAACATTGTTCAATCTGCTGCAGCTGAACACCAGCCTTCCACTGGCCATATTATAAATGTAAAGGAAACCAAGGTTCTAGAATCGGTTCCAGGATTTTATAAACTAAAAATTAGAGTCTATTGAAATGTTTAACTATAATAGAGATACGGGTATGGTTTGCACCACACGTGGAAACCGCTTCCATTCTATGTTACAAAATAAGCCGGTTGACCTTGACTTTTGAAACACAATATGAAAAAGACTGAAAAGTCGCGGCGGTGCAAAGTTACTCCGATATCCTCTCCTAAACGATGTCAGAAATTTTACCAGTCAAGAATTAAAAAAAAAGACTTAAAAATTATTTGCCAGTATCGGTCACTTTCGTAGGCAAATCTTGGATTGAATTTGCTAAAACAAGCAAATAATTTTTCTTTGTCTATAATTATATGGTGAAACATTACCATATTTACGTAGTGATGTCAATATCAGTAACAACCACCCATCTCTTAATTCACGTTATCAAAATACGGTCCAACATATTTGGAATTTTTGAAATGTACCTATAGTACATTATTAGATACATCGTATTAAGCTAAATTATGTTGTTACTAACTACGGCTTGACCAAGATACATTTTAATCAATACGCCGTACTACTTTTCAGAACTGAGAATGAATATTTTAGGTACTTACTCTCTAATTAGCTCCACAGCCTCTTCGTACTTCAGGCCTAGTTCAATGAGCGCAAGCGCCACCATTACAGGGGCACGACCCAGACCAGCCACACAGTGGACAGCCACGCAGCCTTCCGGGTGCTCGTTGAACTGATTCTTTAGTACCTTGAACCACTCTTCAACTATATCGTTCGGAGGGAACGTTCCATCATCATACATGAGATCGAAAACGTCAATATTGACGCTCTTTAATTCGTCGGTTTTGTAAGAAGGCTCGCAGACCCGCACCACAGCAGTTACCTTATGTTTCTGTAGCTCCTATAATTAGAAAAAGGTTTCAACTATATTTATATAAAAAAAACTTAGACAGCGATTTAAAAAAATATTATTTTATCGGATTAACTGATGTAATTCATATTTTAACTTTGACTATAAAACGGGATAATTAATAGTATCGAAAGCCTTTGAACAATCAAGAGGAACATGAGCAGTGTTTTGTTTTTAATCAGTTGCAGTCATGGTATCGAAAGGCCCGAAGTGCGAGCAGGAAAATTAGTCATAGTTTTCGTAGTTATCTTGTAGCAAAATTCTACAATAATATTAGAGAATTAAAAACATTAAAAGATTTATGTTATGTATTTTATTTTCACAAATAGCTTTATTTTTTAAAACAGTGACATTGATTATTTCTTCTTTTCGTAAAATATTTGTTTTTTTTTAAATTAGTTACGTGTGATTTTGTATATCTAAATGATAATATAATTTTAGTTTGGAGCATCAACTTGTCCTAATTGCAAAACAGTACTTTCGAAATATGAAGTATTGTAGAAATATTTGAATGCACTTTTTATAAAAGTACAAAAGTCAGGGTAATATTTGCGAATTTTATAAAACAAAAAAATAGAATACAAGAGTTATGTTAACAAATTGTGATTATTTATTATGCAATAAAAAAAGTCGATTTTTGCAAATAGAATAACTATTCTTAGCACGGCAGTATACTGGTAGGACACTAATAATTATTGTAATAAATTATTATATGCTGCGCAAAACAATTAACGCAACGCCTAAAATTTCGTCTAACTTTGAATGAAAATTTCTCGAGAATGATTGATCCGATTTTGATGAAGTTTTTATCGAAATTTAGGTTAATTCCTCGTGAATATTCTTTTGATATTAAAATTCAATGTCACTTTGTTCTAGGCAATAATACAGGGTGAAAAAGAAAGACATGTTTTATTTACCAAAGTTTAAAACACCCTGTAGAATAAATTAGATGCATTCAAGAGATCTAACCAAAAGAATGTTGTGGCCCAGTATGTTTCCAACAAATCGTTTTTTTATTCGCTTCAATAGCACAATTTTTGCCTGAGTTACAGGACTTATTGAAAAGTACTGCATTTACTGTGTTTTAAATGAATTTACCAGTTCATGTTTGAATTGATTCTGTTGAAGACGTTGCCCGGTAACAAGAGAACACAACTTATACCAGATTTACATTTAGGCGCCAGTTTCAGTTCGGTTTTAAATTTTTCTTCTTATTGTGTACAGTCATGCCAAGACAAACTAGAAATTTGACCCGCGACGAGTGTGTAATTGCAAAAATTCTTAGAGATGAAGGCTGGAGCTATAGCAGGATAGCGGAACGATTGAATGTTCATAAATCAACTGTACATAGAGTGATACAGAGACACATGGAGACCGATGATCATTCCAGACGGATTGGACAAGGTCGACAGCGTGTTACCAGTGAGCGTGAAGACCGGTATCTGCGGTTGTCTGCTTTACGACAACGTTTCGTGACGGCAAGGTTTCTGAGGCAAAAAATTCAACACGCGAATGATCCTCAGGTAAGCACTCAAACAGTGCGGAATCGTTTGAGGGAAGGAAATTTGAGACCACGTGTTCCTGCACGAGGTCCTGCGTTAACAGCAACACATCGGAGAGCCAGGCTAGAATGGGCGAACGAACGTATGAACTGGGCGGAAGCTGATTGGTCGAGAGTGCTGTGGACAGATGAATGGAGATTCTGTCTTTTTAATTGCGATAGACGGGTCCGTGTGTATCGTAGACCAAATGAACGCTATGTACAGGGGAATTTTGTTAATACCGTAATGTTTGGTAAGGGATCAGTAATGGTTTGGGGAGGGGTATCTTTGAGGGATCCTGGTCGTATGGAGTTAGTTATTGTGGATGGGAATTTGAATGCGGATCGATATATCAACGAAATACTGGACAATCACGTGAGGCCATTTACACATAATGTTGGAGCGGAGTTTTTATTAATGCATGACAACGCTCGTCCCCATTCAGCACGTGTAGTGCAAAATTACGTTAATAATGTTGGGATCGATGTCATGCAATGGCCTGCACGTAGTCCGGACCTGAACCCAATCGAACATGTTTGGGACTTATTGGGCAGGAGATTAAGGGCTAATGAAAGACAGCCAAATAATGTGGAAGAGCTGGGTGAGCTACTCATCGATACGTGGAATGGGCTGGATGAGGTACTCATACGAAATTTGATATTAAGCATGAATAGAAGGTGCGAAGCAGTCATAAGAAACAGAGGGGGAAATACGAAATATTAGTTCAATAGTTATAAAGTTTATTTTTGTTCGTTTTAGTTCTTAGTGTTTTGTTTTTTGACTGTCGTGTTCATACCTTAATCTAACCTATTAAAACATGTTTTTCTAACTCCCTGTATTATTGACAAAACTAAACCGATCCTGGCCCTTGATATCACGAAGAAATTTTTGTATAACTAAACTAAAATGTAGAATAGCGCCATGTTCAAATATCCGGTAACCGATGCGTTCGTAATTTAAAAAACAGTATAATTTATTTTTCGTTGCACCCTGTATTATTGACTGAACAAAACTAATATTGAATTTTAGTGATCCAAAAAAAAAATCTTCACAACCAAGCTAAAAATTACAAACGTCTTCAACAGAATTAATTCAAACATGAACTGGTAAATTCATTTAAAACAGTAAATGCAGTACTTTTCAGTAAGTCCTGTAACTCAGGCAAAAATTGTGCTATTGAAGCGAATAAAAAAACGATTTGTTGAAAACATACTGGGCTACAACATTCTTTTGGTTAGATCTCTTGAATCCATCTGATTTATTCTACAGGGTGTTTTAAACTTTGGTAAATAAAACATGTCTTTCTTTTTCACCCTGTATTATTGCCTAGAACAAAGTAACATTGAATTTTAATACCAAAGGAATATTCACGAGGAATTAACCTAAATTTCGATAAAAACTTCATCAAAATCGGAACAACCATTCTCGAGAAATTTCCATTCAAAGTTAGACGAAATTTTAGGCGTTGTGTTAATTGTTTTGCGCAGTGTATATGCTGAATTTCCATTAATATATTATGCTGTTTATAATACCATCGGTAATGTTAACAAAGTTTCAATTGCAAATTCAAAATTAAAATTTCAAGAATTTTATCAATGTATTAATGTTAAATATACGCCTAAAACCACACTAACGCTCCGGAATAATATTAACAATACAGCAACGGTAATGAAATAACTAGTTATATAGTCTTTTTGATAATGGCTTTCCTATACAAATTTTCCACTGATCGGGAAAATAATTAAAATCACTGGAATAGTCACTCGTTTTATTTGGTTCGGACAAATCATTAGAGATGCAATACTTTCTGCGGGAGCACAATAATTGAATAATTTATTTCTTAACAAATCGTACTTAAATTTTGTTTCAGCCTTGTAAATAATACAGTTAATTTTATAAGCATTTCTAATTTTCCCAATCATCAGCTTCCCTTCTGCTTAATAAAAATTTTAAGCCAAGGTGCCCTATATTTTATTTTTGTGGTTGTTTTAAATGGAACATGTAATCTAACATACTACAAATAAAGTTATTAAACAGTACTGATTGATTACCTATATTCTGTTCATAAATTATATCATTGAAATAAGCAATTGAAGAAAGTTAAAAAAAAAGTAAAAATTAATTATTTTGAAATATCTAATAATTTTAGGCTTTACATACAGCGTGTAACAAATGTAAGAAAACGGCGAAATATCTCAGGTACCACTTACCTGAATTTAATGAAAATTTGTACACTTAGGTATGAAATTATGCCGGATCCAATAGCGAGTTTCGCATTGTTGCCAAGTTTACCGTTTTTCGGCTATAAAAGGAATTTTTTTTTAATGGAACGCCCTATATTATTACTTTTTTAAAATATGCGTAAAATTCTCAATACTTTTTACCAGGAGTACTTTTTATGAAAGTCAACAGTTTTTGCGAAAATAATGTCTAATATCCGCAATTTAATGTATTAACTTTTATTAAAATACCTGCACACAAAAGGTTACCTGATATGTTTGACAATGTCAGCTTTGTTGATTTACAAAAATGGATCGTTTAACTGAAACCCAAAAAATTGAAATTTTAATTATACTGGGTTATGGAGATAGAATGCGAAACCTGCAAGATGTCTGTAACACTTTTAATGACAAATATCCTAACAGAAATCGAGTAACTAAATTTACCGTAAGTAAAATTAACAAAAAAATTCGTGAAACTGGAAAGGTAAAAGCAGTTGCGGCTCGCGGGTGAAAAAGTAAGTGAAGTGCAAATGAAGCAAGAAAATATCGCAATAATTTTTTTTCCAGAATTTTTTTATATGTAGAGGGGGTAGAATATTTTTTTAAGACTTACCTAAATTCTGTAAACTAAGTCAATTCTCCTATCCTTCATAGCAGCAAATTTATTTATAACATCCTCATAAAATGGATGAGTTGCCCTAATGTCCTCCAGAATTTCTTTTTGAATTGAAATATTTCCAAGAGAAGTAAGTCTTTCGTGAGATATTGTATGTCTTAAATAAGTTTTTACACATTTGAAGCAAGAAAAACTTCTTTCCACTGAAGCACTTATCGACGGTATTGTCAAAATAAGGGAAAACAACTTATATGCTTCGGTAAAAATATGTTTATTTTTATTAATTTTTTTCGCTTGCTCTTGCAGCGATATATTCCAATTACTCTCATGGCAAAAATAAGACCAAGCTCATTTTTAAGTCGTTGACTTTGTGAAAATATTTCACCATATAACTGTAACAAATTTTCAAACGGGCCAGTCGGAAAATTTAAACTATATTCGGAAAATTTAGCAGAACCTGCCAAACATGAAAATGTAAGTTTTTCAGTCTTGAAATCTTAGTGTAATTTCCATTAAAATATGGTTCAATATTTCATAAAAAAAGGTTCTATACTTAGCCCTAATTTCTTCAGGTGAAAGCTTAGCAAGGTCACGTTTGTAATGATTTACTTCTGTAATACAATTTGCTTTATCAAACATGGTATTAAAAAAATGTTCATTTATTTTTTTACAGAGAACCTCACGACAGCGTTTTATATTGTTAATAATAAGTTAACTGGAAAGAAACTCACCGGTTGCAGCGAAATCGGCGAAAATAAAAGTAAACAACCACCGTAAACTGAACGACACGTCGGCGTCGGTGTAGTGTACTGCGCCTGCAATTCACCGAGAGTGTTGTATGGCGCTGGGCTCGACGTCATCGGATACGATATGTCATGGCAACATAGTAGGAAAATCGTAAACTAAACATAGCACCTCCAGCAAAGTCAAAGCAGTTTGGGCCACTTAAAATTTTAAGAGATATATAATAAATATAGTTAGATGTTTGCTTTTTTATTTTTCCTGCTGAAGTAGCAATGAATAGCCGCCACTGGGTAAAAGAGGCTGTACGTTCTGGGAGACCTAAATCAACAGATGGTGATAAAGTTTTGAATGTTTTAATCAGTTTAGAAGAAAATCCGCACCTTTCTACAAGAACATTAGAAAGAGAAAATGACGTTTCACCCATGTCCATAGACCGACTTTTAAAGACCGAAAAGTTTGATCCATACAAAATAACTTTGAAGCAAGAACATTCTGAGGATGATCACGATAGGCCCTTGGAATTTTGTTAAAAATTTAAAAAGTTAAAAGGGTAACAGGCTTAATGGTCGACATTGGCCAGGGAAAATCCACATTGGATACGTGAAAATCATACCCAATTTTCTGAAAAGATAAATTTTTGTTATAGTATAAAGGTTGCAAAAATAATGGGTCCTTCTTCATGGAAGGCACATTAACTGGAGAAATATATTTGAATCTTTTAAGGACCGAAATTGTCTGAGCTATTGCAGAACTATTTCTGAATAACCGTAAGCTCCTTACTTTACCTGCCGTATTAAGTATTTAAACTTGATTTTTTTCACCAAATGATGAAATATGGTTTCAGCAGCATGGTGCTCCACGGCATTTTGCTCGGAAATATTTAGAAAATGTTTATTTTTGGAAGATGAATTGGACGTAGGGATACAATAGAGTGACCACCTCGATCTCCGGATTTGACGCCCACAGGCTACTTTTTTTAGGGATACCCTAAAAATGTGTTGTATAAAACTAAGCCCATTGACCTCGAGGATTTAAAGGAGCGAATAGAAATAGAATATAGAGGAGGCTCTTCTTTTTAATGTAATAAATGTTTTTCCACAGTATTTGACCCACTGTCAGGAAATAAATGGACATTTTAAACACCTTAATTTATTGTTTGTTGTATTAGGTATTTCTTTTTTGTATTGTAGTATTGTTTCTGCTGTTTTTTACAACCTACTTTTAAAGTTGAGACGCTGTTCTCTCTTGCTAGTGTTTTGGCAGCAAGATGAGGAATTATTGTACTTTCCGGTCTGCTAGACCGTACAGCATCTTTTACCTTTCCAGTTTCACGAAATTTTTTGTTAATTTTAATTACGGTAGATTTAGTTATTGGATTTTTGTTATCTTACATGTTTTGCATTATATCCCCATAACCCAGTATAACTAAAATTTCAATTCTTTCAGTTTCAGTTAAAAAATCCATTTTTGTAAACCAACAGAACAAACATTGTCTGCAGGTATTTTAATAAAAAGTAATTATATAATGTATTTTAGACCCTTATTTTCGCAAAAACTGACTTTCATAAAAAGTGCTCTTGGTAAAAAGTATTGAGAATTTTACGCAGATTTTAAAAAAGTAATATAATATAGGGTGTTCCATTAAAAAAATAATTTTCCTTTTATAGACCGAAAAACGGTAAACTTGGAAACAAAGCGAACTGCGCTATTGGATCCGGCATAATTTCATACATAAGTGTACATATTTTCATTAAATTCAAGTAAGCGATACCTGAGATATTTCGCCGTTTTCTTACTTTTGTTACACGCTGTATAAGGCAAATGAATTATGAATATGATATACACGAATCATTACCTAACAAGTGAACTCTTCGAAAGAAATACAATTAACATGATATTATTGTATGTCACAAAGTACTTAATTTATTAATAGTAGGGTAATAAAAATATAAACATGTATGTATGTAATACATTCGGTACACTTTATGTTCGTCTAACTATAACATTTATCAATAAAGTTAGATAAATGTTCAAATCGGAATAATATATATCTTTCAATTTATAACGTTTTTTTGACAATTGCTATTTTTAATAGTGAATGTTCTGGTTTTTATAATTGATGTTGGTAAATATTGCCACTCCAAAAGAAAAGGCATTATCAATTCAAAATTAAAACTTGAGAAACTTTGTCCATGAGCGCGGAAGCAGTAGCTGGATAGATACAGGGTTAGCACAAGGATGGGCGCTGGAGGGCGGTGGCACTAGGTGGATCGGTACCGGCTTAGCACCAGGTTAGGCTCCAGTGTGCCATATTGTGAAGGCTTCACCCTTAAAACTATAACATCAAAATTCTTGTTTTATCGTGTTTACACGTCGCACTTCGGACCTGAACTCTTGCTAACCCGGTACCGAACCATCTAGTGCCTCAGCGCTGCCGCCTTCCGTCCCCTAACATGGTGTTAACCTGGTACCTATCCGCCGTGTTACAAAATATCCATAGAAAACTGTAAAAAAAATTGATAATTCTATTACATTCATCAAAGTTAAATTTGAATACCGCCTACTTTTCATTTTAAATTGCAATGGTTACCAACATTAAATAAAAAATTATGCATTTAGTATTTGGTAATAACTTTATACAAATTCTAGAAAATGTCATTTATTTCAATTTTTTTAAATTTATTTATTATTATTATTTATTTACTTTTCTATCATTATTTACTTACAAAGTATACAAAAAACTTTTATAAAAAATGAAAACTTAAAGAAAATGCACTAAAAAGTTGAAAATAAAATTTTATACGCGTAGTATTAGACATCAAAACACCGAATTGACTGAATACATGATTATATTTTTTTGATTAAATAATTAATAATAAGTTTAGCGCCGACTTCACGGAGTAAAATTTTCAAGGTGGAATAAAATATTATTTTTCACTTTTTAGTCGATTCATTTTTTTATAAATTTTTTTATTTCATCCTTTTCAGTTTTGTCTATACGGGTTTTATTGTAAAAATCAGGTTTAACAAATGGTCCACTGCATAATATTTTTTCCTGATATAATGGCGAACGCGTAGATTCGAGACGCGAGAGTAGAATATTAAAAAACTTCTTACAATATATCTTGGCGCAAAAAACAAAATGGCGCCATTCCGCCATTTTTTACATTTTTTTAATATTGTTGCTATGGGACCAGTCCGGCAATATCCTGAATATCCCCTGAAAATTTTATCTCAATTGGTCAAACCATCGCGGAGTAATCGATGTACAAACAAAAAATCAACAAACATTCCGTAATTTTAAACATTTGTTTAATATGCTTGCTATGGTCAAAACTTCGCGGAGTAATCGATGTACAAACATAAAAAAATACATAGGGTCAAACTGATAACCTCCTCCTTAAGTAAAATAGATAAAGATTTTGAGGTTGCCACCTCAATGTTCTAGTTTGAAAAGGATATTTGAAAAAATGTAAATTTAATTATAAAACTCGCTGCCTTTATCGCACTTATACCTGTATTTTTTTTATATTATTATTACAAAAAAGCGGGTGAATGGATTTCAAATCAAAATGTACGGGACCACCAGAGAAACGTCCTCTACAATTTGGCGTTTGACTCATCAAAATCGGCCAAGCTGTTTAGACAAAATTCGCGAACAAACGTAAATTTTCTTTTTTTATTTTTGAAAAGGTTTTATTCCAGGAATTGGAATTTAACAGAATATTTAAACATTTTATTTTGCCATAGAGAATTTGCACTAAATAATTAGCAGTCTATCCCTGTCTAACACATGATTTTTGTGCAAAATTTCGAGTCAATTTAGAGCAGTGTTTTGGTACTGAATTTTTAAACATTTCATTACGCCGCCATAACAGGGTTATACAAAAGTTTTACCAGCTTATTCCTATATTACACTTTATATTTGCGTCGTCCATTCGATAAGTAATTTCTTAATAATAGCCTTTGAGTTTTGACCAAAGTTTGAAGTCAATCGGATAAGTAGTTTATGAGCTATGCTGCGTACAGACAGAATGACAGACCAATAGGACAGACCAGGGACCCTAAAACGCAAAGATCTGCAAAAATCTCGAAAGGTGATTTTTTTACGAATACAATACTCTTACGATGGAATTAACAACAAGAAAAAATCCGTATTAAATATTCCGCAATTAACAGATACGATTTTTAATTTCTTTTTTATTAAATGAAAAAAATACTAAATGAAATTCAAAGAAGGTAAAATTGGGAGGGTACAAGATTGTGAACTTTGATAATTCGAAAACGAAACGAGGCCGAAAAAAATTACTTCATATTCGGAATCAAGGCCCCAAATTTTACCTGTTTGACCGAATTTCGTGGAAACCGGCAACAGTTGGCGTAAGTGAAGATTTACCTATATTTGTAATACCACCCAATCTATAGTGCCGATGTAAAAACCCATTTAGCAGACAAATGTCTAGGACTGCTATAATTCCTATATTAATTTGAAATATACAAGAAAAAATGTAGTATGCTGCGTTTCTAACAAACAGCTTGATATAATTTTTTCACTAGCAGAGAAACATTACACATTTATAGAAAACAAAAAAAACATTGAATAATATTCGATATACAAATGTAACGAACTTAGAAACATTTCTGATTAAGCCACATTGCAGTTAAATACCGAAGCAAGATGACCTCGTAACCCAGAAATGTTGCGAGGTTTAAATTAAAATAAGGGGACACAATTTCACAAGTACTCAATGAGACTTTATCTTTTAAATTATTCAGAACAAAAAAAAGCTTTGAACAAATTAAAGTTGTTCCGATGGGAGGTCTAATTCGGTTAATTTAATTTTAGCATTAGTTATTAAACAATGGTTCCAAATGTTTTAGGGAATGAAGGAAAAAGAATGCAATAATCATTATGGACTCTGATTAAAAATTACTAAACAATGAAATATACGGAAAAAAAATTACCCGGGACTTTCCTCGTTATCTTAATCTTTCCTTTTATTGGGAATAGTAAAGTGTGGCCCAATTTAGATATTTAGTAACACATATACCTACATATACTGTCTTTCCAAACATTTTTATTGGCCTCCATTATAAATTCATACCAATAGTTTACCAGTTTTTACCTATACCACACTTGATTTTTGGGCATAATATAAAATAAATTGAATAAGTAGTTTTTATATTTTCTTCCATCATGTTGAATTGGTAACACGTGTATTCCAATACCACATTTAATTTTTGTGAAAAATTTGAAGTCAATTGAATAAAATGTTTTTAGGTTGATTTTTTAAACATTTTATTTGGTCGCAATTTTGTTCCACCTCTTTGAATTGGATTAGTGATAATGATTTTTAACATTTCACCAGACCGCCATTTTGTTCCGCCATATTGGATATTTACCAAAATGTTACCATGTCATCCCCATAAGACCTTTAACCTAAACCAAAATTTGAAGTTAATCGGATAAGTAGTTTTTGAAACTATGTAAAACCCTAGAGTGTTAGTGGCAATTACAGATGCTGCTCCATACATGTGTAAAGCAATGAGTGGTCTACAAATATTGTACCCTAAAATGATACATGCCACATGTCTTGCCCATGGACTTCATCGAGTTGCAGAACAAGTGCGTGCTTTTTATCCACGAGTGAACGAGCTGATTTCCTCGGTGAAGAAAGTATTCCTAAAAGCTCCGACTCGGGTAAAAAAATTTAGGGAAACTGCAGGAAACATCCCCCTGCCCCCATCACCAATTGTAAGTAGATGGGGAACTTGGATAAACGCTGCCATTTATTACGCAGAACATTTCGAGGCAATAAAAAACATAGTCAACCAATTTAATGCGGAATACTCACATTCTATACAAGAAGCACAAAACATTTTGCGCAAAGAAGATGTACGTGAGGATTTAATTTACATTAAAAACAATTTTTTTTTGCTTGTCTGATACTATAAAAAAATTGATGAGATGAGAGGACTTTCTATTTCAAAAAGCGTAGAAATGATAGAAAAAGTGAGTGAATCTATAACACTAAAAATAAAGAAATTTCTTAAAAATTATCTACGTTTTTATAAAAATTGGTTACAAAAATGTGAAAAATATTAGTGCAGTTTTGGACAATAAAGAGACATTGAATCCAGATAATGAACAATTTTTAATAAATAGTGATTTGAATTTGTTTGAATATGTTCCAATTGTATCTTGTGATGTTGAACGAATATTTTCTGAGTATAAAGTACTATTGTCAGATAATAGAAGAAAATTTGAATTTGATAATTTGTTACATCATATAGTTATAAAATGTAACCGCAACTTGTTGAATAGCGTAAACAATAAATTTTCAACAGATTTATTCTTTAGTTAGTTGGTTTAGTTAGCTATATATTAAAATTAAAATTTTATTAAAAAAAAAACTTTTATTATATAGTTGTATTAATGTAATAATTACTGGTAAAAATAGCGTCTTAAGCATACCTTGAAGTGTAAATAATATAATATTTTAATTGCTATACTTTTGCTTAATTTCTGTTTTTTTTTGATCCGATAATAAATGCATTTTTAAGTGCATATTTTCTCTTGTTTCGGAACATATTTGCATGCATATTTTTAGATTTCTAAATGCATAATTATCCTAAGCCTTGTTATGGCTAACTCACTCAAATATTTTAGAAAGGCTCTTTTTAGAAGAAGAATTTTAATTTTTATTATCCACTTATTTTCGGAATTGCAATACATACAAATTAGTACTTGCCTATGGAAACGCCACTGGAAAATCAGTTTACTTTAATTGCTTTAAATAATAAAATTCTATTGATATGCAAATTAGTTTTTAGTGGTTTATACCCCAACAATTAAAAACTAATTTGAATGATAATAGATTTTATTATTTAAATTAATTAACGTAAATTGATTGTCCAGTGGCGTTTCCATTGGCAAGTAGTAATTTCTATTTTTTATCTATGAGCAGACCAAGATGGTGGAAGGCCTAAGTACTAGGTATCGTGGTTGCTTTAAATAAAGACAGGGAAAGTTTATTGATGCGGGATTTAAACACTTGCGAATTAGGAGAAAAAGGGAATACATTTGCTGGTAATACATTTCATAATCTGGACACTCTGAGAATAAAAGAGAGTCTTTGCAATTGGACCGTGAATGGATGCATGTGGGTCGATGCTCGTGTCTCTCTGGCAGGGATGACTATAGAGGGCATAGTGGATGATATTTCATCAGAACAGAATCCGAGGTAGTATCTGTAAAACAGATACAGATCGCCCATAACGATGGTCTAGTGATGCAAGCTACCTTGTGAGGTTTGGATCATCAGTCAGACGAATAGCTCTTCTCTGGACAGAGTCAAGAATATTAAGAATTAAAAGGCTGCTCCCCATATGTGCGAGCAATACCCAAGGCGGAGTCTGATTTAAGTGTAAAGGGTATACAGGTTGGCAGAAGAAAAGTACTTTCGAGCCTGGAAAACAAAACCCAATTTCTGCGCCGCTGCTGTGGCAATTGAGGTGATGTGATAACGCCAGCGAAGATCTTTCTGAAAATTGATACCGACTAGGCAAAGGAATCTTTGGCTTCGGGCATTTGATTGTTCATTTGAATGGTGTGGGTACTGGGAAATGATTTGTGAGATAGTAAACAAGATTGTGTTTTAGTGGCGTTAAGATGGACAAGGTTCTTAGCTCCCCATTCTACGATTTTAATGAGGTCTTCGGTTAGGGATAGTCATTACTCTACGCCTATCATCAATTTCAGTCTTGGAGATAGGTTTGGGAAATTGTATATTGGAGTGGGGTGTACTATCGTCAGCATAGCTGTGAATAGGATGGCTGTAGAAGAAAGTGGATCATTGATGTGCAGGAGGAATAAAGTAGATGCCAACACTGAACCCTGTAGAACGCCTGCGCTGATTTGGTAAGTTTGACGAATGGTTGTCAATCACTACAGAAATTTCTATTGGAAAGAGAACTAGCAATCCAAGTACAAGGTTTTGGAGGAAGACTATAGGCAGGAAGTGTGTTAAGAAGTGCGTCATACCAAACTTGATCAAATGCTTTGGGTATGTTGTATGTAGGCTTTTGCATGGAATTCGATAGACTTATTCCAGTTGTGAGTTATGAAGGTAAGAAAATCTGCTGTGGATCTTTAGTGGCGGAAGTCGTATTGCCTGTCGTGTATATGAGTTTATACCTTTCAAGGTAATTTAAAAGATTATTATTGATATAGTTTTCCATTGCCTTACTCATAATTGGGATGAGAGATATGGGTCTGTAGTTAGAGGGAAGAGTTTCGGATCCCTTTTTGGGAACAGGCTGTACACGCGACATTTGGAATAAGCTGGTGAGAATTCAGAAGCGCACTTTTTAGGACTATGGCCGGAATACCATCAAGAACAGAGGACTTTTTGGTATTAATTGTTTTACGAATATATCATACCTTTTTGTGAAGAGGAGAAACTAAAGTAGAATTTGCGGCGAATTGTTTTGCAGAAAGCTAAGCTTTTGCTTTAGATGTGCTTTTGCTTTAGATTTCAACACTAGAAGGTAGAGGTGGAAAGGAGCTTTTGCAGAAGTTTTGACAAGCGACCAAAAGGATTTGCTACCTTTTTGGCAAGATAGAACTTTACCTTTTATGCGTGTATTAATGCGATTGTAATGATTTCGTGCCTCTTTTTTAGCCTGTAGATTTTCTGAAGTAGGGTTATTAAGAAAATTGTTATGAGTACGGATTTTCTCTAGTCTGGCATTATCGCAGGATTTTGAAAACCAAGGTTTATTTTTGGGAGGTTTTGATGTTTTAATAGAATGTGGTATAAATGTTTCTATACCCAATTGGATTAAATCCGAGATTTGTGAACAAATTTCGGAAGGGTCGTTCGTAGAGAAACAAACATCGTTCCAAGGGAAGGAAGAGTAGAAGTAGTACGAAGTGGTATGGATTCTACAACTTCCTGTTATATGGGACAGAAAATAGTAATTAGACCGTGATCTAAGTACTATTTCCTAGTAGGTTTTCTGATGAGATTGGTGAGACTAGCTGATTGCAAAGGCCTCTGCTGCCCTACTTTGGGGGTCGGTTTTAGTAGGCCCCAACAATTCTTTATTATGGACGTTAAAGTCGCCAAAGATAATGATTTCAGAGGAAGGAAATTCAGAGATTAGGAAATCCACTTTAGCAGAAAGAAAGTCGAAGAGCTCGTTGAAGGAATTGTCTGAAGGAGAGCGAGTTCTGAGGGCTAATTTGAGCCACAAGATTCGAAACTCTTGTACAGAATAGATTACTACGGACGTAAATGCAAACGCCACCGTTCAGGCGATAAGATGGAAGAAGTTAATAGCCAGGAAAGAAAAGGTGATATTTGTGAATTGATTTCAGGGCAATTAAAATTTTGTTTGAAATATAATATTTTTGGTTTCTTTAAATGTTTATGGAAAGATACTAAGACCGACGTGGCTATTTTTAAAGAGTTTTTATTTCGAAATTTTCTTTTTTGTAAAATGTTCCAAAATCCAGATCGGCTTTGAAAAACAAATGATAATATTTGACATTGCTGAGAAGCCGATTTCGAAGTTTTAATTAACTTTCGTACATTGGTAAATTCGGAAAATGGCTCGTGGTAAAGCTGTTTCTGACGAAATAAAAAAACTGTTCATTAGCTTGCATTTAAAATACCGAAATGGCTCCCAAATCCCTGACAGTGTTAATAAATCGAGATTTACAGTTCGATATATTATTAAACTGTACAAAACCACTGGATCTGTAGCTCAAAAACCGAGAACTGGAAGTCATCCGCAATATTCCAATACCAACTTAAGAGCTTTAAAAAGGATTATCAAGCAAAACCAGGGTGCTAATTATATCGAATTGAAAATATTATGGAATCTGGCAACGGGAAAAAAATTTTCAACATCAACTTGTCACGGAGCTGCCAAAAAACGGGGATTTAAAAGTTACAAAGTAAGCTTAAACTATTTTTGTTCGTTTTTGATTCAATATTTTATAAGCAAAAGGGAAGCTTTACTGACAAAGATTTAGAAAAAAATAGACTAGCGTGGGCATAGGAACACAAATTATGGTCTCCCAACCAATGGAACTCCATTATTTGGAGTGATGAAGTCAGATGAAGTATGCATTGGTGATAGTAGGAGTCATGTCATAAGAACTAAAGAAGAAGTGTTTCAGAATTACTGTCTTAAAAAGAAAGTTAAGCTTCCGACTTCTGTTATGATTTGGGGATACATGTCATCGAGTGGAGTGGGAAACTTACACTTTGTGGAAGGTATTATGAATGATGATAAGTACATAACTGTGCTTCAAAATAACCTAATACCCCAAATTGAATAAATATTAGGACCTATTATTTTTTTAATATACATCAATTCGATATCTAAATTAAACTTTAAGGGTAATATTAAATTGTTTGCTCATGACCCTACGATTAAATATTTTGATAAAACTACTTCAGAAATTTACAAGCAAATTAACTATGATTTAAATCTATTATTATCGTATCTACAATCACATACATTATCTTTGAATTCAAAAATCCACCTTTATGTTTATAAGTAAACCAATAAAAATAAAAATATCCTCCTTTAAAATTTTTGAATGAGGAAACAAAATATTCTGAAAGTATAAAATTATTGGGTATATATTTTTATGAAAATTTAAGCTGGAAAATACATACTGATTATTTACGAAATAGCGTTTCTCCTATAATGGGTATTTTATATAAAATTATTAGGTATTATATATCTATAAGAATTATTTATTTTTGATTAGTTTAATCAATACTTAATTTCAGTTTGGGGATCTGTTTGTTCAAATAATCTAAATCCTTAGAAAAAATTCAAAACAAAGTTATTAAATCCATTCATAAACTACCATATTTAGAACCTACACCAATTTATATAAATCTAAATGATATCTAGACGTAAGTTCGTTTTATAAATTAAAAGCTTGTATATTAATTCATTCTATAAAGCTTAAAATAAAACACTCAAATATCACATTATATAAGACAAATACGATACACTATCACAATACTAGACAAACAGACGATTTACAGACATTATTAATAAAAAGTAATTTTGGAAAACTGGCATTATCACCTACAATAATTTACCAAAGAAAATCAAGGAAACAAATAATCTAGAAAAGTTCAAGAAAGTAGTTAAAAAGTTATGTATTATATTTCTATTATTTGTTCTTTTTGATGTTGATTTTTTTTACATTTACATTATTTTTATATTTTTTAATTAATAATAATAATAAATAATATCGAATGTATCTTCCAACAAGATAGTTCCGCTTGTCATACGGCTAAAAAAGTAAAATACTGGATGTTAGAAAACAATATTCCACTTTTAAAATGGACATCCAGTAGCCCAGATCTGTCGCCGATTGAAACTTTATGGCATACCATAAAGAAATTTTTCTAAAAAATATTAATAATTTGAAATTATTTAAAATTTCAATTATCTACTCTTGTAAATCAGTTCATTTTTATTCTTTTGAACCCTAACATATATTTGCTACTAAAAAAATGTAATCTAAGTAATTTATAAAAAAAATTCTTAAAATTACGCAAAGTATGCATTAAGCTTAACATATTTTTAAGAAGTAATTTTTATTTTTCTCAGAAAAATTATTTTTATGTAATAATTAGGTACAAGAAGTTAATATACTGTTGGGGTTATTTAAATAAAACAACTCAGGAAATTATATATTTTTTTAGAATTTTAAGAAATAAAAAAAATTACAAAAATCAAATATTGAAATTTGTAGCCAAAATTTGATATACACATTCAGAACTAAAAAATAAAAAAAAATTCTTTATAAAACTTTTTCATTTCCAATAAATGGCAATTTTGACAGGTAACACGATTCACGTGAGTATTTTTGAATAGGCCGTTTTTTATATTTAATGAAGCAAAAGTTATTGCCAATTTTAAATTTTCACGAAATTACCTAAGAAAAAATATTCTCATATGATGCGAACTTTTTCAAACACACTGTATATTTATTTTGTAGTTAGCACCTTAAAACTTTTTCCAAACTCAGTTTATATTAAGCCCTACTATATAAATTTTGTTTCATTAAAATCCATTTAGTCAAACAAGAGTTATTAATTTTGTCCTCTGGGCCCATATATTCACTGCACTGTGCGACGTATCGAAGCAGTAATCAGTAGAAAATGAGATATAACGCAGTTGTAATTTGCTGTTATTTGGTTTCGTTCATTTTTTTTAATCAGCAGTTTTTTGAATTTGTAAGATATTTTTTCTCTGTTACAAAAGAATATAGTATTTTAGGCTCAAATCGAATAAATGTTTTTTTTTTCGTTATTTTTTGATATGGCAATTTTTTTTTAAAACCATAGTTTTGATAGTTAGGCCAACTTCACTGAGACTCGTATATCTCAGAAACAAATTCCATTTTATACTATATAATAATTGCGCATACAAATTAAAGTTGTGAAATATTTCCCAATATTTCGTATATTATGACGAATATAAATCTATTGTAATCATTACCCAGTTGGCGTGCATAATATGATACATAAGTCTAATGAAAACGTTAAATATCATTACGTCAACTGTAATAACAATAAAAACAACACCTGATTTATATGAAACTAACACAATTGTTATTTGGCTAAATAAACTGCTATGTATCTAAATTTAAATAAGAACATGGGATCACATCAAAATATTTTTTAAAGGTCGGTTAAATTGCTTCAAGCCTTGAACTATTTGTCTGACTAAGTCAATTCCTTTGCGTCATGCAAATTTCGATGCAAGTAATTATGATTTCCTCGTGTTACAGCAGAGTATACAGTGTGCAGCATGAAATAAATTCCATAATAAATAAATGGGGGCGTGCTCGAAAACTGCTCGGACTCTTCGATTAGTATTTTTTTTCAACAAAAACTTTTTATACAGGTTGTGTCATGTGGCCAATACTAACTGTCTTATTTTAACACCCTGTATATTATTCAATTTTTAGATTCTTCAGAAAATTCTAGACATATTTCATGTACAATGTCCTATACCTATCTTAAACTGTTTTGGAAATATTAAATGTTTTCAGATTTATTGCAAAAATTAACATTAAAAAATAAAATTATTTGACTACAGAAATTCGCTACAACACACTCAATACATTTCCCATTTAGGTCTTGAAGAAGTAATCAAAAACCATTACGGCGTTCCTTTTTACTAATATGAAATAAAAAAGCTATAAATAGTTTCGTTTACTTTTGTTTAAAACGCGTGGCCTCAGCAAATTGTTTTCTCACTGCAGGGCAGTAACTGTCAGTGTCAGTGTTATTGTTATAGTCGTTTGAATTTCTTTAACTGCATATCAGAAAAATGGTTCATTTAACAGAAATGCACAAAATAACAGTTCTGCCCATCATTGGTTATGGAGATAACACACGGACACAAATGGAAGTTGCTCGCTTATTTTAAGAAAAATTTCCAAATTTGCCGCCTATATCCCAAGGGAGAATTAGTAAAATAGAAAAGCAGTTTCTCGAGCTTGGACATGTAAAGCAGCTGCCAATGCAATAAGTAATGATACCAAATTGGATATTATGACAAGCAGCCCGAATGTTCGATGTTAGCCATTCATCGATTATTCGAATATTAAAATAAAATAAAATCCCCCTATAAAATATAACTCAGGAAGGAGCTCCTGGAAGACGATTTTGATAGGAAAACGTATTTTTGTAAACAAATGATGTCAATGTTAGATAGCAATGCGATCCAATTAGAACATGTTGTGTCTTCTGCTAAGTGCAACTTTACACTGCACGGACATGCTAATCGTCAAAATTGAAGCTATTGGTCTAGGGAAAATCCTTCCTGGTTGAGAGAAGAACATACGTCTCTTTTTCATTGATGGGAATTTCAATGGCGGTAATTATTTAGCACTGCTCCAAAATAATGTCGTGCGAACTTTGACAAACTTATATCTTGAGCCAGCAAACCCACAAGTTCCAGCGAATATAATATGGTTTCACCAAGATGGAGTTCACTCGCCTCCCTCTCCACCGATTTGAAGTTAAGGTATTGCTGGACAATTATTTGGTAATGGGTTACCAAATCAATGTCCAACGGTACCTCAACGGAATATTTTTAAATCGGTAAATAGGGAGGCGAGGATCGATAGAATGGCCAGCACGATCTTCTGATCTGACGCCATTAGACTTTTTTTTATGGGAATATATCAAAAATATTGTATATAAAACTAAACCCCTCGATTTAGCTAACTTAAGAAGACGAATAACGCTTACGATTAGATCGGACACGCCAGAGATGTTGAGCAACGTTAGAAGTAATTTCTATTTAAGACTAGGATGTTGCCAAGACGTTCGCGGGGAGCATATTCAACAATTCCTAAATTGACTTTTTTTGTTTTTTACATTATCAATAAATAAACAGTATTACTGATTAGTTTTTGTGTGTGTTATAGGGAATTTCTGTAATCAAATAATTTTATTTTTTAATTTTAATTTTTGCAATAAATCTGAAAAACACTTAATATTTCCGAAACAATTGAAGATAGGTATATAATATTGTACATGAAATATATTTAGAATTTTCTGAAGAATGCAAAAATTGAATAATATACAGGGTGTTGTATTTAAAATAAGGAAGTTGGTATTGACAACATTTACATGACAAACCCTGTGTAAAAAGTTTTTGTTTAAAAAAAATGCGCAACGAAGAATACTAATCGATGTGTCTCAGCGTGTTTTCGAACACGCCCCTATTTATTAATTATCGAACTTATTCTAATTTGCTGAAACACACTGTATAAGCAATATAGATATTTTTTTTTCTATTTTTTCAAACTATGTGAATATTGGGTCATATTATTGTTCATGTCGTGACGTATTAAAAAATAAAAACAGAATTAGATAATTTTCTTTATAACCTTAATGTTTTCAATAAAATTCTTACTATGCTATGGTGGCAGAATACCTAAAAAATGTTAGTAATCGTAAAAAATCACCCTCCCAGGTTTTTACAGATCTTCGCGTTTTAGAGTCACAAGATGTCAAAAAACATGTATTCTCAATTCCGTCGGTCTGTCTCTCAGTTCGCGGCATGACTAAAAAACTAGTTACCCGATTGACTTCAAACTTTGGTTAACAATTAAGGGTCATATGGAGATGATCTGGTAACATTTTGGTAGAAATCCAATACGGCGGAACAAAATGGCTCCCTAATGAAATTTAAAAGAATTATTACTAAAAAACTGACTATTCAATGTATCTCAAATTTTGCACAGAAATTAAGTGTTCCATAGGAATAAACTAGTAAAATTGTGGTATGAATTCAAGATGGCAGAGCAAAATGTCGGTCAAATCAAATGTTTAAAAAATCAAACTAAAAAAACCGTCTTATTCATTTGTTTCAAATTTGGACCAAAAATCAAGTGTGGCATAGATAGAAACTGGCAAAATATTACTACGAATCCAATATGGCGGAGCAAAATAGTGCCCAATAAAAATGTTTGAAAAGACAGCATATATGTATTAGTAAATTACTATGTACGGAACTAAATTGAGTCTACTTTACTATTGCGAATAAAAGATTCATATCGAGGGAAGTTCCGGCAAAGCAAATTTACCGATTTTTTTGTCAATGTCTGCTAAAATTTAGTAGATGGAACAACAATTTAAAAAATGAAAGTCAGGATAACATGTACAAAAATGGTCCTGATGATTTTTTTCTTATATATGATCGTTTTTGAGATGAACCGATTGGAATTTATAGTTTATTTTCTCCCACTGATATCCATCAAGTTAATAGCTCTAACAAAAATTATTTTTTGATGTTTAAAAATTAATTTGAATGGGGAAATTCGAGGCTACAATATGTGATGAAAAAAATGAGAAACATAAAAAGTAGAAATTTAAGCTTTCCAATGGTACTAAATATGACGCAATATCATAATTTTTGAGGTTTGGATTTGTTTGATTTTTAGAGATACAAAATTAATAACTTTTGGTGGAGTTATTGTAAACTTCGCGCGATTCAGATTTTTATATTTATATATATTTATATATATATATATGTATATATATATATATATATATATATATATATATATTATGTTTTTAACTACAAGGTTATAATTACATTTAAATAAAAAAAATTAAAACACTTGTTTAAATATATTGATATTGTAGTTAATTATAATTATTAATTGCCTTCACGTATTCACTATATAACTATGTTTTATTATTAGAGAGTGTTCTTCAAACTTGTAAATAAATTAATTGGAAAAAAATCGGTAAATTCCCTTTGCCCGGAACTTCCCTCGTTATGAATTTTTCCATTTATTCGGAATAGTGAAGTGTGACCCAATTTAATTCCCCATCAATTGAATAAGACTTTTACGTTGATCTTTTAAACATTTTATTTGGCTGCCATTTTGTTTGGCCATCCCGAATTCATACTACAATTTTACCAGTTTATCTGTATGTTACACTTGTTTGCAGAAATTTTAAACAAAATTTATTAAGTAGTTTTTCAGGCTGATTTTTTACACATTTTATTGGACCGCCATTTTTTTCTATCTTGGTTTTGTGCCAAAATGTTACCAGTACATTTCTATATAACACTCGATTTTTGTGCAGAATTTGAGGTAAATTGGATAATTCGTATTTTAGTTATTAAACAATTCATTACGCCTCCATTTTGTAGCACCATATTGAATTGTTACCAAAATATTATTTATATTAAATATATATTAAAAATATTACCAGGTCATCCCTATGTATCCCTTAAAGTCAATCGGGTAAGTAGTTTTTTAGCTATGTCACGACATACAGCCAGACCAACAGACAGACTGACGGGGTTGAGAAAACATTTTTTGGTAATCAGGGACGCAAAAAAGTGAAGATATGTAAAACTTTTTTCACCATTACAAACATTTTATTTGGCCCCCATTTTGTTCCGCCATCTTGAATTCGTACCACAATTCATGCACAAAATTTGAAATCGATCTAGGTATTAAGTAGTTTTTCAGGCTAAATTTAAATATTTTATTAAGCCGCCATTTTGTTTCGCCATTTTGGATTCGTATCGAAATTTTATTAGTCGACTTTTACGTAATACTTGATTTTTTGCAAAATTTGAGGTAAATTGGAACAATTTTTTAGTAATAATTTTTTTAATATTTTACTAGGTCGCCATTTTATTTTGCCATATTTGATTTTTACAGTTGTTAGCAGGCCAACCCCATGTGATCCTTAATCTTTGACTAAAATATGAAGTCAATCGGGTAAGTAGTTTTTTTAGCTATGCCGCGAACAGACAGACCGACGGAATCCAGAAAAGATGTTTTTCAGCATCTAAGGACCTTGAAATGTAAATATCTGAAAAAATCTCGGAGAGTGTTTTTTTACGATTACAAATACTTTCTTTGTACGAGGGAAGTAAATCAACAAATTTAAGTTTTAAATGTGTTTTTGTTCTATAGGGTCGGTTTTGCACAGTTTAAAACCCGTCACGACGTTTTAAACACGTTTAAAATCGAGTTTAGAATACTGGTTTTTAATACAAATGTTTAAAACACTTGTTTTTATTTGATAAAAAATCAAGTTGTCTTATGTGTGTTGATTAATATGTTTTCCCGGTAGTTACGATTTGAAGTCATAAAATGAGACAAGGTCGTACAGGTAATTTGACAACACTCTAATCAACAAAATGAAACAACATTTCCGGTGAACAAACATAGTATAGGTGAATTATTGTTATAGACTTCGATTATCATAGCGATAGCGATAAACTCTTACTTCATATCATATTAAATTAATGTATAATTCGCTTTCTTAAGGAAATAAACGAACAGATTCGCAGTAAAAATAGCTATGTAAGTAATATATTAATCAAGTGACTCCATTTAAGGCAAAAGTGTTTGCTTCGTGAATCACCCCGTGAAAAATTTGTCTATTTTGGGTTCTCCTTTCGAATGCTGCCCTACTTTAATTTTAAAAATACACTTCTAATTTTATTTTGCGACCTACAGCACGTCTAATATCCTTAAAAGTGTTTCAAGTTGCGACGTCGAAATTACATATATATACATGTGTTATTCATGGGCCCACTAACCTACTTTCCGCTGAATTAAAGGGCGGCCGAAATTATTAGGGTCATGCCATATTGATATCGCCTGACTAAACCGAAATATCGTTGCAATTTTACTACAGCCAATGGCGTAGAGAGAGAGCAATTGGGGTTATAGCCTTCAGTGTCCAGTCTGAAAACTGTTGGTTTCAATCTTCGATATATGTTTTTTTATTTTCCGCCTGTTGCGCAACATATAAAACTTAAGCATCTATGCGTCGAGTTTATATAAAAGTTTGGTAACTTGAAGAATATAGTTTTGTTCAAATAATTTCATATTTTACCCTTCATGATTACATATTGTAATGAGGTAGCCTTGAATACAAATTACAAAAGAGAAATTCCACAATAGCCTTGGCAAGACCCCTTAGTTTCCTGTTTCATAGGTGTATCCAAAGAAGAAGTTATTTGGATATTTGTCAAATAAATAATATTTTTGTATAATGAGAAAAATGTTTATTATTATTTATTTATTAATTATACAGGGTGTCCACGAACAACCCCTACAAAACAAAAGGGGTGATTCTACATAAAAAAACATGAAAAAATTTTCATTTTAACTTAGGTCCCGAAATGCTTCATTACGGAGATACAGGGTGTTGAAATATAAATTTTATTTTATTTTTTATTAAATATATGTTGCAAATAATACAATTTTATCACGAAATTGGGCATCCGGGGTATTTTTTGGGTGAGGAATCATAATTTGGTATTCGATTTCATGTGACACTTAGAGGACCCTACGTAAGCTACTATTATTTATGTAAATTTTTCCTAACTTTTTTGGCGATGCACTTCTGGGTTATAGCTATAGTTACTCAACAACGCTAGAGGTAACCATTCTCGAGCAATTTCCAAGTTTATGCGTCGATGCAAGGAAAACAATTTTTTTAATAATAATAAACTAAGGTGTATTTATTTTAAGACAATACAAAATTGAAGGTAAGTATGAATTATTCTAAACTATAATAAATCCTCCACGTGATGACAGTTTGAAGGTATAATATAATTTTTTTTTTTAGAAAACGTAGTATACTTTTTTTGCTTAGGAAAGTGTAAGTATTAATTCGTAAAAAAGGATATACTTACTCAACAATGACAAATTGTTATTGTCATATTAATAATTTGATTTAATTGAAAGTTAAGATTTTAATTTAATTTTTTTTAAAAAATGGTTTCGTTTAGTAATGAATAATATGCAGATATTTAGTCTACGGGGAAGTTCAGTGTAATGCTCGAGTGGCACGACGTAGATAAGTTTCCCAATAGAATCCGTCTACCTCACACAACGGCACTTCACCAGAGGTTGAGGGAAACCGGATCAGTGTCTCCAAAAAAAAAATGAAACGGGTAGGCATCCCGTTGTAGTTGAGGAATTCGAAGAAGCTATTCTGATGGATCTAGAAGATAACCCAGAATCAAGTTGTCAAAGATTGTCAGCGATGCATCCAGGAATTTGCAAATCATCTGTAAGTAATATTATACACAAGGAGAACTTACACCCGTTTCATTTTAGAAAGGTGCATGTTATCATGGAGGGTGATTTTCCTGCGCGTGTAGTATTTTCCTATTGGAAATAAAAAAAAATTAAGATCCAACTTTTTATTCTCGTATTTTATTCTCCAATGAATCTAGTTTCACAAGAGACGGAATTAATAATTTACACAATACCCATCATTATGCATATGTTGGGGATAATCCCTATGTTGTGAAAGAAACCAAACATCAACATAGGTTTAGTATTAATGTGTGGATTGGTATTGTAAACAAAAACCCAACTGGACCTGTTGAGTTGCCAGGTCAACTAACAGGGGAAGAGTATTTAAATTTTCTTCAGAATATTTTACCCACATTACTAGATGAAGTTCCTTTAAATATTCGGTAAGCCATGTGGTTTATGCACGATGGGTGTCCTGCTCATTTTAGTCGAAATGTGCGTCAATATCTAGATCAGACGAAAATCAGACTAGTTTAATGGCCAGCTAGTTTGCCAGACTTAAATCTTTGTGATTTTTGTATATGGGGTTTTCTCAAATGCCATGTGTACTCCGTTCCAATACGAACGCGTGAGCAGCTCTGGTTGCGACTTCAAAATGCCTGCAATGACTTCAGACAAAAGCAGAATATTTACAGACGTATCAGACGTTTTCTAAAAAAAAGAATTACATTATGCCTTCAAACTAACGGTCATTACGTGGAGCATGTATTATAGTTCATACTTATAATTCTTACTTACCTTTAATTTTGTATTGTCTTAAAATCAATATACCCTAGTTTATTATTATTAAAATATTTGTTTTCCTTGCATTGAACAATACTTGCAAATTGCTCGAGAACGGTTACCTGTAGCGTTGTGGAGTAAGTATAGCTTTTTTGCTTAGAAAAGGTACAAGAATAATATTTATTCGTAAAAAAACCCAGAAGTGCATTACCAAATAAGTTAGGGCAAATTTACATAAATAATAGTAGCGTACGTAGCGCCCTTAAAGTGTCACACGAAATCTAATATCAAATTATGATTCCTCACCCAAAAAATGACCCGATGCCCAATTTCGCGAGAACATTTTATTATTTCCAACAGATATTTTATGTATATATATATATATATATATATATATATATATATATATATATGTATATATCTATATATCTATATATATATATATATATATATATATATATATATATATATATATATATATATATATATATATATATATATATTCAGGCAAAAACAGTTTATCTACTCAATTACTGGGATAATAGGAACAAGTGCTTTAAATTTCGTTTAAAAGCTTCTAGAGTCAACATTTGTAGTTCATTGATCTGTTTATTATATAGGGTGTATCTAGATTTGGGTAACATGTACGCATTGTTTTTATTTGTGATTTTAGACGAAAAATTATTCTTGATAAAAAATTTTGCTTATCTAAAAAATAAGATTGATTTTAAAAAGAATGTCATTTTATATACAGAGCACGAAATAAATCCAAAAATAGAAGGTTGCAAGACAAAAAAACCTCTAAGACATGCAAATTAAAGAGCCTGCCAAAAAGTTTTTAGAATTACTTTGATAAATGATAATAGTTTTTCGAGAAAATCAATGTAAAAATTACGCCGTTTTTACATATTCGCCATTATTTCTTTTAAACTATTTACAGCTTTTTGACTTATACCCTCAATAGGGTATTTCGGTTTTAATACCAATACCCCCCAAGGAAACTGCCTGATGAGCCTTGCCGGGGCAGATACCACGGTAGCAGATGGCACCTTGGCCCTGGAAACAAACATAGCGTCATGTTTTGGTCGATTCTCGACAAAATGGTGAAGGAGTAATCCTTACCGTTACTGGTTTCGTATATATATATATATATATATATATATATATATATATATATATATATATATATATATATATATATATATATTTTAAAAATCAACGTAAGAAACTCTTCTTAATCAACTGACATGAGATCAATCAGAAAAATTAAAATTTCTATATGGATAACCTGGTAAGAAATCAACATCATGGAACAAAATGGCGGTCTTAAAAATCAAGTGTGGCGCAGGTAGAAACTGGTAAAATATTGATACGAAGCCCAATATGGTGGAACAAAATAACCCGCAATAAAAATGATGTTTGAAAAAAAGACCGTATATATGTTTTACTAAATAAATGACTAGGTGCGGATCTAACTGGGTCAGACTTCACTACTTCTAATAAAAGGAAAGATTCATTACGAGGAAAGTTTCGGGTAAAGAAAATTTAATGATTCTTTTAATAAACGACAACGCGTTTTTCAAGGTCAAACTCCATATTTTTTACTTGGCTGAAAATACAGCTCGTTCGCTAGAGTAATGGGAATGAGGTATCTGTCGATGACCCACATCAACCTTTTACACTGCAGATACCATGTGATATATGATGATGTGCAACAGCAGAATCGAGTATTATCGACATTAATCTCGAAGCAAGGACGTATCGGCTAAATAAGCATAGTGCAGCAAAATGATACCTATTATATTAATCGCCTTATTACAATTAAATTATTTTATAAGACATATGGTAAAATTTAAGACCATTTGGGAAGTAGTTTCGAAGCATGACAAACTATATTATTCTTGCTAGGTCTCTTTGCCTTTGACAGATTGCTCACCTGTTCTGGGACCCTTTGTACACCGTGTTCGACATAAAATTACCCATTATACTATCTGGAAATCCGTAATAGGTACGAAAAAAAGTTTCATACAAAAGTTTCTTTAAATATGAAGTTCTTTTAAAATATAATGTTTAATTTTACTGAGACGACAGCAACTATAAAATTTTAAATGGGACACCCTGTATTTTTGTCCATTATTTGATTCCTTCCTAAAAGTTACCAATTTAAACTATAATCGATTTCTGCGTAGTTTCCGGGATAATAGCCTTAGTGTGATTTTTGAAAACTGGAGCTATTTTTCAAGTCACTATAAAGAATAGAAAAATCTAAAATCGGGCATTTGGGGGGTAATTTCCAGTTTATAAAGCATATACGGAATACAAGATTTTTACCCACACCTATACAGGGTGGACACACTATGAAATCAATCTTGCACCGTTTTAAAGTGAAAAATGTCGTTTTTTTAAATAGAACATCCACTATGATTTTTATTTATGCAAATGATCATAAAAATACCTAGTTTTTCATATATATATGTTCTATACCTTAAATTGCAATTTATCAGAACATTTCAATTATTTTTTGAATATTGTGATGCTGCAGAATAATTGTTTCGATGTTTCGGTTTGTATACACTCTTTCTTTAAGTGCGCCCCATAAAAAATAATCTGAGGAGGGTGTCCAAAAGAATATGTTCCGGAAGATCATTGAGTTTTTCCGTAATTTGATTTCTTAAAAGGTTTTAAAATGTTTGTCTATTCAAATAGTGGTCAAAAAACACAGGTCTTATTGTGCGGTCATTTATAATACTACACCACACTTTAACACTTTGATGTCCTTGCCCTTTAATTCGCTTTTCCAAATGTTTATTTGTCTCAGAATAGTAGTGAGTATTTTTTTTGTTATGTATTCCCGCAGTGGAAAATATCGCCTCATCTGTCCAAAGGATTTTAGTTAAAATCCCTCTCTCAAAATGCAGGTCCATCATTTGCATACAAAAATCCAGTCTGGTCTAATAATCAGCTTCACCTAAAAATTGAACTGGAAGAACCTTATATGGGGATATGGCCCAGATGAATAAAAGGTAGCAAATTCTATTACTAGAATGCTAACTCTTTCTCATATTTGTATTGTACATAAATCTTTCTCAAAAAACTTAAGCAAAAGCACTTGCTACAACTTTATTCACATGGCCCATTTTGTATTCTTTTAATACTCGATGTATGCTGCTCATAGAAAAATGCAAATCCCTTTGTGCATCTCTTAAAGAGTTGGTAGGATATTCAATGAAATATAATAAAACCTCTATTTCAAAATCTTCAGAAACGGCAGAACGGGCTTTGTTCCTTTTTCTAAATTTCAAAACTCCGTGAGTTGATAGATAAATCACTGCAGATTTTGTCAAAAATTTTGTTGTTTGATATCCTTGCCGTGGGAAATATTCGGCGATACTCTCTTAATGCAAATGCTGAACTCTTATTATTTTCAATGTAACAGTTATACAAATTTAGTCGCTCCTGACTTGAATATTGACCCATTTTTTAAAATAGAACAAGTAAACACCGATAAAAGGAAACGTTTTTAAAGTCTAATTATTTTAAATTTAAATGATTTCAATAAAACAACCACAAAAAACATAAATAAATCGAAAAACTGTCAAATTTAAAACAAATAGTTATATTATCCATTCCATGGCCTCCTATATTTTTTTTGAGTATGGAGCATCAATCACAATATTCAAAAAATAATTGAGATTTTCTGTTAAATTGCGATTTTCTCAGCAACCATTGAATTTAGGTATAGGACATATATATTTGAAAAAATAGATATTTTTATGATAATTTGCATTTGTTCTATTTAAAAAAATCGACTTTTTTTCGCTTTAATAAGGTAAAAGATTGATTTAGTAGTATGTCCACCCTGTATAGGTGTGTACGAAAATTTTGTATTCCGTATATGCATTGATGCTTTATAAACTGGAAATTGCCACCCAAATGCCCAATTTTAGATATTCGCTATTTTTTATAGTGATTTGAAAAATAGCTCCAGTTTTCAAAAAAAACCCACACAACTTTAACTATCTCGAAAACTACGCAGAAATCAACTATAGTTTAAATTGGTAACTTGTGCTTATTTTTGGCAAGGAATCAAACAATGGATAAAAATGCAGGGTGTCCCATTTAAAATTTTATAGTTGATATCGTCCCAGCAAAATTGGGACATCCTGTATACATAGAAACATTATATTATAAAACAGCTTTAAGTTTAAAGAAACATTTGTATGAAACTTTTGTTCATATCTATTACGGATTTTCAGATAGTATAGTGGGTACTTTTATGTGGAACACGGTGTACATTTGATTCAGCTTTCACAATATTTACTTTATACTGAAAAACTGATATATACATTATTGTTCGTTTAAATTTCTATAAGGTAAAAAACGTACTAATTAAAAAGTTCTCTAATTTAAAAAGAATTATCATCCAACTCAAACACTAACATTTTAATAATAAGTACTTTGTACTATGAGTTGTTTAGAATTAGTAGATTCCAATCTAGTTCCTTTGTAGTAGACTGCAACGTGACGTCTATCTTTCGGCCCTAGGTACTTTAGAACTCTAGATTGAGGATCCACTTGCCATATTTTTTTATAATAAGTAATATTTTGCTATAGGATGGGCTCTCATCTTATGGACCGGCGAAAGAGAAAATCTCAATTTTATCCCTTTCACTTCTTTTAAACTAAAGAAGATACGTGAAGAAACTATTGTTGATAAAATCTATATAGGAATTTTGTGTCGAGATAAACCAATTTTTTATTTTTTTTTTGTCTTTTTCCCATTTGTGTCCATTTCTTTATACCTAATACAATGTAATGTAATATTATAGAATATCTTATATTTATATATTTGAAATTTAATGTCATAAATTCCTCCCCTCAACAATTGCGATAGCGCGACTTTTTTCAATATCAAAATGTAAATACTTGTTTTGACTATTTTTAAATGCAACTGTTTTAGATAAATGATAAAGGTCACATTATGGCCGAAACGTTTTATCTTTAGAGCACTAAAATGACTGATATTAAAACATAAAAAAGTGCGTAATTGGTTGAAGAATACAATGCTTATGTTGTGAATATACCTCATATAAAGAAAATTAATATTTACACTTTTGTGTTGCTGTTACGCCCCCTAGCGGCCAACTTTCTAACTTGAAAATAATTTACAGCGATTTCCCTTGGTCGATTTACATATAATTTTTTCCTTAAGTTCTGTCATTAACGGTTCTCGAGCTACAGCCGACTTCCTCTATTATTGGACCACCTTGTACATTAGTGCATTTATATTTTAAAAATATATACATTTTAGCTTAAATGTGATTAAACCGTTTTACTCTTCGGAAAAAAATAATGATTTAAAAGTTGTTTCAGATTTATTATTTAGTATCCGGGGTCGCAGTTTTCCGCAAGGAGCACCTAACCTTTTATTATCTTTTCTCGGAATTATTGAAACTGTAAGAAATATCATTTTACTTTCTATTTTCTATTCCTGAAAAACAGATGTATCGATTTTTACAAAAATGTCAAGGCACAAGAATAGATTTAATTGACAATTATACATAAACGTTTATTCCTTTAGGTCAAACCTATATTCACGGCCAGATACAAACTATCTAATTGCGTGCAACTACGCTTCTTTAATAGGGGTTAGCCGGAGACGGCTACACCCCTATCGATAGATAAATTTAATAATATGAAGAATAATCCGATGGATAATTAATTTCTTTTCTTCTTCATCTAATTAGATTGTAGGATTCTTTAAATTTACTCTTTATTCGGCGATCAAGTTTTATAGTTAAAATTGCAGTTCATAATTGAAACAATTTTGAGAGAGTGAGAATATCACCCTCCGAGATTTTTCAGATATTTCCGTTTGAGGGTCCCTAGACCACGAAAAACATGTTCTCCCATTTCCGTCCTATACACGGCATAACTCAAAAACTACTTATGCGACTGACTTGACTTACATTTTAGTAAAAATCTAGCATTGCGAAATAAAACAGTGACCTCATAAAATGTTTAAAGAACTTCTTATCGAATAGACCTCAAATTTTGCATCAAAAAGCAAGTGTGATATAGGGAGAAACTGATAACTAATAAAATGTTTAAATATTCGACAAAATTCCATTTCCTGGAATAGAACCTTTTTTTTATGAAGGAAAATAATAATTGGCCTAATGAATAAAAATTTAGCAATTGCTTTTTCTTGAAAATTCCTAGCGATTGCTTAAGTTGAAATTAATAAAATATTTAGAGATTGTAGTAGTTGCTTCAAATCAAAGGAAAAGCTCAAAGCAAAAGGTTTTGCTTAAAAATGTAAAGTATTTTCTTAATATAGTACGAATAAAGATGGCCATTGCTATAGCTATATAAGCAATTGCTGGTAAATTTTCAAGCTTCACTAAACCATCCTTACATTTGCTTAGATTAGTTTTGTTGTGGTATATGACCGGTTTACACCCTAAAATGATTGAGTTTTTGAATCGGAAAGTGAAATTCTACAAAGTACGTAAGAAATGCATAGAAGAAGATTATAGAAAATTGTATCGCTTTAATCGTGAAAATGTAAAATGGCTTACAAACTATTTCTTGGAAGGAAAGTGGTGAAACACGCGGTGGAGCTTTATTGGCTTTAGACAAAATGAAAATTTTTCTGCGTGTCGTGGCCGACCCAAGTTTTCAAAATGCAGTTGGGGAAGAAATGGGTGTTTATCAAACTAGGGTCTCCAAAACATATACTTACGTTATAAACAGAATTGTGAGAACGGCAAACATATGGATAAAATTTCCCACAACTGGAGCAGAACTTATTCAGGCTAAAAATCCATGGTCCCAAAAATACCGATTTCCAAATGCTATTGGGATCATTGTCTGCACCCACATCAGAATTCCGAAGTTTGGCGAATTCGGTGATGAATATGTCAATAGGAAGCGATTTGCCAGTTTAAACGTTCAAGCAACTTGCAATGCACAAGAAATGTTTACAAGTATAGACTGTCAGTGGCCAGGATCCGTGCATGATAGCAGATATTTTAAAAACACCAATGTTTATCAATATTTAAGAAATACTGGGGAAGACTGTTGCTTATTAGGAGACGATGGTTATACCATAGCTCCTTGGCTCATGACACCTTGGAGAACTCCAGCGACACCTGCTCAGCAGCAATATAATATTCTTTGTTGAGAACATGTCATAATTGAAAGGTGTTTTGGACAATTAAAAGCTAGATTTCCTGTTTTGCAGTATAAAGTTCGTAGCAAATTGGAAAAAATTTCACCAATTGTCATCTGTTGTGTTGTCTTGCATAATATTGCAAAATATTTAAAAGATGAAGCTTTTCCTTTCTTTTACATTTCCGTAAGAGTCAGATAATCATGAACGTTTGTATGTTCAAAACGAATTAAGCAATTTCGGTACAATTCGTCATTTGGGTCAGCAAAAATAGAGAATTGCTCACAGAAACTCTTTTTAATATCACTGGCCGACAAGATTTTTCTAACAGAGGCCAGCCATTATTTTCACAATGGAAATACCCTCCCAATAATAACAAAAATATTCGGAAAGCCCTAACCATTTTTTAAAAGCCTAGTTAGAACCTTTTATATTGGCAGGTAAACAATTTCATTGTGGGGCGGCTAAAATGGGTCCATTTTACAACGAAAAAATTAACTAGACTGGGTTGTTTACAACATTAGACATAAAATAAACGTTAAACATCACTCTTCTGTTGAGTTTCGAATTGAGTGGTTCTCTGTGTATCGATAAGCAAGTGTATGTGAAGACGAGAATGTCGAGTCAAACGCGCCGAAGTTGCAAAATTTCTCCTGACAAATTTTGTTATATTTGTGGAGAATTTCTGGTGAAATAACAAGCCAGGCCATTTTCCGAAAATGTAAAAAAACCTACTTTAAATATTTTGATGTGTTAATTGGGGATTAAGATAAGCGGTGGGCTCCCCATGTGTGCTGTGTTAGTTGTAGTGTATCATTGGGGCAGTGGATGAAGGGAAAGAAAAAAAGTATGCCTTTTGCAGTTCCAATGGTATGGCGAGAACCTACCAATCATTCTGACGATTGTTATTTTTGCCTGACAAAGACACAATATAGAACATCCAAATTTGCAATCTGCCATGCGACCTGTTCCTCATAATGCAAATTTGCCAGTGCCGATTGCGCCTTTAAATTGGCAAGCTATTGATTTGGGAGATAACGCATCATCAGGCAGCTCAGAAGAACAGTGCACCGATCCCACTTTTACCACAGGTTCCAGTTCCGGCGAGCCACATCTGATTGTTCAAAGTGAATTAAATGATTTAGTACTTGATTTGGGGTTATCCAAGCAACAGTCAGAACTTCTGGGTTCCCGTCTTAAGGAATGGAACCTATTGGCCAAAGAAACAAAAATTACGAATTTCAGAAAAAGAAATGCTATGTTTTCTGAATTCTACAGTATGGAAAATTCGTTGTGCGCGTGTAATGATATAGACAGTTTAATGCAGGAACTTGATATTGAACATTCCCCCCGTGAGTGGCGCTTATTCATAGACTCATCTAAATATAGCTTAAAAGCTGTGTTATTCCATAATGGAAATTTAAAACCCTCTATACCAGTTGCCCATTCAGTTGCAATAAAAGAAAGTTATGAACATATGCGCACGATTTTGGATAAAATAAACTACAATATGTATAAATGGCAGACATGTGGGGACTTAAAAGTTATAGCGATTTTAGTGGGACTTCAGGGGGGATTTACAAAATATTGCAGTTTTCTTTGTTTATGGGACAGTCGTGCAATAAATCAGCATTATGTAACAAAAATTTGGCCAGAAAGAAGCGAATTTCAATCGGGATCTCAAAATGTTAAATTTATACCTGTTTTTGATCCCAAAAATGTCCTTTTGCCTCCTGTTCACATTAAACTTGGGCTGATGAAAAACTTTGTGAAGGCTTTAAATAAAGATGGTGATGGATTTAAATACCTAAGACAAGTCTTTCCCCAGTTAAGTGATGCCAAATTAAAAGAAGGCATTTTTATTGGGCCACAAATCAGAAAATTGCTGGACGATGCCAATTTTACGGAAATGCAGGCAGGAACTCAGAGAATGGAATTCATTTGTTAATGTAGTCAGAGGATCTTTAGGCAACAATATGGATGAAAATTATGAACAATTAGTTAATGAACTCTTAGATGCCTATAAAGCGCTTAGATATCAGAACAATGGAAATTTGATACCAAGGACGATGGGATCCAGCTATGATGGGTGACTACTGTTGGTTTTTGAAGAGAGAAGATAGGAGATTTCATAAACGGAAAAAATGAAGTTTAATTAGTGTGAATATTTTTCTCGTTTGTTTTTCTCTTAGATGTATGGTATGTTTAATAGGCGAAAACTGTAAACATAGTCAATAAACAGGGTTAAGAATTTTCTGAAATAATTTTTCCTATAGATATTAAGTATCGTAACATTCGATATGGTTCTACAACCCTAACAAGAAAACCCTACGTGCTACAACTTTCTATTTGTCGTTTTTGTATTTGGATAGGTCTATTCTATTAGATTATGCTATTCTGATTTGTGTTACAACAAAAATTTTTTTTTGTCGACCAGTGTAATTAGTGTACGTTGCGTATAATTCCAATACATTTTTATTTAAATACAAAAATCAAATTGAAAGAAACAAAAAAGAAAATATCGATTAGATTTGGGAAAATTTGTCTTTGCTAGAAGAATCCTCAGTGCAGTCGGTCGATTCTGATGAATCTGACGATCATTTACCTTTGATCCACTTAATGTGAACTTGTTTCTTTCTGTGATAATATATTTTTTATTAGTTTTAAAAATCTATTTTCTGTTTATTATTTGTATGGTTATTTTTCGTAATAAAAATATTTATTTCAATAGTTCCTTGATTTTATTTGGGTATTATAAATATAATACTAAAAAAAAATAATAACAAGAATAAATATAAAAACTTGATATATATACGATATTTGATATTTATATAAATAACATGATATTTACCAACCTTGCTTTATACCCCTTTCGTTATCGCCATACGCGAACGTGGATACTCTCTATAGTAAATAATAATACAAAAGCAAAATTGTCAACTTCCCTCGTTATGAATCCTTCCTTCATCAGACAGTAATTTATTAATATAACACCCTTATAATTTCTTTATTTTTCAAGATATTGAAAAATGGTAAAAACAAAAGATGTAGGGATCTTAGAGAGGAATAAGGGCAATTTATCGTAAAAATAATTGAACATCAAATAAAAAACTATAGTTATTTTGCTTATTTTAAAGGAAATACCATGTATATTTATGCATTTTTAGATTCTCTCGAAAATTCTAAAAACTTTTGATATCACATGTCACACCTTTAAAGTTAATAGTTTCGGAGATACAGATATAACTAATTTGCATTATTCAAAGAGCTATCTGATGGTATGAGTGTACAAAAGTTGGTATTTTACCTAGTACCATAGTAAGCACCACCATTAATTAAAGTGGTTAAGAGGCCAATTTTTAATATACAGGGTGTTCCATTTAATATAAGTAAAATAACCATAATTTTTTCACGTAGTTTTTTATTTGACGCTTAACTGTTTTTATGATAAACTGACCTTATTCCTGTCTAAAATCCCTACGACTTTTGTTTTTACCATTTTTCAATATCTTTTAAAATAAATAAATTATAAGGGTGTTTACCTTTTGTTGGACAACCCTGTACATTACATATACAAATTGTGTTATTTTTCATTTGCATAATTAAAGAAGGATTCCTTACAAAAGAAGTAAATCTAATTTACCGATTTTTCAGATAGGTCTCGTTAAAAGCACTTCCTACTGAAATAAGAATTAAGAAATATAAAATTGCACCCCTTGGTTACAACTAAAACTGTATCTAAACTGCTAAAATTTTGAAGTGCATCATGTTTTATTATATAGTTTCACATACTGGAAAATATCAAAAAATACATTTACATATATTTAAAGGATGTTTTCAGCATATCTGGGCCTATTTGATGTTAAATAACCGATATGTGTTTTGCTTTGAATTGCACTAATTTCTAGATGGAGGCTGGTAAATAAAATATTGTATTTTTGGGGAAATATAACGAATCACGGCATATAAATTAAAACCACTGTACTTTTAGAGAACTCAAGAGAAGGGACTTTATATATTTTTGGGAGTTTTAAAACATTTCAAACTTCAATCAGGTAGCTGTTTAATGTATCTAAAATCATATATAAATTCAGTATATTTTATAAGCCTGGGTATTTAATTATTATTATTATAGAATAAATTTGGTTTAGACAAATATTACCACTATCTAAACTAAAGTTTGGTTGTTGTTGTCAGACAGCTTAATAAAGTCGGATAACTCCTATGATGGGCAAATTAGAAAGAAAAAAGAATAATTTTAAAGAAATGAACAGAGGATGTCTAAGCAGTAATCTACGACTCTAAAAATACAAGATGACCATTATGTGAAAGTGTACAATTTGATTAGTAACTCCAAAAAAAACCAATAAGCAATTTTAATTTTTGTGCAAAATGGAACACCAAGTCAGTTAAATAAGATTTTTTTGTTGATTAAAAAAAAATATTTGGCCGTCATTTTGTTCCGCCATCTTGACTTCGTACCACAACTTTACCAGTTTATCTTTATATCACCCTTAATTTTAATCTAATAACTAGTTTTTTTGAGGCCGATTTTTTATTTTATTAGACTGCCATTTTGTTTTACTATCTTATATCCATACCAAAATGTTACCAGTTCATTCCTATGTAACACATTGTGCAAAATTTGTGGTAAATTGGATAATCAGTTTTTTTAATAATAATTTTTTGACATTTCACTAGATCACCAACTTGTTCCGACATACTGGATTTTTCCCAAAATATTACCAGGATATTCCCATATGACCCTTTATTTTTGCTTAAAATTTGAAACCACTCTTATGAGTAGTTGTTAACTGCGAACTGACAAACAGATAGACGGGTCGACGGAATTGATAAAAATATTTTTTGAATATATGTGTAAAAATATGTAAAACTTGAGAGGGTGATTTTTTTTACAATTACAAATATTTTATTTGGCCGCTATTTGGTTCCGCCATCTTGAGCAAGTACAACAGTTTTACTAGTTCATCTCTATACCACGTTTAGTTATGGCACACAATTTGAAAGCAGTGCATTGAGTTGTTTATTCAGGCTGAATTTTTAAATATTTTTTAAGCCGCCATTTTGTTCCGCCATCTTGGATTCGTACCAAAATTTTACCAGCTGACTCCTACTTATTACTTGAATTTTGAGGAAAATTTGAAGATAAATTGGAGAAGTAGTTTTTTTGTAATATTTTTTTAACATTTAACTACTAGGCCGCTGTTTTGTTTTGCCTGTTTAATCTTTACCAAAATGTTACCAGGCCATCCCTATATGACCCTTGATGTTTGGCCAAAATTTGAAGTCAATCGGGTAAGTAGTTTTTAGCTATGCCTCGAACAGACAGAGAGACAGACAAACCGACGGAATTGAGAAAACATGTTTTTCAGCATCTAGGGACCACGAAACGAAAATATTTGAAAAGGGGATTTTTTCACGATTACAAATATTTTATTTGGCCGCCATTTTGTTTCGCCAACTTGAATTAGAACCACAGTTTTACTAGTTCATCTCTATACCACAATTCGTTATGGCTTTGATAAAACATGTTTTTCGGCATCTGGGGACCCTGAAACGTAAAGATCTGAAAAAATCTCGGAGGATGTTTTTCTCACGATTACAATACTTCTCTTTTACGAGGCAAATATACCCAAAAAATCAGTAAATATGCGTGACCCAATTTAGTTCAGTACATAGTCAGTTCATTTAGCAACACATACAGGGTGTTTGGTTTACCGACGTATATATTAAAGGAGGTAATAGACATGTTGATTTTAAACATATCTAACCACATTTACCTCTATACAAAGTGTTACAGTTTTTGAGAAAAAAATAAATAAAAATAATAACAAGTTGTTGATGGAATCTGATACATTAATCGATAAAGAAAAACATGCAGGAAGTTTCTAACCATATTTGAACAAATCTTTTATTGGTAAATTTTATATTTTTATATTGCAAAGTCGAAATTTAAAAATCGTTTTAATGGACAATTCAGTGATTCTTAAAAATGATTTTATGACATGTAGATAGTATAAAGTGCTTTAAATTGATAGAATAACTATTTAAGTTTATGACAAAAAAATTACAAACATGAAATCTTTATTAAAATATTACTGCATCTTATTATGAAACAATTCAGGGAATTCGAAAAAACGAAGATATTTTGAAAACCGTAACACTTTGTATAGATTTAAATCTCTTTAGATATGTTTAAATTCAACAAGTCTATCACATCCTTTAACATATAAGTATACACCCTGTATACTGTATTTTCAAACATTTTTATTCGGCGCCAATTTGTTCCCTCATATTGTAGTCCTACTAATATGTTTTTGGGTATAATTTAAAATAAATTCAGAAGTAGTTTTTACATTAAAACACATCGCGATTTTGTTACGTCATGTTGAATTCATAGCAGTTTATCCCAATATTACATTCAATTTTCTGCCGCCAATTTGTTTCGCTATCTGGAATTCGTACCACAATTTTACCAGTTTATATCTATATCACACTTAATGCTTGCACAAAAATTTGAAATTAATCCAATAAGTAGTGTTTTCAGGCTAATTTTTTAAGTATTTTATTAGGCCGCCATTTTGTTTTGCTATCTTATATTCATTCACTCATTCATTCATTTGATTTTTGTGAAAAATCTTGAGTTAAGTTGGATAATCAGTTTTTTCAGTAATATTGTTTTTGATGTTTTACTAGTCCGCCATTTTATTCCGGCATAATGGATTTTTACCAAAATATTACCAGGCCATGCCCAAATTTGAAGCCAATCGGGTAAGTAATTTTTTAGCTATACGGAATTAAGAAAACATGTTTATCGCATCTATGGACCCTGAAACGTAAAGATCTGAAAAAATCTCCCAGGGTGATTTTATTACGATTACAATACTTCTCTTTTACGAGGGAAGCATGTTTGAACTGTCATAATAGACCAAAGCCTATTATAAATCCTGAAACACAATTACACAATGCATGCATAATGCACATTTGTTTTTGAGGTTGCTACATTGGAATATTTGAAAGTTAAGTATATAGTTTTATAAACTAATTTTAGTATAATTCACAATTTGTGTGTTTCCGCTAGATTTAATTTAAAATTAAATCTTGTTTTCATACAAGCGTATTAATATTATACAAAAGAGAAATAAATATATGTTTGGAATTATTGTAGCAATAAATCAGTTTTATTCAAATGACTGCAATTTAAAATATTCGAAAACATATTAATGATATTATAAAGCAATGATGACTCCGTTGATTTATTCATCGAAGTTTAATTCGAAATATCTTCATTGTAAACATTTTTCTTATTTTAATAGATATAGGAGTATTTACCGCAAAACTATTAAACTAGCCAAGGAAACATACTATAATAAGCGCTTAACCGAAGCTACAAACAAGCAAAATGAGATTTGGAACATAGTAAACGATCTTAGGGGTAAAAAGTCAAAAACTATTTTCTCCATAGTTAAAAAAATCACGGATTTCGCAATTTTTGCAATCATCGGATACATTGGAAATGATAATAATAAGAACTTAATATATAAATCCTATGAAACATTTGGAAGTGACAGTACTTAATGCATATTTAGATGTAATAGTAAGTCAGCTAGATAAAAGATTTACAGCGTGTAAAACAGTTTATTCAACATTTTAATAATAAATATTCAGATATTGATTAAATTAAATGACTCAGAAATGTTGGAAAAAGCTCAGTTATTAGTGGAGAAATATTCAAATGATTAACTTGTCTACTAGCAACAGAGCTAATTCAGATAAAATCAATATTGTGTAACAACATTAAAAACCTTAATACAAGTCACGAATTCGCAAACTATATTTCCGAAAAAAACTAATTATTGTTAAGTAGTATATCAGAACTGTGTTCTGCATTCCAATTATTTCTTGTCCTTCCTGCTCAGCTCAATCAGAAAGACCATTTTTAAAGTCGAAATTAATTAAAAATGTCCTTAGCTCGACCATGACTCAAAGTCGTTTTAGTTCTCTAGCTCTTATCTGAATAGAGCATGAGAGGGTTAGAGAAGTAAATATTGACGAGCTAGTTGATAAGTATTTATTTAGTCGAAACAAAAATAAAAAAGTCTAGTTTTCCGCCAAAGAAAACGAATCTTGTACTCTTTGTTTTTTATTATTTTTTAGTTTTGCTTGAACCAGAGTATAGTTATTATTTTATAATATTTAGTTAATATTTGTTTTGTGTTTATTAGTTTACTTATACCTATTAATATCAAAATGTATATCATTCGTTTCTTTTTTTTATTTGCAATTTCTTTTTTTTTTACTAGAAGTATTTTTTACTTTGTTATGGTTTTTGTTAATAACTTTATGACATTTTTGCTTACTTATTTTTTTTTGAGAAATTATGCAGGGGGGCCCCAAGAAAAGTCTTCGGTGGGGGGGGGGGGAGGGGAGGAGCTAAAAACTCGGCACGCCATTAATATCAGGCTATATTTACTACGTTCTAGGAAATAACGCGAACTTCCTTAACAACGGTAGGAAGTACTAATACGTCCTATGCCAAATAAACATTAAACATAAACATAATCATATTTATTGAATCCTTGGACAGTATAAAATTCAAGTATGGATCAAGTCACATATGGTTCCACTGCTTCTAAGCAATGGGATAGAAAATTTTTAAATTAGATATACATTTTATACATTGACAAAGAGTACATAGAAGAATTATTAAAAGAAACAAAGTGTAACATATATGCCTAAGATTCTAAATATTCATGAACACTATAAAAACATTGAGATATTAGATATTCTTTGACAGATCTTTTAAACACATTTTCGTCAAGCACAAATTTACAATTATCTGGTAATTTATTGTATATTTTGGCTCCAATATAGTAGATATTATTTTCGGCTACACTAAGAGAGTGAATAGGATACACAAGATCCAAACGGACACGTGTTTCATCATTATGAAAGTAAGTGTTCTGACCGAATTTTTGAAAATTTTCGCCTGTGTCCCTAAACATGTGGCCAAACTACACACTCCAGAAATTGTCCGAATCACTCGTTTTTGAATTTTGAATGCTCGAATTAAGTGGGATGAATTACCCCAAAAAATTAGACCATATTTTAAGCGGCTGTAAAATTGTGCATAGTAATACGAAAAAATAACTTCGTGGTTGAAATCTGTTTTAATCTATAGACAGCATAGGATGAAGTGGCCAGTTTTTTACAAAGCTCATCAACATGTGCGTCCCAGCAAAGCCCGTTATCCAGGTGAACGCCTAAAAACTTTACACACGAGACTTGTTGTACTGACTTACCATAAATTTTTATTAGATATGACTCATTGAGAACGCGAGTTCGAGGTGTAAAGCTCACAAAATTGGTTTATCCACATTTAAATACAATTTATTTGCATTAAACCATTCATAAAATATATGAAGCATTTCTTGAGTTTTCCGAATAGCTTCCTGCAAAGTATTACTGGCCACCACATAACTGCTGTCATCAGCAAAAAGAGTAAGATTCTTGTTGTTACGGACATTTGGAATATCATTAATAAATATTAAAAATAAAAGGGGACCTAGGACAAATTTTTGAGGTACCCCACAAGTAAAGTCTAATTCAGAAGATTTGGTTTTATCAGTTTCAACAACTTGATGTCGACCATTCAGATATGACTGCAACCACTCATGCACCCTACCCCTCAAACCACACTCAAAAAGTTTTTTCAAGAGGAGACCATGGCCAACCAGGTCAAATGCCTTACTGAGGTCCATAAAGAGGCCAATACATTTCTTTTTATTATTTAGGTTTTCGTACACGTTGTTTAAAAATTCAGAAATCGCGGAATGTGTAGATCGGCCACCAAAAAATCCATGTTGACAGTCTTTAAGAATGTTAAATCGCCCGAGAAATGTTATAATTTGGTCATAAACAATACGTTCTAATAGTTTACTAAGTACAGGTAAGATGGCTATTGGCCTATAGTTTTTAAGGTGTGCATCCCCCTTTTTAAAAGAGGTACTACCTTAGCTGTTTTCAAAATGTTTGGAAAAATGCCGTCCATAAGCGACCAGTTAATTAAATATGACAGTGGAAGTAGTAGAGATTAGCAACTTTTTTGAAAACAGCTGATGGTATGTTATCTGTCCCAACAGAAGTAGTATTTTTTAGTTTCTTAATTTTTGTCATGATTTCGTATTGCTTAACAGGCTGCAGTAACATTGTGTTTGGAAGTGATCTGTTTTGTGAAACATCACTAGGATTTAATAAAGTAACAGAAAGTGACCTAGGAAGATTTACAAAGTATTGATTAAAGCAATTTTCAATTTCATTTTTATTGTTCAATATAATCCCTTGTTCATTTTTTATACTAAAAATCGTAACTTTAGAGTTTTTATTATTATTTATACTACTATTTATAAGTGTCCATGCCGCTTTTGAGTTATTATCGGATGCAAAAAAATATTTATCATTATATAATTGCTTTGCTTTTTTAATTACTTTGTTGTAAGTTTTTTTATATATCTTGTAATAGTTTATGTCGTATTCTGACTTAGTTTCAATTTTTCTATGGAATAACCTTTTTAATGTTTTAGAAGATATCTTCATACCCAATGTTACCCAAGACTTAGATTCATGTTGTTTGCTTTTGTCTACTTTTTTTTTAAGGGAAACGCTATGTCAAAATAGTATTGAATGCATTTGGTGAATGAATCGAATCCCTGGTTTATTCTAATTAATAAATATAAATAAATAAAACAATGACTTACTTGGATGTAAAGCAAAATGTTTTGGTCCGAAGGCCTATCAGTGATGAGAAATTTGAAGCCCTTATATTGAATTTCTGCTGGGGCAGGTCGGATATCCTTTTGCCTCATTATACCGGTGGTCATTCCCTTTTCTTTAGTAAATTCAGTCACCAGATATTGATTTAATTTAACTATTGGCTTAGGTTCTAAGGTTGTTACACCTTCAGTTGAAAAATCAGTCTCTCAAAAATGAATTAAGAATTAAGTAATTTGTTTCAGGTAGTTATTTACACTAGTTGATATGCTTCAGCAATGTAAACCAATTAAAAAAAGCTCATATGGTTTTGTGAAATGGTAATAACAGAAAAATAAATTTCGCTCAGACACACAGCTTATTTGGCTTTTTAAGGTAAATCCAATAAACTATGGCAATGTTACAAAAATGACTAAGTTCAGTGATTAGTTTCTGCTCCTGCGATTTGTTTATTTGTGTTGAGCCTGGCAATATTCCGCACTGTCCAACTGGAACTCCATGTATGCGAGAACAGGTTCACCGAAATACTGAAAAAAGAGAAATAGAAAACTATTAGTAAAGATAAGATAGATACATTGGTAAATACAGCCGAAAAGACTTAAACGCACATGGAGCATACAAACGTTCGTCATGTTTGTTTATATATTTTTTCAGAGTAGACTACAGAATCAAGATTCTAAATGGTATACAAATCATAAAGAATAAAAAAAAACTAAACTAAAAGGGAAAACTAAAACTAACTTAAATGAGAAAAGGAAAACAAAAAAGTTGAACCTAGGATTAAACATACGGTTAAAGGTAGGACTACAGAAGCACAACGACGGCTTATAAATAACTACCTAATGTATAATTAATTAATGGTGAGACCATAGGGAATACAAAATGCAAATTAGTGAAATAAAATAAAACGAGTGAAATAGAACAAATAAAACCATTAAGCTGCGCCGAACTTGAAGAATCTTTTGAGGGCAGGAAGATTAATGTTGAAGATGTCGCAGTCATAGAATTTATTATTGTTATAAAATAAGCGGTCAATACAGGAGTTTTGGCCGTAAATGCTGCGGTGTCTTTTAACGAAGAAAAGGGAAGTATGTCGTGTACGCCGAGCTAGGACTAGAAAGTTCACCTTACCCAGCAAGATTGGGCAGTCGATGATGCCGTCGAGCAGCTTGAAGACAAACAGGAGCAGAGCTTGTTTGAGTCTCTCAGCTAAGCTCTGATCACCGCACAGAAGTAATCTCTTACTATAATTAACATTTTGACGTGGAAAGTGGTATTTGAATAAACTCTCTCGATGTGGCATGCGTAGCGAAGATGGCAGATAGTAGAGCAGTATTCAAGGCAGCTTCTAACAAACCAGTTGTAAAGTGATATGATGGCTCTGGTACGTTGAAATGTCGAGAGTGTCTTTGATAAAAAATCCTTGCATACAATGGAATCGATGTGGTCGTTGATGTTTAATAAGCTGACGAATGCTGCACCTAGTCGTTGTCACTTGTGGAGGAGACCCCTAAAAGAGTCGTTAATCCTGTACGTATTCAGTGTAGGATTCGGAGAACGTGAGAAGTGAATATAGGAACACTTGGCTATGTTGATAGAGAGAAGGTTTGTCTTGCACCAAGACAAAGCGCTTCTAGTCGGACTGTAGTGTAGAGTTATTCGGCATGTTGGACGTGAAGAATTTCAGGTTATCAGCGAACATCGTTGATGAATAGGAGAAATAATATTGGTCCAATATGGGGCCATTGAGGTACGCTAGATGTGACTGAGATGACACGAGATACTGAATTGTGCACTAAGACTCGCTATTTACAGATAGGTACTAATTTAATTCAAGTAGATGCCTGTAAATCCAATAACGGAAAGTTTTCTCAACAGCACTTTATAATATACACTGTCAAAGGCTTTTGACAAGTGGGTTTAGGTAGAATCGATTTGTTGACCAGCTTGAAGGGAAGAGATTAGGTAGTCTTGATAAGTAGCGAGGTTAGTTGCTGTGGAACACATGGATAGAAGCCATGTTGCCATGCCGTTATAATTTGAAGTGTCTTGAGTCCCTTTTTGTGGATTGGCATGAGGTTGGAGAATTTCCACGCAAAAAGAAAGGTCCCGAGTCCAAGGATTTTTGAAAGATTGAGCACAGGGGAGCTGAGAGTGCAAAGAGAGATAGCGGCAGACAGCTAGGACCAGCATTCTTGTTAGTGTCGAGATTTTTCAATTTTGCAGCTACTTCATCAACAGTGAAGGTGTGAAAGGACAAAGATGACAAAAATGAAGGCGAATCAATAGAGGTTAACATTTTCGTGTGAAGAATAACATGTTTCAAAGCGTTAGCTATGCCCGACAAGTTATTAAACTCTATGCTATTGAATAACATTAAATTGGGCAAACCACGGGTTTTATTGTTCATATTTTTGATGATTGATCAAAAACGTTTCGCGTTAGCTGGTATTAGTTGTTCGGAATGGGTTACTAAAGTAAGGTAGCACCAATCTGCTCTGACTCGAACCTCGCGGCGTTTGTTTGAGTGAGCTAAATAGTCTGAGTGCATCAAGGTCTTATTGTAGCTAGCATATAATTTTTGTGTTGACCAGTGAGATTACGGAGAGTTTGGTCAAACCAAATAGGGTGTTTGTTACCGTAGGATTTCTTTCTGGGCACGAATCTAGTAACACCGTCAGACACAACGTTTTGGAATTCAGCAGCAGATCTGAATGCAGGAAAAGTCGTCAAAAAAAGTCAGCGAAAAACTTGTTAAGACCTTTTAAGTTAGATTTATGAAATACAAACGTATGACCGATAACTTTTTCGCGGAGAGGGGGAAATTTGGTAGGTAATAGAAAAATCATTAGTGGTGAGTGAGAAGTTAACCTTCTCACTCACCACTAATGTTAACAAGTGGACAAAGGCAAATCGGGACGTTTGCACGTAATAGAGTCACAATCGTCGAAAATATTAAGTCTAACAAGCATTGGCGAGAGTTTAGAACGAAATTAATTTGGTTGATTTCGAGGTTACATCTGTGGCAGGCTGAATTTTTGCGGATTCGAGAAGGCCATTCGATTAAAGGAAAGTTGAAATCTCCGCTGATGAATTTATGATTTTTAAATATATATTTTTAAGGATTCGCAGTGATCACGAAAGGAGACGTAGCAGTCTGATGAAGAGTTTGGGACAAAATAGACACGCCCCAAAGCAGTCTGGATTTGGTTTCCCCTTTCTCGACTTGTATTGATGTTTCAATTAATTTACTGAAAGTACTTTTAAAGATTTTATAACTAAGAGCTTCTACCAAAGTATGAAATAATTTGAATTTACTTTGCTTAAAAGAAACTAGTCTGCTTCAAATAATCTAGTTAGACTAAATAAACAGAATCATTAAAACATTTTGAATGAAATGACATCAAAGAGTGAGTCAGCCCAATACTTCAGCTGTTGTGTACATATTGTATCTATTCTGATAGCCGATATCTCACTTCATTACCTCATTTTGGCATTTTCTTTAAAGTAGGGAATAAGTCAATAAATCATTGTTTTCAAATGTTTACGGTAATGAAATTCTTCTTAAGTGTATTTAATCTCAGGGACAAGAATTTCAATTTCTAATGATAATTTTTTATCTATTGCACATTGCATTTTATAACCATCATATATTTTTTGCGAACAGAACTCCAAAACATGTTATTATGCTAAAATTTATAACATGTGAATAGACTCCTGGATGAACTTGTACTTAATTGTCCTTTTTCAACTGTAAGGCAAGTTTTATACCAGTAACACTTTTTCAGTCATTAATCAGTATAGAGACTTCAACAGCAGGTTCTGAATTAGTTTGTTTTTGACGGTTTATCATTATGCTCCGCAATTTTTTTTAGGCACGCATTTGCTGATTTAGATAAGAAGGGAGGTTGGGGAGAAGGCAATATAAGAGATTGATCGTTTAAATCGGGGCTGTTTAACATGCGGCCCAAATTATTTTTTTTTGCACAGTACACGAACCTTAAACAGCGCGTTATATCAAACCGTTAGAGCTGACATTTGACGATTTCGGACCCATAAAAGTGAATACTGCTTAAATTTAGAAGCGCGTATGTACGATATCTTAGGTTTTTTCATGTTTTCGCTTGTCAGTGGACATTTATAATTCGAAAGGAATATTGCAAGTTGATACTGAACGACGATCCCAGTTTAACTCGAACGATTTTTAACAACGAACTTGATAATAGGTACAGAGTTGAAGCAAAATTTACTTCATTTGTCAGCTATATATATATATATATATATATATATATATATATATATATATATATATATATATATATATATATATATATATATATATATATATATATATATATATATATATATATATATATATATACAGGGTGCCTCCGGTTAAGTCGGCACCATTGCTAACTTCCTTATTATTGGAGATATGAGGTCGGTTAAATTAGCAAACTAGTAGCATTTTTTCTGCTGATTAAGATAGTGAAATCAGAAAAACAATTGAACATCGCGTCTTCGAGTTATTCCAAAAAATGTATATTTTTTCAATGGAACACCCTGTATATTTTTCGACATAACGTTAGCAAATCGTCCTAAGAATAAAAAAGTTCATATGCACTATCTGCCTAAACCTAATAATAACAAAGTTATAACGATATTTTACTAACAGTCAAGTTGGCCATGAAATTAAAAATAAAAACAATTGATTGGGTGGCTTGGCGATATAAATGACAGTTTGTAGATGAGGGGCGTTTTGTTGTAGCAGAAAAATAATATATTTACAGTTTTAGTTGCTAAAGCTTGTTTTAAAATGTTGTTCACGCATATTGAAAAATGTGATATGTTAGAAACATACCTTATGTGTAGGAAAAATAGTACTATGGCAATACAAGAATACCGCCGAAGATTCCCTACTCGTAATTTACCGGACAGGAGGTATTTTTTAGTTCTCTGTAGAAAATTTAGAAGTAACGAGGAGGTTTTTAAAAAGACAAGGAAGAGAAAACCTTTTATAATAAGCGAAGACGTTGAAATTACCATATTAGCCTATTTTGAAGCACACAAAGAATACTCAACAAGGGATTTAGCAAGAGATTACGGTGTTAGTTTAGTGACAATATGGCGGATCTTAAAGAAGCACAAGTTTATTCCGTATAAGTACCGGCCAATTCAAACATTGTTGCCTGGTGATAATGAAAGAAGACTTGCGTTTTGCCATTGGTTGCATCATGTTTATGAAAGAAATAATGACATTTTGAAGAACATTATTTGGAGCGATGAATCCAATTTTTCCAACAAAGGTATGTTCAATCGCAAAAACGTCCATTATTGGTCGCAAGAAAATTTATTTCTCACTGATCCCAGAAATCCTCAGCATCAATTTAGTGTCAATGTTTGGTGTGGTATGAGAGGAATCGAAATACTTGGACCTGTATTTTATGAGGGTACTTTGACAGGAAGGAGATATGTTGACCTGATAATTTCTGGGGCGTTAGAAGAATATTTGGACGGCGTCAATTTGGCTACACGACAACTAATTTACTTCCAGCAAGATGGGGCCCCACCTCATCAGTTTGGTGATGTAAGAATGATGTTGCAGAGATTATTTGGAGACAAATGGATTGCCACAAATGGTCCAGTTCGCTGGCCACCTAGATCCCCAGACATAACTCCTCTTGATTGCTATTTTTGGGGTTACGTTAAAAATGAAGTTTATAAGAAGAAATATGCAAATTTGGAAGAACTGAAAATTGAAATAAGGAGAATAATGGCGTCTATTGATGGAAGGACAATTTTAAAGGCGACGAGGCATGTGCTAAAATGTGTCCGAAAATGCATAGAACAAGATGGTGATGTGTTTGCTTATTTACTGTGACAGTTAAATCTAACCAATTAAGTAATATTGTTTTTATTTGGAATTTCATGGCCAACTTGACTGTGAGTAAAAATATCGTTATAACTTTGTTGTTATTAGGTTTAGGCGATTAGTGCATATGAACTTTTTTATTCTTAGGACGATTTGCTAACGTTATGTCGAAAAATATACAGGGTGTTCCATTGAAAAATATACATTTTTTGGAATAACTCGAAGACGCGATGTTCAATTGTTTTTCTGATTTCACTATCTTAATCAGCAGAAAAAATGCTACTAGTTTGCTAATTTAACCGACCTCATATCTCCAATAATAAGGAAGTTAGCAATGGTGCCGACTTAATCGGAGGCACCCTATATATATATATATATATATATATATATATATATATATATATATGTATATATATATATATGTATATATATATATATATATATATATATATATATATATATATATATATATATATATATATATATATATATATATATATATATACAGGGTGGTGCAACCAAGATGGGGTGGACGATTGTGGGCAAACGGAGAGGAATTTGAAAAAACATTTTTGGGATATGATTGATAGTCAAGAACGCTGTGTTTTAAAATTAAACCCATTATACAGGGTGGTCTGAAAAGTTCGTGGTGAACCAAACTTGTGTTTTTTTAAATGGGACACCCGGTATATTATTATTTTAGTTGATTCTCCTATTCGTTACGATCATTTTGATATCAGGTTTGTTGGGTCTAAAATTTATACCAAGGGAATGGAACGAGGTTAAAGTGGAAAAAAGGGTTATACTCCGGCCATTTTTTGAAAACAATTGAAGCAGGTATGGAAAAACCAAATTATCTATAAAATGTATTGTATCTAGGATTACAATAATCGCTTGTAAGTCGTTCAAAATTATTCACTGTTATACAGGGTGGTCAAGTTTTGCAAATTTTCCTTGGATTGAATTTTTTTAAATGGAACACCCCATATATTTTACTGTCATATTAAAGATAACATCGCCAGCTTTCAGAAAATACCCTATTTGATATCTTTCTAACCAACAGTTTTTTAGTAAATTAACCGTGAAACCAAAATTTACTCATTCTAACAGAATTATTTACGTTGCTTAAATTGACTACCTATAATATAAGAAGGCCATGATATAATCATAAATGAAAAGAAAGATTGACATTCTTGTCAAAACCGCAAAGTGTCAGAGAATTGGCATCAATTACCATTGTTTTTTGACGATAAGCCGAGAAATTGTTAAGTAACAAGGAGTTTGAGTACTCCAGAGTTGATAAACATGACTTTTATGTTGGGCGAGTGTCAAAAAAACCCTTTACTACCAAGCAGGGTTTATGCGGTACGATATCCCGATGCCGAAAAAAAACCAAGACCTGAAGCTTTTGCAAGTTTATTAGAGCGGTTTCAAGAAACAGGCAATGTTGCTTTTAAGAAACGTAAAGTAATTAATAAACCAGTTACCAATGAAGATAATGTTTTGACAGTGTTATTAACAGTGCAAGAAAATCCACACATAAGTACCAGGGAAATTGAGAGAGCTATTGATATTGAACGCACTAGTATTAAACGGATTCTGAAACAATATAAATATCATGCCTACCACATTGAATTACATCAAGAACTGTATGATCGCGATTACGTCCAACGACAAGTTTTCAATTTGGTTTTTAAATACAATTTGGGATAATCCAGGTTTTGTAGATGGGTAGATAGGGTGCTGTTTTCAGATGAAGCAACTTTTAAAAGCAACGGCTTGGTTAACAAACATAATATGCACTATTATTCAACCGAAAATCCACATTGGATTCGTCAGGTGGACCATCAAAATAAATGGTCAATTAATGTTTGGGGAGGTATAATTGGCTCTCATGTTATAGGACCATATTTCTTTGAAGAGCATTTAACGGGAGAAGTCTATTTAAATTTTTTGAGAAATGAGTTGCCCGTATTGCTCGAAGACTTACCTTTAATGTTAAGAAATTCCTTATGGTTCCAACATGATGGAGCACCCCCGCATTACCATAGGCATGTAAGACATTTTCTCAATAATTGGAAAGGAGAGCATTGGATTGGGCGAGGTGAACCAGTTAAGTGGCCTGCGAGGTCACCCGATTTAACGCCACTAGATTTCTTTTTATGGGGACATGTTAAAGAAGAAGTTTATAAAGAGGTTCCAACCACAGTGGAAGATATGAAGTTGAGAATAATAAGCAGTTTTCGCAACATTTCAGACCTGACTTTGAGAAAAGTGAAACTTTCATTTATGGATAGACTCGAAATGTGCCTTCAGCAAAACGGTGGTTTAGTTGAACATCTTTTATAAGTTTTAATTACATTGTTTTTGTTGATTTATATTAAATTTTTTTTTTTTGTAAAAAAAGATCTGTTATTAATTACTTTACGTTTTTTTGAAAGCAACATTTCCTGTTTCTTGAAATCTCTATGATAAACTTGCAAAAGCTTCTATCTTGTTTTTATTTCGGCATCGCATCATCAAAGAACAATATTTATTTATTTACTGATGACAATATTCTGACACTTTGCTGTTTTGACAGGACTGTCAATCTTTTGTTCAATTTATGATGATATCATGGCCTCCTAATATTAAATTGTCAATTTTAACAACGTGAATTCAGAGTAATTCGTGTTAAAATGAAGACATTTTGATTTCACAGCTAATTTACTGAAAAACTGTTGGTCAGAAAGGTATCAAATATGGTATTTTCTGAAAGCTAGTAATGTTATCTTTAACATGAAAGTAAAATATACAGGGTGTTCTATTTAAAAAAATTCAATCCAAGGTAAATTTTCAAAACTTGACCACCCTGTATAACAGTGAATAATTTTGAACGACTTACAAGCGATTATTGTAGTCCTAGATACAATACATTTTATAGAATATTTGGTTTTTCCCTTGGTATAAATTTTAGACCCAACTAACCTTATATCAAAATGATCGCAACGAACAGGAGAATCAACTAAAATAATAATATACCGGGTATCCCATTTAAAAAAACACAAGTTTGGTTCACCACGAACTTTTCAGACCACCCTGTATAATGGGTATAATTTTAAAACACAGCGTTCTTGACTATCAATCATATCCCAATTTTTTTTATATATATATATATATATATATATATATATATATATATATATATATATATATATATACATGGTTAGTAAAAAGAACCGGAACGCTTAAATATCTTCAAAACCCCTAAAGTTTGAGAGTTTGTGAGCATGCAGAATCAAAAAACGGTATCGGCACTGTTGCAAGATTTCCCAGTTTTGCGCTACAAGTAGTCATTTTCTATTCTTAAATGGAATGCCCTATTTATTTTTATTGCTTTAAATTGGCCGTTTCAAGTTTAGTGCCATCCTAAGTTTTCAAAATTCTATCTTTACTGATTTCTGAGATATGACAACACCGCATTTACAGTAAAAAGTACTGGAACGTCTAAATATCTCTTAAACTGCTAAAATTGTGCTTTCAAAATTCGGCTTTGCGGGTTTCTGGGCACGCGAAATTGAAAAATGGTATCGGTACTGTTGCCAGATTTTTCGGTTTTGCGCTACACATAGTTTTTTTCTTATCTTAAATAGAATGTCCCCCTTATTTTTATTGCATATAATTGGCCGTTTCAAGTTTAGTAATATTCCAAATTTTCAAAATTCTATCTGTCCTAGTTGTTGAGATATGAAGACACCGCATTTATAGTAAAAAGTACCGTAACGCTTAAATATCTTCAAAACCGCTCAAGTTGTGCTTACATAATTTGGCATTTGGGGGGTTTCTAGGCATGCGGAATTGAAAAATTGTATCAGCACTGTTGCCAGATTTCCTAGTTTTGTGCTACACGTAGTCATTTTCTTATCCTAAATGGAATGCCCCATTTATTTTTATTGCAATAAATTGGCCCTCTCAAATTTAGTAAATTCCTAAACGTCCAAATTCTATCTTCACTGGTTGCTGAAATACGACAACACCGCAATTACAGCAAAAAGTACGGGATCGCCCAATTATCTTTAAAACCGCTGAAGTTGTGCTTATCAAATTCGGTAATTATGGATGTTGCCAAAGTTGCCATATTTCTCAGTTTTGCGCTACATGTGGACAATGTAATGCCACATTTAATGTATCGAAAATGAATTGAAATGAATGGCTTTTGAGTCATTTTCTTGTTAAGTGATATTGGTGGCTTTCCAAAAAGAAAAAAATAAAAGTATAATTGCTTCTTAGTCCTGCTATAAACGCCGAAATATGTCAAAAATCTGTAATGACTATCTTAAAGGAAAACAAATTGAGGCCGTACAAGATCCTTTATACCCAAGAGCTATAAGACGATGATCCTGACCGCCGCAGTGAATTCGCCGAAATCATGATCGAAAATATTAACCAAGATCCTTATTTTGCTTGAACGGCCATAGGCACAATTGTCGAATTTGGTCTAGAGATAATCCTCATTGGATGGAATAACTTCATACCCAACATCATACAAAATTAGTGTATGGGGGGGGATACTTGGTAACAATATTATAGGCCCTTATTTCTTAGAAGGTGTATTAACTGAACAGAAGTATTTAGAGCTCCTCAGAGAACATATAGTTCCTGCCGTTCAAGAAATTGAACCTGCCGTTCAAGAAATTGGAAATGTGGGTCAAATCTGGTACCAACATGATGGTGCTCCACCGCATTATTCAAGGGAAACCAAGCAGTTCCGAAACAACCAATTCCCGGGGAGGCTGATTGGAAGAAGTGGTGCATTAGAGTGGCCTTCTCGATCTCCTGATATGACTCCACTGGACTTCTTTTTGTGGGGTCATTTGAAGGGTTCTGTATACAAGAATCGTCCAGAAAATTTAGACGAACTCCGCGAAAGAATCCGCACCGAAGTTGCACTTGTAACACCGAATATGTTGAGCAACACACTGCAAGAGTTTTATGATCGACTTGGGTACTGTCTGGCGAATAATGTGAACATTTCAACATTTAATTAAAAAATAGTGTCTTTAAAATAAGTATTCTGTTCGGTTATTGTTGTTTTAGTCCGTTGAGTTTTAATATCCTTCTTATCTTAGCGTTATTGTTGTTTCGCTTGTTGGCTTTTAAACACACTTCAAGTATCTGCCACTGGTTGAACTTAGACCAGTCCCAAGCCTGGATAAAGTGTGAGGGAAAGCCGCCAATATCACCTGATAAAAAATAACTTGCGAAGTCATTCATTTCAATAAAAATAAATGGGGCATTCGAATTTTGTAAGCACAACTTTAGCAGTTTAAAAGATATTTAGGCGTTCCGGTACATTTAACTGTAAATACGGTGTTGTCATATCTTAGAAACCAGTGCAGATAGAATTTTGAAAAATTGGGAGAGTACTGAATTTGAGACGGACAAACTAGTGCAATAAAAATAAATAGGACATACATTTAAGATAAGGAAATGACTATTTTCAGCGCAAAACTGGGAAATCTGGCAACAGTGCTGATACAAATTTTCAATTCCACATGCCCAAAAACCCCCAAACTGCGAATTTTGAAAGCCCAACTTTAGCGATTTTGATGATATTTAAGGTTTCCCGTACTTTTTACCGTAAATGCGACGTTGTCATATCACAACAACTAGTATAGGCACAGTTTTAAAAATTTGTGATATTACTAAATTTGATACGGTCAATTTTTGTGCAATAAAAATAAATAGAGCATTCTATTTAAGAGAAGAAAATGACTACCCGTAGCGCAAAACTGGAAAATCTGACAACAGTGCCGATACAATTTTTCAGTTCCGCATGTCTAAATACTCCCAAATGCCAAATTTTGTAAGCACAACGTTAGCGGTGTTGAAGATATTTAAGCGTAACTATATATATATATATATATATATATATATATATATATATATATATATATATATATATATATATATATATATATATATATATATATATATATATATATATATATATATATATATATATATATATATATAACAAAATTGACTCAGAAAACAGTCAATTTAGACCCTGTACAGAGGATTATCAGACAAAGCAACGCCATTTATATATATACATATATATACATACATATATATATATATATATATATATATATATATATATATATACACTAAGTGAGCTTTTTGATCTGTTAACCATCGTGATGAAGTTGTATAAAAAATTGTGAATTTCTGTTCCTTCACATATGGGATTTTTTTAAGCATGCTCAATTGCAGTAAGCGCAAGAGGCTAACAAAATTGATGAAAAACAAAGGAATGCTTCAAATTTAATCTTTAAAAAATAATTAAACATTTTTAGAATTGACAATTACTCTTCATAAATCGTTTTTCCTTCTAGTTTTTAGATAATTAACAATTACCCTCTTATTACAAAATTAAATATCATTAACTCCTATTAACAAATTAGGACTAGTTTTTCTAATTTTTATATCACGAGAGAAACGAGACGAGATGAGAGAGGGTCTTTCTTATCTCATCTCTCGGCGAGACAAGGCTCTTGTTTCGACATTTCATTGTAAACTATTTTCCAATTGGACTATTTATTAAATTAATACAAATTTATTGACTTTTTTACACTGACAAAACTGAGAATTGAAGGTTGAAATAACCAAATAAAGACTAAATTATAAAGTAGCCTTTGGAAACAATCGAATGATTTTTTTATTCAGCGATTTTGTCTTTAAATTTGTAATTTTTTTTGAAAAACATTTGACTGTTATGATAAAACACGTAGCTAACTTTTTGTATGCCATTTTGCATTATTTTTCAAGCGAAAACTTTCCACAAACTGAAATTTTACTAATGCCTATTATTAAAAAAAAATTCTTATAAGAGGTTGATTGATAAAAACCATAAAAACTGTCATCTACTGAATTAGAAAATCAGGATTGCTTCAACCTAATGAAAATTTTCATCAGAGAATTCTATATCGATGAGGCGTTGTGAAAATAATTTTATTGTTAGTTAAAAATAGGTAAATTAATGACGATTGTAATATATGTATGTAATATTCGTTAATGTCTTCGGTTTCAAATGTATATTTAATGCGATTTGGGAATGGGATTCGTATTTCACTATATTTATTACCTTTTAGTATTTCCATTAGCATAACATTTTTTAAAATATTATTTACGACGTTCATTTTATTTTTACTGGAAAACGAAATGTGTCATAAAAGAATTAAGCCAGTGTTATTGTTTTAAGCTTTATTATTATGGACTGTTATCAACGATAATATTTTGTTAAAATATGATTTTGCAGCACATTGTTATTTGTTTTTATTCGTATATGGATTGTAATTTTAGGGATCTAAAAAAGCTTAGATTCAAGATGGCCGCATATGATAAACCAGTTGCTTTTTAAATAAATATGAAATACTTAACAAATTTAAATTATTTACGTTATTGAAAGTTTAAAAAAACTACCTAACGTTTTGTTGTTTCAAATTGTCATGTGTCAACTCGTGAAAGAAATACGGAACAATACAGTTAACCACAGCCACCACGTGATAAAAGACATTTAAAATCGACTGCCTTACTAGGGTTGAGAATTTTTTCGATATATCGACAGTTATCGATAGATCAAACGATAGTTATCGATAGGGCCCTATTCCTATATCATCAGGAAATGGACCACAAAATAAATTTCGAAGGGTGTAGAGAGATTGCCAATAAAGAAAATAATAATACAATAATAAACATGTTACAACAAATTATGCTTATAAAATAGTGATTGGCACTAATCAGCTCGCTCTATAATTGAAGGTGCTGATGCAGGAACGTACAGATTAAATATATACTGTAAATAAGTAATTACATGAAATTGAGAAGTTAGAATAAGAGCTCTAACTAAAGATTGAAATTAAATCAATAAATAAATAAATAATTAATAACTTGCTAGAGATGTAAGATTGAAAGAAAAACAAAGATAAAGAAATGATAAGAAAGAAGAAAGAAGAAAAAAAAAAGAATATGAACCCTATATATGAAAAAAAATGTAATATATAGAGAAAACCATTTGTACGTAGAAAAAATATATAAAATATATAATGTACTTAAATACGAACCTATAATAAAAACTAGAAATATCTAGGGACCATCTTTTGAAAGTAGCGTGAGCTTAAAATGTCTTTTAAATGATTCTATTGTTAATGAAAAGCAGTTATTTTATACTTGATTATTAAAGAAGCAATCTGATAGGAAAAACTTTTCTTAAAATATTGTTTATTGTGAAAAGGTATTGTTAACAAAAACTGTCTACGAATATTCAAGCTATAAACATCTCTGCAATATTTAAGTTTTTCTTGAAGGTAGGGTGGACATTTAAACTTCATAATTTTGTAGAAAAATGTAGAATTCGTCGATCCTGCATGTTAGACCATCCTAATTCCCCCAATTAGGGAAACCCTGGTTCTGCGTCTGATACCATAAATTGAACAAATGCGCAGTAGTAGTAGTAGTAGTAGATGGGGGGACAAGCCCAGCGACTAGGCTTGAAAGGCCCTTTTCGCTAACCCAGGGGGATGCACGTTTTTATTTAGACAACATATATAATGAAGGCCGCCTTGGCTACACCTGAGTGATCAAGCCTTGAATGCCCGGTGAAGGGTGCGCGGAAAGGGGGACAAGAATCACCCTTCAACGATGGGGGAAGGAATTTACGTCTGTGAAATGTCAGCCAAACGGGCCCTACAGTTTATCGAGGAGTCCGAACCTCGGCCATCCCCTCCACCTGAGACGGTATGTGATGGCGGGGAGTGTGAATTTACCCCCAAACTACCACGGGAACATCCGGTTCCCCCCGGCTTGGTTACCGGCATGAATGGCAGCGTGGACAGTGAAATTCATTTTTCACTCTTCCCTGTTGGATTTTTAACCACTAATATTAGCTGCAGACTTGAAAAGTCGTGCACCCACCTAGGATTCGAACCCAGGACCTGCGACACCAACTCCCGTGTAAACCTAAAGCTTTACGCTGTTCTGCCACCGGCTCGCCCGAACAAATGCGCAGTAGTTTTGGAGTTTTTGTATTCTGCGCATTTCCATGGAGTCCAGAAATTGACCATACACACAATCGTCACAATTAAAGTGGGATAATATTAGTGCGTCACACAGGGTAGCTTTAGTTTTTTTTTTTTGATAAAATATTTCTATGAGAATACAAAAGTTTTAACATGGTGAAGGCTCTGTTAAGACATAGAGCTACATGTTCTTTAAATTTTAGTTTTGTGTCTATAATGAGACCTAAATTTTTCGCTGAATCTTTTAATAATATGTTTTCATTTTCTAGCTTTAAGCTAATATTTTCGACAAGCCGCTCTCGATTATTTTCATTAAAAAAACAGCAAAGCTCAGATTTAGTTTTAATAAATGGTCGTTAGAAATTTGTGACATTTTTTCAAATTAGAATTTAATTTATGATTGATAAGATCCACATCATTATGGTTAGACGATACATATAGTTGGGTATCATCTGCATATAAATGATATTTAGCATATTCTAAACATTTAATAAAATTTGATGTAAAAGTAGGGGTCCCAAAATACTTCCTTTGGGACACTCCGATGGCGACTTTTAAAACACGGAGCACAAATTATCAACAACACCCCTCTGAGCCCTATATGTTAAAAGTGAAGTGATGATTAAAATCTTATGATTAAGCATATCAAAAGCTTTGGTGTAGTCAAGAAGAACCAATAAAGTAGCCTGATTCTTATATTGTGCACTCACCACGTGATCCACTATGTAACACAGTGCAGTTGAGCAGTTGTATCCCGCTCTAAAACCAGACTGATTTTTTGGAAGAATATTATGATTTGAAAGATAATTTGCGATCTGGAATTCCATGACTTTTTCAAGACCGTAGATGACCAAATTCATTTTTATTTTATATAATGGAATATAGTTTGCAAGTTTCCAACATTTTGGAAAGTATGATTTCTTAATAGAGGACTTTATTATATGCGTTAAAAACGGTATTATGAATGGACAGCAGAGAACGATTAATGTAGTATCTAGGTTATCCACCCCAAATGCCCTTGATTTAACATTTAAAATAATTTTAGATAAAATATCATTGAAGACAGTGTGATTTGAAAGGTAATTACTTTCATAAAAATCTAGTAATTCTTGTTTAGGAACAGTGACATTTTTTGATTTTTGAGTGAAGTAATTGATCATTTGATTTACATATTTTAAGTGGTCTGGAATAATAGTTTTATTCTTTTTAATATATTTAACTTCTTTAACTCCTTGCACTGTTCTTTAGGGCTACAGTTTTGAAGCTTCTGGTTCAGGTATGCCTTTATTATTATCGCAGATGTTGTAAGATTTCTAATGTGTTTGTAATGATTCCAATGACCAGGGAGCTTTGTACGCCCAAAACGGTTTAGATCATTATAAGACCAGAATAATCTGAGAAGCCATAGAAATTGAAAAACAAGGTGATTTAAATAAGAGAGACGAATCATTAAAGCTTCCAACGTATGGAAGACAATAATCGACAAATCTAAAATTAGAAAAAATCAAGAGAATTAGTGCAATAAAAACAACAACATCCGAAAAATATAAATAACAACCAACAGCCGCTGTCGCCAATCGATAGATAAAATTTAATATCGCCAATCCCCATGTCTTACTATCACACATGTAGCAATAAATACTGTTTCAAAATAGTAGCTGAAATACGATCAGGGGTATAAAATATCACTCAAATGCATCGGTGCTTTTATTCCCAGCAACGATTAAAATGACATAAGCGAGGTTGCGCTTGTAATATTAGAATCGCCGACATCATGCTTATCTTAATCTTGTCAATTAAATTTAAAGCTATGTTTTTCTTCGGTTCAACCCGAATAAGCTTGTTATCTTAGGAATATCGCTTAGAGAAAGTCTGATGCAGATAACAGTATATAATGAATAAGCATTTTTCCAAATGCTGTAAAAAAATCGTAATTTGATACTCAAATGTAAATCAAGGTCCTGTTTTAAGACATTCATGTAAGAAAAAAATAATATCAACGTACGAATGTGTTATTTCAGTTCAGATTGTAGTATACATGTTCCAATAACAAGTCAGCAGATATTCCTTCCTTTGATATAACTGTGATTCTGTGAGTGGCATATTTAAAATTATGTGATGGTTTGAGTGCTGTATCTGCACATAGTTATGTGTCTGTCTATTGAGACGAGAATGTATTTACGCAAAAGTAATAAGAACAAACGTACATTAATAGATTATATTATTGAGCAGGCTAAAGACCATGTTTTTTTTTCGGCTATTATTAAGTTTTGAGACACACCGTCATTAAACAGTTCTCCTCATAACTCCAAGCTGTACACTCACCTGCTTGCCCTTCAAGTTTCGTGAAAAATATATTAATGAAATGTCCCCAATTGTCCGACACGATATTTTTAACTCAGATCAGCCTATTATTTTTACAACGCCAATATCTTCCGAATAGTAGAAAAAATATTCAAAAAGTCCTGATACATACCATTTTTCAATGCGCACAATTCCCTTATATTGGCAGGTAATAAATTTTATGGGGTCGTGCATTTTAAAACGGGAAGATAATATAATATCAAAGTTTCCCGAATAAAATATTTTATTCAGTAATTAGTAATATCAAATATTTACATTAGTCTTTTTTTAACTTTGGAGTGGTTTTGTGGTGTAAGTTTTTTCTATTGCATACGACAATGAAAATGTCAATGTTGCATGACGAGTTGTGTTGTATTATCTGGTTTCATTCTGTGATATTTGATTCTTACTTAAACAAAAATTCAAAAAAAACAGTTTTGCACTTCTAAAACTGGAAAAACTCGTAGCGATCGTATTCAATGTTTTCGTGACTGGATAATGTTAAAAAATGAAAACACATTTTTGTGTTTTCCACAAGCGAATTTTGTTTTTAAAAGTTTTAACATGACTGTACAGCTGATTTGCCAATTGCCCTTGATTTTGAAGCTTCAAGTTCAAGTTGCTTAAGTGTCCTGTGATGTCTACTAACAATGCCAAGTCACAAAGCCATGTTGGATCACAAATTTGCGGCAATGTTTTCTCTTTCATTTCCATAAAATCAGATATTCCTTTTCAAAGATCATAAAATCTTTTTAGCTTTGCTTAGCCACCTTACTTCGCAATAGTATGTCTTCCATCGTGTTCTGAAGAGAGTTCATCCAAAAATGCTTTAAAATGGCGATGGTTAAGACCGCGGGATTTAATGAAATTGGTGGTACTTACTACCACATCCATAGCGTTCTTCAGTAGAATGGACTTAGAGCACAAGTTTTGTTGGTGAATAATGCAATGTAGAATTATTAAATCACGTTCTTGCACATAAAAAGCGGTTGCTCTTTCCTTCAGAATCCGGATAAAACCTTTTCGTGAACCGACCATTAAAGGCGCACCATCTGTGCACACTCCAACTAATTTACATCACTGCAATCCATATTGCTCAAAATACTTTGCTCATCGGCAAAAATATCTTTCCCAGTAGCAGTCCCTTGTTGTGACCGTAAAGCCAGTAATTCCTCTGTCACTACAAATTCTTCATCAACACCTCGTATAAAAATAGCTAAATGGGCTGTGTCAAATAAATCGGTACTCTCATCAAGCAATCGAAAATGCTTGAAAACCAGCCAATCTCTCCGTCAATGTTTTTTTTGATATCACTAGCCATCATATCTCTACGCCGAACAACAGTACGTCGCGATAAGCTCATATTCTCAAACTCTGTCTTCTTTTCTGGGCACAAAAGTTCTGCAACATCTATTTGGCACTCTTTAACAAACTCTCCCTCAGAAAATGACTTCGATGTCTTCGCTATTTTGGAACTAACTATAAAATTAGCTTTAACAACACTGTCTAGATTTGATCTTTGTGAATGGAACATTTGTTTCTGTTTCCCTAAATGGGTAATGAGTTTTTTAATTTTATCCTTTCTTAACTGTCCCGTAAGTAAATTATATTGAGCGAAATGTTTGTTGGAGTAATGCCGCTTCATATTGTATTGTTTTAAAACAGAAATTGTTTCATTGCACAACTAACACATAGATTTACCACTGTGCACGATAAAAAGTATTCATCAGTCCATTTGTTTTGGAATTGACGACTTTCTGTGTCCAGTTTTTTACACCAGACATTTTGATAGATTCTTTTTCTTCTGAGCTGAATTTGCTTGAATATTTTCCGCGTCTTTTCTTATCAGTTGTTAAGAAGTAATGAGTTGACACGCGCGCTGACCAGTTTATATATTACCTGCAATAAGCAACTAGAATACTCTCGAATCAAGAGTCTCGATCGTACGCGAATATGCGATGTGAGCGCTCAGAGCCGACTGTTATTCATAACGCATCGCTCGGAGCTTGTCAAGGTCATCGGGCGGCTTCCCGAATGTTTATCTGTTTGTCTCTTTCTAACGATTATTTCTGACTCTGACGTTTCACTGCGGACGCTTAATAAAATTATTTATCAATTTTAGTCTTTATGACTTGAAGAATACAGTTTTACGTTGGTTGACAATAATTACAAATAAACTATGTGTGTTTGGTGTTCATATATATTCCAATCAAAACCTCCAGATTCACCAAGGCTGTTGCTCCTTGGATGACGGATAATTTAAAGCTTTTAATAAAATTAAAGTAAAAATCCTTGACACGTTATAAAAAGTTGAAAATTATTGTCGCAAGAGATGAATATTAGGCATATCTAAGCCATAAATTCAAAACAGATCCTAAAACTCTTTGGCGTAGTATTAAATATTTAAACATTAATTCCAAACCAGATATCTTTTGTACCCACTTAGCTAGAGCTGGGGATTTTAATGATATTTTTGTGCAACCTGTACCTACTGTTACTCCCTATAATAACGACATTTTGACATTTATATTTAAAAATGCATAACTTCTTGTAAATTTCCCAATCTTTGGAAAAAGACCAATGTAGATGTGGTACCAAAGAAAAATAACCCGACTTCGATAGATGATTATCGCTACATTAGCTTATTGTGCACTCTGTCAAAAGTTTTGGAAAGAATTGTAAACGAACAATTAAGTGAATATTTTAACCAAAAAAGCATTTTCCATACACACAGTCAGGGTTCTGTAAGGGAAATAGTACCACAGCGGCTTTATTAAAGGCATCGGATGACTTATTCAGGGCACAGGATGAGGGCAAGAATTGTTTGATCTTTCTATGTTTCAGCAGAGCGCTTGACACTATTAGTCACTATACAGGGTGTTCCGGTTTCATTGTTTTTATGGGGTATCTCTCTTATTAGTGAAGATAGAGGGTTCCGGTATTCGCGACATGTGCTACTTTTTTGTGAAACGAAAGATGACCCAAACAAAATTTTCATAGCCCCTTCGTTTTTAAGATATACAATGTGAAATTGAAAATATTGCATTTTTGGGCCCCCTCGTATATTCGGTTGTTTAACTTACCGAAAAGGTAAAAACTGGCTCTGATACAGTTTTTCACGTGGAATCCAGTGGCGTAGTCAGTCCATTTTTTATGTGAGCTGTCGTTTTTGAGATATAGCACAAACTTATAATTTTTTAAATAGGACAACCCGTATATTTTTATTTTATATTATTCAGTTCACAATAAGCTCCTCGAAAATATATAATAGTATATACTTTTCTAATCGAAGCGCCCAGTAATTTGCATTTTTTTTAAAAAGATGAAAAACTGTCTGTCTTTTTTTGGTAGTAGGTTGGAATTGCCTAAACAAAACAAAAAAAAATTGTTGTCATCTTAAATAAATTACTTGTCAAAAACCTCTGGTTCGTTTTAAAGCTAGATTACATAACCGCAACAATTATTTTAAATTTTATAATAAAAAAATGGCTAGAAACCAAACGTTTTCTAATGAAGAAAAATGCGACATGTTGCTCTGCTTTGCACAATCTAACGAATATGTTAACGACGCTTCGGAACTATATTTATTAAGGTATGCTTAGCATTCGTCGTATTTTATAATACATTGCTGCCAAGCTGTTGGTGTTTTAAACATAAGTATCCAGAACGAAGACAACCCTGTGATATTACATTTCTTAAAATCAAAAGAAATCTAGTTGATTTCGGATCTTTCAATAAGCCTCAAAGCAAAACGTATAACAAGGAAAACGAGGAAGACGTAGTTAATGTTCTGGCGTCCATGGATGTAAATCGTTCAAGTTCTTGCAGAAAAATCCATCAGAATGTTGGGGTTCCAAAAAGCCGGGTACAAAAAATTTTAAGGAAACAAGGTTATAAAACATTTAAATTTAGATTGGTGTAACACTTATATCCATGCGACGCGCAGCGTCGCATGATTTTCTATAACTGGTATCTAGAAAATGGGATAATGACCCTGACTTTTATAGAAAAGTAATATAATAATAATAATAATAATAATAATAATAATAATAATAAAGACGTTTATTAATCTTATAGTACAACTCTCAGTACACTAATGCATGGAAAACAAATAGCTTATACTATAATGATCAAAAGGTCGTTTATGCAGCTTCCCAGATAACAGAATCTAGGTGCTGATGTGACCCAAAAAAAAAAGAATAATAACAAAAAATATATATAAAAAAATATATACACACACATAATACAACAATGTAATAATTTTATACTAAAAATGTAATCTACTTTTGGAAGATGAACAATTCCTTAAAAAACATGACTTTATAAACAGCACAAGCAAACAACTAAAGATATTTAAAGATACCAAGACTTTGATTTTTTAAAATAAAAATTATCTAATTGGTCAGTTAGGGAGACCAATTCCAGAAATATATTAATAATACAATAGAAAAACTAATGCAACAAGAAAATAAAAAATACAGGTGGTAAGAGGTGTGATAGGGATGTGAGATCAAAAGATTCAGGAAAATGAATTGCGCGCATGCAGATCAACATAATAAAAACTTTTTTTTAAGTTTTTTTCTAAAGGAAAAACACGTTGGAGAAAAATCAAATATCTGAAACCTATTTATGATATTAGCAATTCTATATGAAAACGATTTTTTTAAAAGTTCTTTATGATGTTTTGGAATGGTTAGTAGACTGCGTACACGGAGGTCCCTATTATGAACATTAGAGCGAAATTGTATCCTTTCTGCAAGATAAGCCGGTTTATTAAATTTTAAGACTTTAAAACAAAAACAAATCTCATAAAATAAACGACGAGAGTGCATATTTAGCCAACTGGCATCTTTCAGTTTGTGCGACACACCCTGTCTACGGCGAATACCGTATATAAATCTAAGGCAGGCATTCTGAAGCCTTTGAATGCGGCTAGAATCATAAGAATCGATTGCGGGACCGTAGACATTGTGACAAAAATTAAAATGCGAGAGAGGGATTCGCACAGCATTTTCTTTGTCGGTCGATTTAAATAGTACCGATGCGCATAAAGCATTTTTAATGTCGAATACCCCAATCGCAATTTTTGGTTGACATGTTCTGTGAATTTCAGCTTACTGTCCAATAAAACGCCCAAATTTTTCGAATTATTTTTAAAATCTACTTTATCGTTGCCAATTTGAAAGGTTATATTCTGTAAAAGTGCAGCTCTCAATGAGTCACTACAAAACAACAGTGCTACAGATTTATTAGGATTAATTTTTAAGAGATGATTCTGTGATTCTTGTAAAAGACAGTCTAAGTCATTGTTAATCAAGACGTTGGCTAGTCCGGCATCTTTAGGATCAAATGATAAATGCAACTGTGTGTCATCTGCGTACATATGGAAATCACAACTCTGCAGGCTCTTAAAAAAATTGGCAGTATAAATAGAATATAGGAGGGGACCCAATTTACTTCCCTGAGGCACCCCTCGGGTAACATTCAATGTCTCAGATTGTATATTATCCAGCATCACATACTGTGAGCGGTTTTTTAAAAATGATTTAATCAGATTATAAGAACCGACTCCGAAACCTACATGCTCTAAAACAGCTAGAAGAATGTCATGATTTAATATATCAAACGCTTTAGTGTAGTCTAGTAAAATCAAAATTGTTGCTTTGTTATTATTAAGGGCTTTATAGATATTATCTGTAATTTCAACTAAAGCTGTGTTACAGCTGTAGCCAGCACGAAATCCAGACTGTTTAGGAGGTAAAATATTATTTATAGTTATGTAAGCAGAAATTTGTTTCAGTTGGCAAGACAGAAATGGATCGCAGTTGAGAAACATCGGAGGGTTACTGACCTTAGGAAGTGGCAATACCAAGGCGTGTTTCCATTTATCCGGAAAATATGTTTTTTCTATACAGCTGTTTATTACGTGTGTTACGTATGGAACAATATAAGGGCAACATAGAAGTATAAGGGTTATATTTAATTTATCATTTCCTATTGCCTTGGATTTAATAGTTTTTAAAATATTAAGCACTTCAGCTTCCGTAACATAAGAAAAGTCAAACGTATTTTCTGTTAATTTATTATTTTTGTAACAATTTAAAAGATTTTGATTAAGTAAAGGGGCTGTATTACTTCCCTCGGTAAAGTATCTATTAAGTTCATTGGGGTTTTTGAGCTGATTTCTTCTTAGATATATTAATCTTTTTCAATTCGTTCCATTTTTCCCTTTGTGAAGCAGTTTGAAATTTGTAATTTAAATATGCTTTCTTCTCCCATCGTATTGAAGCGGTGACCAAATTACGTAATTCTTTATAATTTTCATAATGCGCGGGCAATTTAGTGACCCTAAATTTATTAACTGCTTTATTACGCAATCGTATCATCAGTCTTATATTTTCTGTGATCCACGGACAATATGGCTTTTTCTCTGACTTAACATTTTTAACAGGGGCATGCAAATCAAACAAATTCAAAATATTGGAACTTAAAAAATTAACTTTTTCATCAATATCCCCAAAATAGAAAATACGCTGCCACGGAATAATGCGTAGGTCATTCTGAAACAAATCAAAATGAATGTGTTTTAAAGGCCGATGAGTCAATATAAGTAGCGCCGGAGTATTAAATAGGCATAATTCTAGATACTAGTCGCAAGAAAACGAGCATGGAATATTTCCTCGCGAACGACAGGTTGGGTTTGGGTTTAATATTTCTTGTTTCATATTGGGTTCAAAAATAATGTATCGTATATACCAGGCGAGCTTAGATACAGATCGGTATTTCCAAATATTGGAACTTACTCTGCCGGAATTACTCGATGATCTGCCTTTGGCCTATTTACGTGACATATATTTTCAGCAGGGCGGAGCACCTAGTCATAATTCCGGTATTTTAATTTTCTTGGAAAATGGATAGGGACCAATGGTCCCGTAAGATGGCCGGCGAGATCGCCCTATATATCGGTTTTGGATAACTTCCTGTATGGTACTTTAGAAAACAAAATATATAGGACAAGACATGACACCTTAGTCGATTTAATAAACGCCACAAGAAGGGCATTCAATGAAATGCAACAACGATCGGTTAGTATTTTCAATGCATTCAAATGGACATCATTTCGAGTAATATCTTTAGGATATAGATTTAGTTTTCGGTTTATTTTAGTGATCTTTAGTGGTAGGATTAGTTTTTGTTGTTGTCGTTGTTAGTTGCTGTTTAGAGGTATTAGAGGTAGAATTATTGACATGTTCATTTTATTCAATTAATAATATTTTTCAAGATTAATGGATTCACCGGTTTAGTAGCGAAAAACAGGTTAATAATAATTAGTTTTATTGTAAAACCGATTTTGAAACTTCTTCAAGGTAACAGGCTAAAATTATAACAACGTAAGATAGATAATGCTATGATAGTTATTACAAATCTACTTAACATTTTACATTATAATTATTGAATTATTAAATTGCTAAAATTTCAACATTTCTTGTAAAATAGTATAAAAATAAGAAAAAAATAAATGTAGTGTGTTTCATGTTTGTTTCTTAGATGTTAATTTAATATAAATTATAAATATAATCAATATATAGAGGTAGAAAGAAAAAAATTGTGGACTAGTGAATACAAACAACATTATAGATTAAAACTGGTTTAAATTAAAAATGCTATATTTGTTTTTTGATATTGTTACTACTTCGAATTAATACCTTCTTCCTTAAAATAGAAACTAATCTGATACTACAAATATAATGTCAGAAACAGTATTAACCTTTTTTCAGGCAGAACTTTATCAACACAATTTATGGGATTGCACCATATTAGCTTTAGCTATATTTTGTTCTTGGCGTCAGCCTGTTTATACGGAATTAAGAATTAAGCAAATAATGAAACCTCATATTTTACGAAAATGGGTTCAAACCAGCTTAAACCTCATATATTACGAAAATTAGTTCTGGATTGCAGTCATGAGATCTAACATTCTAAATATTATTCGAATCACATTATTTGTAAAGCAATTTTGTAGTCTAACAGCAACTAAATTTGTTGAAATATCGAAATATATTAATTTACTAAAAATATTTATTTAGGGGCTTTGTTTATAATCGTTTAGACATAAAGGGAAAATGTATATACATTTAAATAAATATTCAATTGTGAATATGTTAATTCCATATAATTACAATTTAAACATTTGTTTTTTAATATATTGTTAAAATACGTTAAAATTGGTTGTTTTGAAATCAGTTTTAGTACAATAAAGTTTTAGCTCAGTTTTGTATTTTATTATTTGGCATGATAGTAAAAACTGTGTGTTGAAAAATAAATATAACGTGTATTTCTCTTTACTTGGGAGAATAGAAATCTGGAATATAAAGAAAATTAAAAAGTAGAGTTAATAATTGAAATTATAAAAACATAGTCATTTATGCAATTTTGAGACTCAAATTTTTAAAGGAATCTGATGCTACCAAAAATGCGGGTAATTAAGGAAATCGTGCGTAATCACTCAAGTAATCATTAATACTATACCGCTGAACAGTTAATAACTCTGCATATCCATTATCTCTATTTCAGATTCTTGAACTGTTAACACGTAATAAGTTTTTATCAATATTTCAATACTTCGACCTGTAGACTTTAATTTCAATTTCCATTCCGATTACTTTTAATAATAAAGGTACTCACGATCATTATTTCTAATTTCTAGTTAGTTATGTACGAGGTTATATACCAATATAATACCAAAGAATTTTTTTTATTTCTCAACCGATTCTTAAGAAAAGGTTATATACTGTATAACCAAAGTATTTTTTTTTATTTTTCAGTTTCAGACCACGCGGGGCACCAAGTGTTGTGGCCTTTCAAAATTAAATAAAATCAACCAAATATTTGTAATAAAAATATTTAGTGTACCTTAATTTTAAGTTCTATCTTTTTAACTACTTAATGTTTTCTAAAACTGCACCTGTGTTTTTAAATGGGCTGGTTTATATTTTTAACTCATACTGAGCGAAGGGGATGAACATTTTCGAAATCTAGACCATACAAGTTTTTCGCAGTTGGCCACTGCACTGCATTCCCACTAAACCTTAAACCAAGAGGGGAAAACTGTTTTTAAAAGCATTTTTCCTTCTGTTTTGCTGGATTTTGCTGGTTTGGTAGATTTTACTGATTTTTTTTTGTTTTTCCATTTCCGCCTTTCAATACTTAAAAAACATGATAGTGGACTATGTTTTGGAAATATTCTGGGAATTTTGAAAATGCGTAAATTCCTACCGTATAATTACAGTCCCATACAGACCCTGCTACTTGGTGACCAAAAGGGATGCGTGGAGTTTTACCAGTGGTTCATCAATGAAGTTAAAAATAATCAATTTTTTCTAAGCTGATTTTATGGACCGATGAGGCTAATTTCTTCAATAGTGACACTGTTTAGTACAAAAAAAACCATCACTATTGGAGCCGGAAAAATCCAATGCTTACTTAGATGATCTTAATTTAATTGACAGACAAATGATGGTGCAAGAGCCGATAATGTTCAACAAGTTAATAATTTGTTACAAGTCATTTTTGGGTATAGATACTTAGCAACAAACTGATCTGTGCGCTCGCCTCCTCGCTCTGCAGACCTAAACCCTTTGGACTTTTTCTTCTGGGAATATTTAACATAGCAGTGTATAAAGGGCGGTATGCAAATATCGAAGACCTCCAACAAAGCATTAACAGTGTTGTTGGTAGGACCATTTTGCAGGCCATTAGGCGCGTTTAAAAACACGTAGAAAAATGTATGATACAAGAAGAGGGGTGATTTCCAGCTTTTTTTTAAGTTTATTACTTGTTACTATTTGTGTTTAAAGAGTATAAAATTTATAAAATGATTATTTGTATCTAAATCATAGCATTCTTGATGAAATTAAGAAAACAGCAAAATCCCCTTATTTTCATTTTAAGATAGTAAAGCATAACAAAACTTTGGTTCCGAATTTAATTCTCTATCATCTAAGAATTTTGTACACAGGGGTAGTTCTATTATAAAAAGTATATTTTTATCGATTTTTTGAGAATATGACTGTCAATTAATTTTTTTTTCAACATCAATGAAAATAAACACACTTAAGTAGAATTCGGTCTAATATGACGCACATGTATCAATTAAATTAAGAGTTTAAAAAAAAATGACGATCCGAAAACATATTATATAACATTTAGGCTATAAAATTGGGTTATCAAATTTGTCTTAAATTTTTTTTTGACCTTTGTCACCTGTGATCGAGATGACGGAACAAAAGGGCGGGTAAATAAAATATTTGTAATCGTGAAAAAAACACCCTTCCGTCGGTCCGTCTGTCGGCTTTTCCGTCTGTCTATCAGTTCACAGCATAGCTTAAAAACTGCTTACCCGATTGACTTCCAATTTTCTTAAAAAATTAAGAGTCATATGGGGACGGCCTAGTGAAACGTTAAAAAAATTATTAGTGAAAAAACTAATTATCCTATTTGCCTCAAATTTTGCACAAAAATCAAGTGTTATATAGGAATGAACTGGTAACATTTTGGTATGAATATACTATAGCAAAATAAAATGGCGGCCTAATAAAATATTTAAAAAAATCAGCCTGAAAACACTACTTATTAGATTAATTTCAAATTTTGTGATAGCATTATGTGTGATATAGAGATAAACTAGTAAAGTTGTGGTACGAATTCAAGATAGCGGAAAAAATGGCGCCCAAATAAAATTTTTTAAAAAATCAACGTAAAACAATCTTCTTTAGTTCTCTTTAAATTTTGCATAACAATTAAATGTGATATAGGGATGAACTGGTACGAATTCATGATGGCGTAACAAAATGTCGGTGGGTAACGAAAAAACTACTTATTGATTTTATTTTAAATTATGCCCAAAAATCAAGTGTGGCATATTGGTAGGAATTCAATATGATGGAACAAAATTTCGCCGAATAAAAATGTTTGAAAAGACAGTATACTTTTATGTGTTACTAAATGACTATGCACTGAACTAAATTGAGTCACACTTCACTATTCCTAATAAAATGAAAGATTCATAACGGGTGAAAAAAAACATTTAAACTCGGTATAATTTGAATAAAACCATAATATAGTATGGATAAAAAGAATTCTTTAGGCGGTTTTAAAACCATTATTACAGGAATCTGCTCATTTTTCCCTTTGGGTGCTTAGTTACAGAACAAATACGTTTGTTCTGCAGCCGCCGGAAAATAACAGCTCTTCCTTTTCTAATTCATAGTGCGAAAGTCTTGCTATTTTAACATACGTTACAATTGTCAAAGTTTTAGTGAAATTGATCTCAGAGGCAGTAATTAAGTAGGTTTTTGATATAATGACAGCATTAATAAAAAAGTTAGCAATAGTGCTGACTTAAGTTTGAATATCTTGTATAATAAAAGATGACCAATACTCCGCAGGCGGACTGTATATTGAACTTGTTTCTAGAAATTAAAAAGGTCAAATTAAAGTGAGGTTTTGTCTATAAATATTACAATAGTAAAACTTACAATGTAATGTAAGGAAGGTCATGTAGAAGACTACACAATATCGACCACTGGATCATTTTTCTCCTAACTTACACATTCGAAATTTAAAGTTAGTTTTTAACGAAAACATGTGTAGAAAGCTCACGTTTAACTTTTCGGTTTCTACATAGCAGAATACATTATTAACTATTTTAATTCCATGTTACCATGTGTTTAATGGTACACGTGAAAGCAGTAAGAAACCGTTGAATAATATATAATCATAACAATGCCACACATTTATAAGAGTTATTCATTACATTTCGCACACCTCTATATGACCTTCATTTATCATTCAATTACGAATGATAGATCTGGGTGGGGACTCTAATATGTAATAACTGTGTTAACGAGGAAAAGGTTATTTTTACTTTTAATTAATTACACTTAGTAAGCAGAAGGAATATAAAGGGATGCCAACCAATTTAATCGTGCTACATAAATGAAGAGTACATATATTTACACTGAAAAAAATACTTTTATAAAAATGTTCCACCTCAATAGCGACTCCTATGCATGGTCTTATATTAACATGTTATTTAAGAATGAAAATCCTATTGTCAACAATTCCTAGCTTCAGCTTTTCAAGAAAAAGTAAATTCGTTTCAGTTGTCTCTCAAACTTTGGGCAAAAATCCCCTACTATGTATGGATTATTAGTTTCATCCCAATAAAATATTCCTGTAGTGACGATCATTTTTCTGGTTCTCAATAATCAACGCAGGCATCTTATCCTATTCCTCAGACACATTGACTGATTTTATCTCAATAAATATGTTAAACATATGATAGTATCCTTCAATTTTTCTGTCTTAGAACCTCCAAAAGTCACAGATTGGCATCGCTAGTAGCAGCCTTAGCTGATGCCGAAATACTATGTTTAGTTATTAGAATCCGAAAACATTTTTTTCTTATAACTTATATGCCTTCTATGACACAAATGAGACCCACCCCTATCTGGGAAGCAGCTTCTTCGCCTTTTAACAACCTCGACACTAGAAGATTTTTGACTCACAAAAGAATAAAGGCAAAGCAAGTTTTTTCACTTGACCGATGTTGTATTTTTAACAGATACTTTAACGGATTGTTCTGCCCTTTTTCGTCAATGAAATTCTTTATTTTCACAATGTTCAAAACTACCATAGGCTGATTAGTCTACATGTTGAGAGACATAATTACTTATTTTTTATACTGTTTTATGTTTTAAAGTTCGTTTGAGGAAATTATTATGAGTACGGAGTATCTATCTCTAGTCTAGTATTTCGGCAGGATTTCAAAAACGAAGATTTATGGCTGGCTGGCTGATTGGACAGAAATACTATCAATACTGCTACCCATTCCAGTGAAGCAATACTATCAAATTTTCTTCCACAACACACAAAAAAGAAAAACTTCGTATCTGATTGATATTTCGCGTTCATATACATTTCTGATGAATGTTTAATATGATTTTTTATTTTTCCTCGTACAACTAAACAAACTGAGTGATTTAATACAGGGAAGAGGAAGAACCGACTTCTCAGCCGATTTTTTTTTAAAATCGGTTCCATAATAACGAAAATATGGGATTTTGAAATTAACAGTATTAATAGTTGATGCAATTACGTATGGACCAGTGTTTTAATATAATATATATATATATATATATATATATATATATATATATATATATATATTATGATTTTCGATTCTTTGACCTTTTCCGCAATAGAAGATATATTTTTTAGTTTCATTTTTCTTGGTTTACGGTCAATGGTTTACTTGAAAATAATTAAAAAATTACTTCTTTTTTTTTAAAACATACATATATTGTAGTCTGAAAACTAATATATATATATATATATATATATATATATATATATATATATATATATTGTGTGAAAGCACATTTTTATTGTTTTTAGTTTTACCCACGCATATACATGCTTTCGCCTAAATCCTATTGGTCCAGCCGGAATTCTCCGGAACCCCAATAGGTGGCGCTAAGTGTTATACTTAGCTCTTAGAACTTTTGTACTTCAATAGAGGTTTCGTTTTCGATTGTCACATCGATGATCTCAGAGCATATGAGGTATCCTCGGATACAAGCCTGACTGATAAGGGTAAAGGCCCAGAAATCGATCGCAGGAGGTGTATCATGTAACACAATCGAAAGCAATTCTTCTCGTACGCCATACTAATGAAAAAATTCTTCTCGTAGGCCATTTTAACAAATAAAATTAATATTTTTGCTCTTTTTTCCCCATACATATACATGCGTTCGCCTAAATCCTATGGGTTGCAGCCGGAGTTCTCCGGAGCCCCAATAGGTGGCGCGAAAATATTACTAGTTCACATATCCATATGACTTAATTATTAATCAAAATTTGAAGTCAATCAGGTAAGTAATCTTGTTATGCCGCGAGCTGACAGACAGACCAACGGACGGGCCGACGGATTTGATAAAACATGTATTTTAGCATCTAGGGACGTTAAAATATGAAGATATATGTAAAACCTAAAAGAGCGATTTTTTCACGATTACAAACATTTTATTTGGCCGCCATTTTGTTCGGCCATCTTGAATTAGTATCACAATTTTACTAGTTGATCCCTTACACCACAATTAATTATAACACACAATCCATTAAGGAGTTTTTTAGGCTGAATTGGATTCGTACTAAAATGTTACCAGTTGATTCCAACATAATACTTGATGTTTGTGCAAAATTTGAGATAAATTGGATAGGTAGTTCGTTAATAATTTTTTTAAAATTTCATTAGTCCGCCATTTTGTGTTGCCATATTGGAATTTTACAAAAATATTACCTGGTCATCCCCATATGACCCTTAATTTTTGACCAAAATTTGAAGTCAATGGGGTAAGTAGTTTTTTTGCTATGCCGCGAACAGGCAGACAGACAGACGACCGAATTGAGAAAATATATTTTTCGGCATCTAGGGACCCTGAAATCGCGGTGGGTGATTTTTTTCACGATTACAATACTTCCCTTTTACGTGGGAAGTAAAAATTGAACTATTTCAGTTTAATGATGCCTTTTTGGAATAGAAATGTCAACATTTTAGTCTGTGGATATTGGTTTAGGCCTTTGATAAACAAAGTTTTTCAAAATCCCCAGAATTACCAAAAAAGCAAGTTTCAGATATTTTTCTGGTATTGAGGAAATGTTGGGAAGTATTAAAATTTCTGGAAGTTAATGACCCTTAAATTTAGTTTACTTTGTATCTCGTATAGCTTCCGAGATCCTAATGATGAGGGTCGAATTTGGGACAGCATGTACAGTCGATGAGAATATGAAACCTATGAATTTTTAACGCCCTTTGTAGTATTTGGCTGAAGTACTGAAATTTGTGAATCTAGTTTTTCTTCCACTAAAACATTTGCAGATTTGTTGAGACCATTAATACAAATTTAGACAAGTTTTTGCAATGTTCTAGTTGACAGAAAAATATATGTTTGCATTTCAAAACAGGTGGAATTATTTCTGTAGTAACTCATCTACAAGGCGCACAAAACTTTCAAATTATATTCTTAAAGACTATTGGCACAAAAACGTAACAGTTTCCAGACACTATGTTATCCGGCACTTCTTCACAAAATAAACGTAATACAGTCAGATAAATGTGACCTGTGCCAAGTTAGATAATTTAGTTTAGAATATTCTAAATATTTGGCAGAAACCTAACTGATCATTCTCACTGGTCCCTTTAACCTACTTAACCTTGCATCCATGTAAAGTATAGAAATGTACAACGCCCATTTGTATTTTTTAAATCAAATTAAACTAAAGCTATTAAGTTAAAAAAAAAACTTAAGAAATATATCCATCTCCCAATCACCAGTTATATAGGTTCATTTCCTTTGTGTGTCTAACTACTAACGTCGCCCTGACGGACCCCTGCAGCGTGAAGGTCGTGACCCTGTCTGTGTGTGTATAGCTTATGTATATGTATACAAGTCTAAACAAAAAATAAATTAAGCTAATGATTTTATAATAAATTCACAGCACATTATATAGCTCTATATAAACGCTTATAATTGCAATTTTTACCTTGCGACTGGCTGTATAGAAAACAGTAAATGCGTGCGCACACAACGGGACTAATTACACTGGTGAACAGCAAAAATGTTTCCGAGACCAAAATAGCAAAATCTTACTTATTTTATTATACTAATTAACAATCTGTCTTGCAAGTCTCGGTTGGCTCAGGTTTTATAGATCCATGGTTATTATGATAATTTACCTACCTGCCCTTAATGTATGGGAAAGTTCGACCATGAAATGAGGAATACCTGGATTTATTATACTAGGTGTACTTTATAAGGGCCACACACCGCAATTTTTATACGTCATACACTATCGAAAATTACCAGAAACCTGGTCATTATACATTTTTTTAAAATTGCCTCACTAACAATATTTCAGGAATAATGATAAACTACGATAAATGGTGCACCAAATTAGTGGCGTTTTAAATTTATCAAGGTGGCCATGGCTTTGACCATTTTGTTCGAAAGTCGCCATTAAAATAATTCATAAATGTTCGAATTATTTACAAGTAACAATTATCGTTTTTTCTCATATTCTTTTATATATTTAATAGTTTGTGGGTATGGATTCTACTCCAAGGGGTATATACATTTATTATTTTTCATTACAGCTTAATTTTTACGTAAATGTTTGACTCATTTTATATAAACGTTTAACAAAAATGTATCAATTTTTAACTTATTCCGGTAATTTAACTCTGTTGGGTCAAAACTTACAATATGTTCCACTAGTGTAATAACAATTTAGTTTTCGTTTGCCTGACCATTAATATTTTTACAAGCTTTTATTTAAATTGCCGTGTTAGTGTGTGTGTGTATTAGAACAACTTCCTCTTACCCTACGGAGTTGCAATTTGGGACCCGTTTATAGTTCCGGTAAGAATTCAATATTATGGTATTATGAAGTTGACACGGCCCTCCTCTTCAAGAGGGGCGGAGAGGAGTACCATCCAAGTATGTCCGATTATGTTCAAAACTGGTATTTTGGGGTTTTTGGGGTCAAGCATTACGAATCTTTAATTATATTTTTAAATTTAATATGGCAATATATAACATAAATCCTAAATTGTTAGTTTTTCAACCACCAGTTGATCGACAGCTGTGTTCTTATTTGAGAAATTAGAGAGTTTTGAGCAACATGTTCGAGTTTGTGTAAATAAAACGGGTCGTTTTTGTTATATATATTTAGCCATTTACGCTCGATATCAATTCTCCCCACGCTTTCCAAGGTCCTCTAAAAGATTATGGAATCTCAAATGTCCGTTTTTTTGGAATCTAGTAACATACTTCCCAGTAAAGAATCTGGGTTTCGAACGGGTCACGGTTGTCCTAGTGCCCTCCATTTGTCACCGACGATATTTTTCGGGCAATGGATGCAAGCGAAGCTTGTGTTTTGGTTTCTACTTGATTTTACCAAAGCGTTTGATATGGTAAATCACGAAATTTTGGTCCCTGTTTTGCGGTACGTGGGTTTCAGTAGGAATGCTACAAGTCTTGTTTTATCTTTTTTGTCCGATCGAATGCAGCAAGTTGTTGTTAATGAAAATACCTCCGAATCTCTGAACGTTACAATAGGCGTTCTCCGAGGAAGTATACTAGATCCGCAGTTATATAGTATTTACACTTCACAATTTGAAAAAGCTTTAAGATTTTGTAACTATCACATGTATGCTGAAGACACTCAGATATATTTTCCTTTTAAACCCACTGATGTTCGATTTAGATATTGAATGACCTATGAAATCGGTTGCCATTCTTTTTTGTAGTGACAATGTCAGAAATAACTTATTAGAAAAATCTTCATATTACTCTTGAAAATAAATCTACAATGTTTAAAAATTCTGGGAAAAATGTAGGCTTTATTTTGGATCACAAATTAAGACTCACCGAACACTTCACATCGAGATTAAGAGTTGGATATTCTGCTTGCTGCTTTTATATTATATTCCTATTGACATTGTCTTAATTATTATATTCCTATTGACATTGTCTTAATTACAAAATCAAAAATGGACCTTGTTTAAATTCCTTAGAAGAAAAAGAATTCAAAAGTTACAGAATTCGTGCTTAAGACTAATATTTGGAATTCGCCGACGTTATTATATATCGCATAAACTTGAATCCATAAAATGGCTAAACATGCACAACAGACGCATTTTACATTCGACTTGTTTTTGCTATAAAGTTTTAAAATATAAATCTCCTCCGTATCTTTTAGATGGTGTTGCATATCGGACTGATGTTCACAACTTAAATATACGTAGTAAGAACATGTTAACCATACTCTTTCACAATAAAGAATTATTTAAGCGTTCTTTTTCATATAACATTGCTTTATCCATCAATAAATATGAAATTAGTAGTTTTTCACATTCATTCATAACTTTTAAGAGACATTTAAAAAACAAATTACTCGCTCAACAGTAGTTATATTTTCTCTGTTGTGTCAGCTTAATGTGTTTATTTTTATCGTTATTGTTATTATTGTTGTTATTATTATTATTATTATTATTATGACTTGTTGTCTCACAGTATTCCTGTGGTTGTATTTTATACTGACGGGATTATACCAAGTCAGTACAAAATTATTATTATTATTATTATTATTATTATTATTGTGTCCACCTTTCTCTCCTCTCTCTTTCTTTTATTCCCTTTTCTTCTCTTATTTTTCTTCAAGTTAATATTTCTGATATTACTGTTTCTTCTATCTTATAATGTTAACTTGATTTTTTTAAATTTAACAATCGATATCTTACTGTTTAGATTTACATTGCCTATAACATCATGTGAGAATTTTTTTTTGCTTATGCCATTTAGCCCTTCTAAAAATATTTTTTTGTTATAATATTGCTACATGATTGTAGATTCTTTTTTTGGTTAATAAACGTTAAATTATTATTATTATTATGTAGGGAAGTGACTTTTGTGAAACAAAAACGTACTCTTAGCCCTTTAATGAAAAAGGCTTACCACTTGTATTTTGTCTGCAAAGTTAAAAACCATAAAAATTGGGCTCCCCATTACTGCTGTAACAAATGTGCGTCCAACATTCGCGGCTGGCTAAGTGGAAAAAAGCTTAAAATGCCCTTCGCTGTTCCTATATGATCTGGCGAGAACCGACAGACCACGTTACTGACTGTTACTTTTGCTTGACACCTCCTATCAAAAAAGGCTTTTCGGAGAAAAAAGGTCTGCGATACAGTATCCAAATTTACAATCTGTCAATACGCCCGGTGCCTTATAGTGACGAATTGCCTGTACCTAATCCACCTCAGGAATATACCATTGATTCTGATGATGAAACGGATTCAAACGGTAGCGTACCAGAAAATGTCACCGGCCCATCAACCTCGCAAAACTCCGATTTTGTCTGTGAACTTTCCAGTAAAAAGCCTCACAAAATAAGTCAAAGTGAATTAAGTGACCTTATAAGGGATTTAGAATTAGAATTCCCGAGAAAAAAGCAGAACTATTGGCCTCTCGACTGCAACAATGGAATTTCTTTTAAGATGAAGTAAACCTTCTGTGTACCCAAGCCATCAGAAAAACCTAACACTATTTTTTAACATGGAAAACTAGTTGGTAGCATGTAGGGACACTGAGGGATTAATAGCAGCTTTAAATCTGGACTATGATCTAAAAGACTGGAGACTTGTCATTGATTGCCGTCAGTCCCAATTGGTCATGCAGTCCACATGAAAGAAACTTATAGCAATTTGAAATTGTTAATAGAGACCATACAATATGGAAGATATAAATGACAAATTTGTGGGGATTTAAAAGTTGTGGCGATTTTGTTTGGAATACAGCTAGGTTATACCAAATACTGCCGCTTCCTCTGCGAATGGGACAGTCGAACAAGATCGGATAGATAATAAAATTAGCAAAATTAAAGAGGGAATATTTGTGGGTCACCAGATTAGGAAACATTTCGGAGATGCGCCATTCAATTCCATACTTTAAGGAAAGGAAAAAGACGCTTGGAATGCCTTTAAAATGGTGGCAACAATTTTTTTAGGAAACATAAAAGCAAAAAACTATAAAGACCTAATTGCCCAACTTCTTTTGCGTTACCAAAACCTAGAGTGTAATATGTCGTTAAAAAATGGATTTCCTAGATTCTCATCTGGATTATTTTCCAGAAAATTGTGGTCCTGTAAATGACGAGCACGGTGAGAGGTTCCACCAGGATATTTCAAACACGGAAAGAAGGTATCAGGGAAAATGGAACTGTAAGATGTTAGCTGACTACTGCTGGACTATTACGAGAGATACCCCACATGCTGCTTTCAAAAGGCAGGCTAAGAAGCGCAAAATGAGTGTTTAAACTCTAGATTCAATGATAAAAATGTGCTATTTAATTGCTTTTGTTGAACCAACAATATATTGTTATCTGTATTTTGTATGTTCATTGTATATGCCGTTAAATTAAAATTTTGTAACAAATAATTCAGATTTTTGTTTGGGAATCAACTAAATTCTTTGATATGTATTAGATTTATTTTTGCGAGCCAACTAAATTCTTTAAAAAGTATTATTTAGTTGCTTGGGTTTCGTCTAATCGAAATTTAATTTTTACTTTATAGTTAAGGTATAAATATTTGATGTCAGCAAACTGATCAGTACATTAATTATTTGTCGCACCCAGTATTTTTCTTCGCGCTCATATGACAATATTTATATATTTGGCTGAAAAGAGAGGCACGCCCTTCTTCGATATGTTTCGGAAAAAAGAAACCACTTCCCTTCTTGATCGTACTTCGGAGTAACAAGCAGCTCCAAATTAAGGATACTAGTTTTGTGCCGGCTTATTTCACTCCAATAGTTTAAATACGTCAATATTAGTGCGGGAAACCTGCAATGACCAGGAGAAGGTGATTGAGAACGAGAAAACAAAAGACGTCGAAGAACAGACGAAAATCAGCAGAAAAGTAGGCCAATTTACGCCTAGGAAATTGTCATACCGGCGTCGATATAATAAACTACAGTGCACTTATCGATACAGTAGTTGAGTCCAAAAAAATAGGTTTTGTTCATGAAACAAAACAAAAAAAATTGAAATTTTTTCCCCCGTGTTATTTCTTCCATGCTGCTATACTTTGTTCATTAGTATAGTTAACAACATGGGACTTAATACAATTAGTTCGTTAGGTCTTTCTTTATGTTTTATAAATTGTAACAAATGCGACACAAATTGCAAATTGCATGAAGCCTGCAGTTTTAAAAGATGTTTGTTAATGTTCTTAGAATCCCTTAAAGTAACCAACATTTTAATAAAATATTCAGTTTGTTTGAAAATGAGACATATGATGCTCCGAATATAAACATGGGATTAAAAATCTGAAACCGTCAAATAGTTAAATTTTGAAGAAAAAAATATCAAATGTCCAAACCAAAATAAAAGAAAAGACCGGGAATTCAAAATTTTCATTACATTCTGCAAAACTTCTGTTATCCGACGACTTATCCTCCTTCATAGTAACACAAAAAAAATATTATTAAGCTCCTGATTTAATAAATCTAAAACGGGTAAAAACATGTATTAATCCAGGAAAATGAAACAGAAGGTTAATAGATAACAGTATTAGGTACACACATTAAATTACGGTGTATATAATCAACCCGAGCAAATTATATTTAGCTTACATGATTTGTGTTGGTTTAATCTAAGCCAGGATAAAATCCATGATAACAACTCGAAAAAAACACAATTCATTAGTCAGACGATAATAAAATGTTTGCGTACGTACTGATTCCAACAAGAATAAAATATTCTAAAGATCATTTATCACACAGTATGTAACAAAAGTCTAAAAAAACTTCCAAATATATGGAGAAACGCTCATCCAATTTTAATTAAATTTGGATCAGCGATGTATGTAAATCCGACGAAACCGCGGGTGACATTTGCAACATTGCCAAGTTTACCTTTTTCAGCAATTGATTTTTTAAATGGAATACCCTATATTTTATTACATTCTCCAATTCTATTAATTATTATATGCTTCCTAAAATATATTTAATTCCTAAATTTGTTTAGTGTTGCTAGTTGAGTTTTGTCAACGACAAAATTTGAAATAATGGATTCGTTAAGCGAAATTCTAATTATGCTGGGTTATGGGGATCGAAGAACGTTGCAGCAAGTTTGTCAAATATTCAATGATAAACATCCTAATCGAAATCCAATAGCAAAGTCTACTGCGTACAACATTTCGACAAAATTCAATGCAATTACATTTTCCGATTCAACGAATTATTCTAAAAATATTTCATTTCATTCCTAAATGCAACGGTTTTTGAATCAAGAATCATTTTTTAATTTAAATACCTTAAATAAATAAATATAGAAAGTAGATTTTTTGAAAAATTCGTATCAAGTGCTTAAACTGTCGACCATTTACTTCGTGACAGTGAGCTAAATACTGCGGAAAGGCATTCAAAACTTTAGGAAGACTTTTAATAGCTGTGCGATATTTCTACATTCGTTATCAATTCGTCGTCTCAGATCCTCCAGGTTTAGCGGCTTAATTTTGAAAACATCATTCTTGAGGGGTCCCCACAAAAACTAATCGGGGCGTCAAGTCTGGGTACCGAGCTCGCCGTTCAATACTACCGCTTCTCCCTATCCACCTTCCAAAAAATAGGTAAACTTACCAGGAACTTCCTTCGTTACGAATCTATCTTTTTCTTAGGAAGAGTGAAGTGTGACCCAATTTTAGTTCCGCACATAGTCATTTATTAACACATATATTGGACCATTTTGTTCCACCATATTAGATTCGTACCAATATTTTACCAGTTTCTACCTACGCCACACCTGATTTTTATTGAATTTAAAATAAATTGAATAAGTAGTTTTTACACTGATTTTTTAAAACAACCATTTTGTTCCATCATGTTGAATTTCTACCAGTTTATTCCAATATCATATTTAATTTCTGTGAAACAATTGAAGGGAATTAAATAAGAAAACTGTTTCAAGCTGATTTTTTAAACATTTTGTTTCGTCGTCATGTTGTTCCGCCATTTTGAATTTTATTAGTTTATCTCTATATCACACTTAATACTTACATATAATTTGAAATTAACCTAATAAGTAGTTTTTTAGGCTGATTTTTTAACTATTTTATTAGGCTGCCATGTTGGAATCATACGAAATTGTTAAAAACAGTGTTGGCATGATTTAAACCAAATCCTTTAAATTATGTTTTAAATTGTGATTTAAATCAAGTGATTTTTTTGAAAAAATTAGTGATTGATTTAAATTATTTTTCACAAATCTAGATATATTTGTTTAATTCCGAATGTCTTATACTCATAGTAGCCAGCGGTTTTTAATTTCAGGAGAGTTTGTAGGCAGACGCGCCGAGGAAAGTAAAAAGGTGGAAGTTCCAGTGGTGTGCATGTTTTGGCGTACACTATTTATAAACAAAATTTAACACACGAACAATAATAATAAACAGTTCACACAATTAAATACTGATTAACATATATACACAATCAAATTCAAAATACACTGATTAACGATAATTATTACTACTCAAGAAATCACAATATAACGTGATTAGTCCTGCAAAAACCCCATGAGCGACGAGCGGTGTGGTGAATATATATATATATATATATATATATATATATATATATATATATATATATATATATATATTTAGAATAACAATAACAGTTTTCTAATTTGTTCAGACTTGTTTGTTTTCGCTCTTTATCATCGCCGCTCCGCTAAACAAGGATAAATGTAGAGGGAATATTTTCTACACATAATCTATGCCATAATGAATTAAGAAATCGGCTTGGCAGTGAAAAGGCCGCAAAACTTGTATTTGTAATGAAATCGTTAGACATGAAAATATAAATATTGCCATAATAATAATTTTATTATTATCATAATATTTTTATTTTTATAAAAATAATTATTTTTTTATTTTAGTTAGACATGCAACTACCTTAAGCTCTACCTATTATATTATAATGTTTTTGTTTTTAAAAAGTACCGTTTCTTTCCGTTTTGTTAAAATTGTTTTACTCATCAATTGTTATTAATACATATTAATAATAAATTTGTTTTTATACTCTTTTGTATAAATATTTACTTACTGACTTTTAGTAATGATTCACTGTTGTAACTGTTACAATTGACCAAAAAATAATAAAATCATAATAGGTACTTAATTCAAAAAATAAAAAAACTGATTTAAATTAAAAAAAATCTAATTTTTTTATTTTTTTTAGAAAAACCATGATTTTTGCCAACCCTGGTTACCAGTTTATTTCTATGTAACACTTGATTTTTGTGCCAAATTTGAGGCAATTTGGATAACTAGTTTTTTAATGATAATTTTTTAATTTGCCAGGTCGCAACTTTGTCTTGTATTTTATTGTATATTTAACAAAATGAATTGAGAAAACATGTCTTTGAGTATGCAGAAACGCTAAAAACTTGAAGCTATGTATCCTTGGATTCTTTTCATGATTACGAACAACGTATTTGGTCGCCACTTTGTTTCACCTCTAAAATTCGTACCATAATGTTACCAGTTTTTTCTCTGTATCCACTTAATTCGTGCATAAAGCCATCAATCAATCTAATAAGTAGCTTGTCAGGCTGATTTTTTAAAATATTATATTAAGCCGACGTTTTGCTTCGCCATCTTGGATTCGTACCAAAATTATACCAGTTGATTTCTACGTAATACTTGATGTATATACAAAATTTCAGGTAAACTGGTTACGTAGTTTTTCAGTAATATTTTTTTGACATTTCACTAGACCGCCATTTTGTTTCGCCATCTTGGATTCATACCAAAATTTCAGATATTTACCAAAATAACCATTTCAACCCCCGTATGAACCATGATTTTTGACCAAAATAATAAGTTATTCAGATAAGTTTTGCTATGACGCTTACGGACAGACCAAAAGACAGAAACATGTTTTTGGCATTTAGGGGCCCTAAAACGTGAAGATCTGTAAAAATATGGGAGAGTTATTTTTTCACGATTACAATACTTCCCTTTTACTAGGGAAGTAAAAACACATTGTCAAGATCCCCGAACTTCCGAGCCTAGTGGGAAAGCGCACCATCCTGCTGCATGCAGATGTCATTATTTGACACTGCATTGTTATCTAAAAAAACATTTTGGGTGTAAATTTATAAAAGGATTTTACAGTGGTAAAAAAGAACTTACGAGGAATAGTAAACAATTGTACCAAAGCCGGAATAATGGCATTATTCAGATTTCTCTCTAAGGAAAAGGGTCCAATTATCCTCCGACCTACAATCCGAACTCAAATGTTAAGTTTTTGGGAAATTTGGTGGGATATTCTCGTAAGGATCTCCATCTCCCAATATCGACAATTATGCCGGTTGAGATCCACTTAAAGTGAAAGTCGGAAAACATTATCTGACGAATGAAATATGGATTGGCGTTAGAAAATTCTATCATCGTCTGTAATCATCATCAGAAAGTTCTTGCACTAGTGCTATTTTATAGGAGTAGAATTTTTCAAAATGTAGTAGTCGATGCGCGGACATGGGGGATAAGTATACGTCCTGGTTTAGACCAAATTGTCTTGTGGACCGAAACTCTGAGAGGGAATGGCTATTGTACTAAAGATATTACGCGTTCAATTAAAAGATACAGTAATCCAACTCCGCGAAAGGAGAATAAGGCGCCACCGTTAGGTTAGAAACAGAGTAGATAATCTATTGAAATTTTCAAAGATACAAGAAACATCATTAGAGATACGGGTTATGGTCTGTATCACACGTGGAAACTGATCTTAACACAGGGTTACGGTTCGGTGAGCACAAATATCGGTTATGAGTCCGCCTGTACCTCTGCCAGTTCTCTCAGTGTTCACATCTCGTGGTGTAAAGATCCCTGAAGATGCCTCGAATCGAAGGCGAAACGTTGTATAAATTCCAATTTGATTATAATATACAGGAGGTTGAAATTAACTAACCTGCTGGACACTCGAACTGCATAACGTAATTTTTTGGGGTATTTTTAACGTTCGATATTTCAAAAACGGCAAGCTAAATTGAAATGCGGTTTTCGACGTCAGCTTACTCAAGGTGTGTAGATTACAAACTCGACTGGTGGATCGCCAGATATGATGGGAAAAGGTTTGTACAGGGTGTAAACTAAAACTCTGCATTTTTTCCAAATTTTATTTAACGATATTTTTTACAAAACAATATTTTATTTATTGTCATATACACCAAAATAATCTATGATTAGATACAAAAAAACAATTTCTCCCGTTTTTTGAAATTGCCATTTTTTCGGAATATACAGGGGATTTTCAAAAATTTGTACATGGTTTTACAAAAAAAATCCTAACTCACCAGTGATAGCTCACATCAAACTGATTGTTGTATTATTCTCATTATTTACAATACTGCCATCAGGAAAAAATACAATTATAATATACAGGAGTCTAAAAAAGCTTACAGTTGATTTCATTCCTAAAATATCATGTTTTTGCATATTTTTATGCTTTGAACATTGAAAACTACAGAAAGTATAATAAAACGTAAAAATTTTCAATCTCGTTACTTGATTTACATAAATTAGAGTCTTTCACCGAAACGGTTTTTTATATTCCATCCTAACCTCACTTTGGGAGAAAGTAGCGGCACAAATGGACAGTGTTCAGTCTTCCGGTTCGTCTCGTCGAATGCAGACCTCTGTGTTGTTAACATAAGTGGTGCCACGTGTTCGGTTTTGCTGCTTTATTTCGGGGGGAAACGGGAGACTCAACCGCTCAGGTGGAAACTTACGACCCCGCTAGAAAGGGAGCATACGCTGTGAACGTGTGAGGCCTAGTTGTTCCTGCATTCTATCCCGTTCGTCTGCCGCAGTTCTACATAGAATATTAGCGTAACGGCCGCTACGTGGCGGGAGTGGGAGGGGTAAGGGGATAGCTTGAAAGAAAGGGTCATCTCGTGATATCAGTAGTACTCTCAAGGGGCACCTAGTGGAAGCCTAGATGCATTTCAAAAATTTAAAGAGGAATTATTAAAGTATTTGAAAGATTCGGGGTATTCGGGAGCCTAGAGCTCGCCATCCGGATATCCTACCGATAACGCCTCCAAACTGGACCAAGGTGCAGGGTCGACTTCGAGGGTCGCCGATTTAACGACTCTGAGCCCCGGACGGAGGGCAATCTGGCGACTGCCTCGTAGCAAAGCCAATAAGTCCTGTTATGTAACAGGCTAAACAGGAATGAAGAAGAAGAAATGGACAGTGTTGCTTTTTGACAATATTGTAGAGTGTTTTTTAAATCCATTTGACTTTTTAGAACTGAATAATTATTATAACGAAATTCTAGCATTATTATACCTATAAAACAGGTACCAGTAGCGTTTTATAGGAATTTCGTAGTTTTACAGAGTGTCTCATGGTGATGGTTTCTGGCGAACTAAACAGCAGACCTTAGTCTTAGTAAGAATTTGGTTACTCACATAAGGAGACATGTTCTATCAGGTCCGCTTCAATTAAAAATTAGCGGTAAATTCTAGATTTTTTATGAAGCACCCTGTATATTAAATAATATTTTTATTCCTTCAACGATCGAAGAGAATTTATGAAAGGTGCTTACTTGAGGTATGTAGGACCGAGTTATAAATGAAAGCTGTTAGATACCTGTCTACGTTTCGCTTTATTTTAAGGGATCTTCAGGACATTCAAAGACGTTAATAATAATTAGTGTAGTAACCAAGGTAGTAATCGCACCTGGATTACTTTTAAATTAATTATATAAGGTTTTTAAAATGTTACAACAATTTTGAAGATCTTATAGTGTCTTGAAAATAAAACGAAACATCGACAGGACTATAGCTTGCATTTATAACTTGATCCATAACCCAACTAAGCATCTTTCAATACCCTGTATATTGTAACATATTGGATTCCACTCAATATTATAATACCCACAGGTATAGTATTCAACTCTAAAATTCTAAAATATAATAAACAATTATTTGTTAACCTAATTCAACTACAGCGAAGAAAAAGTTTAGAATAGGAAACAAAATCTGATGGTCATGAAAGTCGGTACCAATGGAGGTATTTGATACTCGTGATAACATTCTTGGTACCTCCTTGTACAGTACTATCAGATGTGAAAAACCCTGGATAGTTTGAGTGTACCTAACTACGATGGCACATTTTTAGACACCTTAAAAAAACAAAAAATAACCCTTGTAGGATTGGGATAAGAGAAAGGAGAAGAAAGAAAAGAAACGTAACCATGTTAATATTTGGTTGGCCCTCCTCGCAGACGAATAATAATAATGAAATCTAGGGGGACGTTGTTCCATTCCTCTTGTATGGCTTCGGACAGCTCGTTCAAGGTTTCTGGGGCAACATCTCTTGATCTCACTAATAATTTTAAATGCGACCACACATTCTCTATAATATTCAAATCCGGAGACTTTGCAGGCCAATTCATACGATTTATATTATTGACCTGCAAAGCCTCCGTTACAATTTGCGCTCGATGAGGCCGTGCGTTATCGTCGACCAAAAGAAAATCGTGTCCATAATTTGCGGCAAATGGCACGACAATGGGAAGTATGATATCGTCCCTATAGACTACAGCATTAACTGTTTGTCTGGTAGTGAAAATATCAGACTTCCCATTGTATATTACCCCCGCCCAAACTGTAATGCCTCCGCCTCCAAAGGCTTCTTGAGGTGCCATGTTTTCCTCGTCATACCTTTCATTCGGCTCTCTCCAAACAAGAATTCTACCATCCGAATGAATGAGGTTGAACCTTGTTTCGTCGCAAAAAAAACAGTTTCTCCACTCATTGATGGTCCAATCTCGATGTTCTTGGGCCCATGCTAACCGTGCTGCACGATGAGGTGGTAGCAAACGAGTACACTTCGCTCTACGTCGTGCTCTAAAAAATGTGTTTGATTTTATTTTTTAGTTCGTACTTGTTGACCTCTACTTGTAATAATAAATTGCTTTCGATGTTACAGATATTTCCATATTACTCATGGTTTGGGAATTTCTTGAATAAGATTTTTTTAAATGTAGATAAAAATTGGACCTTGCAAATTTAATGCTTGCTATGATAAAGTTTTACCTCAAATTGTTTCTGTTTAATGTCCTCCTTACAGTACGATCAGAAACATGCACTTCAGCTGTACGACGCAGCTCATCGTTCAATTTCCTGGAACACTTCGTTCTTTGTTGGCGCGTATTACGTACTAAATTTATTTCTGCCCTTCCTCTAATTTTCCTCACCCAACCACCACCGTGCCGATATGCGTCGTTTCCCGTATTTTCAAATCTTGTTTTTAGCCGCGAAATTTGACTTTGGTTCACATTATATAAATTTGCGACTTCTTGCTGAGACATGCCTTGGTCCAAGAGCCTAAGGGCATTTTGCCTTTCGGCAGCAGTTAGTCTCCGCATCGAGAAGATATGAATTAAATACACAAAAAACAAACAAAATAAAAATCAATAAAAGGTAAAATCACGAAGTAAAATGTAAAAATATGAGTTTAAGAAACAGTACGTCAAAATGACAAACAAGGAAGAATATCCAATTAAGCATTTTGTCGTATCCATGGAATCCATGACATTTTTATCGCAACGCCAACTAAGATTAGACGGTGCACAGGCCATAAACCTTCCATCTTACAATTTAGCGGAAATAATAAAAAATCCAGCGAAAATCGGCATTTCTATGTATTTTTCATTTGCTGTTACGCCCCCTAGCGCTCATCTTAGAAACTCAAAAATTTTTTCCAGCATTTATTTGGCCACTAAATTTTACAGCAAGTTTCTAAAATCAGTAGTTTCCGAGATACAGTACATTGCGCGCTTATTTGGCCACCCGGTATAATTATGAAATTATTATAAAACGCTACTGGTACTTGCTTTCCAGGTATAATAATGCTACAATTTCGTTATAATAATCATTCAGTTCTAAAAAATCGAATATATTCAAAAAACACTTTACAATATTGTTGAAAAGTAGCGCTATACATTTGCACCGCTAATTTCTTTGGAAGTGAGGTTAGGATGGAATTTAAAAAACCGTTTCGGTAAAATACTCTAATTTATGTAAATCAACTAACGGGATTGAAAATTTTTACGTTTTATTATACTTTCTTTAGTTTTCAATGTTCAATGCATAAAAATGTGCAAAATCATGAAATTTTAATAATTAAATCAACTGTAAGCTTTTTTAGACCCCTGTATAATATTATTGTATTTTTTCCTAATAGCAGTGTCATAAATAATGAAAACAATACCACAGTGAGCTTGATTTGAGTTATCACTAGTGAGTTGGGATTTTGTTTGTGAACCCATGTACAAATTTTTGAAAATCCCCTGTATATTCCGAAAAAATGGCAATTTCAAAAAACGGGAGAAATTGTTTTTTTGTATCTAATCATAGATTATTTTGGTGTATATGACAATAAATAAAATATTGTTTTGTAAAAAATGTCGTTAAATGAAATTTTGTAAAAAATGAAGAGTTTTAGTTTACACCCTGTACAAACCTTTTCCCATCATATCTGGCGATCCACCAGTCGAGTTTGTAATCTACACACCTTGAGTAAGCTGACGTCGAAAACCGCATTTCAATTTAGCTTACCGTTTTTGAAATATCGAACGTTAAAAATACCCCAAAAAATTACGTTATGCAGTTCGAGTGTCCAGCAGGTTATATACATTTTGTAAGTTGAAAAAATAAATTAAAAAAAACGAAGAAAAATGACAATAAATGTTGCATTATCGATCCATATACTGTTGAGTTCGTCCTTAAACATATCATAATGTATGTATATATATATATATATATATATATATATATATATATATATATATATATATATATATATATATATATTGTATTCTACTAGAAATAAGAAAGTCCACATTAACCCAGGAAAAAAACAACACTATTACATATTGCCATTCTATCATGATTTTAAAGATGTTTTGTGTTCTTTTTTCCTCAATTTAAATCGTTTTTTGTGATAATTTTAATATTTGAACTTAAGTTACATTTATTTACTTTTATTAAAGGAAAAAGGAGGTACGGATAAAGACTGATACTGATTTTTATTGGACGCCATTTTATTCCGAGATTCGCACCAAAATTGTACCATTTTATCCGTACATCATCACAGTTGATTTTTGTGTCAAACTTTTCTTCAACATTTTACGCAATGAAGGGTTGTAAAAGGGGTCTCGTGATACCAGTTTTTGACAAAAATACAGCATACACTTAAAATTTTATTTTAAGTTCTACAAAATTATAATGTACCACGAATATGCCTTCAGATTATTGCTTTATAAATGTATACACCTTATTTATAACCCTAAATTCACATGAAGTCCAGGCTATTAACAAAATTTGCTTTAAAGATTGTTTGAATATTGCAGCTAACCCGGTTTTCCATTCCGCCACATTTTAAGAGCAAATTGCCTATAGAATGAATGAACCCATATTAATGAGAAACTCATGCCAATTTGCAAATTAGAAAAGAAAATTAGACTTTCGATGTACTACATTTTCATTAGCTAATAAACCAGATGCATTATGTGGAAAATGCATTCCAAGTATATATTTTAGTAGTTGACAAGAAAAAAGGTCCTTCTTAAAACGTTTAATATCATTAAAAATATATTGTATTAGCAAATTGTATGGTTATTTTTACCTTTTGCTTTCAAGTTGACCTTGACTTGTGAAACATGGCATCTAATATTATCTTTTGCAAAAAAATATATGACTACTAATCCATTTTAGTATGGTTATGATAATCAATGATAATAAACAAAACATATTCATAGATAGAGGTACATATATAGACTAGTATAAAAAGTATATAAAAAATTAAGTTAATCGTGTTGATGACAATGAGTGACTTAGAAAATGTTTTACAACTTTGAAGTGACGGTTAAATGTCTTAGACGTGTTAAGATATTGCAGAGCGTGCACTGCAACAATGGTTTTGTGTATTTTACAAATTCTAGTTTTTATATAATAACTAGCGGGTACACGCGACTTCGTGCGCGTATATGACTATAACGAAAGGGATGTAAAGAGGTACTTAAACCGCCTCATTTAAGTACCTGCATTCTCTGGCTGTAAAATAGCCAAGCTACTACGCGAACTTACTCTAAAGCATCCGACATAGAGTTGACCATGTGAAAAACAATCGTAGCGCAAGTCTACTCCAGCTCTACTTAAGAACTGCCCTTGAGCTTTGTTAATTGTCATGGCGAAAGAAAGCTTTAAAGGAAACTGTACACGTTTAAACTGAAAAGGATAGTCTGATGGAATTAAAGGAGTACGTATAAAAACTGTTTCTCCCAGACCAGGGCCAGAAATAGAAGTACTATATTACATTGTTTTGTAATGTTTAAACCTGTAGCAGAGTTCCATTACACCATTTTGGTAGTTTTAAATTTGGAATAACCATCACTAGTGCCCCCAATTTTATAGTTAACTCATCAGGAGGGGTTCCTGAAAGGTTTACAGAGTGTAGGAACTCGACAGGATAATTAATCGCATTTTCTTGGTCTATAACAATAAAGCTAGATTTATTTCATGTGCTATGCTATTTTTTGGAGTTAATATAGCTCGTTCTTTAAATCAAGAAGCGCTTTTATTTTGACAACTTTCGAGTCCACTATAAACCCTTAAGGGGTTTCACCCACTTGGACACTGAGTTTCGAAGAATTCCTTCTTATCGAACCTGGCAACTCTAAAATCAAGCTGTTTGCCCAAGCGCAGCTTTTACGGCAAACGGTTTGAGAAAGATCCCAAAAATTAATCAATGACCTGAATTTTTTCAAAAACCCTGTATGAATTTATAAAAAATCTTAAAATATGTAATAAAATAAAAGTGTTTTTCCGCATAACTAATTGTGTTTTAAGTAAAAAATATAATATTAGTGGGGTGGTTTTAAGTTCCTTGGACACCCTGTCCCGGTTTTTAAAAATTTTTAAAATATGTAAAAAAATAAAATATAAAGCATATTATGTTCAAGCGTTTTCCGAATAACGGTTTTTTTTAAATAAAATATATTATAATATTTACCCCTTTGGAAACATTGTATGCATTTTTTAAAAATCCTAAAATATATAAAAAATAAATTAAAAAAACACTACAACAACAAACTAACCAGTTTTAAATAAAAAAAATATTGCATTATTTAAGTGGTGGTTTCACCCCTTTGAACGCCCTATATGAATTTTTAAAAAATCCTAAAATAAATAAAAAAATACGTGTGTTTCAAAAAACTGACCCTTTTTAAAATAAAAAATTGTAATATTTAAGGGGTGGTTTCATCCCCTGGGAATTCAAGTTTTGAAAAATCCCTTCTTATCGAACCTCTACAGCCTAAAATCAACCTGTATGCCAATATTCAGCCTTTTATCTCAAGCAGTTTGAGCTGGAGCGTGATGAGTGAGTCAGTCAACTAAGTCTTTTATATATTAGTATAGATTTTGAATATGGATTTTAACCAAATTTTTTACTTCCCTCGTAAAAGTTGTTTTCGTTTCAAGGTCCCAAGATGCTGAAAAACATGTTTTCTCAATTTCGTCGGTCTGGAGATCTGTCTACTTACCCGATTGACTTCAAATTTTGGTCAAAAAATTAAGGGTCATATGGGAATAACTTGGTTTGGTAAAAATCGAATATGGCAAAACAAAATAGCAACCAACTGAAATGTTAAAAACATTATTACTAAAAATCTACTTACCCAGTTTACCAAATTTTGCACAAAGATCAAATATTATGTAGGAATCAACTGGTAAAAATTGGTACGAATCCAAGATGGCGGCTTAGTAAAATATGTAAAAATTCAGCCTGAAAAACTACTTAATAGATTGATTTCAAATTGTGTGCCATAAATGATTGTGGTATACATACAAACTAGTAAAATTGTGGTACTGATGGCGAAACAAAATGGCCGGTAAATAAAATATTTATAATCGAAAAAAAATCACCCTCTCAGGTTTTACATGTCTTCCGGTTTTAGAGTCTTTAGATGTTTTATCAATTCCGTCGGTCTGTCCGTCGGTTTGTCGTTGTGTCTTTCAGTTCACGGCATAGCTTAAAAACTTACCCGATTGACTTCAAATATTGGTAAAAAATTAAGGGTTATCTAGGGATGACCTGGTAACATTTTGGTAAAAATCCAGTAGAGTAAAACAAAATGGCGGCATAGCGAAACTTTAAAGAAAATTATTACTAAAAAACAACTTATCCGATTTATCTCAACATTTGCACAAAAATCAAGTATTATGTAGGAATAAACTGGTAAAATCTTAGGACGAATCCAAAATGGCGGCTTAGTAAAATATTTAAAAATTCAGCCTGGAAAATTACTTAATGGACTGATTTCAAATTGCGATATATAGGTGAACTAGTAAAACTGTGGTACTAATTCAAGATGGCGGAACAAAATGACGGGTAAATAAAATATTTGTAATCTTGAAAAAATCGCCTTCTCAGGTTTTACATATCTTTACGCTTGAGTGACCCTAGATTCAAAAAAATATATTTTCCGTCTGACGGTTTGTTGGTCCGTCTGTCGGTTTGTCTGTCTGTCAATTCACGGCATACCTTAGAAACTACTTACCAGATTGACTTTAAATTTTAGTCAAAAATTCAGGATCATATGGGGATGACCTGGTAATATTTTGGTAAAAATCCAATATGCCGGTGCGGCCCAGTGAAACATTAAAAAAATTATTACTGAAAAAAACTAATTAACCAGTTTACCTCAAATTTTGCATAAGGTTTTACATAGGAATGAACTAACTGTTAACATTTTGGTATGAATATAAAATAACAAAACAAAATGGTGCCTAATAAAATATTCAAAAGATCAACCTGAAAACACTACTTATTAGATTAATTTCAAGTTTTGTACAAGCATTAAGTGTGATATAAAGATAAACTGGTATTGTTGTGGTACGGATTCAAGATAGAAGAACAAAATGGCGGCCAAATAATTTTTTTAAAAGTCGACGTTTTTTTTTTCGTCTTATTCAATTGACTTTAAATTTTGCATAAAAATTAAATGTTATATAGGGATAAACTGGGACGAAATCAACATGACGCGACAAACTGGCGGTGTGTGTTAATATAAAATCTACTTATTGAATTTATTTTGAATTAAGCACAATAATCGAGTGTGGAATAGGTAGAAACTGGTGAAATATTGGTAGGAATCCAATATGATGAAACAAAAATATGTGTTACTAAATGACCATGTAAAATGGGTCACACATTATATTCCTAATAAAAGGCAAGATTCATAACGAGGGAAGTTCCGGGTAAAGGAAATTTGCAGATTTTCTTTATATTTGCGTTGATACTACCAAGCAACATTTTTGGAAACATTTTGGGGAATGTTTCTATTACCAGATACAAAATAGAAACTATGTGCTACATATTTGGAAACAGTTTCGACACATGTACAAATTATATGGAGTTGTTGTTCTTTTCCATTTGGTGGCACTAGCTGTTTCTATGTGTGTCGATAAATAACGGGTAGAAAGTTTCAAAATATATCAGTAACAAAAGTTGCCGTACCCTATACTTTTCTATTTTAAAATTCCCTATACTTTTCTATTCAAATTTAGATGACCGTGGTAAGAATACGAATACGAAGCACTTTGTAGTAAACAATATTTTTGTGTATTTTCAGTGGCACTAATGGCAGCATTGCCGTGACTAATTTAGTGTTATTTGTTTATATGCATAGGTATATGACATTAAATATTGTTTTCATTTCACCTATCTACTAAATTATTTAAAACGAAGGTCAATTTACCAGTTAGTTTGTCCTTATACTTCTTTATTTTAAACACACCTTTTAGATCGGAAATATTTTAATTATTCCTGAAAACTAATAAAATTAAAAAACTAAAAAAAATATTTTTTTATTATTTTTGTTACTGATAATAAATACTCTTCGTCTGCTATATTGTAAACACGATTCATATTATAAAAATACATTAAAAGTGATCTTGTTTTTGCCAAAAGAATTTTGATCCCACAAATGGCCGTCGTGAAACTCCTGCATATGTACATAATTTAAAACGAAAGATGGGAGCAAATGGCTACCAACGCGCGGTACATGGGTTTCGTTTGTAAATCGATAATTAATCGAAACATTTTACAAACAAAATGGACAAAAAGTCTTGAAGAAAAACAGTTTCGGAACCATATCGAAACTGTTTCGATTTTGTTCGGCACGACTAACGAACTGTAGGCAAGACTTGCCTCTAAAACGCTATCTGTCATAGATCGATCGCCTTCTTCCCATTGCAACCAAAAGCATTACACAAAGTGGAACGGAAGCGCATACCGGTCACTTCTGCCATCAGTGCAAACGTTTTTTTTAGGTTGTAAAATGCTTACCTATGTAAATGTTAAATCTAATATCTAACAAATATTGTTTCTAATATATCGTTTTGTAAATGAAAATAAGACAACCAGAACGGATAGAGATCGCCTCAAGGCAGTGCTAAGCAGACAAACGTAAAACAGTTTCGAAAAAATACTGAAACATTTTCGAACCAATATTCGCGTCAAATGTGTCGTTAGTTTCGAAGACAAGTCTTAAACAAAAACGTGGAAACAGTTTCTAAACGTTGGTTTCAGCACGAGTTCGAAACAATTATTGATATACCAATGCATCCAAACATTTGACTCCGAACTGTTTGGAAATGTGTCGAAGCACTTTGATCGAAACTTTTTCGAAACAATTGTTTATCTTAAGTTTCGAAACAAAACGGGTGCTCATGTAATAGAAACTATAAAATCGAAAATGTATCGAAAATATTACGAAACAACCGTTTCGTAAACCCGAATTTTTCAGCAACTGTTTCGATCTGTTTCGAAACTAGCAGTTCGGTTTCGAATCTGTATCTAAAATTGCTACTTGGGTATAAACGATCTCTAATTTGTTTGAGGAAATGTTGATTTTATTTTGTTTGTTTTTCCAGTCCAGTGTATTTTGTTTAAAGTATTATACTTTTTCATATTTTGATGTGAATGCGAATTAATTCTACGATCGTGTTACAAAATGTATGCCTCTAATTACTCTAACACCAATAAATTATTTGTAATTGTATTTATAGGTAGATTTAAACTTACAGAAGTGTACATTTTGTTACAGAATTGGGGCAACAGTTTTCAATTACTTTAATTACCCAACTGGATTATTTTATTGATTAAGTAGGTATAATAATACATATATATGATGATATGCTATGATAAATAACATTTTGCTTCCACTTTTAAAACCGGATATCTCTGATTTAGATAAAGCAAATCAAATGTGGTTATTTGCCTTGAATAAGTTATTGTATTATTTAGGCCTGAGCCTAATAGATTTGTTTTGCTACCACCTGCTTTACAGGGTTGTATATAATATGGTGCAAAATTTCGAATATTTTAACTCGCCACTAATTTTGAGGAACAGTATTTGTTAATTATCATTCTCAGGAGGATTTTGCCATTTTTTTAGTTAACTCTGTGATTATAGAAGACGTTTTTTAATGAATATATGTACCATTAACGGTTAACATTGACTAGCCTATAAAAAACAGCCTATAATAACTAAGTAGATTCATAAAATGTTCCATATAATATACAAGATACGTAAAAAATACGTACCGCAAGCAGGCAAAATAGAAAAAGTGTGAAATCCAAATTTCTGAAATATCCGGATTAGAGAACGAAAGATAAGAGTTAAAAACTCATTTAAAGTTTTTTTGTACGATGGTTAGTTTTTCGATCATTTAATGGTTCAAAACTTCAAATGAATCATACATTTTATAAATTCTAATTTTCTCGAAAACTAAGTTTATTACAGAACAAATTTAAGAAGATTTTAGATTTGTATTTGCAAGCTCCTTAATTTAGCTGCTTTAAAAATTGGAACGTCAATTTTTTTGTTTGTAAACTTTTATTTTTGAATTTGTTTCGTACCCTGTATATGGAATCACATATATTTTTAAACACTCGTATTCTATAACTTCTTTTATTGCCAAACTCAATAAAAAAAAAGTTTTCCCATTGACCCAAGACCCTAATATATATATATATATATATATATATATATATATATATATATATATATATATATATATATATATATATATATATATATATATATATATATATATATATATATATATATATATATATATATATATATATATATATATATATATATATATATATATATAAACCTCCCGGCGGAAAAGACCATCACGCCAAATTTTTTGCTTAATTTGACCCTTTATTTTTAACTTTTTTATTTTTAATTCGATTTTTATGATTTTTTTTCTAGTTTGTTCTTGTTACTTAATTTTGTATTTAAATAACGTTATTCCGGGGTGAAGTAATATATTGTTTTTTGTTGTAAATTCAAAACACCCTATGGAAAAAGGTGACTTCTTAATTTGTCTGAGAAATGTTTTGTTACAAACTGTCATATATTCCTAACATTTTGTTTTTTGTATTATCTTATTAGTCCATTTTTTGAAGGTGCATTAAATATGCCATTGATTTATTAAATTTATTTGACAATGACAGTAGTACAATAATTGCTTTCAAGTTATAGGTATTAACTACTGCGGACATAGGTCGAATTGTAGCCTTAATTGAGGATGGTCGAAGTAAAAGTTATGTTGCTCTGAGAATTTCTCGGTCGATAGTCTGATGAGTCAAGGGTTTGCCTGCGATCGAATATTTAGTGGAAGCTGAAATTAGAACACTAGATTGGCTTGCATGTAGCCCGGATCTAAACTCCATTGAACATTTCTGGGATAAACTAAAAAGAGCTGTTCGTCGTCGACCTGCTCAACCAAGATGTTTAGAAAAGTTTAATTTGACAGTGAGGGAGGAATATCAGGCTATTCCTCAAGAAAGACTAACTAATCTCATTCACTCGATGCCGAGAAGACTACACAATGTAATTGCAGCGAGAGATGAACACACACGCTATTGAATGAAACTTGTTAAAAATGTAGTTTACTCATCAATTTTGGTTAATCTTTAAATAAAAAAGTTTGAAAACCGGAGTTTTATTTAAAAGTGTGTACCTCATACACAAAATGGAATAATATGATAATTCAAGAAACAAAATGTTAGGAATACATGCAGTTTGTAACAAAACATTTTATCAGCCAAATTATGAAGTCACCTTTTCCACAGAGTGTTTTGAATTTACGAAAAAAAACAATGTATTGCTTCACCCCGGTTAACGCTATTTAAATACAGAATTATTATTGTTAAAGAAAAACAGTATAATGTCAATATCATATTAGTCATAGTCATAAAAATCGAATTAAAAGTAAAAAATTTATGAAGGATCAAACGAAGCCAACAATTTAGGGTGGTGGTTTTTCCTGCAGAAAAAGTGACAATACAATGACACAAAAAGTATACACACTATCAATATTAATTAAGTCAAAATATATTATGCCATGGAATAGCCCGTAGATCAGACTCAAGATGTCTAATATGAATATGTCTAATGTTGCGGGTAGATATAAATTTTCTTTGTGATTTAATAATTAGATATTAACTAGTCATGAAAATAGCTCCTGATCACTGAAATCTACTTTTACACCTAACACAGCAAAAATAAATAATGAAGTACGATGTAAAAGCGAGCCGACACTTAACATATCACTAAAAGTGTTTTTTCCTGCATTTTAATATACACCAAGATTTAAGTAAGGTTTCTGATTAATCAAGTTACAAAGTTCGAGTTTTTACAAATGGAAAACATGCCAATCACGAGACTATCAATTTAAGAGTTTAATTGATTTAATCATCAGTGTTTATTAGTTCGGAAATTTAACTAAGACGCTAATTAAATCGTGTTACACATTCTAGTTTAATTTTAACGACACCAATAAAAAATATATAAAAAGTTTCACTTACTGCACAAAAGAGCACGTGAAGCTTTTTTTTCTGTAAACACGCAGATCGACACTCACAAGTATAATGTGATGTTGTTGCCAAATCTCAGTTTATTTTGGTTTACTAAAATTACCTATTTAAAAAAAATCTTTCGCATTTGGAGGATGGTGGTTTAAGTTTAAAAACGAAAATCCTTAATCATAAGGCATTGATTTCTAGTATCTTTATGGAAAAAATCTATTTGCATTTACAGTATTAAAACTATTCGCAAATAAACTTCGACGCCGACGGTGGGGGCTAAAATATTAGCAAAATTCTAACGTAACACGCATGGGGTTAGACAGCATGTACCGCAATTTAATTATCTTTTTAAAAGTTTGAAAGCCTTTGCCTAGAATTAAAATTGATTTAATGAAGACACACCATGATACTGAAATATTTTCCAAGCTGAGCCATGTGCTTTTAAGTGACTAGTAAATTAAATATTTAACAATAATACAAGCTGCATTAGCACTTTTATAGGTGTTACACTTTTAAATCGATTATAATTATTGAAGTGTTTTATCAGAATTACAACACCTCGACGTTACTCTCCCTATTAAAATTCTACACTGGGGTATTTCAGGGTGCCCCTAGCAAATCCGCAGCTATTACTTTAATCGCAATACAAACAAAATTAGCAATTTCCTTTACCCAGAACTTCCCTCAAAAACCCAATTTATCTTTTTAAACATTTTTTAGGCGCCATTTTATTCCATCATATTGAATTCCTACCAATATTTTACCGGTTTCTACCTAGGCCACTCTTGATTTTTAGGCATAACTTAAAATTAATTCAAAAAGTAGTTTTTCTATTGACTCACACCGCCATTTTGTTACGTCATGTTGAATTCGTACCAGTTTATCCCTATATCTGATTTAATTTTCCTGCAAAACTTAAACCCAATTGAACTGGATTTTAAAAAAATATTTGGCCGCCATCTTGAATTCGTACCACAACTTTACCACTTTATCTTTATATCACACTTAATTCTTGCACAGAGTTTGAAATTAATCTAATAAGTAATTTTTTTAGGCCTAGAGTTTTTAAATATTTTATTAGGCCGCCATTTTGTTTTGCTATCTTATATTCAAACCAAAGTTCATTTCTATGTAGCACTTGTACAAAATTTGAGGTAAATTCGATAATTAGATTTTTTAGTAATAATTTTTTAACGTTTCACTAGGCCGCCAGGATTTTTACCAAAATATTATCAGGTCATCCCCATATTTCTGACTAAAATTTAAAGTCAATCTGATAAGTGGTTTTCAAGCTATGCCGCAAACTGATAGACATATAGCCAAACCGACAGACGGACCGACGGAATTGATAAAAGATATTTTTTTGCATCTAGAAACGCTAAAACTTGAAGATATGTAAAACCTGAGAGGGTGATTTTTTCTCGATTACAAACATTTTATTTGGCCGCCATCTTGAATTACTACCACACTTTTACTAGTTCATCTCTATACCACAATTAGTTATGGCACACAATTTTCGGGCTGAATTTTTGAATATTTTATTAAGCCGCCATTTTGGATTCATACCAAAATTTCACCAGTTGATTCCCACATAATACTTGATTTTATGCAAAATTTGAGGTAAATTGGATAAGTAGTTTTCAGTAATAATTTTTTTAACATTTCACTAGGCCACCATTTTGTTTTGCCATATTGGATTTTTACCAAAATGTTACAATGGGGATGCCCATATGACCCTTCATTTTTGGCAAAATTGAAGTCAATAGGGTAAGTAGTTTTTTAGCTATGCCGCGAACAGACAGATCGACAGACACACAGATAGGCAGACCGACGAAATTGAGAAAACATGTTTTTCGGCATCTAGAGACCGTAAAATGTGAAGATCTGAAAAAATTTTGGAGGGTGATTTTTTTACAATTACAATACTTCCAAGGGAAGTAACCAAAATGCATTGTTTAAAACAAGATTCATGAGATTGGAATGGGTTTTGAACCTCAAGAAACCCTAAATTCGAGCATTTTAAGAAATTTCTATAAATTTCTATTTCTGCAGTGTTCAAAAAACAATTGATCAATCAAAAAAGATTTGTAAGTTTTGATTTTACTATCGTGTTTTGGACTTCAAGAAGACTTTAAAAGAGATATTTTAAGAAAAGCAAGAGGCAAAAGAAGCCATAACATGACAAGAAAAAGAAATTGAAGAGACCAAGAAAACAAAAAACAACAAGGGCAAAAGGGAATATTAAATATCTGCAAGAGGGAAAAAGACGAAAAGAAAAACAGGAAGACCAGAATCGGTTTGAGAAAATTCTAAACAAGACAAAAGGAGAAGCAGAGCAGGACGAGCTTCGGATAATTCTTAATGACCAAGAAACCAAGCATCAACAAGAGAAACAAGAAGAAGAGGCCAAGAAATAAGAGAGCAGAACAGAACCGACTTCAGTACATATTAAATGAACAGTCCAAATAGAAAATGAGAACTAAATTACATGCAGGACTAGATTCATAACGCTATTGAAAGGAACAACATGACTTGTATGATATCAGAAACAAGATCAAGGAAGAAATTAAAGAGGATACGGATAAGGTAAAAATCATCTCTAAGTCGAAATAACACAAGTAGATGTTAAAATGGGCAGCATATTCAAAAAGAAAATTATTATACAAAATTGAACCACCGACTTTTGATGTTTGCACGTCATGGATCAGGTGTGTCAGAAAGATTGACGTTGCAGGAACATACAATGACTATACTGATAGAGAAAACGCTAGAGTCCAATTAGTCTCAGAAAAAGCCGTTGATTGTTCACTGCTATATGCGTGATATTCTTTGTCTCTGTCAACCGTTAAGCTGGGGACGCCCTATCAGTGGCGTAACCGTTTTATTTATTTTTACGTAAAATTAATTGCGCGATGATCGAGATTCATTATAACCCCTTATTACCCTCAAATGCGGTCATGATATCGGCCAAGCACACACACACATGTATATATATATATATATATATATATATATATATATATATATATATAT